>CP144698.1:22972584-23706700 GCA_036885675.1 Vigna mungo
AACGATTACGCGAAGCATGTCAGTTATTTGGACCCAAACTCTGACAGAGGGATCCCCTGTGTTGTTCCCTAGAGGACCAGGGTTGCCATTCTTGTTTTTTTCATTGTGCTTGGTTGTTGTGGTGTAACTTAGAGGTTTGGGTGCTTTTTTAGAGTGTTTTTGGTCATGCTTGGGTTTGCAACTTAGGGGTGATGTGGGTTGGAGGTTGGACGTGAAGTTGTGCATAAATTTGTTGTGGTAATCGTTTACCACACCCTGGTAAACGATGACGCGAAGCATTTCAGTGATTTTGACACAAACTCTGACAGAAAGATCCCCTGTGTTGTTCCCAGAGGACCAGGGTTGCCATTCTTGTTTTTTTCATTGTGCTTGGTTGTTGTGGTGTAACTTAGAGGTTTGGGTGCTTTTTTAGAGTGTTCTTGGTCATGCTTGGGTTTGCAACTGAGGGGTCATGTGGGTTGGAGGTTGGAAGTGAAGTTGTGCATAAATTTGCTGTGGTAATCGTTTACCACACCCTGGTAAACGATTACGCGAAGCATTTCAGTGATTTGGACACAAAGTCTGACAGAGGGATCCCCTATGTAGTTCCCAGAGAACCAGGGTCGCCATTCTTGTTTTTTTCATTGTGCTTTGTTGTTGTGGTGTAACTTAGAGCTTTGGGTGCTTTTTTAGAGTGTTTTTGGTAATGCTTGGGTTTGCAACTTAGGGGTGATGTGGGTTGGAGGTTGGACATGAAGTTGTGCATAAATTTGTTGTGGTAATCGTTTACCACACCCTGGTAAACGATTACGCGAAGCATTTCAGTGATTTGGACACAAACTCTGACAGAAAGATCCCCTGTGTTGTTCCCAGAGGACCAGGGTTGCCATTCTTGTTTTTTTCATTGTCCTTGGTTGTTGTGGTGTAACTTAGAGGTTTGGGTGCTTTTTTAGAGTGTTCTTGGTCATGCTTGGGTTTGCAATTGAGGGGTCATGTGGGTTGGAGGTTGGAAGTGAAGTTCTGCATAAATTTGCTGTGGTAATCGTTTACCACACCCTGGTAAACGATTACGCGAAGCATTTCAGTGATTTGGACACAAACTCTGACAGAAAGATCCCCTGTGTTGTTCCCAGAGGACCAGGGTTGCCATTCTTGTTTTTTTCATTGTGCTTGGTTGTTGTGGTGTAACTTAGAGGTTTGGGTGCATTTTTAGAGTGTTCTTGGTCATGCTTGGGTTTGCAACTGAGGGGTCATGTGGGTTGGAGGTTGGAAGTGAAGTTGTGCATAAATTTTCTGTGGTAATCGTTTACCACACCCTGGTAAACGATTACGCGAAGCATTTCAGTGATTTGGACACAAACTCTGACAGAGGGATCCCCTGTGTTTTTCCTAGAGGACCAGGGTTGCCATTCTTGTTTTTTTCATTGTGCTTGGTTGTTGTGGTGTAACTTAGAGGTTTGGGTGCTTTTTTAGAGTGTTTTTGGTAATGCTTGGGTTTGCAACTTAGGGGTGATGTGGGTTGGAGGTTGGACATGAAGTTGTGCATAAATTTGTTGTGGTAATCGTTTACCACACCCTGGTAAACGATGACGCGAAGCATTTCAGTGATTTTGACACAAACTCTGACAGAAAGATCCCCTGCGTTGTTCCCAGAGGACCAGGGTTGCCATTCTTGTTTTTTTCATTGTGCTTGGTTGTTGTGGTGTAACTTAGAGGTTTGGGTGCTTTTTTAGAGTGTTCTTGGTCATGCTTGGGTTTGCAATTGAGGGGTCATGTGGGTTGGAGGTTGG
Source organism: Vigna mungo (assembly GCA_036885675.1). Lineage (NCBI taxonomy): Eukaryota > Viridiplantae > Streptophyta > Magnoliopsida > Fabales > Fabaceae > Vigna > Vigna mungo. The sequence continues at coordinate 22,974,354 of CP144698.1, forward strand.
AAGTGAAGTTGTGCATAAATTTGCTGTGGTAATCGTTTACCACACCCTGGTAAACGATTACGCGAAGCATTTCAGTGATTTGGACACAAACTCTGACAGAGGGATCCCCTGTATTGTTCCAAGAGGACCAGGGTTGTCATTGTTGTTTTTTTCATTGTGTTTGGTTGTTGTGGTGTAACTTAGAGGTTTGGGTGCTTTTTTAGAGTGTTCTTGGTCATGCTTGGGTTTGCAACTTAGGGGTCATGTGGGTTGGAGGTTGGACGTGAAGTTGTGCATAAATTTCCTGTGGTAATCGTTTACCACACCCTGGTAAACGATTACGCGAAGCATGTCAGTGATTTGGACCCAAACTCTGACAGAGGGATCCCCTGTGTTGTTCCCAGAGGACCAGGGTTGCCATTCTTGTTTTTTTCATTGTGCTTGATTGTTGTGGTGTAACTTAGAGCTTTGGGTGCTTTTTTAGAGTGTTTTTGGTCATGCTTGGGTTTGCAACTTAGGGGTCATGTGGGTTGGAGGTTGGACGTGAAGTTGTGCATAAATTTGCTGTGGTAATCGTTTACCACACCCTGGTAAACGATTACGCGAAGCATTTCAGTGATTTGGACATAAACTCTGACAGAGGGATCCCCTGTGTTGTTCCCAGAGGACCAGGGTTGTCATTGTTGTTTTTTTCATTGTGTTTGGTTGTTGTGGTGTAACTTAGAGGTTTGGGTGCTTTTTTAGAGTGTTCTTGGTCATGCTTGGGTTTGCAACTTAGGGGTCACGTGGGTTGGAGGTTGGACGTGAAGTTGTGCATAAATTTTCTGTGGTAATCGTTTACCACACCCTGGTAAACGATTACGCGAAGCATGTCAGTTATTTGGACCCAAACTCTGACAGAGGGATCCCCTGTGTTGTTCCCAGAGGACCAGGGTTGCCATTCTTGTTTTTTTCATTGTGCTTGATTGTTGTGGTGTAACTTAGAGCTTTGGGTGCTTTTTTAGAGTGTTTTTGGTCATGCTTGGGTTTGCAACTTAGGGGTCATGTGGGTTGGAGGTTGGACGTGAAGTTGTGCATAAATTTGCTGTGGTAATCGTTTACCACACCCTGGTAAACGATTACGCGAAGCATTTCAGTGATTTGGACATAAACTCTGACAGAGGGATCCCCTGTGTTGTTCCCAGAGGACCAGGGTTGTCATTGTTGTTTTTTTCATTGTGTTTGGTTGTTGTGGTGTAACTTAGAGGTTTGGGTGCTTTTTTAGAGTGTTCTTGGTCATGCTTGGGTTTGCAACTTAGGGGTCATGTGGGTTGGAGGTTGGACGTGAAGTTGTGCATAAATTTTCTGTGGTAATCGTTTACCACACCCTGGTAAACGATTACGCGAAGCATGTCAGTTATTTGGACCCAAACTCTGACAGAGGGATCCCCTGTGTTGTTCCCAGAGGACCAGGGTTGCCATTCTTGTTTTTTTCATTGTGCTTGGTTGTTGTGGTGTAACTTAGAGGTTTGGGTGCTTTTTTAGAGTGTTTTTGGTAATGCTTGGGTTTGCAACTTAGGGGTGATGTGGGTTGGAGGTTGGACATGAAGTTGTGCATAAATTTGTTGTGGTAATCGTTTACCACACCCTGGTAAACGATGACGCGAAGCATTTCAGTGATTTTGACACAAACTCTGACAGAAAGATCCCCTGTGTTGTTCCCAGAGGACCAGGGTTGCCATTCTTGTTTTTTTCATTGTCCTTGGTTGTTGTGGTGTAACTTAGAGGTTTGGGTGCTTTTTTAGAGTGTTCTTGGTCATGCTTGGGTTTGCAACTTAGGGGTCATGTGGGTTGGAGGTTGGAAGTGAAGTTGTGCATAAATTTGCTGTGGTAATCGTTTACCACACCCTGGTAAACGATTACGCGAAGCGTTTCAGTGATTTGGACACAAACTCTGACAGAAAGATCCCCTGTGTTGTTCCCAGAGGACCAGGGTTGCCATTCTTGTTTTTTTCATTGTGCTTGGTTGTTGTGGTGTAACTTAGAGGTTTGGGTGCTTTTTTAGAGTGTTCTTGGTCATGCTTGGGTTTGCAACTGAGGGGTCATGTGGGTTGGAGGTTGGAAGTGAAGTTGTGCATAAATTTTCTGTGGTAATCGTTTACCACACCCTGGTAAACGATTACGCGAAGCATTTCAGTGATTTGGACACAAACTCTGACAGAGGGATCCCCTGTGTTGTTCCTAGAGGACCAGGGTTGCCATTCTTGTTTTTTTCATTGTGCTTGGTTGTTGTGGTGTAACTTAGAGGTTTGGGTGCTTTTTTAGAGTGTTTTTGGTAATGCTTGGGTTTGCAACTTAGGGGTGATGTGGGTTGGAGGTTGGACATGAAGTTGTGCATAAATTTGTTGTGGTAATCGTTTACCACACCCTGGTAAACGATGACGCGAAGCATTTCAGTGATTTTGACACAAACTCTGACAGAAAGATCCCCTGCGTTGTTCCCAGAGGACCAGGGTTGCCATTCTTGTTTTTTTCATTGTGCTTGGTTGTTGTGGTGTAACTTAGAGGTTTGGGTGCTTTTTTAGAGTGTTCTTGGTCATGCTTGGGTTTGCAATTGAGGGGTCATGTGGGTTGGAGGTTGGAAGTGAAGTTGTGCATAAATTTGCTGTGGTAATCGTTTACCACACCCTGGTAAACGATTACGCGAAGCATTTCAGTGATTTGGACACAAACTCTGACAGAGGGATCCCCTGTGTTGTTCCCAGAGGACCAGGGTTGTCATTGTTGTTTTTTTCATTGTGTTTGGTTGTTGTGGTGTAACTTAGAGGTTTGGGTGCTTTTTTAGAGTGTTCTTGGTCATGCTTGGGTTTGCAACTTAGGGGTCATGTGGGTTGGAGGTTGGACGTGAAGTTGTGCATAAATTTGTTGTGGTAATCGTTTACCACACCCTGGTAAACGATTACGCGAAGCATTTCAGTGATTTGGACACAAACTCTGACAGAGGGATCCCCTGTGTTGTTCCTAGAGGACCAGGGTTGCCATTCTTGTTTTTTTCATTGTGCTTGGTTGTTGTGGTGTAACTTAGAGCTTTGGGTGCTTTTTTAGAGTGTTTTTGGTCATGCTTGGGTTTGCAACTTAGGGGTCATGTGGGTTGGAGGTTGGACGTGAAGTTGTGCATAAATTTGCTGTGGTAATCGTTTACCACACCCTGGTAAACGATTACGCGAAGCATTTCAGTGATTTGGACATAAACTCTGACAGAGGGATCCCCTGTGTTGTTCCCAGAGGACCAGGGTTGTCATTGTTGTTTTTTTCATTGTGTTTGGTTGTTGTGGTGTAACTTAGAGGTTTGGGTGCTTTTTTAGAGTGTTCTTGGTCATGCTTGGGTTTGCAACTTAGGGGTCACGTGGGTTGGAGGTTGGACGTGAAGTTGTGCATAAATTTTCTGTGGTAATCGTTTACCACACCCTGGTAAACGATTACGCGAAGCATGTCAGTTATTTGGACCCAAACTCTGACAGAGGGATCCCCTGTGTTGTTCCCAGAGGACCAGGGTTGCCATTCTTGTTTTTTTCATTGTGCTTGATTGTTGTGGTGTAACTTAGAGCTTTGGGTGCTTTTTTAGAGTGTTTTTGGTCATGCTTGGGTTTGCAACTTAGGGGTCATGTGGGTTGGAGGTTGGACGTGAAGTTGTGCATAAATTTGCTGTGGTAATCGTTTACCACACCCTGGTAAACGATTACGCGAAGCATTTCAGTGATTTGGACATAAACTCTGACAGAGGGATCCCCTGTGTTGTTCCCAGAGGACCAGGGTTGTCATTGTTGTTTTTTTCATTGTGTTTGGTTGTTGTGGTGTAACTTAGAGGTTTGGGTGCTTTTTTAGAGTGTTTTTGGTCATGCTTGGGTTTGCAACTTAGGGGTCATGTGGGTTGGAGGTTGGACGTGAAGTTGTGCATAAATTTGCTGTGGTAATCGTTTACCACACCCTGGTAAACGATTACGCGAAGCATGTCAGTTATTTGGACCCAAACTCTGACAGAGGGATCCCCTGTGTTGTTCCCAGAGGACCAGGGTTGCCATTCTTGTTTTTTTCATTGTGCTTGGTTGTTGTGGTGTAACTTAGAGGTTTGGGTGCTTTTTTAGAGTGTTTTTGGTCATGCTTGGGTTTGCAACTTAGGGGTGATGTGGGTTGGAGGTTGGACGTGAAGTTGTGCATAAATTTGTTGTGGTAATCGTTTACCACACCCTGGTAAACGATTACGCGAAGCATGTCAGTGATTTTGACCCAAATTCTGACAGAGGGATCCCCTGTGTTGTTCCCAGAGGACCAGGGTTGCCATTCTTGTTTTTTTCATTGTGCTTGATTGTTGTGGTGTAACTTAGAGGTTTGGGTGCTTTTTTAGAGTGTTTTTGGTCATGCTTGGGTTTGCAACTTAGGGGTCATGTGGGTTGGAGGTTGGAAGTGAAGTTGTGCATAAATTTGCTGTGGTAATCGTTTACCACACCCTGGTAAACGATTACGCGAAGCATTTCAGTGATTTGGACAAAAACTCTGACAGAGGGATCCCCTGTGTTGTTCCTAGAGGACCAGGGTTGTCATTGTTGTTTTTTTCATTGTGTTTGGTTGTTGTGGTGTAACTTAGAGGTTTGGGTGCTTTTTTAGAGTGTTCTTGGTCATGCTTGGGTTTGCAACTTAGGGGTCATGTGGGTTGGAGTTTGGACGTGAAGTTGTGCATAAATTTTCTGTGGTAATCGTTTACCACACCCTGGTAAACGATTACGCGAAGCATTTCAGTGATTTGGACATAAACTCTGACAGAGGGATCCCCTGTGTTGTTCCCAGAGGACCAGGGTTGTCATTGTTGTTTTTTTCATTGTGTTTGGTTGTTGTGGTGTAACTTAGAGGTTTGGGTGCTTTTTTAGAGTGTTCTTGGTCATGCTTGGGTTTGCAACTTAGGGGTCATGTGGGTTGGAGGTTGGACGTGAAGTTGTGCATAAATTTTCTGTGGTAATCGTTTACCACACCCTGGTAAACGATTACGCGAAGCATGTCAGTTATTTGGACCCAAACTCTGACAGAGGGATCCCCTGTGTTGTTCCCAGAGGACCAGGGTTGCCATTCTTGTTTTTTTCATTGTGCTTGGTTGTTGTGGTGTAACTTAGAGGTTTGGGTGCTTTTTTAGAGTGTTTTTGGTAATGCTTGGGTTTGCAACTTAGGGGTCATGTGGGTTGGAGGTTGGACGTGAAGTTGTGCATAAATTTTCTGTGGTAATCGTTTACCACACCCTGGTAAACGATTACGCGAAGCATGTCAGTGATTTGGACCCAAATTCTGACAGAGGGATCCCCTGTGTTGTTCCCAGAGGACCAGGGTTGCCATTCTTGTTTTTTTCATTGTGCTTGGTTGTTGTGGTGTAACTTAGAGGTTTGGGTGCTTTTTTAGAGTGTTTTTGGTCATGCTTGGGTTTGCAACTTAGGGGTCATGTGGGTTGGAGGTTGGACGTGAAGTTGTGCATAAATTTACTGTGGTAATCGTTTACCACACCCTGGTAAACGATTACGCGAAGCATTTCAGTGATTTGGACACAAACTCTGACAGAGGGATCCCCTGTGTTGTTCCTAGAGGACCAGGGTTGTCATTGTTGTTTTTTTCATTGTGTTTGGTTGTTGTGGTGTAACTTAGAGGTTTGGGTGCTTTTTTAGAGTGTTCTTGGTCATGCTTGGGTTTGCAACTTAGGGGTCATGTGGGTTGGAGGTTGGACGTGAAGTTGTGCATAAATTTTCTGTGGTAATCGTTTACCACACCCTGGTAAACGATTACGCGAAGCATGTCAGTTATTTGGACCCAAACTCTGACAGAGGGATCCCCTGTGTTGTTCCCAGAGGACCAGGGTTGTCATTGTTGTTTTTTTCATTGTGTTTGGTTGTTGTGGTGTAACTTAGAGGTTTGGGTGCTTTTTTAGAGTGTTCTTGGTCATGCTTGGGTTTGCAACTTAGGGGTCATGTGGGTTGGAGGTTGGACGTGAAGTTGTGCATAAATTTTCTGTGGTAATCGTTTACCACACCCTGGTAAACGATTACGCGAAGCATGTCAGTTATTTGGACCCAAACTCTGACAGAGGGATCCCCTGTGTTGTTCCCAGAGGACCAGGGTTGCCATTCTTGTTTTTTTCATTGTGCTTGGTTGTTGTGGTGTAACTTAGAGGTTTGGGTGCTTTTTTAGAGTGTTTTTGGTAATGCTTGGGTTTGCAACTTAGGGGTGATGTGGGTTGGAGGTTGGACGTGAAGTTGTGCATAAATTTGTTGTGGTAATCGTTTACCACACCCTGGTAAACGATGACGCGAAGCATTTCAGTGATTTTGACACAAACTCTGACAGAAAGATCCCCTGTGTTGTTCCCAGAGGACCAGGGTTGCCATTCTTGTTTTTTTCATTGTGCTTGGTTGTTGTGGTGTAACTTAGAGGTGTGGGTGCTTTTTTAGAGTGTTCTTGGTCATGCTTGGGTTTGCAACTGAGGGGTCATGTGGGTTGGAGGTTGGAAGTGAAGTTGTGCATAAATTTGCTGTGGTAATCGTTTACCACACCCTGGTAAACGATTACGCGAAGCATTTCAGTGATTTGGACACAAACTCTGACAGAGGGATCCCCTATGTAGTTCCCAGAGAACCAGGGTTGCCATTCTTTTTTTTTTCATTGTGCTTGGTTGTTGTGGTGTAACTTAGAGCTTTGGGTGCTTTTTTAGAGTGTTCTAAGTCATGCTTGGGTTTGCAACTTAGGGGTCATGTGGGTTGGAGGTTGGACGTGAAGTTGTGCATAAATTTCCTGTGGTAATCGTTTACCACACCCTGGTAAACGATTACGCGAAGCATGTCAGTGATTTGGACCCAAACTCTGACAGAGGGATCCCCTGTGTTGTTCCTAGAGGACCAGGGTTGCCATTCTTGTTTTTTTCATTGTGCTTGGTTGTTGTGGTGTAACTTAGAGCTTTGGGTGCTTTTTTAGAGTGTTTTTGGTCATGCTTGGGTTTGCAACTTAGGGGTCATGTGGGTTGGATGTTGGACGTGAAGTTGTGCATAAATTTGCTGTGGTAATCGTTTACCACACCCTGGTAAACGATTACGCGAAGCATTTTAGTGATTTGGACACAAACTCTGACAAAAAGATCCCCTGTGTTGTTCCCAGAGGACCAGGGTTGCCATTCTTGTTTTTTTCATTGTGCTTGGTTGTTGTGGTGTAACTTAGAGGTTTGGGTGCTTTTTTAGATTGTTCTTGGTCATGCTTGGGTTTGCAACTGAGGGGTCATGTGGGTTTGAGGTTGGAAGTGAAGTTGTGCATAAATTTGCTGTGGTAATCGTTTACCACACCCTGGTAAACGATTACGCGAAGCATTTCAGTGATTTGGACACAAACTCTGACAGAGGGATCCCCTGTATTGTTCCCAGAGGACCAGGGTTGTCATTGTTGTTTTTTTCATTGTGTTTGGTTTTTGTGGTGTAACTTAGAGGTTTGGGTGCTTTTTTAGAGTGTTCTTGGTCATGCTTGGGTTTGCAACTTAGGGGTCATGTGGGTTGGAGGTTGGACGTGAAGTTGTGCATAAATTTTCTGTCGTAATCGTATACCACACCCTGGTAAACGATTACGCGAAGCATGTCAGTGATTTGGACCCAAATTCTGACAGAGGGATCCCCTGTGTTGTTCCCAGAGGACCAGGGTTGCCATTCTTGTTTTTTTCATTGTGCTTGATTGTTGTGGTGTAACTTAGAGGTTTGGGTGCTTTTTTAGAGTGTTTTTGGTCATGCTTGGGTTTGCAACTGAGGGGTCATGTGGGTTGGAGGTTGGACGTGAAGTTGTGCATAAATTTGCTGTGGTAATCGTTTACCACACCCTGGTAAACGATTACGCGAAGCATTTCAGTGATTTGGACAAAAACTCTGACAGAGGGATCCCCTGTGTTGTTCCTAGAGGACCAGGGTTGTCATTGTTGTTTTTTTCATTGTGTTTGGTTGTTGTGGTGTAACTTAGAGGTTTGGGTGCTTTTTTAGAGTGTTCTTGGTCATGCTTGGGTTTGCAACTTAGGGGTCATGTGGGTTGGAGGTTGGACGTGAAGTTGTGCATAAATTTTCTGTGGTAATCGTTTACCACACCCTGGTAAACGATTACGCGAAGCATGTCAGTTATTTGGACCCAAACTCTGACAGAGGGATCCCCTGTGTTGTTCCCAGAGGACCAGGGTTGCCATTCTTGTTTTTTTCATTGTGCTTGGTTGTTGTGGTGTAACTTAGAGGTTTGGGTGCTTTTTTAGAGTGTTTTTGGTAATGCTTGGGTTTGCAACTTAGGGGTGATGTGGGTTGGAGGTTGGACGTGAAGTTGTGCATAAATTTGTTGTGGTAATCGTTTACCACACCCTGGTAAACGATGACGCGAAGCATTTCAGTGATTTTGACACAAACTCTGACAGAAAGATCCCCTGTGTTGTTCCCAGAGGACCAGGGTTGCCATTCTTGTTTTTTTCATTGTGCTTGGTTGTTGTGGTGTAACTTAGAGGTGTGGGTGCTTTTTTAGAGTGTTCTTGGTCATGCTTGGGTTTGCAACTGAGGGGTCATGTGGGTTGGAGGTTGGAAGTGAAGTTGTGCATAAATTTGCTGTGGTAATCCTTTACCACACCCTGGTAAACGATTACGCGAAGCATTTCAGTGATTTGGACACAAACTCTGACAGAGGGATCCCCTATGTAGTTCCCAGAGAACCAGGGTTGCCATTCTTTTTTTTTTCATTGTGCTTGGTTGTTGTGGTGTAACTTAGAGCTTTGGGTGCTTTTTTAGAGTGTTCTAAGTCATGCTTGGGTTTGCAACTTAGGGGTCATGTGGGTTGGAGGTTGGACGTGAAGTTGTGCATAAATTTCCTGTGGTAATCGTTTACCACACCCTGGTAAACGATTACGCGAAGCATGTCAGTGATTTGGACCCAAACTCTGACAGAGGGATCCCCTGTGTTGTTCCCAGAGGACCAGGGTTGCCATTCTTGTTTTTTTCATTGTGCTTGGTATTTGTGGTGTAACTTAGAGCTTTGGGTGCTTTTTTAGAGTGTTTTTGGTCATGCTTGGGTTTGCAACTTAGGGGTCATGTGGGTTGGATGTTGGACGTGAAGTTGTGCATAAATTTGCTGTGGTAATCGTTTACCACACCCTGGTAAACGATTACGCGAAGCATTTTAGTGATTTGGACACAAACTCTGACAAAAAGATCCCCTGTGTTGTTCCCAGAGGACCAGGGTTGCCATTCTTGTTTTTTTCATTGTGCTTGGTTGTTGTGGTGTAACTTAGAGGTTTGGGTGCTTTTTTAGATTGTTCTTGGTCATGCTTGGGTTTGCAACTGAGGGGTCATGTGGGTTTGAGGTTGGAAGTGAAGTTGTGCATAAATTTGCTGTGGTAATCGTTTACCACACCCTGGTAAACGATTACGCGAAGCATTTCAGTGATTTGGACACAAACTCTGACAGAGGGATCCCCTGTATTGTTCCCAGAGGACCAGGGTTGTCATTGTTGTTTTTTTCATTGTGTTTGGTTTTTGTGGTGTAACTTAGAGGTTTGGGTGCTTTTTTAGAGTGTTCTTGGTCATGCTTGGGTTTGCAACTTAGGGGTCATGTGGGTTGGAGGTTGGACGTGAAGTTGTGCATAAATTTTCTGTCGTAATCGTATACCACACCCTGGTAAACGATTACGCGAAGCATGTCAGTGATTTGGACCCAAATTCTGACAGAGGGATCCCCTGTGTTGTTCCCAGAGGACCAGGGTTGCCATTCTTGTTTTTTTCATTGTGCTTGATTGTTGTGGTGTAACTTAGAGGTTTGGGTGCTTTTTTAGAGTGTTTTTGGTCATGCTTGGGTTTGCAACTGAGGGGTCATGTGGGTTGGAGGTTGGACGTGAAGTTGTGCATAAATTTGCTGTGGTAATCGTTTACCACACCCTGGTAAACGATTACGCGAAGCATTTCAGTGATTTGGACACAAACTCTGACAGAGGGATCCCCTGTGTTGTTCCTAGAGGACCAGGGTTGTCATTGTTGTTTTTTTCATTGTGTTTGGTTGTTGTGGTGTAACTTAGAGGTTTGGGTGCTTTTTTAGAGTGTTCTTGGTCATGCTTGGGTTTGCAACTTAGGGGTCATGTGGGTTGGAGGTTGGACGTGAAGTTGTGCATAAATTTTCTGTGGTAATCGTTTACCACACCCTGGTAAACGATTACGCGAAGCATGTCAGTGATTTGGACCCAAACTCTGACAGAGGGATCCCCTGTGTTGTTCCCAGAGGACCAGAGTTGTCATTGTTGTTTTTTTCATAATGCTTGGTTGTTGTGGTGTAACTTAGAGGTTTGGGTGCTTTTTTAGAGTGTTCTTGGTCATGCTTGGGTTTGCAACTTAGGGGTCATGTGGGTTGGAGGTTGGAAGTGAAGTTGTGCATAAATTTGCTGTGGTAATCGTTTACCACACCCTGGTAAATGATTAATCGAAGCATTTCAGTGATTTGGACACAAACTCTGACAGAGGGATCCCCTGTGTTGTTCCTAGATGTCCAGGGCTGTCATATTTGTGTTTTTCATTATGTTTGGTTGTTGTGGTGTAACTTAGAGGTTTGGGTGCTTTTTTAGAGTGTTCTTGGTCATGCTTGAGTTTGCAACTTAGGGGTCATGTGGGTTGGAGGTTGGACGTGAAGTTGTGCATAAATTTGCTGTGGTAATCCTTTACCACACCCTGGTAAACGATTACGCGAAGCATTTCAGTGATTTGGACACAAACTCTGACAGAGGGATCCCCTGTATTGTTCCCAGAGGACCAGGGTTGTCATTGTTGTTTTTTTCATTGTGTTTGGTTTTTGTGGTGTAACTTAGAGGTTTGGGTGCTTTTTTAGAGTGTTCTTGGTCATGCTTGGGTTTGCAACTTAGGGGTCATGTGGGTTGGAGGTTGGACGTGAAGTTGTGCATAAATTTCCTGTGGTAATCGTTTACCAGACCCTGGTAAACGATTACGCGAAGCATGTCAGTGATTTGGACCCAAACTCTGACAGAGGGATCCCCTGTGTTGTTCCCAGAGGACCAGGGTTGCCATTCTTGTTTTTTTCATTGTGCTTGATTGTTGTGGTGTAACTTAGAGGTTTGGGTGCTTTTTTAGAGTGTTTTTGGTCATGCTTGGGTTTGCAACTTAGGGGTCATGTGGGTTGGAGGTTGGACGTGAAGTTGTGCATAAATTTGCTGTGGTAATCGTTTACCACACCCTGGTAAACGATTACGCGAAGCATTTCAGTGATTTGGACACAAACTCTGATAGAGGGATCCCCTGTGTTGTTCCCAAAGGACCAGGGTTGTCATTGTTGTTTTTTTCATTGTGTTTTGTTGTTGTGGTGTAACTTAGAGGTTTGGGTGCTTTTTTAGAGTGTTCTTGGTCATGCTTGGGTTTGCAACTTAGGGGTCATGTGGGTTGGAGGTTGGACGTGAAGTTGTGCATAAATTTGCTGTGGTAATCGTTTACCACACCCTGGTAAACGATTACGCGAAGCATTTCAGTGATTTGGACACAAACTCTGACAGAAAGATCCCCTGTGTTGTTCCCAGAGGACCAGGGTTGCCATTCTTTTTTTTTTCATTGTGCTTGGTTGTTGTGGTGTAACTTAGAGGTGTGGGTGCTTTTTTAGAGTGTTCTTGGTCATGCTTGGGTTTGCAACTTAGGGGTCATGTGGGTTGGAGGTTGGAAGTGAAGTTGTGCATAAATTTGCTGTGGTAATCGTTTACCACACCCTGGTAAACGATTACGCGAAGCATTTCAGTGATTTGGACACAATCTCTGACAGAGGGATCCCTTGTATTGTTCCCAGAGGACAAGGGTTGTGATTGTTGTTTTTTTCATTGTGTTTGGTTGTTGTGGTGTATCTTAGAGGTTTGGGTGCTTTTTTAGAGTGTTCTTGGTCATGCTTGGGTTTGCAACTTAGGGATCATGTGGGTTGGAGGTTGGACGTGAAGTTGTGCATAAATTTTCTGTGGTAATCGTTTACCACACCCTGGTAAACGATTACGTGAAGCATGTCAGTGATTTGGACCCAAACTCTGACAGAGGGATCCCCTGTGTTGTTCCCAGAGGACCAGGGTTGCCATTCTTTTTTTTTTCATTGTGCTTGATTGTTGTGGTGTAACTTAGAGCTTTGGGTGCTTTTTTAGAGTGTTTTTTGTCATGCTTGGGTTTGCAACTTAGGGGTCATGTGGGTTGGAGGTTGGACATGAAGTTGTGCATAAATTTGTTGTGGTAATCGTTTACCACACCCTGGTAAACGATTACGCGAAGCATTTCAGTGATTTGGACACAAACTCTGACAAAGGGATCCCCTGTGTTGTTCCCAGAGGACCAGGGTTGTCATTGTTGTTTTTTTCATTGTGTTTGGTTGTTGTGGTGTAACTTAGAGGTTTGGGTGCTTTTTTAGAGTGTTCTTGGTCATGCTTGGGTTTGCAACTTAGGGGTCATGTGGGTTGGAGGTTGGACGTGAAGTTGCGCATAAATTTTCATTGGTAATCGTTTACCACACCCTGGTAAACGATTACGCGAAGCATGTCAGTGATTTGGACCCAAACTCTGACAGAGGGATCCCCTGTGTTGTTCCCAGAGGACCAGGGTTGCCATTTTTATTTTTTTCATTGTGCTTGGTTGTTGTGGTGTAACTTAGAGCTTTGGGTGCTTTTTTAGAGTGTTTTTGGTCATGCTTGGGTTTGCAACTTAGGGGTCATGTGGGTTGGAGGTTGGACGTGAAGTTGTGCATAAATTTGTTGTGGTAATCGTTTACCACACACTGGTAAACGATTACGCGAAGCATTTCAGTGATTTGGACACAAACTCTGACAGAAAGATCCCCTGTGTTGTTCCCAGAGGACCAGGGTTGCCATTCTTGTTTTTTTCATTGTGCTTGGTTGTTGTGGTGTAACTTAGAGGTTTGGGTGCTTTTTTAGAGTGTTCTTGGTCATGCTTGGGTTTGCAACTTAGGGGTCATGTGGGTTGGAGGTTGGAAGTGAAGTTGTGCATAAATTTGCTGTGGTAATCGTTTACCACACCCTGGTAAACGATTACGCGAAGCATTTCAGTGATTTGGACACAAACTCTGACAGAGGGATCCCCTGTGTTGTTCCTAGAGGACCAGGGTTGCCATTCTTGTTTTTTTCATTGTGCTTGGTTGTTGTGGTGTAACATAGAGGTTTGGGTGCTTTTTTAGAGTGTTTTTGGTAATGCTTGGGTTTGCAACTTAGGGGTGATGTGGGTTGGAGGTTGGACGTGAAGTTGTGCATAAATTTGTTGTGGTAATCGTTTACCACACCCTGGTAAACGATGACGCGAAGCATTTCAGTGATTTTGACACAAACTCTGACAGAAAGATCCCCTGTGTTGTTCCCAGAGGACCAGGGTTGCCATTCTTGTTTTTTTCATTGTGCTTGGTTGTTGTGGTGTAACTTAGAGGTGTGGGTGCTTTTTTAGAGTGTTCTTGGTCATGCTTGGGTTTGCAACTGAGGGGTCATGTGGGTTGGAGGTTGGAAGTGAAGTTGTGCATAAATTTGCTGTGGTAATCGTTTACCACACCCTGGTAAACGATTACGCGAAGCATTTGTTGTTCCTAGAGGACCAGGGTTGCCATTCTTTTTTTTTTCATTGTGCCTTGTTGTTGTGGTGTAACTTAGAGGTTTGGGTGCTTTTTTAGAGTGTTCTTGGTCATGCTTGGGGTTGCAACTGAAGGGTCATGTGGGTTGGAGGTTGGAAGTGAAATTCTGCATAAATTTGTTGTGGTAATCGTTTACCACACCGTGGTAAACGATTACACGGAACATTTCAGTGATTTGGACACAAACTCTGACTGAGGGATCCCCTGTGTTGTTCCTAGAGGACCAAGGTTGCCATTCTTGTTTTTTTCATTGTGCTTGGTTGTTGTGGTGTAACTTAGAGGTTTGGGTGCGTTTTTAGAGTGTTCTTGGTTATGCTTGGGTTTGCAACTGAGGGGTCATGTGGGTTGGAGGTTGGAAGTGAAGTTGTGCATAAATTTGTTGTGGTCATCGTTTACCACACCCTGGTAAACGATTACGCGAAGCATTTTAGTGATTTGGACACAAACTCTGACAGAGGGATCCCCTGTGTTGTTCCAAGAGGACCAGGGTTGCCATTCTTGTTTTTTTCATTGTGCTTGGTGTTATTATGTTGTGTAAGTGGATAATAATTTTGGTCAAATTAATGATGGATACAACACACAAATTGCATTACATAACCGAACTTCATTCAACCAAAGAAAGCATAAACAGAATGACAATGAAATAAAGATAAAGAACATAAGTTCTGCATAAGTTGTTGATGTGTTCTGCTGTTCAGACCGATATGGCGTGGTTAATATTGCAGCTACATTCGTTAATGTGAACTTCTATAAGCATATCGTTCCAGCATTTGTCAAGCTCAAAGATAACAACGTCTCCTTCCTTCAATCCATATTCGACACAAAATTCCTTCCAACCTTTTCCAAACTTAGTTGAATTGCGTGTGTGTGAAATAAGAACCTTGCACTTTATGCCATCCTTAGGACCAAGTAGGATGACCTCTGTGAAGCCGTTGTTCCTTATCTCATTGGCAAAAGTGGTACGCAAGTCCTAACAAAGAAACAATATGAAGTGAATGAAATATTGGTAATTTTTTATTGATGACAAAATATTTATTTAAATTTAAGAGTTGCATACTAACCAAATGACTTCCTTGAGATTGTGATTTTGTCAATTTAACAGCAAACAAGGACGTTTGAGGATCATAATTATGCCGACGAATGAAATATTCCCTACTTTGATCGGTGCAAGGACCAGAGTAAATTATAATTTTAAAATGGTTGTTACCCAAGTATTGGAACGTGATGTGGGCATCATCTATCCTTTCATGGTATATGTCTCTCATTGCAGACCACCCACTTGTAATTTTAGGATGTAATGTGTTCATGTTATAGGTAACCACGTGCATGTGACCATGGTTGTCCACCAAGGACCACGTACTACCTAATTCATTCTCAAATGCCGCAGCGAAATGTCTGTCCACATAGCCAAAATCCTGCACAAGTATTTTTGAAAGTAAGAATAATGTAAAAACATGTAAAACCAAAATTAGATGTTTACCAAATTTGTGAGATGGATGGTGACAAATTCCCACAACACTTTGGACGTTGGTGGGGTAGATGATGAAGCCATGAATCCCGATAAGAGAAAAAAAACGTGCTGAAGTGTTTGTCTTTGTAAATTGTACACCAATCCTTCAACTAATTTATAGGTGTATAACTTCTTTGTTCAGTATTACAAAACCCTTTGGTCAAAGCAGGTCATTAAATTTGGTGTAAGTAGTCATTAATGTCCGAAATTTGAAATGGCTTAATTGTATCATTAATGCAGTCAAATTCTTTCACCAACAAATCAAAACAAATTTTATGGTAGTCAAAACATTTGACCAGCCAGTTCTTGGAGACCACAAAGTAGTCACATAGGTCATTTATAACACTATAAATTCCAATCGAAATAAAACATGGTCAAATGCAGTAACTGTGCAGGAATTCTGAACACTGTAATCGATTACAGTTTTATTGTAAACGATTACAGTGTTAAAATTTTATTTTTGGACAGAAAGTCCTTTTGCAGAAGCCCAATTTTGATTACGTAGTGAAGGCTGTTTTCAAATTAGTGGTTGTTGCCAAAACTACATTAAGTCAAGAACGTGTTTTGATCAACCATATTGAGGAAAAATTGGATCCATACATTCATTATGATAACTTCCATATTGACTACAACACTGAAGAAATACAAAAGATAACAACACTAAAATGTAAATTAAAACACAAATAGAGTTCTTCATGTCCACAAACAATGATAAACACCACATTTCAAGGGTTAGGAGGAGCGTTACCAAAGCGCATGCGCAAGTGCTGCAGTTCCTCCTCCATGCTTCCAATGACCGTTTCGATGTTTCCAAATTGAGTTTTGAAGTTGTCAAATCTTGTTTCCATTGTGTTGTCCATTTGACCTAAACGCGTGTCGAATGCATCCAATCTACTGCCAACGAAAGTCTGCATTTGGTCTATGCGGTTCATTACATCAGTCAGTGTTGTAGAAGAATTGCCTTCATCATGATGTTCATCTTCTATGCCTTCCCCTTCTTCTTGAACAGTGGGGGGATTTTCTTTTGGAACCCACAGTCCGTCTTCATTTTCGACATAACCAAATGACCCTATAGATTCATATCTCATCCTTTGTCTCCCCATGACTTCTTTTACAGGTTCATTGTCAGTAGGGACTTGAAAGTGTTCCAAGATCATCGTTATCAAATGAGGATATGGTAGTTTCGCGTTGTGTCGTAATGCCTTTTTCATCTTGTTCCTGATAACATGTCCCCAGTTAATTTCCTTCTCATTGAAAAAGGCCCAGATCAGCATGATATCCTCTTCGGATGCCTGTCCTATGTTGGTTACACAAGGAATTAAAATCCGGGTAAGCACGTAATGAAGAATCTGTGGTTCAACCTTCATTTTTCCTGCAGTTATTCTTGTTGTTCTTCCACCATCGTGTCTACGGACAAGTTCCCTGGCAGTTAGGGAATCGTAGTTGTTTTTCCAGTCATCCACAATTTGTCCTTCAAAATGAACTCCAGCACTAGGCAGCGAAGTAATCTGATTGAACAGTTTAGGACTTACCTTGATTTTGACCCCTTTCACCTCTGTTCGAATAACACCCGTTTCAGAAATGACCATGTTGTTGTAGAACACTCTAACTAATTGCGGGTAGAAAGGTGATCTCAAGCAAACAAAATCCTTCAACCCAGCATCACACAATATCTGGTAGAATTGCAAATTTGATTCTTCGAAGTACTCCTCGTCCAAGTATTTGTTTTCCACTATTTCTCGATTCACAAAATGCATTTGAAATTTCTGGTGTTGTTCCTCAGTGGTGAATAGTTCATTGAATGGTAGTATTGGGGAGGATGGTGGGGATGGTGATCGACTGCGTTGTCGACGACGTCCAGCAGCGCGGGAAGAGGATGCCTTATGCTTCTTCGTAGCGCGGTCAGCCATTGGCGTTTTCTTAGGGTTCGATGTTGGAAAGTAATCAATGTTGGAATGGTATATGTAGAATCCGTAGTGGAAGTTAATTCATTAACAAAACGTTAAGTAGGAGACGTGGGAAGTTGCATTGTTGGGCCATAAAAACTAATTTCGTTGACGTGGGGACAACACGTTCAGTACTGGGCATTACAAACAAGTTGTAATCGTTTACAAATAAATGGTAATCGTTTACAGGCATGTGGTAATCGTTTACACAAAATTGGTAATCGATTACGGTCACTATCAGGGCAATAGAAATGCATATTCTTCAAATCATTATTTAATGACATTACATTAATTTAAATAAAATAAATTCACAGGTGTTTTTGTATTCAAAAATTTAGTAACATCATGTTGTCTTCACATAATTACTTGTTAATCAAAGTATGTTGTCATCAAAGTTGTTGTGTACGACATTTAACAAGGACATAAACCCGGGTTGAGGGACGTTGGATTATTGTGAGACTTCGTAACATTGGTAAATTTGGGATCCAAACTGCATGACCTCCTGACTTTGCCTTTCATTTGGTAACGTTGTATCCTAAATGAACATAAATTTTTTTAGAATACATGTTACCAAAGATAAGTAAGAAATGGAACAAGCATCCAATTGAAAAACTCACACATTCTTCAACGCATGTATTTGAAGTCTTTTGAGTTGAGACACCTTTGCCTTTTTTCGTCCTTTTCTCAACGGCTGACTTCAACCTGTTGGTGCGTGGTCGTCCTTTGCGTTTAACTGATTTAGGACTACGCACAAGTACATCAACACCTTCACCTTCATTGTCCGTTGTTGAATTGTGTACCGCATTTTCATAACGTAGTTCGCCTCCATCGCTAACTATTTTATTTGTCAATGTTGAACTGCATCCAAACGTTTTACGCAGCAGTTGTAGTTGTTTCTCCAAGCCATCAGAAGCAGGTTGTGACTCACACGCTACCTTGGCAATTTCATAAAATGTTTTGCACAAACTTTGGAATCTTTGCATGGCAGGTTCAAGATTGGAATTAATATACACTGCTCTAATCAAAGTGTGCCTTCTACGAATATTCTTGCTCCATCGTCGAAGAACGTATTTTAAGGGTACACTACAAACATCTTCCTGCCCAAATACCAACAGCGAATGTCGGCAGATGATTCCTCTCAACTCAAACAATAAGCATGAACAAGTGACATTTTTGGTTACTGGATCAAATTCAACTTTATGAAATTTATCTGCACATTTGCCCTCCCACATGCGCTCCTCTTTAACTGTGTAAGTGTTTATTAAGTTTTCTTTAATGGTTTCTTTGATGAAGCAGTTCATTCTTGACCGGAACTCCGTCTGTACTTCTTCAAACTTCGCATGCGTGTACTCTTGCTGGAATTGTCTTTCTATCGGTGACTGAGAGCCACATGCAACCGTGGTGTTGAGGGACGAGAAATCAGCTTCAATTTCTTTTTGGGCTTTCACTCTAAGAGCATTGTCGTATTGCACCACAAATTGTTGAAGTGTGGTGCTTGAATTGATAAATCCATCAAAGAAGGCATTCATTCCCTCACTTCTTTGTGTAGTTGACATGCCAGCCCAGAAATGATTCCTTAAGTAACAAGGCACCCATTTTTGTCTCTCGTCGTACATAGTGCACAACCATTCATTGTCATGCAATCCATGTTTAGTTAGTAGTGCTTCCCATCCACTCTCAAATTCCGTTGGACAACCACAATCATAGACTAGCTTGTTAATATCACTTTTGATAGTCACATATTGTTTACAGGCACTAAATTTTTCTGGCATGTTTTTCATTATGTGCCATAAACACCACCTGTGCATAGTATTTGGAAAGACTTCTTCAATGGCATTCGCCATTGCCCTACATTGATCAGTGATAATCCCAATTGGTGCCTTATTACCCATGCATCTCAACCACAATTGAAACAACCACACAAAAGAGGTAGTGTCTTCGGACGATAACAATCCACATCCAAGTAATATGGAGTGCCCATGATGATTAATTCCAACGAAAGGTGCAAAAGGCATATCATACTTATTTGTTAAATAAGTTGTGTCAAAACACACCACATCACCAAATTCTTCACAAGCTGCTCTACTTCTTGCATCTGCCCAAAATACGGAACAAATTCTATTGCCTTCATCTAACTCAATGTCGTAAAAAAAATCTTTGTTCAAGTCTTTCATTGCTGAAAAGTGTCGTAACAGTGATTGTCCATCACCATCCTTACACAAAGATCTTCTATGTTTACCAATGTAGTTTCTAGCATCTCGCTCTATGAAGTCCATGTTATCATATCCACCTGCATCACTGGCAATACTAAGGTAACTCTTATTAATCTGAACTTCAGCTTCATCATTGACCGCCAATGTCCGTTTTGCTTGCATGCTCAATTTCCTATTACCAGCAATTAACTTTGAAGTATTTGGGCATAGCTCATGATTGTGCTCTAGGATTGCAGTTCTTATATACCATTTGTCGTCCTTCTTTGCAATGGTTATTCCAGCTGGACATTGTTTGGTTTGGCTTGGAAGTGTTTTTACCTCGGGGTTGATCGAAGAAACATATTTGCCTTCCCTGCAGCAAACTAACCTGAGGTAGGTGACATTGTTGTTCTCATCCTTTTTTGACGTCCTTGTGCGCACAGCAAAACCACGTCTAATAGCATAGTTTTTGTAAAATTTTTTAGCATGGTCCAATGAAGGAAAGCACATGTGCAATGTTGGGTCCACATCCAAATTAGTTTCACTAGGATCATCCAAATTCGAATTACACTGAGGCAGTTCATTCATATTAAATGTCCTACTATCAACCATAACTTCGTCATCAATATTGACATTACACTCAGGAAACTCAGTCATATTAATTGTGCTGTTATCCATGATAAGAACCTCTACAGATCCTAACGATAAGGCAATGTTAAAAAAAAAAAAAACAATCCACGTAATTGATGTTATTAACAACATAAAGAAGATTAAACATTTGTAATTAAAGAAAAACTGAGAAATTTCATCAACAACATTAAATACAAAATTAAGTTTTGTGTGCAAAGTTCATTGAAATAAAGAAAACGAAAACATTCATAACTACACCCTCACTTTTGAATTAAATGAAGGAAATGGTTTGTTGACCAACCTTGCAATGAAGAAATAAGTGCACCGTCCTTAAATGGTCTCCATCTTAAATGTACTCCTCAACAAACTCCATAACAAGGTAGTCAAAGGTGCTTTAATGAAGATGGGTGGGGGAAGGCAAAACGTCCAATGAATAAAGTAGAAAGATGAAGTTCATTTTCGGAGGGAATACCACTGTGATACCTACCTACGTTTAAAGGTTGTGAATGAAGTTGGTTTTCTCTCTTCAATGTCACATTAATGGCAATGAAAACCCACATTAAATGCTAGTTCAATCAAGCAAGCAAAAATATTTTATCTTTCACCTTTTGGTGTGAAAAAGCAAGTGTCTCGTCACCCAATACGCTTTTGCCATTAATTCATTCACATAATTGGTAAATAAATATTAACTATTATATTCTGTGATTAATTAATTAATTTATTCCTTTATTTCTTTATTATACATTTTAATTTCAAAATGTTGGTCAAGAGGTCTTTATATACGTCCAGGCAAAACCATTGTTGTGCAACGAACTTCACTACCTAAGTATTTAGAGTAATAAATTTTTTTTCAATTCATATGTTGTAATATTGTGTTGACAATGTTGTGTTATCATTAATCATTGCTTAATTTTTGTGCAGATTATTTAAGGATAAACATGGATGCATGGGAAGGAGGTCAATGACATGATGAGGAAATTCATTCCACCACCATCTGAGCAACCATCACCATCTGAGCAACCATCATCATCCGAAAAAACAAACAACATTTAGCCGTTTATATATATATTTTGTTATGTACTTTTTAATGCAGGTGAACTTAGAACTTTTTACTTGGATGACTATAATAGTATTAGTATTTTATGAGCACTTTTAGAATTGCTGGGATTACTATAATATTATAATGGTAGTGTTGCATTCTGTTTATGTCTATTATAATGATGTAATGGTAAAACTGCAATGATG
This sequence comes from Vigna mungo, assembly GCA_036885675.1. Lineage (NCBI taxonomy): Eukaryota > Viridiplantae > Streptophyta > Magnoliopsida > Fabales > Fabaceae > Vigna > Vigna mungo. The sequence goes on from CP144698.1 coordinate 22,995,521, forward strand.
AACATGAGCAAAAATGTAATGTTTAATATTATTTATTTATGGCCATACATTGTTTCTAAGTTTCTTCCTTAAACGAATAACCCTTTCAAAATGTTAAAAACATCAAATTGAGTGACCCTGGTCCTCTGGGTGTCATGCAGGGGATCCTGCTGATGAGGTTTGTGTCCAAATCGTGGATTTCACTCGCGTAATCGTTCGGCCACCCGTAAACGATTACCAGTATTTTTTCTGCAGCACAACAGTCTGGCCTTCATCCAGCCCCATGGACTCACACACATGGTCAATTTTATGACCTCTTGGGGTGTCCAAACAACACCTCCCACACTGCACACACACTTCTGAGCTCACAACCCTTTCAAAATGTTAAAAACATCAAAATGAGTGACCCTGGTCCTCTGGGTGTCATGCAGGGGATCCTGCTGATGAGGTTTGTGTCCAAATCGTGGATTTCACTCGCGTAATCGTTTACGGCCACCCGTAAACGATTACCAGTGTTTTTTCTGCAGCACAACAATCTAACCTTCATCCACCCCCATGGACTCACACACATGGTCAATTTTATGACCTCTTGGGGTGTCCAAACAACACCTCCCACACTGCACACACACTTCTGAGCTCATAACCCTTTCAAAATGTTAAAAACATCAAAATGAGTGTCCCTGGTCCTCTGGGTGTCATGCAGGGGATCTTGCTGATGAGGTTTGTGTCCAAATTGTGGATTTCACTCGCGTAATCGTTTACGGCCACCCGTAAATGATTACCAGTGTTTTTTCTGCAGCACAACAGTCTGACTTTCATCCAGCCCCATGGACTCACACACATGGTCAATTTTATGACCTCTTGGGGTGTCCAAACAACACCTCCCACACTGCACACACACTTCTGAGCTCATAACCCTTTCAAAATGTTAACAACATCAAAATGAATGACCCTGGTCCTCTGGGTGTCATGCAGGGGATCCTGCTGATGAGGTTTGTGTCCAAATCGTGGATTTCACTCGCGTAATCATTTACAGCCACCCGTAAACGATTACCAGTGTTTTTTCTGTAGCACAACAGTCTGGCCTTCATCCAGCCCCATGGACTCACACACATGGTCAATTTTATGACCTCTTGGGGTGTCCAAACAACACCTCCCACACTACACACACACTTCTGAGCTCACAACCCTTTCAAAATGTTAAAAACATCAAAATGAGTGACCCTGGTCCTTTGGGTGTCATGCAGGGGATCCTGCTGATCAGGTTTGTGTCCAAATCGTGGATTTCACTCGCGTAATCGTTTACGGCCACCCGTAAACGATTACCAGTGTTTTTTCTGCAGCACAACAGTCTAACCTTCATCCACCCCCATGGACTCACACACATGGTCAATTTTATGACCTCTTGGGGTGTCCAAACAACACCTCCCACACTGCACACACACTTCTGAGCTCATAACCCTTTCAAAATGTTAAAAACATCAAAATGAGTGTCCCTGGTCCTCTGGGTCTCATGCAGGGATCCTGCTGATGAGGTTTGTGTCCAAATTGTGGATTTCACTCGCGTAATCGTTTACGGCCACCCGTAAATGATTACCAGTGTTTTTTTTGCAGCACAACAGTCTGACCTTCATCCAGCCCCATGGACTCACACACATGGTCAATTTTATGACCTCTTGGGGTGTCCAAACAACACCTCCCACACTGCACACACACTTCTGAGCTCATAACCCTTTCAAAATGTTAAAAACATAAAAATGAATGACCCTGGTCCTCTGGGTGTCATGCAGGGGATCCTGCTGATGAGGTTTGTGTCCAAATCGTGGATTTCACTCGCGTAATCGTTTACGGCCACCCGTAAACGATTACCAGTGTTTTTTCTGCAGCACAACAGTCTGACCTTCATCCAGCCCCATGGACTCACACACATGGTCAATTTTATGACCTCTTGGGGTGTCCAAACAACACCTCCCACACTACACACACACTTCTGAGCTCACAACCCTTTCAAAATGTTAAAAACATCAAAATGAGTGACCCTGGTCCTCTGGGTGTCATGCAGGGGATCCTGCTGATGAGGTTTGTGTCCAAATCGTGGATTTCACTCGCGTAATCGTTTACGGCCACCCATAAACGATTACCAGTCTTTTTTCTACAGCACAACAGTCTGACCTTCATCCAGTCCCATGGACTCACACAATTTCATCATTTTCTGGAGTTCATCCAACCTCCCACACTCTACACACACTTTGAAATCCCAACCAATTTAAGAAGTTCATCTTTTATAACAATGACCCTGGTAATATATATGTACATCTGTGTGGACTTCAACCAACCTCAAAAACATTAGTTTGGTTTATGTAAATCAATTCTTAACATCCAAGCAAGGAAAATGAATAAAAATTCGAAATTACCATCTCATGAACAAAGTAATTATATTCATAAATATATATACATATATATATATATATATATATATATACATATATATATATATATATACATATATATATATATATACATATATATATATATATACATATATATATATATATATATACATATATATATATATATACATATATATATATATATATATATATATATATATATATATATCATTTGAGCACAAGATGTCATAAACAATGTCGTCCTACATACAAATTATCTGTACAGTGCACAGTGTAATTTCAAATACTTGTTCATGTAATTTAAATTACAAATGCTAACGATCCTACAAAAATCCATATTCGTTTAGCGCCTCCATTCTTGCAATGTTGTCGTTGTCGAGGATCCACTCCTTTACGTAGTTTTTTCTAAATTCACGCAAATCTTCCTAAAACAAAATGTTCTTTACTTTAGATATAAACAACACCATCATTTCAACTTCCTAACAATGTAAATTATGCTTACATTCGTATACTGCAGCATGCTCTTGCCGTTGTATTTGTCCTCCCCATCCCAAATTTCCATTGCTTTTAACATTACCACTCCACAATTGAATCTGAAATCAAAAACTAAAATATATAACTTCTGACAACATAAATTCATGAAACGAACATATTATTTACATCAAAAACTTACAAGTTTGGTTGGGTCGGGATGTTTGACATTGTCACAGGCAAAGGAGGAATACTACCCTCCGGTCTATTGTTCAACAAGCACAAAATCTGGCCATATTTTTTCCCTGACAACACATTACATTAACAAGTAAACAACAAATATCATTAAATGACATCAACAATATTACTTAAAAACAAAAACTGTGAAATCACACCACAAATGTGTCAATCCTCCTCCTATCAGGTACAACCTTGTTTAATGAGTCAATAACAGATATTTGTAATGTTCTGAAATTAAGGGCATAACACCACCATTGTTCTTCATGGCAAAATGGCATAAACAACTACAAACACAAAAAATGAAATATGAATCCATGATCGTACTACATTTGTCAAAAATAAGGATAACATATTAAAGTAACTCACAAACTCAGCTGTGCGAATGTCTTCAAGTCCAAAATAATCGGACCACATGTAGCACGCATAATTACGCAGCGTATACACATGTTGATTTTTTTCCATCTTCCTATAGTCACTGCAAATATTGCTCTGTCAACAATTCCAAAAAACGTTAATGACTTTTATATTCTTTCTACCAAAAAATATATCATATTACACAAATTATGATTCACTATGATTTACCGAGTATAAAGAACTAAAATGAACCCTCTTCACTACACCGCTCAACCTTTTTTCAAAGTGCATGAACGTCGTAGAGGCAAATAACACCACCTAATCAATTCAAATTGACTAAATTAATAACATAAATAACAACAACACAATATGTAACACAACTAACGTCACACTAACCAGGTTATGAACAAATGTACGTGGTGCTAAGCACTGCATATATTTTGTGGTCAAGGATTGGCCAATGATGTCGCAGATCACCCTGGAAAAATCAAAATATGAACATTCAATCACACAACAACACCTTTAACAGACCACAAATGAAATACAAAACATTTACCTCTGCGGTGCATCTTTATCTCTAACGCTTACTGCAGTGTATAGTTTGTCAACATCTACATCGGTGGCTGGATCACCAACAAAGGTGCGCAACGGCGCATGTTCAGCAACAACTTCTTCATTGTAACCATCATCATCAACATGAATATATTCAGGAACATGCTCTGTTGGTGAATCTTTCTCAGATGGTTCACCTTTGTGATGTTTTGGTGCTGGTTCTTCATCCGCCAAAGGCCGTTCATGAACTCCAACAGCATTTCCTTCATTGTCATGTTTTGGTGCTGGTTCTTCATCCGCTAAAGGCCGTTCATGAACTCCAACAGCATTTCCTTCATTGTCATGTTTTGGTGCTGGTTCTTCATCCGCCAAAGGGTCTTCATGAACTCCAACACCATTTCCTTCATCACCTCTTGCAACACCTTCTTCGTCATGACAAACATCTGCTTCTTCATCTTTCAATGGCCATTGAAGAACCTCCATTAACTCGTTGGTGAGGAAAGCAATTCTAGAACTCAAGTATATTAATTCAGAATTGGTTTTGTTTACTATCTCCTGTGCACCCTCTTCCCAAGTGCCGTCATCGGAGCTATCTTCATCTGTTTCCGGAAGGGTGGACGTGAACGGTTCAACCTTCGTTTCTTCACTGTCTCCTCCCTCATCCATGCCAAAGGCAGCACGCACCTCGGCCTTCTCACAGTCGTTCCTACTGAGGTACCACTGCGTATTTAACTATAACAAACAATAAAAAACAACAAAATTAGTCAAATATATCCATCAATAATTACGAAAAAAAAAAATCAATCAACACTTTCAAAGGCTTACTTGTCCGTTCTTGAAGACAGGTTCAATTGTTTCTTTGGTTCCCGTATAAGGGAACCATCTCCAAATGCGCGGGAATAGCCTTTGTGAACAATGACTGTGCAATGACAGTCTCTTCACCGCCCAAGCCTTAAAATATGAAAACAAACAGTTAGCAATTGTAGACAAAGCTTACAAACAAATTTGTCCAGTGAATAATGTTACCTACAATACAACTACATTGCCACTCAAACCCATCGACTTGGAGATTTTTTTGGATATTAATTTGTTCTTACACTTGTGTAAATTTTGTACAAGGTTTTGATGTACAACAGAAGCCCAGTCATACAAACATAAACTGTCTAAATCATCTAACACTGAACAAGGCATGTTACAAACATGAATGGACTTCCTAGGGAAATAAAATGTAACCAAACAAATAAAAATGTATAACCTACAAACTACATCTACATCTACGGCCTCATCCGTTACAATCAAATCAAACATGTCAATGAGGTCCTCCTTTGTCGTGGTACTCGGATTGAACATGTCACCAAGCAGTCCCACAACACATTCATCAAATGGTACATCTAGACCACCTAAGTCTAAACCGGTGGCCATGAAAACATCAACAGGATTAAAAGGCACTAATCGTTGACACACCCTAAAACTCAAATCTTTCCCCACCCAACTTTTTACCATCAACCTCAACAATTGTATGTTTACTTCAATAGGGTTCATAAGGTTCAAACACCACTTAAATGGCGTCATATTAATACGGTCTATATGCGGTTGTCGTAGTTTGGTGTTCATTTCTAGAATGTTGGCCGAATCCATGGATATCCGAAGTCTCTACTACAAAACAATTACAGAACATACAATAAATACTACCAAAAACACCTTATAAATCATCCCTGACAATAAATGATTCAATATTCGAAACTTAAGTCTTACACTTTGTCTTCTTCGTGGCATTGCTCCTACAAAGATAGCAATGTGGACAGAAATAGTTAGGTTTCCCTAAAATTAAAAACTTTTGCAAATAACAAATGGACCACAATACCCAACCTTCGACAAACCCTCAGAAACGAAGAAAGAATGTGAGGCAACGACACCCAACAAACGAGAAAACAAATCTGACAGGCAAGAGTCCGACAGCGAGATTAGCAACCTTTCGAGAGCAAGATTCGGAGAGCAGAAAACACCAGGATTCCGATAGCACAGTGAGAAGGCAAAAGCGCAAGAGAGCGAGAAGGAGAAACAGAGCAAGAGAGCGAGAAGGAGAAACAGAGCAAGAGAGCGAGAAGGCAAAAGCGCAAAGTCTGAAACCGTGCTCAATGAAAAGCGCCAACTCTAAAATTTTCATTCGAAAACCATTACCCAAAGTACCCCTCACTTCCCATTATGCCCCTCACTTAAGTGACATTCTCTCACCGTTTTTCAGCCACTGAGGACACGCCATGTGGCGTTGTCAAAAGTGTGTCAAAAAACGTTGTCAACAAAATGTTTTCCTTTCTTTAACTATCGTGTGGTGGGACCATTTCGGAATCTTTTTACTTGGAACTACAAAAAACTTATATTAGACTAATTACTATGATATTTTTTCTATTTTATTTAAAAATTAAATTTATTATTTAGTTAATCTTTAAGAAATTAAAAAAATATATATATATTTACAAAGTAACATAAAATATTCTTCACAGTATTAATGCATAGTTAATTTTTTTTAAATAAACACACGTAATACTTATTAAAAACAAAAACATTTGTTCGAAAAGCTTAATAGTTAACATATTTCAAATAAAAATATCCGAATTAAAATATTTATAGTAAAGCTATAATTTTTTTATTTTTCTAAAATTGAAATCTATTAATATTTATTGTGATGATTAACTGTTTATATATTTAATTTTAAGTAATTTATAGCATTATTTTAATATATATTTTTTTACAATTTCTTTGCCTTTTCAAATTTATACTGATTTTGAATGTTACCTTGTTAGTCTAGCATATCTAAACTCATGAAAAGCGTGAAAGTTTAATAATTTTCAACAATTTAATCAGTTCTTACTAATTTAATCTCACAGTGAAAAAAAAAAACTTATGATGAGATCTAAATAATTACAATAATGATAGTAACAAGGTTTTTACAACATTTTGACATAGACGTGTTAGTAGTGAACAATTACGTTAACCCAAAACCAAGTAGTTTTTGTTTTACCACATATAATGACTTTCAAATAAGATCGACTTTGGAATAGTTTAATAATATATAAGCCATAAATTCATTTTTCATTGTACGTAAAAAACAGAACAAGTCGTTGTTAAGTTGTATGTTCATCATATTGAAATTGTCTTTTGTTGCAATCTTAATCTTAATGCATCTGCAAATGAAAAAGCACAACCTCAAGCATTAATTTGAGCTGTCATATATCAACCCACATCGCAATTTTACTTATGAATGCAATCCACTCCATGAAACATATCATAAACTAAAGATACAATATACATACCACAACAATCTCTAATCAAAATCCACTAATCCTCATTGCCACACATCACTTGAACCCTGTTATTTCTATAGAAGTTCAACTTTCACAGTTTCATCACCAACATTACAGTCACTAAACAGTCTTTTACCTATAACTTTTAACATTAAACCACTCATGTTCTACCACAAAGCGACAAGGGGATCCCCTTTTTTTATGCCTCTTTGCATACCAAACTCCATAGTAGGGCTTCCATTGACAGAAATAGATACACAGCATTATCACACAACACTTTTCATAAAAGCCTAGTCTTCTGATCATGTAGAGAAGAAATCCCCAAGAAGTCAAATTTTACCAAATTGCCCATTTTACCTTTCCTTCTTCAAGGGTTCCAAGCCAATCAATCAACCACTCATTTTCTTGATTAGGGATTTTAATGAAATTTACAGTATCATATGTTGGTCTATCTATAAGGTTTCCATAAACTTTTACTCAGAGAGTTGTTTAGCCTTCTTCTTCACTATAGTTGGATCTTCCATCCACCTTCAATCCTATTTATATGGTTTTTTCCTCCTACTCCAATTCACCATTTAGTGAATATACTTGTTACTATTATTCCCTTCTACAACCCAATATATCCCTTGATCTTTCTCTCAAGATTGAGTCATCGTATTTTGCTAAATTCCACAATTGCTTTGCAGCACCTTCTTGGTTATCCGGTCCACATCATGAATGAAGAGCACGCTACCTTTATGTTCAATACCAAAGACTTCAAGGAGGATTTGTTACTTCAAAATCTATCCAAGATATGAATAATAAAATCCAAAGTAGACCCTTAAGGTTATCTCACAAAATGAAAGTTTATTCAATCTTCAGAAGTGATTGCAAGAGAAGGTTGACACCTTACTATAAAAGTGATTACGAGAACAAGATATAGGAATGAACTTTCTATGCAAAAAACATTTCAAAATGCAAAATTTCAAGTTTATCATAACATGTGTCAATTAGACAATCGGGATAAAGTCTAAAATGTGAATAAAATCGTTTCCCACGATAGTATAAATATTAATTGTACTTATCAAAATAGTTATTTTTTTTTATCTTTTAAAATATTATATTTGGTCATATCAAATGAATATTAATTTATAAGAATTAAGTTTAAAATAATTTTTAACAAAATTAAAATAATTTGTAAGATCATGGCTATATTTGAAAAAAAAAAACTAATTCAAAACATACAACTAAAAACTATAATGAATGCCAATTGAAAAGATTGATATATTATTATAAATAAAGCACATCAAAACAGAGTAAAGGGATGAGGCTAAGGGGCTTATTATGTTGAAACAAAAAACAGAGACTACCTAGCAGAGAGAAAAACAGAACACCTAACAGAATATCGAACAACGTCTGTCTTTATTTCATAATGCATGCTTTTTAAGAAGATTTCTTAATGAGATATTATATGTTTAAAAGTAAAAGAATTGAAAAAAAAAAAAAGTAAGAAGAAAACAAATACAATAAACAGCTCAAGTGAAGCCAAGGAAGCACAATGTGAGCAGTGAGAAACAGGATAAACCCAACATGAATTTCTTAACTATAAGCTATACTCTAAAGAAAAACAAGGAAAGGATGGTAAAAAATGCATTGCAATCAAGGGCATAGATTATTAATTCCATAAGTAAAGGGATTCTTCAGTTCTCATAGAAGATAAATGACTTGTCAGAAGTCACTTTACAATTTTCTTCATGAATCTATGGAGATCATTTTTTTTTTTAGTAGACACTTTTTCACGGTAATGTGATTCACCACATATAAGATAGACATGTGTATTCTTTACCACCACTCTTTGAGAAAAAGTGACAAAAATCTCCACCTTGTCTCCTGATCCTAAATTTGACCTTATAGCCTGCCAAACTATATCATTAAAGGAGATTGTTTTGCCATGCATGTGTATCTGCAATGTGCAGTTTGTGTAATTAACAATTAACACACTTCTAAGACCTTCAGTTGCCACAATTTCAGGGGTTGATACATAAAAAACACACAGAAACATTCCCTTCATGGCATTATCTGGAGGCACAGTGAAAGAAACAGAATCTCCCTCACCCATATGGGCCAACCAATAAGGGGGGTTATCACCTGGAAGAGAGACATCAGAAGACTCACTACTTGCCAATACCTGTACCATGAGATAAAAGCTTAGTCATTTATTTGATTTTCCTATTCATATTGTCTTCTACAATCATTATTTGTCCATAAAGATTACAAAATCCAATGCTCAATTAAAGCATCCCAATGGAATTAAAATAAATTTGATTAGTAGTTTCGTTGTGTATATATCTTGTCGTTAGGGATTTAGAATCCAATTTTGTTTTAGTCTCTTTCAGTATATATACTCATTCAGTATAAAAAAATGAACAAACTAGTCAGGCAAGAAAGAGGAAATGAATTCCCTAGTACTTAGTATAAGCATGATCATTTGATTATTCGATTATTAAAATCAAATACTTTTGGATAAAGTTGAGTAGCTCTAGAAGTAACAAGTGCTAAAAGTATAGAATTGTAATTTCTATTAGATACTTTATTATGAGTATTCTCCGTTCTCTCAATTAATAACTAAAATGATGGAGAATGAAATAAACAAAGAAAAAGGGAGAGAAGAACCTCAGATATGTTATTGCTGACAGCATTGAAGAATTCATGGTATGCTCCAACACCGATCAAAGAATACCTGAAATGCTGCTTTGAAATTTCTGATTCGGTAATATTTGAAAAATAGTCAACCAGAATATTTTTTACTTGATTAGATAGTTGAAACTCGGTGTCACATTGCACCAAAACACTTCGAAGATTTGCCAAGTTGCCAAGCAATGGCGCAATATCATACCAACTATTATCCTCCATATCTACACAATTCGAATTAATATAAGATATAGAATTCATTATTGGCAACATCCAAGACCGAATAATGATTGAAGGAAAAGGATCACATGACAATCTCTCAAATCCTCGTAAGGATATATATCCAATGGCTTTTGAACTTACAATTGAAAAAGGCACTTTTTTCACAGTTGTATTTTCAGCAACTAGAGTTATCAAGGATTTCGTTTGCATTATATCTTTCTCCATTGGGTCAATATTCGAACACCCAGAGAGGATAAGAGTTCTTAAAGATTTCAACCTATATATCTCTTGGGGGAGATTGCTTAGACGTTTACAGTCCTTCAAATTGAGTAGTATAAGATAACAGAGATGTCCAATAGATTGGTGTACTTCCCGCAATCTCGGACAATCTTTTAGAATGAGTTCTTCAAGATTTGGTAGTCTCGAAAAGTCAGGTGTGTGTGTTAAGTACATGGAGTGACTAAGGTTAAGGACTTTTAGTGATCTCAAAACCTACACCAAGATAGTTTTTGATAAATATTAGAGACAGAAAATAAAAAATGAGACAGTAGGAAGTAACTACTTTATTTTAATTAAGCTATGTTGTAATGAAGAATGGCTCGTAATAAAACCTGGGGTTCTTCCAAAAAGAATTGAAGAAGACTGTGTTTTAGATCAATCGCTATGGTATCATGCGCATTAATGTAGTTGGGTAGGTATTCTATAGAAAATCCACGGAAACTAATCCATCTCAATTTCGGAGAAAGGTTCTCAGAATTTACACCGTCTTTCGAAAGTCTTGATGGTTCTTTTCTTGTTGAAAGCAAGACAGGCAATACCTCATAGTCTTTTCTCCCCTGTGATTTAAAGAGCAAAAAAAGAAAAATGTATTATATACATGAGAAGTTAAACACTTTCAAAAGAAGTTCAAATCACATACAACGAATGTTCTTACAGCATTCACTTTCAATGCATATTCTGCATCCACATCAAACAACAGTTGACCGTTCTTCCAACGCTTCTCTCCTGAAATTTCACGAGAAATTGCTATTCCCATTTCTTGTAGTAAAGGATGCATTTCAAATTTGTTATTCCTTTTGACATTAATGAGGTTACGCTCCATGAGAACTCTTATTCCACTATCAGCGTCTACTCTAAAGCCATGTAGACCACTTGTTTTACTATCAGCTTCTATTCTAGAGCCATTTAGGATCTTCGTAGCATAGCCTCTGTCCTTACCAACAAAGAAACAACATACATCAAGGAATAAATCCCTTTCCATTTGATTGCGTAAACGGTCGAAGCTTAGTTTCAATATCAGTCGAACATCGTACATGGGAATTTTCTTTAATTCAAACAATACACTACGCCATTCCTCTTCCGTCCTTTCAAATAAGGAACTTCCAATGACTTCAAGAGCCAGAGGTATTCTTCCACAATAAAATTCTACTTCTTCTGCAAGGTGATTGTATCCTTTTTTTGGTTTTGCTTCTCTAAATGCGTGCCAACTAAGAAGCTCAAGGGACTCGTTTTCATTCATCAGCTTTATCTCAAAAACAGAATGAACTTGATATCTAAGAAAAAGGACTTGGTCTATTTTTGTCATTATTATTACACTTCCTTCACTTAACCATGAACGAATTTTCCATAGATCTAATAATGGAACATAGTCATCCATATCGTCAAGTACAATGAGGACCCTTTTCCCAAAAAGTCTGTCCCGAATCATATTTCTTCCCATCTCAACGGTATCTATCTTCACCTTTGTTTTTAGGACATCTGAAAGAAGTTGTTCCTGTAAATGAGTTGGTTCACTAACTTGTGCAATATCTTCAATGAAACTTTTATGCATAAATGTACCATGGATTTGATGGTAGATGGCTTTGGCAAGGGTGGTTTTACCTGATCCTTCCATTCCATATATCCCTATTGTACAAACATCCCTGGACTTTTCTTTTATAGTTCGAATATAATATTGCACTTGGTCTTGTAATCCAACTGGGAATTTAGTAGCAGAGAAAACTGATAGATTAAGAACGCTCTTAACAATTTTGTCCACTAGTTCAGCATCGCTCCTTCAAGTTAAATAGCATTTAAAGAAGAAGTCATGTATTAACAAAGTTAAATCACAAGCCTGAAATACCGTTGAGTGAGTGATTTACCTGTGATTGCTCTCATCCCATCCAAAGAAATTTGCGGCTTTGGTGAGTGCGTGGCTCCATCTAGACATGCCATGCTCAAGATGTTGTGCTGAAAATGTTTGATGTGCAGTTGCTTTCAAAGCCTTTCCAAAATCGCCCTTCTGAAGACGTACATCAGATGGCTGAATTTCGTAATATACAGGCAGAACATGTCGACAATAAGTTTGGTGCCATTGAATGATTTGTTGAAGCTGATGAAGACACCAAGCAGATTCAGAATAGGTTTTGGTGAAAACAACTATTACTACCCGACACAGATTTAGAATAGGTTGTTGGACGTGCATTGACTCCACTGCATCTTGATGATGAAGGAAAGTGGTGAGTCTAACGGACGAGAGGGCAAAGTCGAGATGAGAAACAAATTTCCTGCGGATGTCTTCTCCATTGAAGTTGATGAGCACGTCGTAATACCGTGGGAGTTTGGTTGATGAAGACCCGAATTCCATGGAAGGAATTGATGAGGTGATGAACTGTTAGAAGAGAAAGCAATAATGAAACACTCTCAAAGAGATTATCCGTACAGACACAAAATCGATTCAAAGTGCTTTTTCAATCCTCGTGGAAACGCGTTAAGACCATTACAGAACTTTTTTACTTTGAACCAGCACCCACTTTCAGTCACAAAAAAATAATTATACTAATTACTATGAGATATTTTCTTTTTAAAATTATATACTAACTTTACTTTTATATTTAAAACATCGAGTCTATTTTTATAGTATGCAAATATCCCTTTAAATAACATGAGCATATTTCACAGTACGCAAATACTCATATATCTCTGGAAGAGGTTATTCTTATAATGAAAAAAAAAGTAGAAAGCATAAATGCCGTTTTGGAAAACATCTAAGACAACTCAATTTCTTTTTAGTAAATAATTAGAATAAATAACTAGTATAGTAGAATAAGTATTAACATGTTTCATTAAGAGTAAAAAAACAATCACATACAATAATTTTAATTTTATTAATTAATTTATGAGTATATATATTTCATGTTTATGAGAATTATCAATATGTTTAGTAAAAGAAAAATTAAATTTAATATGTAATTAATCTTTAAGGAATCACTAAACATTTATATTTAGAAATCAACAAGTAGAGGTAAAGTACACCTTTCAATATTTACTCCTCAATAACAATATTTACTTCCTTGATTTTGGTAATGTAGACTCCATCATGAACCTTCATATTAAAATAAAATACCTAAACCAGATCAAGATAGAAACGGCCTTGCATCTCCACTAAAGATTGAATTCCTTGATCAATGATACTTGGTGGAAACTAAAAACCATAAATCTAAAACTAGTTCAAATCAATGTACTTGAAATAGATAAGTTTTCTCTCACTAGTGGAAAAACGATGTTTAACGTCACCCATCAGACGTCGGTTTCGTGAAAAATCGACGTCTATTATTGCACAGTGGCATTATCGTAAATATATTGGTAAACTAGACGTCCGTTTCGATGTTAGGCGACGTCTATGACATCATAGACGTCTCAACTGCCTCAAATTGATGTCAGATTGCCTAAGGTATGTGATAAGACAGACAATTCGACGTCGTCTAGTAAAAGGCACCGACGTTCCAGTCTTTGACAGGAAATCAAATGTCAAACGGTTCAGCTTTAGACGTGGCATAGACGTCGGATCCCCTGAACAAGCGACGTCGATTGGGCTACAATTAATGTTGTTCACCAACTTCCCAGGCGCTTAGACGTCACTTAGTCAAACGGCGACGTCTAAGGCCTATCTAGAAGGCAGGAAGACAAAAAATCCTTCAATTTAGGCGTCGGTTCTGAATGTAAGCGACGTCTACGTTCCTGTAATTGATTATTTTTACCAAATTCGAGGGTTTTAGACGTCGGCTAGAAGGAGCACCGACGTGAACTACCCTGACAGGAAATCAAACATCAATCTTTTCAGCTTCTTTACAATTTAGCATTGGTTCTGAAAGTAAATGACGTCTACGTTCCTGTAATTGATTATTTTCACCAAATTCGAGGGTTTTAGGCGTCGGCTAGAAGCGGCACCGACGTTAATTACCTTGACAGGAAATCAAGCATCAATCTTTTCAGATTCTTTAAGAAGAATAGACGTCGCATCCCGATCAAAGACTGACGTCTATAGACGTCGGTTTCTTGCGCAACCGATGCCCAATTTCATTTTAAATAAACCGCAGCCCTTCTAACAACTCAATTTCTGATCGTGTCTTCATCTCTTCTCTTTTTTCTCTGCTTCTCCTCTTCTTTTACTCCCTTGCGCACCTCTACTTTTTATCTTTTCCGGCATTGCATTGTATTTTCTCATAACATCATTGTCTTCGTCCTCTCCTTTTTCTCTCTTCATCCCAGGTGCGTGGTTTTTCTTATGCTTACTGTTTAAACTTTCTTTAGTTTTTTATCGATTATCTTGTCGTTCAACTGATTAAAATTTACTTTTTTTGTGTTGTGTTTTAGTGCAGTTTTGATCCATTCTTTTGGTAACATAGTGCAACATTCTCCCTGTGCTAGTTTCCTCACTAAAAGAATGTGATCTTTTGAGTTTTCTAGTTCTTCCGATCCAAAATGGAACTTGGGTCCTTGTCTACTTCTCGACACTTTTTTTTCTGTTGCGGTTGAATAATTGGAAGTAGCCATGGACCCAGGTTCGGTTTTGGGTTGAAAGGACTAGAAGATTCAAAAGACGCAAGCTTTTTTTATGGGGAAACTAGCGAGAGGAGAGTGTTACACAATGCTACCGAAAGCCTGGATCAAAACTGTACTAAAACACAAATTCGTCGTTAGACGTCGGTTAAAGCCATGTCCGACGTCTATAACAACATAGACGTCGGTTAGTGTCATTTTAAACCTCTTTATATATTCATGTTGACGTCGGTTTAATCATAGGTAAACGTCTATATAGAGTAATTAGACGTCGGTGTGAGTATAAGCAGACATCTATATAGATGTTGATGGATATCTTTAACTGACGTTTATATGGACGTCGGTTCTGACGAATTTCGACGTCCCGTAGACGTCACCCGTTTAGACGTCGGTTGTGAAAGTGACGTTAAAAGCCCAAATTAACCGACGTTAAACAGCATTTTTGCACTAGTGTCTCCTTCAAAAATGAAGTGAACTCATGCTTCTTCGGATCAGAAATCCAACCACTTAGATTATTTCTAGGTTCAGCGGGTTGGGTGGATGGACGTGCATTTCTTCTACCGATTGGAAGCTTTCTTCTGGACGATTTAGCCATTTCAGAATAGGTGGATCAAAGAAAGAGAAATGATGGTGTGGAAGATGAACAAAATAGAGCTTGTTCCAAAAAAACCACATAATATGATGTTCTAATCGATTATAGGACCCCTGTATATGGAAATCTGAACCAAAACGTTCAATAAATGCAAAACTAGCCATTTATGACCTTTACAAGGACTATTTTTCGAAAATGCAATGTTCAGAAACCTAAGATAACCGATTATTTCAAATACTGAAACCCAGAAGATGTGATAATTGATTATGGCTCCTTATAATAAATTATTCTAGAACCTAAAGGCACTTCGAAGGGACAGGATAATCGATTGTCAACGACATGTTATCAATTATTGCGCACGGATTTACAAAAACCATTTAGAAAAGAACTTTTAACATTCATTTGATATAGTTTAAGTTTCATAATAGATGCATAAGCAAGAAGTAGCGGTATTGTCTCTAACCTTGCAACTAGAGCATATGTTTCATCATAATCAATACCTTTTTCTTGACTATATCCTTGTGCCACAAGCCTAGCTTTATTCTTGGTAATATTTCCATATTCGTCCAGTTTGTTTCTGAACACCCATTTTTTTCCTATTACTTGGTGAGTGTCTTTTCTAGGAATCAATTCCCATACTTGATTTATCTCAAACTGGTTTAGTTTTTCTTGCATTACTATACATCATTGATCATCTTGAAGATCTTCTTTTACATTCTTAGGTTCTCTTTGTGAGACAAAAGCTAAAATCATGCAATAATTTACTATATTTCTCATAGTACTTACCCCTTTCGAGACATATCCGATAATATTATCTAGTGATAATCCTCAAGGTTGTTGCCTAGTTTTGGTTAAATCTTTAGGTTGAGGATTTTAACTACTTTTCTCTTCATTTGTTGTCTTTTGCAAGCCTTCTTCATCACCTGCATCTGAGTTATCAGACTCAAGAGGTTTTTCCTCAAGATCCAAAATTTCATCAAAAACAACATGCACAGATTATTCTTTCAAACTTTTCTGATTAAAAACTCTATAAAGCTTTCGTTGTAAGAGAATTTGAATCAAGTTTTCCCAAATTTTGTTTTCCATTGTTTAATACAAAACATTTACATCCAAATATTTTCAAATGTGAAACATTAGGCTTTCTTCCTTTAAATAGATCATAAGGAGTACAGTTCAAAATAGGTCTAATAAGCATTCTATTTAAAAACATAACATGCAGTACTCACAACATCAATGTATCTGCACTTCCAATGTCTCATAATCCAAGGATTTTTCCCATGTTGTTATCACCATATGTGACAAAGCCTTGTTCCTTTTTTCGGAAATTTGTAAATTTCTTCTTATCCTCGGTCATGTGTCCTGAACATCCACTATCAAGATACCACATAGACTTCCTAGATTTTGAATGTACTTGGCTTTTAGATTGATCATTGTTTGCCATTAAACAAATATTTGCTTGCTTATCAGAATCACTTGAGCTTGAAATTAATTCATTGTCATCACCCAAGTGATTAGGCTTTCTTTTTCATGAAGTTTTTATTTTGATTTCTTTCTTCACCCTTATTTTGATTTGGGCAGTCATCTTTTAAATGTCCTTTCTCATCGTAACCATAACAACAATATTTTGAGGAAGATTCTTGATTTTTCCTTCCTACAACTTTTGACTCTTCTTTTCTTCTTCTTCATCAGAGTCCTCATCTTCTTTAACATTTTTTCCTTTATCCACCTCAAATTTGAAAGCTAAATTATTTTTCTTACCTTTTTCCTCATCTTAATTTAGTCTTCCAAGATCAAGTTCATGTTCTCTCAACTTTCCAAATAATGCAGCCATAGACATGGTGTTGAGATTTTGTGACTCGCTTATTGCAATCACTTTGGGTTGCCACGTCCTCTCTAAAGATTTAAAATTTTAAAGTTAAGCTCATTACTATCAAAAGACTTACATAATCCAATGAGATGATTCACAATGTGAGTGAAACATTTTTTAACATCAATAATAGTTTATCCTGACTTCATTTGAAACATTTCATATTCTTAGACCAAGGTGTTTCTTCTTGCCTTTCGTACATCATTTGCTCCTTTGTGAGTGACCTTTGGCATCTTCCACATTTCTTAAGCATTCTTACAAACAGAAATCTTGTAAAACTCATCAACAATTAAAGCAGATGATATAATATTACGAGCCCTTAATTACATTTTCTTCTATGATTAGCATTCCATTGATCATAGTGTTTCAGTTCCTATATATTGTCGATAAAAGTAGTAGGAAAAAAAGGACCATTTGTGACAATTTCCCAAATTTCACTATCAAAAGATTCCATAAAAATTTGCATTTTGACTTTTTAGAACGCATAGTTTTAACCAGTAAACAAAGGAGGTCCACCCTCAGCAAAGATTTGATGTTGCCCTACCATTTGAATAACTATCAAAGCGAGCTCTGATACTAATTGTTAGAGCGGTGCAACAAAATGATGGCGTATTAACAGTAAAGCAAGAGAGGGGTTAATTGGTTTCTTTTCGAAAACTTGTGCCTCTTAAGATTTTCTATCAATTTTATCTTACTTAGCAGATAATTTAAATCTTTGTTATTTTTGAACGTTGAGCATTTAATGTCATTTAATGCTTGCTCAAAAGAACAAGGTACTTTTTGATTTTTCTACTGTGTATGGTATGAATACATGTGAGGCCAATGGACTGGGCAAACAAACAATTAACAACTCTTAACCGATTGGTTAAGATAGTCGTTGAGGTAGTTACAACTGATTGAAAATTAATAAAAATATTAACCATTTATTGGTAATGGACTAGGCCCAAGGATAAGCTAATTTTAATATTTATAAAATATGTTTGACAGGAAGGTCAAGTAACAAATTCTGAGTACTCATTTTATTAAATATTATCACGCAAAGTCATTGACTTGAGTGTCAGAGTGCCTTTTGCAAGTACCCTCCCACACGACTTGGACAAAAAGGAGAGAGAACGAACAACGAAATTTGGATAATGAAAGATCATCAAGAAGTTCACTCAGCCTACAGGACAACTCTGAATGCTTTGAGTAAGGGATCTCAATTCTAACTGCAAACATGTAGTATTTTACGATTAAGTTCTTATCTTTAAAGATACCAAGCATAGTATAAATACTTCATCATTAAATGAGGTACTTGTTAACCTTATGGTATCGTTTAGTCAAATAAACGTTTCTTTTGGTTTTGTCTCTTTTTAGACAGATAACGTTTAACTTGTTTAATATTTCTTTTATATATTGATTTTTATGTCCTTTAAAAGGTTTTGTCAGAGACAACGTCTCGACCTGTTTTGTTTTCGAGAGTTACGCTGAATACCTTATTCAAGTATGATGAACATCAAATATTTAGCTTTTAACTCTCTTAGACGCTTTAGGCACAACATTGTTTAGCCATGCGTCTGGGTGATTTGACCTAGATGTTTTTCTATTTCCTAAGAACCTAAGTGTTTTCCTAAGTTTTTCTATGTTGCGGATTCATTTTAGCTTAAAGTTTTGTTCTAGTGTTTTAGGCCTTTTGTTTTCTCTTTTTAATTTCTATGGACTGTGATCTTATTTACTTTTTCTGGCTCATGGTTGGTATCTTCTCTATTTAGATTTTCTAGTTTAAGGAATTCTACCCTAGTATCTGATGTTTGTTTCTATCTCGAGATTGATTAGCTTAGGGTTTTCTATCCTAGTCTGTCTAATATTTATTTTCTATCTTAAGGTTGATCAACTTGGGGTTTTCTATCCTAGTATGTCTGATGTTTGTTTTCTATCTTAACGCTGATCAACTTGGGGTTTTCTATCTTAGTGTGTTTGAACTAGTTGGTTTGTTAAGTGAGCTTGTCGTATCCTAACAAGGTTGTGGCTAAGAGGGTTGTCGTTGGGTCGGAGGTGTGATGGATCAATATATGTGAGAATGAATATAAATGAAGGATCAATAAAAATTAAGGATCAATATAAATGAAAATTGACTAAGTTATCTTTGTGCTAAGGACACGTGTTGAGAAGGGGGATTGTGGACTTATTGAGTCTATGTCTTTTCCTCTAAATCATAATTTTCTAGAGAAAAGGAAGAGTTGATCAGGTATTACCAAGAGAGTGTTACCATCTTTATCCTAGACGAGTGTATAACGCATGAGTTTAAGTTCTTGAAAGCAACTCTCGTAGAATATATGTTGTGCAATATATGTGACAAAGAAAGACCTGATGCTATATTGGTTTTCATGACTTGATGGGATGATATAAGTTGTCTGAAAGAAAAACTCCTAACTCACACTATTGTTAGCATAAAGATGCAGAGAAGAATTTTGTATGATGTCTCAAAGTCAAGTCTCAAGTGCTCTTATTGCAAGAAGATCTTCATGAAGACTTGTTTTGTGTTAAATCTTTTGTAATTTAGTCAATTTATGTATACAATGTGGTTTATCTTTGATTTTTTATATTGTTTACCTTAGGTTGCGTTAAAATTCGTTTTGAATCAGAAAACCTCATTTTATACTCAAGATAATCGATTATCAACTTATAATATTTGATTATCGATAATCGATTATGACTTGTCATAATCAATTATCACGAGCAATTATGGAAAAAATATCATTGGAGTGAAATGGGTATATAAAACAAATCTCAATCTTGATGGAACTACACAAAAGCACAAGGAAAGATTGGTTGCCAAAGGATACTCACAACAATCAAGAATCGGCTACAATGAGACATTTGCTCTAGTTGCTCGCTTAGATACAATTAGAATTTTAATAGCTCTTACAACACAAAACAGATGGAACACTATCAATTGGATGTCAAATCAGTGTTTCTAAATGGAGTGCTCGAAGAGTTCATCAACAAAGGCAACGAAGGCAAAGTACTGAGACTTAAAAAAACATTATATGGCCTGAAGCAAGCTCCTCGAGCATGGTATAGAAAAATAGATCAATGCTTCGTAGATCAAGGATTCAGGAGGAGCAAAAGTGAGCCAAGATTATATATTAAGACACAAAGGTCAGTATCATCTCATTGACTCTTTATATGTCGATGATCTTATATATATATATATATATATATATATATATATATATATATATAAGGAAACAATATAGAAATGATGAAAGAATTTAAAGAAGACATGATGGAGACTTTTGAAAGGACCGACCTTGGCTAAATGAAAGAGGTGAAACAATATAAAAAGAGGTATATTTATCTCTTAAAAGAAATATATTGAAGCTTCAAAAGTAGTTTAAGATAAATGATTGTAAATCTATCGCTACTCTGTTAGTGGTAAACGATAAACTACAAAAATTCAACTTGAGTACTGTCTAATAGAAGACCAAATTGCATATATTTTTAAAAAGGCATTACCAAGACCAAGATTTGAACTACTGTGCACAATGCTAAGAGTTATCGAATTTTCATCAAGGAGGAGTGTTAAAGTGTAATGTAAATTCTAAAAGAATATAGAAAATCCAAGGATAGAAGAATTAAAATGTAATAAAAGTTCTAGAATATAGTAGAAAAGCTTCAAATAGGAAGAAAATCAAGAACATTCTACATAAGTAAAAATATGGGACATTCCACATAAGTTGTGGCTAATATGTTCTAGAATAATTTGTGTCTATAAATAACCATGTACTCTAGTATTTGATGTAAAGACATAGCAATTAAATGTTAATTTAAAAGAATTAATTTTAAAACACTTTTTAACATAATTAAATAACTAACAAGATCATGAATATATTTGAAAACAAAAATAACTGGATGAAAACCTTGAAAAATTACATATAATGAAAATGCTAAACGTAAAACTATAATGAAACTAATTATATAAATTGAAAAAAAAGGGTACATTTAAATTTATTAAAGTGGAGTACGAATTCTAGAAAAATATAAAAAGTCCTAAGATAGAAGTACTAAAACATAATAAAAGTTTTAGAATATTGTAGAAAAACCTAAGATATGAAGAAAAAATCAAGAACATTCTACATAGGTAAATTTCTAGAACATTCCACATAACTTGTGGCTAGCATGCATGTTCTAGAATGATCTATGGGTCTATAAATGCCCATGTACTCTACCATTTGATGTAAGACAACATCTACCACAAATAAGACAACTACAAAATACACTTCTTCGAACTACTACTTGCACATTCTACTATCTCCCCATTTTCTCTACCCCATCAACTATCCCTTTCACAACCTCAAAATACTAACAGTGGTACCACAACTGCATTTGGTCATCTACTAAGTGTATATAAAATTTTTCAAACAAAACTATAACTCATTCTATACTACTTCCAAAATATTTTCTCAATCCATGGCTACTATCAATCAAACATCATCAATTCCATTACCAATTTTCATAGGAGAAAATTATTATTTTTGGAGTGTCAAAATGAAGACATTTTTCCACTCTCAAGATTTATGGGACATCATAGAAGAAAGACTCACTATTCTAGAAGAAACCTCCACTTTTGTTGCAACTCAAATGAAGGAGTTGAAGGAAAACAAGCAAAAGGATTCAAGGTCTTTATTTTCTCTTCAACAAGTAGTTGATAACACAATTTTTCCAAGAATAATTGGTGCCACGAGTACAGAGCAAGCTTTGAACATTATACAAGAGGAGTTTCAAATAAGTGATGAGGTACGCAATGTTAAACTTCATTCTTTAAGATGAGAGTTTGAATTAATAAGAATGAAAGAATCTAAGACCATTAAAGACTATTCTAGAATAAAAGAAATAATTAGTTAGATGAGAGCTTATGGGAGAAATAAACAAAAAAATCGTTGAGAAAATATTAATTTCTATTCCCCAAAAATATTATGCAATCAGAACTATGTTTGAACAAACAAAAGATTTGACTATATTGTCAATAACACAACTAATGGGCTCTCTTGAAGCTTATGAACAAAGATTGAAAACGCATGGAGAAGACTCAATCGAAAATGTCTTTCAACCAAAACTAAAATTATAGTTTTAAAATAAAGATTGTGAAGGAAATAAAAGTAGAGGAGAAATTTCTAGAAATAAAGAAAATTATAGAAGCTTCTCTATGACTCGTCGAGGAAAATATCCTCCATGTGAGATCTGTAAAAAGACAAGTCACGTGGAAAAATATTGTTGGCATCATGGAAAACCTCAATGTAAGTACCATAGTGCAGTCTTGAGGTAAAGGAACTGTCGTGGTGGAGAAAAAGAAAGGTACGAAATTCATCAAGGTAGAAGTTGATGACTCATGGTTTTGGCATATGAGATTTGGCCATTTCAACACACATGCCTTAAAGCTTCTATATCAGAAAACCATGATGAGAGATCTTCCATGCTTGAACGAGAATAATGAATCATGTGAAAGATGTCTCCTCGACAAACAACTCCAATTTCTCCACAGACAAAAAATTATTGGAGTTGATTCATACTGATGTTTGTGGACCGATGAGGACACCTTCATATCACAACAATAAGTATTTCATCCTTATCATTGATGACTTCTCTAAAATGACATGAGCCTATTTCTTAAAGGGAAAGTCAAAAGTCTTCGGAGTATTCATGAACTTCAAGGTCGTTCTCGAGAAGCAAAGTAGAAAACAGATAAAACTACTTAAAATTATTGTGGTAAGGAGTACACATCTCATGAGTTTAACAAACTCTGCAAAGATGAAGGCCTAGACCAATAACTTAAAATTGCATATACTTCACAATAAAATGGTGCATCAGAGATTAAGAATCACACAATAATGGAAATGCCAAGATCAATAGTAAAAGAGAAAAGTCTGCCTAACACTTTTTGGGTTGAAGCAATCTACACTATAGTTTAGATTCTAAGCAGATGTCCAACTAAGGCAATCTAAGACATGAATCCCATTAAAGCTTGGAGTGGAAGTAAACCATCAACTAAACACCTATGAGTATTTGGAACTATTTGTTACATACATGTTCTGGATCAAAGGAGGCACAAGGTTACAGACAAAACTATACAAGGAATATTATTGAGATATAGCACACAGTCAACAGGCTACCGAGTCTACAACCTACAAACAAAAAAGCTCATCATTGGTCGAGATGTTAAAGTTGATGCAAATGCTTCTTGGAATTAAGAAGAAGAAAAAGTTGTTAAAAGTAGCATTTTAGTTCCAGTGCAACAATCTTAAGAAGAAACTCAAGAAGAGGCAGAAAATTCAGGTACACTTTTTTTACCTCCACAACAACAAGATTCTTCACCTAAATCCACTCCAAGAAGAGTAAGATCTTGCAATATGGCCATGATTGAGCCTAACTGTTATGAAGAAACATCAAAGGAAAAAGTATGAGTCAAGGCTATGGAAGAAGATATTAAAATAAGTCAGAAGAATAACACTTGGGAACTCGTAAACCATCCTTATCGAAAAGACATCATTGGAGTGAAATGGACATATAAAACAAAACTCAATCCTGATGGAACTATACCAAAGCACAAAGCAAGATTGATTGCCAAAGGCTACACATAGCAATCAAGAATTGATTACAATGAGACGTTTGCTCCAGTTGCTCGCTTAGATACAATTAGAGTTTTAACAGCTCTTGCAATGCAAAAAGGATAGAACATCTATAACTGGATTTCAAATCAACCTTTCTAAATGGAGTGCTCGAAGAAGAGATTTATGTTGAGCAACCACACGACTTCGTCAACAAAGCCAATGAAGGCATAGTACTAAGACTAAAAAAAGCCTTTAGCTCCTCGAGCATGGTGTAGCAAGATTGATCAATACTTCATCAATCAAGGATTCAAGAGGAGCAAAAGTGAGCCAACACTTTATATTAAGATACAAGGCCAATATCATCTCATTGTCTCCTTATATGTCGATGGTGTTGTCTATACAAGAAGTAATATGGAGATGATGAAAAACTTTAAAGAAGACATGATGAAGATATTTGAGACGACCGACCTTAGCTTAATGAACTATTTCCTCGTTATAGAGGTGAAACAACAAAAAGAAGGTACATTTATCTCTCAAAAGATACAGTCTATTGTCAAAGGTCAAAACAGAGCCATTAAATATCACTTCATTCGAGATGAAAAGACAACTAAAAAAATTTGACTCGAGTACTGCCCAACAGAAGACCAAATTGCATATATTTTTTCAAAGGCGTTACCGAGACTAAGATTTGAACTACAACGCGTAATGCTTAGAGTTACTAAATTTATATCATCAAGGAGGAGTATTAAAGTGTAATGCAAATTCTAGAAGAATATAGAAAATCCTAAGATAGAAGTACCAAAAATTAATAAAAGTTCTAGAATATTGTAGAAAATCATAATATAGGAAGAAAAAATCGAAAGTATTCTACACAGATAAAAATGTAGGACATTCCACATAAGTTGTGGCTAACATGTTCTAAAATAATCTCTGAGTTTATAAATATCCATGTACTCTACCATTTTATCTAAGCAACATCTACCACAACTAACAACTAAAAAGTGCACTTCTTCCAACTAATCCTTTCACATTCTACTATCTCCACATTTTCTCTACCCTATCAACTATTTCTTTAACATCCTCAAAGTACTAGCAATTTTTTTTTTTCATTTAGTTTTTAAATAAAGGGATGATGTTACGTTATGTTTAACAATCAGCTATCTTTATTTCATAAAGCCTTATTTTAAGACATTCTTAATAAAATACATACGCTGAAAAGGAGAAGAATTGAAATAAGTAGCAAGAGCAGAAAAGAAATACTATAAACAGCTGAAGTAAAGCCACGAAAACACTGTGAAGACAAAAAAACATGGTGCAATAAACATGATTTTGTTCACTATAAGCTGCACTAGAGAAAAAACAAAGGATAAAAAAACAGTGGAAATCGAGGACTCTAGGATTAATTCCATAACTAAAGGATTCTGCTGTTCTCAGAGATGATATATGAATTGGCAGAAGTCACATTACAATTTTCTTAAAGAATGTAATGAGGGAATTTTTGTTAAGCGCAGGCTCTCTTTCCAAGTCTTGTGATTCACAACATATCAAATAGACAGTTGTGTTCTTGACCATCAATCCATGACCAAAAGTCACAAAAATCTCCACCTTGTCTCCTGGTCCTAAATTTGACATTATACCATGCCAATCTTCATCATTAAAGGAAATTACTGTGCCATGGTTGTGCATAAGTAGTGTGGACTTTGTGTAATTAACAATTAAAACACTTGTAAAACATTCAGTTGTCACGATTCCCCGGGTTGATAAATAAACAACACACAAAACTATTCCCTTCATGACACGATCTTGAGGCACAGTGAACGAAACAGAATGTCCCTCACCTATATGGGCCAACCAATAAGGATCATTGTCACTTGGAAGAGAAACATCACCTGACTCACTGCTTTCCAATACCTGTACCATGAGATAAAAAGTTTACTAATTTATCCAATTCTGCTATTCAATTTATCCTCTACAATCATTATTTTTGTCATTAAAATCCATTAGGATTACTTTATATTTAATTGTTAAAATCATGGTGAATGTAATAAGTGAAAGGAAAGCGAAAGAAGAACCTCATATATGCCATTACTTACAGTACTTAAAAATTCATTGTATCTTCCAACACCAACCAAAGAAGACCTTAAGCAATGCTTTGAAATTCTTGATTCTGTAATATTCACGCCATATTCAACCAGAATAATTTTCACTTGCTGAGATAGTTGAAACTCGGGAGCACACTGAAAGAAAACGCTTCGAAGATTTACAAGGCTGCTAAAGAATGGTTCGATAACATCCCAACTATTATCCTCCGTATCCATGAACGAATGAATATAAGATAGGGGATTGATTGTTAGTGACATCCGAGACCGAATGATAAAATGAAAAAGATTACGTGACAGTCCCTCAAATCGATGTAAGGATATATATCCAATGCTTCTTGAGCTTACAATTGAAAAAGGCACTTGTTTAACGGCTGTATTTGCAGCAATTAAAGATATCAAGGATTCCATTTGCACTATATCTTTTTCCAATAGGTAAATCTTGGAACAACCAGAGAGAATGAGAGTTTTTAAAGCTTTCAACATATATATCTTTCTGGGGAGATTGCTTAGACTTGTACAGTCCTTTAAATTTAGCAGGGTAAGATGGCAAAGACATCCAATAGATTGGTGTACTTCGTGCAATCTTGGGCAATCTTTGAGAATGAGTTCTTCAAGACTTGGAAGTCTCGAAAAGTCAGGAGTTTTTGTTAAGTACTTAGAATGACTAAGATTAAGGACTTTTAGCCACGTCAAAACCTTCAGGAAGACAGTTTTTGGATAAAATATTAGAGAAGAAAATAAAAAAAATGAAATAGCTATAAATGGAAACAAGTAATATTTTTATTTTAGTTAAGCTAGAAGTTTTGAAAGAAAATAGCACATTATAAAAACCTGCAGGTTTTTCCAGTCGAGTCGAAGCAAACTGTGTCTTAAATCAATCGATATTGCATCCTGCAGATAAAAGTCGTAAGGAAGGAATTCTGAAGAATTCCGAAGGTCCCCAGGATTTCCAGCGTGTTTCAGCAGTCTTGGTCTGTGTCTTAAAAGAAAAGGTTCGATGCAACGTTTTCTCGTTAAAAACAGTTTCTCATCAGGACATTCCCTCAAGATTTTTGTCCTCTCGGATGAAAAGACCTAAGAAAAAACAAATGTATTGCGCATGAGAAAGCAAACATTTTCAGAAAGAGTTTCAAAATCATATATACAGAATGTTCTCACATCAGTCTCTCCCAGTGCATATCTAGCATCCCCTCTTTGAGCAACAATTTTTCTTCCCATTCCTTGTACCAAAGGATGTATTCCAAATTTATTGTTTCTTGTAAGTTTTATGAGGTTACGCTCCATGAAAACTCTTATTCCCCAATCAACGTCTACTCCACATCCATTTAGGACCTTCGTCACATATACTTTGCTTTTACCAACAAAGAATGTACAAAGATCAAGGAATAAATCTTTTTCCATTTCATTGTGTAAACCATCAAAGCTTATTTTCAATATCTTTGTAACATTGTCATCAGAAATTTTCTCTAATATAAACAATACAGTTTCCCATTTGTTTGTGTTCATTTCAAATAAATAAGCTCCAATGACTTCAAGAGTTAGAGGTAGTCCTCCACAACAAGAAATTACTCTTCTTGCAAGGTAATCGTATTCTTCTTTAGGTTTTGCTTCTCTAAATGCGTGCCAACTAAGAAGCTCAAGAGACTCGTTTGTGTTCATTAGTTTTATCCGAAATGCATAATCTACTGGATTTATATTCAGCATGCCTCCAACTGTTGTTGTAATGATTATTACAGTTCCTTCTCCGAAGCATGAACTACCACCCAATAGGTGTAATAGACTATAGTCATTCATATCGTCAAGTACAATGAGCACCCTTTTCCCGTTAAGTCTTTCTCGAATCATACTTCTTCCCATCTCTTCTGTAGGTATTTTCACCTTTATTTTTAAGACATCTGAAAGAAGTTGTTCTTGTAAATTAACACAACTTCTTAATCCTTTATCTTCTACATCAGCTTCAATGAAACATTTCTCCGTGAATGTACCATGAATTTGATGGTAGATAGCTTTGGCAAGGGTGGTTTTACCAGATCCTCCCACTCCATATATCCCTATTGTACAAACTTCCGTGGATTTATTTTCGATAGTTTGAATAAGATCTTCCACCTTGGGTTGTAATGCAACTGGAAATTTAGTAGCAGACAAGACTGATAAATTAAGAACAGTCTTAACAATTTTGTCTACTAGCTCAGCATCGCTCCTTCAAGTTCAATAGAATTTGCAGACTAAGTCATTTAATAGTGAAATTAAATCACTATCTTAGAATTGGCTAGATTGAGTGAGTTATTTACCTGTAATTGCTCTCATCCCATCCAAAGAAATTTGCTGCTTTGGTAAGTGCTTGGCCCCACCTGGACATCCCATGCTTGAGTTGTTGTCTTGAAAAGGTTTGACGTGCAGTAGCTTCGAAGGCTTTCCCAAAATCACCCTTCTGAAGACGTACATCAGATGGCGAAATCTCGTAATATACGGGCAAAACATGTCGGCAATAAGTTTTGTGCCATTCAATGATTTGTTGAAGTTCATGAAGACACCAAGCAGATTGAGAGTAGGTTTTGGTGAAAACAACAATTGCTACCCGACAGAGATCCAGAATAGGTTGTTGGATGTGCATGGGCTTCACTGCATTGTGGTAGTGAAGAAAAGTCGTGAATCCAACACTAGAAAGAGCAGAATCTAGGTGGGAAACAAATTTGTTACGGATGTCGTCTCCAGTAAAGTTGATGAGCACATCGTACATCCATGGGAGTTTGGATGATGAAGAGGCAAATTCCGTGGAAGGAATCGATGAGGCCATGAAGTGTTAGAAGAGCAAGCATCAACGCGACACAGTGAGATAGATGATCTTTACAGACACAACTAATAAAAGTACGCGGAAGATCAACACTTTTTTAGTCATGCTAGTGCGTTAAGACCATCACAGAACTTTATTACATAAGCAATTTGAGAAATTAGACCAACACCCACTTTAACCCATATAAACAAAATATTACTCCAACTACGAAATCCTTTTCGACACCCACTTTTTATTTTAAAAGCAATACTCTGCGTCTCTTTTTAGATTATGGACTTATTCCTTTAAGTATTAAAAGCATAAGCACTGAATTGTCTTTTGGCATTACAGATAAATCTTTAAAAGAGGTCATTCTAATTATATCTATTGATATTGAATTCTAGCTGGCTGTTGTGTGTTAAAAGCATAAAAACATGTGAACATTGTATTTTTTTTTCTACTTGAATATTGGTCATGATGATTGATGAGTGCGCATCATCACTGTTTGTTTATGCTTAAAAGAAACGAAAGTAGTGCTGAGATAGATGGTCCCATGTACAAGCTGAAATTAAGGAGAAAGACAGGTGGAAAATGGTTTTTAATGTTTTGCTCTTATGTTCATTGTACATACATATATGAAATGATTTCAATATGCCTTTTGACATAATAATTCGAAAAATTGAGAGTAAATATGTCTATAATTTCAAATTGGAATTTGAAGAATTTCGATATTTCACAATTGATTTCAAATGAATGGTAATATTAGAAATGGATTATGCCTTTTAAGTATAATCGATTATCACTTCGTTTTATGCCTTTTTCTGCACATGATTCCCTTTCACTCCATAAAAAAGAAATTGCCATCTGCACAACTAATCTTTGTCAAGTGGGGAACATGTTGCTCCTCAGCTACAATTATTAAACCCCATTTGACAAAAGATATATTTTACAACACAATGTCAACATTCTTCATTTCAAATTTTTTTATTATAAATTAACCTTTTTAAAAAAAAACTAACATGCGTAAATTTCTTACAAGATTTACAGTATAATCGGTATAGGTAGTTGTTCTATATTTGTGAATAAAGGGTTCCTAAATCCCTAACCCTCATTCTCCTATTTCCCCTTTCTCATTCTTGCCTCTTCTCCTCTTTGAACGATAAGATCCGGGGAATTAATACAATTCTATGCATAAGTTAATATCTTTTATTCTTAGAATGAGGAATATGTTATACAAGTATCAGGTAGTTAATCAGTCAGAGCTATGTTAGGGTGGGGTAATAGTCTCGTGAACAAGTTCTATGTAGTGTGAAATATTGTCTGCATTAAAAATGTGTAAAATGTGTTATAAGTGAAATAGAATAACTTAAAAGGTTATTAATTGGTAACATAATCAAACGAAATGAGTTAGCATAGTGGTAATTTAATGTGTGCATATTGTATGTGGTGTGAGGGCTTGGCTTTGACCCCCTCAGGTTCTACGAACGCCCCAATCAGTGCAATAAGATGTGTCTATGTATCTATCTCTTTTTTGACATGAAAAGGAGCATGTTTAAAAAAGGATCTTAGAATGTCTAAGGTTGTGCCAATAGGGTCTTTTAATGCCTTCCTTTTTCTTCTGGTTAGAGTTATTTCACAGATACTTGGCATGGTAAAGAAGAAGGGGGAACAAGTATACTTAAAGAGCGCAATACAACAAATAGTTGTATGTTGCATTTGGGAAGGATGAATCACTCTTGAAAAGGAATATATTTATTCTCTCCCAATTTTTCTCTCTATAGTTTAGAATTCATTTACACTTATTGAAATCATTTGTCTTATGCAGATATTCAATTCTACTACTTCAATTTCAAACAAATCCCTTAAATCCATAAGGAAAGCACTTGCAAAATATGTAATTCAACTCTATAATAGTATATAGTAAGTTCTACATTAGCATGTTTATGATTAGGTTAATTTTCTACATTGGTTCTATATATGCTTTTAAGTTAATTTATGATTATAATTTTATATACATTGAATTGATTTATGATTTATTATTATTTTCATTGAAATATATGCTTTTCGACTATTCTGGAGAATTTTAAAATATGCATGTCTGTTTCTATATTTGGGATTGTTGCAGAAACAAACCTATTTAAAAAAAACAGTAGAATACGCCTCAGTTATGACCATAACCGAAACATAAAGCCCTTTATGGCATCGGTTCTGGCCACAACCGAGACAAAAAGGTTGACGAAAAGACAAAAAAAAAAGAAGAACGCCTCTACTGACTCGGTTCAACCACATTTGTGGCAGAAGACCCACCTTTACTGCCTCAGTTGCATTTGAACTAAGGCAAAAGCCCAAACCTTTTTACCTCGATTCTCAACTAAACTTTTTGTCTCGCTTGAATATGCCTCGGTTTTCAAGACAAAAACCGAAGCGTATTGTAAAAAACAATTGTTATTTCCAATCACTGCACTAGTGATTTATTAAATTATTAAATTTATACGGATTGAAATATGCTATAAATTTATAATTAAGACATAGAAATTGATGTACATTTACAAAATTTAGTTACTGGAAAATGGGTATCAAAATTCGGATAATAGAAACAAAACATTTAAGTCTCTAATAATATGAATAGAAACCAAAAAATGATTTTTAGTTTTATTATTTTTATAGGGACAAACTTAGCCTGAAAATATATTAAAAGTAAAAAAAAAAAGATTTATAATTATATCTTAACATGAAATTAAAAAAAAATCATCTCTAAATAAACAATTTTTTTAACATTAACTATTAAAATTGTAGTATTTAATTACATTTTAAATTCTTATTAAAAATAAAAACTAACTTAAATACTAATAATATTTAATTTAGTCACTATAAAAATTAATTTTCTGTTTTTAAATTAATTTATAATTAAACAATTCTTTCTAGTTATATATTACACACAACAGAACTCTAAATGATAACAATGGAGTGCCGTATTCTAATCCAAACATGAACAATCTCTAACAATGTTTCTAATTTTTGCAAATATATTTTTCTTCGGTTTGTTCGCCTTCATTTCCACATCAGTGGTTGGTCGTGCACTCATTTTAGGTGACAGAATCACACTCAGCTCAGGTGATTCTTGTGCACTCAATCCAAGTGACTCCATTCTCATTGTAATTGACTGATCATATATCAGATACACGGCTGCTTTCTTAGCAGTGATTCCATCACCAACACCTACAAAAATCTCCACGTTGTCTCCGGCTCCTAGATTTGATATTACACCCTGCCAATCTTCATCACTAAAGAACATTGTTGTTGCTTGCTTATATATCTGAATGGTGCACTTTGTGTAATTAAAGATGAAGACATTAGTAAGATTTTGAGTTGCCATGTTTCCAGGGGTTGATGAATAAACAACACACAGCAGCATTCCCTTCATGCGACAATCACTATCTTCAGGAACTTGAAAAGGTACTGAACAACCTTCCCCTCTATAGGCTAACCAATAAGGATAATTGTCACCTGGAAGCACAAAATCAGTAGAACTATTGGTTCTCAATACCTGTATCATGCAACAACGCTTAGTTATTCATTTAATACGATATGCAAGTTCATATTGTCTACTGTTATATACACTGTACTTCATAAAAAAGTAGACAAGGAAATGGATTCAAATGAATTCAGTCAATAGACAAAAAGGACCTATACACAATAGAAAGTTAGGAGACATTTCTATTTCAATAACAGTTTTGAAACTCTCACCAAATGAGAAAGTTGTAGAACTGCTGTGTCACGAAAGACTTTCAACTCCGTTAAAATAATGACCATTTTGCTAAGTTGATTCACTCAGTATTACACCCTTTTTACCCTTATTTTCACCTTCCACGTCCTCTTTTGGACCCCACTTAAAAAATAGATTTGGTAGTCTTGATGGGTTTAAAAATATAAGAGACAAAAGAATGAAAGGAAAATTGATATCTTTTATTGAGCATAAACAATAAATATTTATACTACATAATTTGTAACTAACTTTAAAAAATATCTTCTAAACTAATTAATTAAATAATGCATAAAATCCTCTAAGAAATAGGATAGGAATATATTTTTTTTATGACTCTTTCAACCATATGTTGTTTGAGTCACAAAATTCCAACAATCTACTCCTTTACTCAAAGTCAGCATACACTAAGTATTTTCGTCCTTGATCGTATCATCTAAAGTTCCTTCACTTTTGGAAGTCTTGATTGCAATTTCTTGCTTAGTCTTCACGTCCTTACAGTCTTCCGCAACTTCCTCATCTACTTGTAGTTGTTCTCTTGGCTTTTCCGCATTTTCAGCTTTTGCTTCAGGAAGAATTGTCTTAGGTTGCTCTTCTTCCTCTAATTTTTCTGGTTCATTTTGACTTCCACCAACTTTAACATACACTGACTCTACTTTCTTGCCATTCAGAGATGGGGTTTCTTTAGGTCCTCCGACATCTGTATGTACTAATTGCAGTTTGTTTGTTGCTCTCCAAGATTTGTCTTTTGAAAAAGGCAACCTCATTTGTTTTCCATATTGTAAAGTTGCGCATATGGTTGATTTGTCTTCCAATTCAGGAAGCCCTTGTACTTGCATATTATGTTCAACCTTGTGCACAACAAACTGCTCTTCATCAATCAAATTCAAGGCAAAACTCTTGCCTTTCATTGAACTCTGAATAATTCTTTATTATCTAAATCTTTAATCATGCAGGTTTTATCTTCAAATAGAACTTTATAGCCTTTCTCTAGAAGTTGGCCAACACTCAACAAGTTTTAGTCGATTTCAGGAACATATAGAACATCAATAATTAATTTTAAACCTGTGAAACCTTTGATCACGACGGTTCCTTTGCCCTTCACTTCTATTTTTGCTCCGCTTTCAATTCTGACATTTGTGTTGTAGGTTGCATCAAGATCTTTGAATAATTGTTGATCGTAAGTCATGTGGTTCGTGCAACCACTATCAATTAACCAACTTTTGTTGATCTTGTAGTAGCAAAGCAAGAAACAACAAAAAGTTCTTCTTCACCCTCTTCAACAACATCTTGTACATTCTCTTATTTCTTTGATGACTTGCAAATTTTCTCCACGTGCTCTAATTGTCCACGTTTATGGCATTTCACATCTGGCCTCCACCAACATTTTGTATGTGCATGATATTTTTTTATCAAAAAGAACATGATGGAAAAACATGAGAGGATTTACTATCATTTTTGTGGTTGAAACTTCCTGACTTTATTTTTCATCAATTTAGCTGCCAAAGCCCCTCTAATATGACCTTCTTCTCTCATGATTCTTCTTTGTTCTAGAGCCTGAAGTACGGTCAAAAGTTCTGCCAAGGTAATAGTAGAAAGATCTTTGGAGTTCTCCAAGGAAGTCAATGTGACTTCATATCTTTCTGGAATTGTCACTAGTAGAAAAAAGGGAATAGGCACCGGTTATATTCGGTCATAGACATCGGTTTGAGCACCGAGTCATATGTAGACGAGGTAAAAAGTTAGTAAGATTCGCCTCGCTTCTCCTTAACCGAAGCAGTATCCAGGAATCGACTCGTTTCACTTTGAACCGAGGTAGTTCTTCCAGATTTTCGGATTGGGTATCCTCCGTGAACGTCATCCTCTGGAACCAGAAATGGAAGCAGGGAGATCTCATGAGCAATGGAAGCAGAGAAATGGTTGGAGACATGAAATTCTTTGAGCCCTTTGAGCAAACAGTTGGTGATCGAACCTTCACAGGTTTCAAAATTTAATCTTTCCCATTTCCTTTGTCATCAAAGGAGTCTAGAAACGGGAGGACCATGGCGATGGCGTCTCAGAGGGTAGGGAGAAATTGGAGAGGGTGATGTGAGCCTCCATGTGCGAACACTGAACGAAAGCCCTAAATCAGAATCGCGTCGCTGCTTGCCTCCACCTGCAACCACAATCAGACCTGCAGAAACCAGATTTAACACCATATAACCATCACGCAGGGATCCAATTCAGAAACTGCGCCTCCAGAAGCAAAGCGAACTGCATCAACCCTAATCGCACAGCCAACCCTAATCGCACAGCCATGGCAACTCTCGCCACGGCGGAGACATGCTTTAGGGATTCTGGTGACGGTGGTGCGATTAAGGGTTTTTTTCGCAGAGTTGCAGGTCCGGTGGTGGTGATGGAAGAAGGTCGAAACGCGGTGGCTGGCGCAACGGTGGAGAAGAGGGGTAGATGAAATTCGCGCCTAGGGTTCTGTTTCTGGATCTGTTTGAGTTTCCCTCTTTGCGGGTGATGGCGTTCTCCGGTTGACGGCCATAGATGTGCTCATGGCGGAGAAGATGAAGATGGTGGTCGTGGCGTCCATGGAGTTTGGACAAGAACGAAGGCGTTGTGGTGGCGGCTTTGGGGTGGCGGCTTGTGGGTTTGCGCGTGGTGGTCGGCGGCGTGGTTTAACGGCGGTGCTTGCGGCGACCCTAATGGCTGGTGACGGTGGCGACCTGATGCTAGGGTTTGGTGGAGAGGAGAAATCGTGAGGCGGAGGGAGAGAATCACGAGAGTGCGAGAGAGAAATGGTTTGGTTTTTTTATTTTAACCTAAGGATACTGCCTCAGTTATATTTAAAACCGGTGCCTAAACCCTTTAAGTGCATCAGTTACACAGCGAACCGATGCCTAAATCATTTAAAATTCATATTATATGCCTCGGTTGGCCTTCTACTCGAGGCAGTAATATCTATAGGCTTCGGTTCATATATAACCGAGGCATATAACTACTCAAAATTTACGGAAATGCCACCGTGCTTTTATACGCTTCGGTTTCAGTAAAACCGAGGCATATATAGCGAGTTAAAAAAGCTTGTTTTTACTAGTGTGTTACAAGTATTTTTTGAACACTTTGAGAATCAGGATTCTCAGTGCCAAAAAGACGTATTTTGTTTGCAATTCTGAGAAGCTTGTCCGCATAATCTTTGATTGTCTCCGAATCTTTCATCCTCTGCATCTCAAGTTCTCGAACCAGATTCAAAGCTTGCATTCCTTTGATTCTCTCACTGTCTTCATACTCTTCCTTCAAAAACTTTCAGATTTCATATGTCGTTTTCAACACCATTATTCTGTTGAAAATGACTAAAGATACAACTGCTAACAAAATTGATTTGGCTTTGGAAATTCGAAGCCTCCTTTCTTTGGGATTTTTCATTCAAGCAACCGTAAGATTATCTAGCAAGGGAACCACTTCGTAATCTTGTTCTACTGCATACATCGTTAGCATCTAGATATGTCTCCATTTTGACAACCCACATTTGATAGTTTAGTCCATCAAATACAGGCACAAAAACGGTAGTAAAGGATGTTTGAGATTCCATCTTATGTGTGGTAGCTATTTTGTGGTTGTAGGTGTTTGTGGGTTATATCACATATCTCATAAGTTCCTTTATGTAACTAACTTTGAGAAATATCTTCTAAACTAATTAATTAAATAACACATAATATCCTTCTAAGAAATAGGATAGGAATATATTTTTATTTAACTGATTTGACTCTTTCAACTATATGTTGTTTTAGTCACAAAATCCGAACAATTCTCTAACTATAAATTTATTTAGGACAATACTTAATCAATTTTAACATTATCACCAAAGACTCCGACAAAGAGGAAGAAATGGTCCTATGTCCTATCTAGGAAAAGAGATTGTATTATTAAATTTAGTTTATTATAGAAGAAGAAAAATGACAGAGTAGTGTTCCCATCCCAGCCAGAGAAATTCACTAAGCCCCAAGCTAAATGCAAAATAAATGAACATGTACGGAACCCCATGATATGCTCTACAACCAAATACATATTTTTTTGAAGAAACAATATTTCATGCTTTGTAAAAGTGAATAAGAAATGTAAGGTAGACAAAAAAAAAAGGGAGAAGGAACTTTGATATGCTATTTCTAAGCATATCGAAGACTTGTTGGTAGCTTCACATTCCAATCAAATACGATGCAATAGAATTTTCTGGAATTTGTGATTGATATGCACTTTCCGGTTTAGAAGAGTTTACATTGCATAACTTATGCAGAATTGATCTTAATTCTTGAGTTAGTTGAAAATTTGAGTCGCATTGTAAAGAAATACTTCGAAGTTTTGAAAATTCACTTACTTTTGATAATAGGTTAACCAAATTATTCTCATTTATATTCATGGAGACTATAGATGTTGGCATGATCCCAAATGGTTGAAAACAGGATAAAGTTCCTCTTGTATGTGACATCAAAGTCCATATGAGAGAAGGAAATACATCTTGTGCCAATCCTTCATATCCACAAAGGGATATATATCCAATCTGTTTGGATCTTACTATGGCAAAAGGCACTTGTTTTAAACTAGTATTTTCTGCAATTAGAGTTGTTATGGATTCCATCTGCCTTATGTCTTCTTCTAACTTGTCACTATTTGAACAACTAGAAAGGATGAGGGTTTGTAATGACTTTAACTTACAGATGACCATAGGAAGATTTCCTAGGCATGTACAATCCTTCAGGTTTATAAGGAGGTTAAAAGGTAAATGGAAGAGAGAATATCAGAAAAAGGAGTAGACAGAGCAGAATCATCAGAGAGAATAATCAAATAATTTTTTTCTGCCCTTCTTTACTACACCAAAAAGTGTTATATAAGCACTTTCTTACAACCGCCTAACAATAACAAGGCAATAAAAATAAGGGAAAAGGAAAAGCAGAAAAATCATAACAAATTTGTGATTCTCTAATCATTCCTAACGGATTTCCCTTTCTCACGTGCATGAGGTAGAACCACCACATAATCCTTAAGGTTTTGAGGTGGCTGAGGCTGCCTTTTACTAATCCTTCCAATCATAACCTCAGAATCAGTGGAGTGGCCCAACTGTGATGATGCAACTATGGTGGACTCATTGGAGGGAATCAATGTAATAGGCCCAATGATCCTTACATCTCCCGCGGGCTCAAGAGGTACCTTGTCCTCAAGGTGGAATTGGGACTTAATGATATGCCAAGGCTCCCAAGTTGCTTCCTCAAGGGGTAATCCCAACCACTGTACGAGGACCTGTATTTGAGGGTCGGGGTGGAATTATCCGGCTTTCAATCTAGAATAGTTGTGGGTTCCAGTATGGGTTGATGCTCATCAATTTTGCCAGGAAGCTAGAGTGGTGGATGGGGAATAGGGCCTTTGTGTGGGCGTAATAAACTAACGTGAAAGACGTTGTGAATTCAAGCAGAAGGGGGAAGTTCCAATCCATATGCGACAGCCCCGAGTTTGTTGGTGACTTTAAAAAGGGCCAAAAAAGTTCTTCTAGAGTTTGCTAATGTAAGGACCAACACGAAAGCTTGCCTGTAGCGGCAGAGGCACACATAAACATAGTCACTCACACTGAATTGAATGTCCTTGCGATTAGTGTCAAGCCATTTTTTCATAGAAGCATGCGCCTTTGCAAGATTACGCTCGAGTTTTTGCAAAATATTTGCTCTAGTGGCTAATTCGGACTGGACAACAGTGTTCGATGTGCACCCTGTAGAGCAAAACGGAATGGCAGGGGGCTTACGTCCGAACATAACCTCAAATGGAGAGAGACCCGTGGATGCATTGATGGTTGTGTTAAAACTCCATTCGGCCTAAGCCAAGAATTTCCCCCATAATGAGGATTAATGGTGGACAAAACAATGAAGATATTGTCGGAGGACTTTGTTAGCTACCTCCATTTTGCCATCACTCTGTGGGTGATAGTTTTTGACATCCAAAGCCTGGTGTCGCTGAGTTTGAAGAGATCCCGCCAAAATTGACTTAAAAATATCGGATCGGGATCCAAAATCAGACTTCGGGGAAGACCATGGTGTTTGCACACTATATTGACGAAGACTTTAGCAACTTGAGTAGCAGAGAAGGAGCAAGGAAGCATTCCAAAGTGGTCAGCCTTTGAAAAATGGTCAACCACCACTAGAATGGTTGAGTACCCCTTATAGGAAGGAAGACCTACAATAAAGTCAAGGGAAAGGTCCTCCCAGCATTGTGATGGCGGAGGAATTAGTTGAAGAAGACTCGAAGGCTTCTGTGCTGGAATCTTCGTCTGTTGGTAAGTAATACATTGATTGATAAAGGATTGGACATCCTTGCGAATGGAGGACCAATAAAAATTTGACATCAAATGCCCTAGAGTTCGTGTAACTCTTGTATGACCTGCCATAAGAGATGAGTGATATTCCTACAATAAAAGAGGTATTAATGCATAGGAAGATGGTAACCATATTTTGTCCTTAAAGGTAATTAACTCCCCCTGTACTGAATATAGCAGAAAGTCACTCGGTTTGGCCAGTATGTTGTCCCTCATGGCAGTGAAATCCAAGTTTGAAGAAAATCATTGCTTTAAATCATTGAGAAAGTCGAGCTGAGGAATGGAGAGAACCAAGAAGGTATCCAAGTTAGGAATTTCAACTCGAGAAAGGGATCAACAACATTATTACTTTTCCCAGGCCTGTATTGGATTTCAAAATCATATCCCAATAGTTTAAACATATTAGACTGTTGCTCCAGGGTTAAAACAGTTTGGGATAAAAGTTCCTTTATAGAACGTTGATCTGTCTAAACGATGAAGTGTCGACCCAAGAGGTATTGCCGCCATTTTTGCACAGCAGTGGTGATTGCACATAACTCACGTATATAAGTAAAAGAATTATGGAGTTTAGGGAAAAATTGCATACTAAAATATGAGATCGGATGATTGTTTTGTGATAAAATAACACCAATACTGGAGCCTGAGTCGTCAGTTTGAATGGTAAAGATATTGTCAAAGCGAGGAAGTACTAACACGGGTCAATTTAATAGGACAAGCTTGAGTTGGTCGAAGGCCTGTTGGGATTGGTCATTCCAAAGGAAAGCATTTTTCCTTAGCAGATCAGTGAGGGCGTTGGCTATCTTGGCGTAACCCAGAACAAACCGGCGGTAGAAACCGGTCAAACCTAAAAAACCATGTAGAGCCTTAGCGGATGTTAGAACTGGCCAATCTCTGATTGCTTGGAGCTTGTCGGGGTCAGGCTGAACCCCGTGATTAGAAACTACATAGCCCAAGTAGTGGATTGTGTGCTGACCAATGAAACATTTACTCCCTTTCAAGTAGAAACTGTTTGAGAGCAGTAGGTTGAACGTAGTTTCCAAATGAGTGATGTGTGTCTCGAGGGTGGGGCTGTAGAACAATATATCATCAAAGAAAACAATGATAAATCTGCGAAGATGGGGACGGAACACCACTTTTATTACGGATTGGAAAGTGGAGGGGGCATTACACAGTCCAAATGGCATGACACGAAATTCAAAATGGTCATTGTGTGTGCGAAAGGCTGTTTTGGAAGCATCCTTTGGGTTCATAAGTATCTGATGAAAACCTAAAAATAAATCGAGTTTGGAGAACCATGAGGCATGCCCTAATTCGTCCACCGTGGGGATGAGAAACTTGTCCTTCACTGTTGCAGCATTAAGAGCCCTATAGTCAACACAAAAACGCCACATTCCGTCCTTCTTCTTGACAAGAAGAATAGGAGACGGGTAATGACTTGTGCTTGGTTTGATGAAACCCGACTCCATCGTTTTCTGAACCTGTACATCAATTTCCGGTTTTTGAAAATGTGGATAACGGTAGGGGCGGATGGAGATTGGTGGTGTGTTTGGTATGAGGGTGATAGAATGGTCGTTATGCCTTGAGATGGGTAAGGACGTGGGGGTGGAGAAAAGAGTGGAGTAGTGGTGGAGGAAGGCAGCGAGTTGTGGTTCAGATGTTGGGGGTAAAGGAGAGGGGGTGCTTTGCGGTGGTTGCAGAGGAAAAGCATTGAAGGAAAGGGAAGAAGGTGAAGTAGTGGTGTTAAGGGAAAGTTTGAACAAGGCCGCAATCCTGTTAGTGTGTTGAAGGCACCTCAATTGGGGGACCAAAATGGGTGAGGGGGATGGGCCCGCGTCCCCTTGTAACTGGACCAATTTTCCCTGCCACATAAATCTCATAAATGGTCCATTATAGTCCATGACAAATGGGAATACTAATGAAAGCTAGTGAACACCCAAAACAACATTTGTTCCTGATAACTCCAAAGGGTAAAGGTCAATAGGAAATGAATGTTCTACATCCAACCATTACTTGTAATGGGCTAGCTGTAGATTCCAAGGGCAACTAGAGAAACTGGGCCACACGGGTCTAGATAAAGTTATGGGTCACCCCACTATCCACCAATATTTGCACGTTGTACCCATTTATGGAGCCAGTATAGGAGCGTGGGTTTCATTGCCCTGAGAGTGCGTGGGTTCTATTGCCCTGAGAGTGCGTGGCTTCCATTGCCCGGAAGGTGCATACGTTCCATTGCCCTGATAGTGCATGAAGGCTGATGAGACTCGCTTCTAACGGTGGGTCATTAGCTAGTGGAATCAGAATCCAACTTGACAGAGTCCTCTGGAGGGTCATTGGTGTCCACCGTGGTGAGAAGAAGGAATTCCAGTTTGCAACGGTGCCCCCGGGTGTACCGTTCATCGATATTATAGCATAGGTTCTTGTCATGACGAGCTTGTATTTCGGTCTCGGTGAGTCGTTTGATGGGAAGTTTTGTAGGAGGTGTGGGTAGGAGTGGTGGAAGGGGTTTAGGAGAAGGAGTTTGTGGTTGAGGTGGAGGTGGAGGTGGTGAAGGTCGAGTAAAGCGTGAGAATAGGGAAGGTGTGGTGTGATAACGGTTGAAAAACCGTTATTTTCATATGCTATTTTGGACTAAATTACGCCCTTTACTGCTTAGAATGAGCTTGAAATCAAACAAAACACAATAAATGAGTCAGTCGAGAATCAAAAGTTGTTTTTAGCGATATTATGCTTGTTTTGCATTGTTTTGCAGCAAAATTGATAGAAGTGAACATTGGGAATGAAGATGAAGGTCATAGA
This sequence comes from Vigna mungo, assembly GCA_036885675.1. Taxonomy (NCBI): domain Eukaryota; kingdom Viridiplantae; phylum Streptophyta; class Magnoliopsida; order Fabales; family Fabaceae; genus Vigna; species Vigna mungo. The sequence goes on from CP144698.1 coordinate 23,037,375, forward strand.
CTCAAGGAAAAGCAAGAAAATCGAAGAAAAGAAGAGTCTAGGGACCGCCCGGCGGTAGAACCCTGGCGCCGGGCGGCCAGACGGAAGGAGAAGACACTAGCAGTGGACGTCGGGCGGCAGACCCCTGACGCCGGGCGGTTTTGCGGCACAAGGCCAACCGCCGGGCGGTGGTCAGCTGGGCTTGGGCCTATTTTTCTGATGCGCTCCTCACCTATAAATAGCCCTATTACGAATTTCAAATCATTCTTTTGACAGAGGAGGGCGGCCAGACCTACTTTTCACTCTCTAGAGAGGATCTCTTGGATGCTTAGGCTCCTTTTCATCTTTTCTAGGGTTTGTTTTCCATATCTTCCATTATTTTCATCTTGGTTCACCATGACTATGGTGAACTAAACCCTTTTTGTTGTTGGGAGAACAATGTAATCTTTTGATACTCTCTTTTATTGAAACTCTTGTTTGAATTATATGATTTTCATATGCATTCATTATCAATTGTTGGATTCTCATACTATGCTTAATGCCTTTATCGTTTAACTCATTCGGTAATTGATTTTTGACTTTATTGATACGGGGACGTACAGTAATGACACGAAATGGTGAGAATTTCCTTGGTTAAGCAATACCACCTAGGGATAGGGGAGTAGGACGACCAATTGTATTTGCTTTTGTTTGTAATACGTTGCTAATTGCTAGGGGAGGCTAGGGATAGCAAGCCGGTAATTAGTAATAGGCCCTTTTCGCCGAGGGATCGGGTTAAGGGGAGGCCAAGAAAGTTTGCATGCAATTAGATAATAATGTTATTTAAACAAGAGGAGTAAATAAGAGAGGGTGGATTAGATGAAATTGTAAACCCCCAACAACTCCATTCATCCATTGCCTAAACCTTGTCAATTGAATCATACATTGCATGTTTATTTTCTGTCATTGCATCCACCACAATTAATTAATTTTTCTCCGCAAGTCTTACAATTTTGATTCACGCGAACGATAAGGCCTTTCGAGTCTCATGGGAAGAACGATAATGGGTTTTACCATTTTTATTACTTGATACGATTTGGTACACTTGCCAATCTGCTAACATGGTGCGGTTTTTGTCATCTTGCAATTTCGCAAGAGAAATGGCATGGGGAAGATTGGTTGGTTGTAGAGCCAAGATCTCACGACCGATGTGTGGCTTGAGTCCGAAAGTAAAGCAATTGAGGTAGAAACTTTGGGGAAGACCAAAAATGCGGTTAGCGAGTGTTTCAAATTCAGAAAGATACTCTTGGAGGGTGTTGGTCTGTGTAAGCTTACAGATGGCAGCAATGGGGTCTTCGAATTTGGAAGGAGCAAAACGAAGCTCAAGAGCATGAGGGAAAGTTTCCCAAGATGTGAGCAAGCCATTGTTGAACATCCACTGAAACTAAGCCAAGACTGGACCCACGAGGTAGAACGAAGCAACCTGAATTCGTTGACCAATGGGGGTTTGATGGAACTCGAAGAACTGGGTGACTTTGAAAATCCACCCCAGTGTTTCAGAGTCATCAAAGGTGGGGAGGTCGAATTTTATGGGTCTAGTGGAAGGGTGGTGAGGGGGGTTGGATGATGAATGGGACTCCAAGGCGGATGTGCGGCCAGAGATATCGTGTAAGGTGTTGGCAAAATTTGCTTGAGCAAGGAGGATCTGTTCAAGCAATTTGTTGATGTTAGTGGTGTCAGATGAAGAGGATTTGTCAGCCATAGAGGAGAGTAGGTCAATGAAAGCACCCATAAAAGGTAAATGGAAGAGAGAATATCAGAAAAAGAACAGAGAAAGCAAAATAATCAGAGAAAAATAATCAAATACTTTTTTTTTCCCTTCTTTACTACACCAAAAAGTGTTATAACAATAACAAGGCAATAAAAATAAAGGAAAAGGAAAAGCAGAAAAATCATAACAAACTTGTGATTCCCTAATCATTCCTAACGGATTTTCCTTTCTCACATGCATGAGGTAGAGTCACCACATAATCCTTAAGGTGTTGAGGTGGCTGAGGCTACCTTTTACTAGTCCTTCCAGTCACAACCTCAGAATCAGTGGAGTGGCCCAACTGTGATGATGCAACTGTGGTGGACTCATTGGAGGGAATCAGTGTAATAGGCCTAGTGATCCATACAAAGGTTATTTAGATCTCCAATTGATTGGTGTACTTCATACAAGCTTGGACAATCTTTGAGAATGAGCTTCTCAAGATTTGGTAGTTTTGAAAATTTTGGGGTCTTTGATAACTTCATCTAACATCCTTTGAGTTTCACATTGCAACTGCAACTTTATAGTTGTAACTCCAATATCTTATAGGACTTGTTATTGTCAAGAAGAACTAAACCTCCTTCATGCTTTGTAAGCTCTTACTATTGATGGTTTAATGTCATGTGGAACGAAAATCCAAAATCCCTTATCCAAACTACAACATTAGCACTCCTTTAAACTAAAAGGACTTCTAGTGATTCATAATTACCTTCCAATAAAATTTCTTTCTAGACTCAGATTGTTGGCAAAACTTAGAAAGTCTATTAGATCCAAACAATCATTAACACTACATCATTAACCTTTTTTTTCTATCAGGATAGGACCTCCTTGTTTATCCTTCTTTCTTACAATTGTAACAACTATTATTAGAAACATTGCCTCCACTATTATTTGACCTCCTCCTATTCATGTTCTCACTTTTGGAGCTTTTACCCTTTGTTAGAAGTTCATCTCCCCTACTAGACACCTTAACATCAACATTATTTACATCTTTTTTAAACTTAGAGCCACTAGAACTTTTTCAAGGGAAAGACTCTATTCCATACAACAAGGTGTCCTTGAAGTTGTCACGTGTTTTAGGCAATGAGCATAATAACAACAATGTTTAAATCCTCGTTATCAAAATGCACATCAATAGATTGAGAATCAACTTATTAAACTCATCCAGCTATTCACTGATTACCTATTCAATATTTGAAAGGTGGATAGTTTTATTTCTTTCCTTACCTTTAATTTGGTTATTTGTTGTTTCTTTGATGCCAAATTCTACTGGAAAAATTTCTTTTTATTCTTCTCCAAATAATTCTTTTGAGTGATCTTAGACAAACCATCAGTGAAACTACAGATGCTTCATGTCTCCCTATCACCATTACCATCACTTTCTTCAACAATTATAGAATTAGTAAAATCTATGCCCACTAACTTTTCTTATAAGTAATACCTAATAATCCTTTTGAGTATTCCTTGGTTTTTTCAAACACTTTCATCCTTTACAATTCAAATTCCCTTAATAAATTAATTACTTGCATGTTTCATACTGTTTCTCCAACATATCCTTCTTTTGATAATCCCAAATTTCTTTATTTTATTTGAAAGTAACAATTTTTACGAAGATAGTATGAGAAACACTAGCAAAAAAGACACAACTTTGCTTTTGTCTTTCTTGTTTTCCTATTCTGGCTACTTTTGATTTGGGCATGGTAAGATTTTGCGGCAATAATAGTATTTCATAATCTTCTAGTACGATTTACCAAAAATCAAATGTCTCTAGATAAGACTTTATTTTCACAACCTAAAAAGTCATAGTTTCACCATCAAAGACTTCAAGAGTGAATAGGAAAAACTTGTTTCAGATTCTATTGTTCCGTAAGAAAAAGACTCGTACATTTTGTTGGAGTTTTTTGAAAACAAGGAATCTAATATTTTATTAATCAACAATGTTTACCTTTATAATTATTGAAAAAGAAAAAACAAACTGACAAATGAATAGATATAATTATCAATAACTAACATACATATTTCCCTTGAAACAAAATTTGTGACTAAATCATTTGCTATACAAGTGAAAGTGTCAGGCTATTATGAATTTATTTGGTCATTACACTGAAAAAAAAATATAAATTCACTAGCAAAATATGAAGTTTAGCACTATAAAATCATTTGATAACAGAAGGAAAAGGTGTTAAAGAAGGTGAACATTGAAGTTTCCTTTAAATATTTCATTGCTATGATCTCACTTTCTCACAATCAATAGCTAATGAGTAGTAAAGGTAAGTAGACAAAGATAAAGAGAACAAACCTCAGATACGCTCTTGCAGATAGTATTGAAGACTTCTTCGTAACTTCCAATGCCAATCAAATAAGACTTCAAGGAATGCTTTGAAATTTGTGATGTGTATGATGTTACTTCTAACCCAGGAAAATTTACATCATATACACCATCCAGAACTGTTCTTAATTGTTTAGATAGTACAAACTCTGTATTGCATTGCACCAAAACACTTCGGAGATTTGAAAGGTTGTTAAGAACAGGTGCTAGATCACTCAAATCGTTGTTCTGCATATCCTTGGACACAAGAGATGCTGAAGTGCTACTAAACGAATGAATACGACTTAGAGGACTCATTCTTGGTGACATCCAAGACCAAATGATAGAAGGAAAAACATTACGTGATAATCCTTCAAATCCACATAGGGATATATATCCAATGCTTTTTGATCTTACTACTGAAAAGGGCACTTGTTTCACAGCAGTATTTTTAGCAAGTAGAGTTCTCAAAGATTCCATTTGCCCTATATCTTCTTCCAATTTGTCTATCTTTGAACAACCAGATAGGATGAGAGTTTTCAAACATTTCAACTTATATGTTTCTCTGGGGAGACTGCTAAGGCTTGTACAGTCGTTCAAATTTATCAATTGAAGATTTTGGAGATTCCCAATGGACTGGTGTACCTCGCACAAACTTGTACAATCTTTGAGAATGAGTTTTTCCAGACTTGGTAGTTTTGAAAAGTCAGGGGTTTTGATCAAGTGCTTTGAATGACTAAGATTGAGGACTTTCACCCACGGAAAAACCTACAACAAGATGGGTGTTTATTTTTAGAAATAAGTTAGATAAGCAAATGTAATAGTGGAACTGGAAACAATTACTATTCTATTTAACATGAGTTTTAAGAGAAATTGTCCTGTAACATATACCTGGGGTTCTTTCCATACTAGTCTAAGATTACTGTGCCTTAAATCAATCGCAATTACTCTTCCCAAATAAAAGTTGTTAGGTATGTATTTTAAAGGAAATCTTTTCCAATATATCCATCTCAGCTGCTTAGGAAGAAACCTATAATCTTCATTGAGTTTTACATGATCAAGTTGTAATAATCTCAATCTCTGCATTTTCTTAAAAACAGAAGTATTGAAGCAACCTGTACTTGTTAACGGTAATTTCAGAGTCAATCCCTCAATAGCTTCAGTCCCCTGTGATGACAAGATCAAATTAAAAATAACTTAGTAAATCACTTTCTTTGCTAACAAGAGAGTGATACATGAAGTTCCGCCTAACTACACATGCACTGCAAACACTTTCAAGTTTCAAAACTATATATAAAGAATGTACTTACAGTATTTTTTGTCATTACTTCAACTACATCCTCATGAAACCACAATCGACTGCGCTTCCCTGGTCTCTTTGGTGAACTTTCCCGAATAATCTCTCGTCCCATGTCTCTTAGTAAATCATGCATTCCAAGTTTATTGCTCTTTTCAACTTTAATGAGGCTACGTTCTATGAGAACTGATATTCCAATATCAGCATGTAGTCCACAGCCATTTAGTATCTCTGTAACATAGTCTCTGTCTTTACCAATAAAGAAACAACATACATCAAGAAATATATCCTTTTCCATTTGATCGCGTAAACCGTCAAAACTTATTCTCAGTTTCTCTTGAACTTGATTATTTGGAATTATTTTTAGTTTTGACAACACACTTTTCCACTCCTTCTTTGTCCTCTCACTCAAATAAGAACCAAGAACCTCCAGAGCTAGAGGTAGTCCTCCACAGTAACCAACTACAGTTCTTGCAACTTCATTGAAGTCTTCTATTGGTTTTTCCTCTCTAAAAGCATGCCAACTAAAAAGCTCAAGGGATTCATTTTCGTTCATTTCTTCTATCTTGTACACATAATCAACTTTAAGTCTCTTAAGAAGGCGTACATCTCTAGTTGTAATGATTATTACACTTCCATGACCAAACCATTTACGATTTCCACATAGGTTTTTTAATTGGCCAAACTCATTAACATCATCAAGAACAATGAGTGCCTTTCTTACAGAAAGTTTGTTCTTCAACATGTCCCTTCCCATCCCAACGCTTGTTATGTTCACCTTTGCTTTGAGGATGCCCGAAAGAAGTTGTTCTTGCAAATGAACATGCCCTCTACGATCTGTTTCACAAACTTCTCGAATATCTTCAATGAAACATTTATCCGTGAATCTACGATGAATCCGATTGAAGGTGGCTTTGGCTGTGGTAGTTTTACCCAACCCTCCCATTCCCCATATCCCTATGATGCAAACTGTGGAGAATTCTCTTTTAATAAATCTAGTCACTTCTTGAACACGGGATTCTAAGCCAACAGGAAATTCAGTAATAGACATAAATGCGTTGTCTAGTTTTTTGAGAACGTCCTCAACAATTTCGTTCACTAATTGAGCCTGGTTCCTTCAAGTTTAGAAATAAATTAATAAGAACAAAACCAGTATAATGGTAATTTACTATAAAATATATATATATATATATATATATATATATATATATATATATATATATGTATGTATGTATGTTTGGTTTATATGTCGAAAGAAATGGTATTTTATCCTTATTATTGTGTTTTTTTAAGTGATTCTAAATTATTTTTACAGTATCTTAAAAGAAATTATTATGATAACATATACATTTTTCATGATTTGATGATGCATTATGTTTATACAAATAACATAAGGGACTTAACACAGATCATTGCTCAACACTTTAGATGGAATGAACTGGATATGTCAAGTTGATAAACATGTAGAAACTAGAACATATGGAAGTAATAAAATAATTTCAACCAAAATTTCTAATTTATTAAACATCCAATTTAAAAGAAAAATTATTGACTACTCTTTGAAAATTAATTATATATAAAAGACCTAAAACATACTTAAATCAAGATATAATAATTTTAAGACTTAAATAGTATTCTAGACCTTCTTATTCCTTCAAAATAAAATATTTTATACAATTATTTTCATTTTTTCAGTGAAACAAAAATATAGAGAATCACAGTAGAATAAAAATTTTAATTATTAGTTTCACTGTCTATTATTGAGTAAAGTTTACATTTTATAGTTACAATAATAAAAAATAACTCATTCAACTAAGTTACATTTTATTTTCTACGGTATCTCTATTCTATCATTAACCCCTTAATAAATGAGAGTTACAGAAAGAGGAAAAGAAAGTTATTGCACAAACTCATAAATTATTCATTACCTGGTATTGTTCACATCCCAACCGGAAAAATTTGTTGCTGCGGTGAGTGCGGTATTCCACCTCGACATCATATATTCATCCCATGATCTTTGCTGTGCAGATGCTTTCAAAACATTTCCAAAATCACCAGTTTGATGACGAACTTGGGATGGAACAACATGGTAAAATATGGGCAAAACTATGCGGCCATGAATTTTGTGGCAATCAATGATTCTTTCCAACTCGTCAAGACACCAAGAAGATTCAGTGTAGTTTCTGGAGAAAACAACGATAAGGGATCTCTCAATCGTTTCTAATAGTCCTACTCTTAGGTCCATTCCCTTGGGAAAATCGGTTTCGTCAAGGAAAGTGTTAACTCCGGCATTGGAGAGGGCAGCGTAGAGATGAGAAACGAAATTCGTACGAGTATCTTCTCCCCTAAAATTGATGAACACATCGTGTATATGATCGCTCCTGGATGAAGAAAAATACTCGAATTCCATTAGAGGAAATAGAGTCAACGATTAGAAGAGGAAGCTATGAGGCCTAGTATGGAGTGATAGGATTAATGAAATGATTATTTTGACAGTGTCAGAAAAGTGATGGGAAGAAAAAGAAAATATGATAATGATTTTTAAGAAACAAATTAGGAGAAAACATTAAAACAAAATCTAAAAAGAGAAAGCAAAAGTAAAACTAAGTATTCAAACGATGTTTCTTGTGTATTTTTCTAATTTAAATTCTAAACTAGGTTAGTAATTTTATCATTTATGATACCACAAACAAAAGTTAGTAATTTTTTTATATTGTAGTTTATTAAATTATCATTTATGGTACCATAAAATATGTTCCATCACTAGGTTAATTGAATGAAAAATAAAGAATGTAAAAGATATAAAAAATAATAATTTTCTAATGAAATTTAAGCTTTTTTGTATTAAAGGATAAAAATAATGAAAAAAGATATAAATGAACCAAATCATAAATAAAAAGTAATGAAAATTTAAATTTAAATTTTTATTTCATTTTTTTCTCTTAATCGAGCATGGCTTAATAATGATGTTCACCACAAAATTGATTAAAAGTAAACAAAATTTATCCAAATAACCTATAACCAAAAAAATAAAAAAAAAATGTTTGATTGTTATAAAAGAAATTAAAAATCAAGTGATTTGATTTAGTTTCTTGTTAGAACGGTTAAACCAAACTGAATCACAAATATATTTTCATTATATATAATAATGTAAATAATAATAATAATAATAATAATAATAATAATAATAATAATGTTATATATTTCAAATTTGGTTTAGAATGTTATATATCTCAAGAGTAAAATTAAAAAAAAAACATAATTAAATCAAAGTGTATATTATATGCAAGGGTAGCTAACAGGGAACTTTCAACATAATGACCAATTATATAACAAATGACTAAAAGCATTCATAATTCTAGTGTGTAACAACACCATTCAATTTCATCATTTTTCTTACACAAAATTCACAAGGTCTATGGTCTCAAACAATAGTTTAACAAGTTCAAAATAAGTCATCACGATAATTAAGACAACCATCATAATTTTAGTGTCAATAACTAATTTATAACTATCGTACCCGACTTACCAATAATCTCTAACCATTAGACGATATAACCTGTTAATTACTCATTAATATCATATATTTTCAACTTATCTGGTGTTGTCGCATAACCGATCGGTTGGTTGATTTTATTGGAATTATTTTATTCTCTATTCATATCCGTGCATTTATGTTCGCATATTTTTATACTTATATTCCTTTTTTATATTGCTCTTAACAATTATATATATTAATTGTACTCTCTCCTTATCATTCAATAAAAAATACAATATTTCATTATTTCTTCTTTTGTAACATTTTATCATTCAATAAGAAATACAATATTTCATTATTTCTTCTTTTGTAACATGTTAAAACTCAATTTGGCATTGATGTAAAAGTTGTTAGATCAGATAATGGTAATGAGTTTGCAATGATAGATTTTTATAGACAAAAAGGGATACAACATTAATTATCTTGTGTTGAAACACCTCAACAAAATGGAGTTGTTGAGAGAAAACATCAACACATTCTCAATGTTGCTAGATCTTTAATGTTTCAATCCCATTTGCCAATAGTTTTCTGGTCTTTTGTTGTTCGTTATGCTGTGCAACTCATTAATATTTTACCTTCCACAATTTTGGCATATTTTTCACCATCTCAGCTGTTACACAATGTTAAACATGACATTACTTACTTACGAGTTTTTGGCTCACTTTGCTATGCTTCAACTCTTCAAGCACATAGAACAAAATTTCAACCTCGTGCAAGAAAATGTGTTTTACTTGGTTTTAAAACAGGAGTGAAAGGCTACCTTTTGTTAGATTTCAACTCAAGGGAAATTTTTCTATCAAAGAATGTAGCATTTTATGAAAACATATTTCCTTTTCTTACTAGTGACAAGCACTCACCTATTGATACACAAAATTTAAATTCATTGGATTTGGTCACCAAAATCAATTCATCTCCATCACCTCTTTTCTCAGAAGTTACTGATCAACCCTCTTTACCACCTACAGCTCCTCCTTCTATTGTTCCAGACCCTATTAGTTTTTCTTCTCAATCTATTTCTGTTGAACCTGCCACTGCTACTCCACAAAGGAAATCAACCAGGCCAACACAAACCATCTTATTTGCAGGACTATCATTGCAACATGTTATCTACTTCTTCCGCCACTCAGTCATCCACAGGTACCTTATATCCTCTCTCTTCATATCTTTCATATGATGCATTATCATCTCTTCATAAATCATATGTCTTTAATCTTTCCCAAGTTAGTGAACCTAAAATTATCCAAGCCATCAAACATGATTGTTGAAGAAATGCCATGGATCAAGAAATTGCAGCTTTAGAAAATACCAAAACTTGGGTTTTGACTGATTTACCTTATGGAAAGCAACCTATCGGATGTAAATGGGTATACAAAATAAAGAGGCATGCTGACGGGAGTACTGAACAATATAAGGCAAGGTTAGTAGCCAAAGGCTACACACAATAGGAAGGCTTAGATTACTTTGAGACTTTTTCACTTGTTGTCAAACTCACAACAGTAAGATTGGTTCTGGCTTTAGCAGCTTCCAAACATTGGAATTTACATCAACTAGATGTAAATAATGCCTTTTTACATGGGGATCTAGATGAAGAGGTATACATGTTTGTTCCTCTTGGCTACAAAACAGAAAAATCAGGCCAAGTTTGCAAGTTGTTAAAGTCTTTATATGGACTCAAGCAGGTCTCTAGATAATGGAATTACAAGTTGACAACTACTTTACTTTCTTTGGGCTACATACAATCAAAATCAGATTATTCACTTTTTGTCAAAAGTGATTCTGCTCATATCACCATCTTACTTGTTTATGTAGATGATATAGTTTTGGCAGGTGATGACATCCAGGAAATCCAAACTGTGAAGGCTCTATTGAATGCAAAGTTCAAAATTAAAGACCTAGGCCAACTCAAGTATTTTCTGGGCTTAGAAATTGCAAGATCTCAACAGGGCATTAATTTGTCACAAAGGAAGTATGCTCTAGAGTTACTAAAAAATGCAGGATTGTTGGGATGTCAACCTGTTTCTACTCCCATACAGCCAGGCACAAAATTCTCCAAGACAGAAGGAAAACCCTATTCAGATGTGCAAGCCTATAGAAGACTTCTTAACAGGTTATTATATCTAACCAACACAAGACCATATTTATGTTTTGCTGTTACTACTCTCAGTCAATTTCTTTCCAATCCTTTGGAAGATCACTATGCAGCAGCAATAAGGATCCTGAGATATATCAAGCAAAATCCAGAACAAGGATTATTTTTTCCCTCCAACACAGAACATTCTCTCAAGGCTTTTAGTGATTTTGATTAGGTTGTTTGCCCTGATACTAGAATGTCTGTGACTGGTTTTAATGTGTTCTATGGTGCATCCTTAATCAGCTGGAAATCCAAGAAGCAAGGTACTATATCTAGATCATCAATTGAAGCAGAATATAGAGCCTTAGCTTCCACAACATGTGAAATTCAATGGATTTTGTATCTGCTCCATGATTTGAAACAACCTCTGCCACAACCCGTTCCTCTGTTTTGTGACAATCAATCTACTATACGAATTGCACAGAATCCAGCCATGCATGAGAGGACAAAACACATTGAAATTGATTGTCATCTCATAAGGGATAAAGTTCAAGCTGGTGTAATTAAGCTCCTGCCTGTTTCTACTTCATCACAACTTGCAGACATTCATACTAAAGCTTTGCATCCAGCACAATTTCAATCTTTGTTGTCCAAGCTGAGCATTAAGGATATATATGCTGCAGCTTGAGGGGATATTGGAATTATTTTATTCTCTGTTCATATCCATACATTTATGTTCATATATTTTTATACTTATATTCCTCTTTTATATTGCTCTGAACAATTATATATATTAATTGTACTCTCTCTTTATCATTCAATAAGAAATACAATATTTCATTATTTCTTCTTTTGTAACAGTTTTAGTGATGAGTTGATCGACTGTATATAGCGAATCCTGAACTTCTCATGGGTCGACCATAAGCCCCCAAGCAACTGAGCACAGTTGGGAAGGGGTTTTATAGATGTTGAACGGTTTTAAAATGACAGGAAAGTATGGTGGAATCGTGTGTATCTGTGTCGGTTGAACTCGAAAGGTCGAGCTTCCCCTACCGTTTGATTTGATTGCAACGAAGGATTAAGATCCATATCTGGAAACCACTTTTTTCAGGCTATAAATATGAGGAGGGACCGCTGGTGATTATAATAATAATAATAGAAACAAAACATTTAAGTGCCTAATAATAATAGAAACAAAAATGATTTTTAGTTTTATTATTTTTATTTAGCTTGAAAATATATTAAAACTAAAAAAGGATTTATAATTATATCTTAACATGAAATTAAAAAATTATCTCTAAATAAACAATTTTTTTATCATTAACTATTAAAAATATAGTATTTAATTACATTCTAAATTTTTATTAAAACTAAAAACTAATTTAAATACTAATAATTTTTAATTTAGTCAATAGAAAAATTATATTTTTGTTTTTAACTTAATTTATAATTAAACAATTCTTTCTAGTTATATATTACACACAACATAATTCTAAAAATGGTAACAATGGAGTACCGTATTCTACTACAAACATGAGCAACATACTCTAACAATGCTTCTAATTTTTGAAATTATATTTTTCTTCGGTTTCTTCGCCTTCATTTCCACATCATTGGTTGGTCGTGCACTCATTTTAGGTAACAGAATCACACTCAACTCAGGTGATTCTTGTGCACTCAGTCCAAGTGACTCCAATCTCATTGTAATTGACTGACCATATATCAGATACACTGCTGTTTTCTTAGCAGTGATTCCATCACCAACACCTACAAAAATCTCCACGTTGTCTCCGGGTCCTAGATTTGATATTACACCCTGCCAATCTTCATCGCTAAAGAACATTGTTGTTGCTTGCTTATATATCTGAAAGGTGCACTTTGTGTAATTAAAGATGAAGATATTAGTAAGATTTTGAGTTGCCATGTTTCCAGGGGTTGATGAATAAACAACACACAACAGCATTCCCTTCATGCGACAATCACTATCTTCAGGAACTTGAAAAGGTACTGAATAACCTTCCCCTGTATAGGCTAACCAATAAGGATAATTGTCCCCTGGAAGCACAAAATCAGTACAACTATTGGTTCTCAATACCTGTATCATGCAACAACACTTAGTTATTCATTTAATATGATATGCAAGTTCATATTGTCTGCTATTATACACACTGTACGTCATAAAAGAATAGACAAGGAAATGGATTGAAATGAATTCAGTCAACAGAGAAAAAGCACCTTTGTGAGGAAACAATATTTCATGCTTTGTAAAAGTGAATAGGAAATGTAAGGTAGACACAGAAAAAGAGGGAGAAGGAACCTTTGATATGCTATTGCTAAGCATATCGAAAACTTGCTGGTAGCTTCCCATTCCAATCAAATACGATGCCATAGAATTATCTGGAATTTGTGATTGATGTGCACTTTCCGGTTCAGACGAGTTTACATTGCATAACTTATGCAGAATTGATCTTAATTCTTGAGTTAGTTGAAAATCCGAGTCGCATTGTACAGAAATACTTCGAAGTTTTGAAAATTCACCTACTTTTGATAATAGGTTAACCAAATTATTATCCTGTATATTCATGGAGACTATAGATGTTGGCATGATCCCAAATGGTTGAAAACAGGATAAAGTTCCTCTTGTATGTGACATCAAAGTCCATATGAGAGAAGGAAATACATCTCGTGCCAATCCTTCATATCCACAAAGGGATATATATCCAATCTGTTTGGATCTTACTATGGCAAAAGGCACTTGTTTTAGACTAGTATTGTCTGCAATTAGAGTTGTTAAGGATTCCATCTGCCCTATGTCTTCTTCTAACTTGTCAATATTTGAACAACCAGAAAGGATGAGGGTTTGTAATGACTTTAACTTATAGATTACCATAGGAAGATTGCCTAGGCATGTACAATCCTTCAAGTTTAGAAGAAGGAGGTTACTTAGATCTCCAATTGAATGGTGTACTTCATTCAAACTTGGACAACCTTTGAGAATGAGCTTCTCAAGATTTGGTAGTTTTGAAAAATCTGGGGTCTTTGATAAGTACTTGGAATGACTAAGATTGAGAAATTTTAGCCTCTCCAGAAACTGCAATAAAATTTAAAACGAACAAAAAGAAAGATTAGCAACGTATATGGCTGAAAAAATTCACAAGACAACTAAATGTATTATAGATACATTTGTAGTTCTTCTTCATTCAAATTTGCTGTTTCACTCAGGTAATCAGTAATGCATATAATAATAAAAAGCAAATTACCAAAGTAAAACACCAAATTCGATTGGAGAACAACGACAATTGTAAAACACCATGTGAGTTTTGGTCCAAATTGTTATTTTTGTCATAGAAAAAATCAGGTAATATAATATATACGTATACCTGAGGCACCTTCCATACTAGTTTAAGATAACTGTATTTTAAGTCAATAGCAACTATGTTTTCCTGATAGAAGTTTTCAGGTATGTGGGTTAATGAAAATGCTTTCCAATCAACCCATCTCAGTTGTTTGGGAAGATGCCCATAATCTCCAGCTACTTGTACATTATCAAGTTTCAAAAGTCTCAGTCTCTTCATTTTCCCAAATGTTTCAGTACCGAAACAAACTCCACTGGTTCTTTGCATCTTCAAAGCCAATCCTTCAATGACTCCTGTTCCCTGTGAAAAATAAATGAAAAAAAAAAGTTATAAACATGGAGAAGTATTGGCTGTTTTCACTAGAGAAAGTTAAGTAATACTCATAAGAGGCAACTTATGTTAAGATGCAACATAAGAAGCAAAATACTTTGAAAAGGTAAATATATATCCCATGGTTTTAAACCGAAACTTAGTTAAAATTCAGAAGATAAAAATAGAAACTTCTATTATGATGCTCATGATATCATTGAGAATGATTGATAGTTCAAAAAATAGTAAGAGAAAGTTCTTACAGTATGTTCTGTCAATATATCAAGTACATCATCATGAACCCACAACCGACTGCGCTTCTGTGGTTCTAGCGGTGAACTACGACGAACAATTTCTCTGCCCATGTCTCGTAGCAAATCATGAATTCCAAGTTTGTTATTCTTTTCAACTTTTATGAGGCTCCTTTCTATCAGGACTGTTATTCCGATTTCAGCATGAAGTCCACAGCCATTTAGTATCTCTGTGACATAGCCTCTGTCCTTACCGATAAAGAAGCAACATATGTCAAGGAATATGTCCTTCTCCGTATCATCGGTTAAACCATCATAGCTTATTTTCAATTTCTCTTGTATTTTATCATTTGGTATTTCTTTCAGTTTTGATAATACACTTTGCCACTCTTTTTCTCTTCTCTTGTATAGATAAGATCCAAGAACTTCGAGAGCTAGAGGTAGTGCTCCACAGTAAGTGACTACTTGTTTTGACAGTTCAAGGAAAGCTTTTGATGGATTTGCTTCCTTAAAAGCATGCCAACTGAAAAGCTCAAGGGACTCAATCTCATTCATTTCCTCCACTTCATATACATGGTCAACTTCAAGAACATTGAGTAGACGTACATCTCTTGTTGTAATGATTATTACACTTCCTTGAACAATTCCATTACCATTTCCACATAGTGCACTTAATTGTTCTAATGTATTAACATCATCGAGTACAACAAGTACTCTTTTGGTGCAAAGCGTTTCCTTGATCATAGCTTTTCCCCAATCACTGCTATAAACCTTCACCTTTTCTGTTTTCAGGATATCTGAAAGAAGTCGTTCTTGTAAATCAATCTGCCCTTGGTCTCTTTGCCAAACTTCTCTTATATTTGCTAGGAAACTTTTATGTTTAAATTCATATCGAATTTCATTGTAGATGGCTTTGGCTATGGTTGTTTTACCAATCCCTCCCATTCCCCAAATCCCTAATATATAAGCTCCTCTTGTTTCCTTTCTTAGAAGGCCAATACAATGTTCCACACGACATTCCAATCCAACTGGAAAGTCTGTAATAGACATGTATGTTCTATCTAGTCTTTCCAAAACTTCACTAACAATTTCCTTCACAACAAAGTCGTCACTTCTGCAAAAAAGAAAAATATCTCGAAATGATAATGGGTATAAATTATAATATATCCTAAAATAGAATCGAAGTTGCATAAATCCTTTGACATTGGTGATCTCCTGTCTTTCTGCCATAGTGTTCATAGCGGAAACCGTTTCACAAAACCTTTTACAAGTACATCGGAGAAGTCATAAAGATATTTGCTAAAGTAGTTTACGAATTTTCTTGTTTTACTGTTGGAAGTCCTACATAGACTAGAGATAAGGTCAATTCAGTGTATATAAATGGGTGTAAACCTTACTCTACAAGTCAGTTTTGTGGGGTTGAGTTAGGCTAAAATCCACTTTCTAATATGGTATCCAAAGCATGGTTGGAGCCTATTCTTGAGTTAGGCTTAAAGTCCATTTTAACCATTCACTTTTACGTGTAAGGATGTTCATAATGATTCGCACCCTGCTCAACTAAGTGAGTTAGATTCCCTTTCAAGAAAGAATAACTGGTAATCAAAAGGGAACAAAAAGTATATGCATACCTGTACTTCGAAACTTCCCAACCTGCAAAATCTGCTGCGTCTCCCAGTGCTTTCTTCCATTGTTTCACCCGGTGGAGATCACTATTTTTTTCCAGAATGACTTCGAAATTAACATCGTGGAGGCGACGAAGAAACGAAGGGAAAAGGCCGTAAAACACGGGCAGAACCACTTGACCTCTAGAAGCATGGCATTCCATGATTTTGACTAGTTCGTCGAGACACCATCTAGAGGAAATGTAGTTTTCGGAAAAAACAACAATGGAAATTTGAGAGCCTTCTATTGCATGAAACAGTTCTGTTTTCAGCTGTTGTCCCTTGGCAAGCTTCTCATCGTCCAGAAAAGTGTTGACCCCGGCATTTGCAAGAGCTGAATAGAGATGAGAAACGAAATTCTTACGAGTGTCTTCCCCGCGGAAACTGATGAACGCATCGTATATCCATCGGAGCTTAGATTTTGAGGATGATGAAGTGTAAGACATTGATTCAATTCAATGAAACAAGACCGAGACGGTAAAAGCAAGAAAGCAAGTTGATTCAATTTGATGTCGATACGAGTTATAAGAGCAAGTGAATACGGTTAATAGTGAAACTGCAACGATGTTATCGGAGCGCATAACGACAAGTTCGATATATTTTTCTTCCTTTCACTCTCTCAACGAGGAAGTAAAACAACAACCACAGCAGTAAGTGGCAACAATGACTATTATCATTAACCTCGTTTTTAAATGAAAATGTCATACAAAATATTCCTATGTTGTTTCTAGGAATATTTTCAAATGTAACAAAATTTTAGTTTGGTGATCAATAGAATAGGGGTAATGAAATCATTGTATATGAGCAGCTTCTTGCTTTCAGCAGCGACAATAAACTAGAAGAGTAATCAGACAAGTAAGAAAATAAGAACACAGCATGAAAGAAACATATTACCCGAGAGAGAATTTAAGAAAGAATATATACCACACTCTACGGTATTCTTTTTCTTTTGCATAACTCACTTTTTTTCTCATCTAGATTACCATTATTTTGTGTGTGTGTGTGTGTTACAATACCCCTTCCACACTGTAAGCAACCTTATCCTCAAGGTTGAACTTAGGAAAGTTTTCTATTCTCCTTAACATACTCCCAGCTAGCATTAGCAATCTAAAGAATTCCATTGAATTAAAAGTCGAGGAATTAGCTGCGAATGTCTCATGATTATACTGTTAGCAAACAAGCTTTAGATGAATAATTTGAGTAAAGTTTCTCTTTGTTGTTCCACTCATGTACTCAATAGTTCAATTTATAGACTCAGATATTTTTTACCATTGTACTCAAAATAGACAAAAACTGTTAATATTAGGCATAAGACTCCAATAACTAATACATTAAATGTTCACAACGGCTAATACATTTAATTTATTTCATTTAAATTTACTTAACAAAACTCCCTTGTAAACTTAAATGCTTCTTCATCTCATTTTTTTCTACCCCATCCTGACTTTGCCATGCAATGGACACCATGCTTGCTCCCTTCATTAATAGTTGAGTTCTTTACTATCTTCGTTCTTAAAGGCGGTGACCACCATGGCATCTTCTTGATAAAAGAACACCTTTGCCACCATTTTTAGATTAAAGATCTTGCAAACTCATATATTTCTTGAGTATTGAAGTAGCACAATCAACGATGGTATTAGTATATCTCAAAGGAAGCATGCATTGAATATTTTAAAGGAAATTGGATTAATGAATTCAAAATTTGTTGACACACCCATGGATCCTAATATCAAAATCCTACTAAATCAAAAGGAGTTTATTTTAGATCCTAAGCAATACAGAAGATTGGTTGAAAACTAAATTACCTTACAATTATTGGTCCTGACATTTCCTTTGCAATTAGTGTGGTGAGTCAATTTCTCAATTCTCCATGTGAAAATCATTAGAATGTAGTCATCTATATAATAAAGTTTATTAAAGGTTGTTTCCTATTCAGATGTTGATTAAGCAAGATCTCCTTCTGATAGAAGATCTACTTCCAAGTATTGTGTCTCCATTGGTGGTAACTTGATCAATTGGAATAGCAAAAAACAAAGTCTTGTGGTAAGATCTAATGCAGAAGCAATAGAGTTATGGCCTCAACTTGTGAACTTGTTTGGCTTAGACAATTGCTTAGAGAGCTACAATTTAGAGATATCACTCAAATGACACTTATATGTGACAATCAAGTTGCTCTTTATATCAATTTTAATATTGTCTTTGATGAGAAGACTAAACACATTGAGATTCATTGTAATTTCATTCGAGAAAGGATTATATCTAGAGACATCAAGATCGAGTTTATCTACTCAAATGATTAGTTAGCATATATTTTCATTAAGTCTTTATGAGATTGAGAATTGAAAATATTTGTAATAAGCTTGGTACAAATTATTTATATGAACCAACATAAGGGAGAGTGTTAGATATATTTCATTTTATGTTAATTAGGGAAACGTTTCTATGTTAATTATATTATTTTTACATATTCATTTGTATTTGGACTTAGCCCACATTCTCATTATTATAAATACATTACTCTGCATATTTTCTACGCGAGGGAGATAATCTTATATCTAGTTTTACTATATTCAACAATGAGTAATAATTATTGTAAATACTCCTAGCATTATTTATGCGGGAATAACAATAGTAAAGGCATCAAACCATTTTTTTGACATGGTATCAACCTATGCACGACCCTTTTTTTTTCTTTTTTTACTTGAGGCTTTCCTAGTTTCATACTTTTTGTTCTTGATTTCATTGCTTTCGTGACCTTGCCCATCATTCTTATTTGCGATCTCTGTAAGACCCATGAAAAATATCTATTTTAATAAATAGTAGTAAATTTTAGCATTATTATAATAATTTTAATGAATAGAAAATATAATTAAGGTTAGAAAAATTTAAATTTATGATAGAAAATTTTAATAATTTCAGAAAGAGGGGTTTAAAATTTTGAGAACCTATTTTAGAAAGTTTTGTAAAAAGAATGATGAATAGTAAAAAGTGAATAGTAAAAACAAAAAAAAATAAAAATAAAATGAGAGGATAAGAATATCTGAGTTGCATGATTGAGAAAGGATAAGATTTGCAAGTGGTTTTGCAAGTGGTGATTAAAATATTAATAAAATAATAAATAATATTAAAAAAATTAATTTGAATAGTAAAATTTTTGGACTATAAATAGCCATGGGAGGGGAGCTTATTCTTCACAAAGAAAGGAAGAATCAAGTGAGAAATCTTCAGAAGAAAGAGTTAGGAAGAAAACTTTAGAAGAGTAGAGGTTCTGGAGGGTTTTCGGGGGAACAAATTCGGAGCAAGGAATTGAGTCTGAAATAGAGGTAAGGGAAGCTAACCTTTCTAAGCTTTTATATTATGATTTACTATTGTTAAATCACTATTCATGTCTTGAAATTCTGTGTGAATATTGTTAATGGAAAACATATGTGCTTGTTGCATATTTATTCATATTGATTTCTTGTGTTAATATTATATGTTGTTTTGAATCTGTAAATGAGAAATTTGTTAAGAACAAGTTGAGGAACACTTTGGCTAAGGAAAGACCTGGTACTTAAGTTATCCATTGTGACGCACCTCTCTTTCTTGGAAGTCTACTCGATGTGTTTTTAACTAATTCTTATCAAACAGATTATGTGCAGTTAAATTATTTTGTGATATATTCAATTTGTATGATTTTTGGGATGGATGGACTTCATGATGTTCGTATGAATTATTGAGTGTATATCCTTTTTCTATTACATCCATCTGGAAGGATAAGAAGATGTCTAACCGGCTTTGCCAAATTCAACTTCTTGGTTTCCCCAGAACGTATATATTAAAATTATTTCGTTTATGGTAGCTTACCCTTACTTTTTGTGTTTGTGCCGGAAAATTATATTTTTGCGATGATCGTATAATGTATATGTTATACGGGAGCAGATGAAGGAATGTCGTCTAATCCAGTTCAAGTGAAGATAAAGGCAGAAGAATAGTTGATAAGAGTCGGAGTTATCTTTATAGATGAGAAGTTGAAATTTGAGTTTAAAAGGTGTAATTAACATGAAATCCTTTATACTTATTTATGGAAGATTGTGTAAATGTTACAGTTCTCATATTATATATATATATATATATATATATATATAATGATTTAAGTGTAGAATTTTTGGGATGTTACAATCTCTATTCGTGATCCTCATTCGTCGTTCTGTTTGTTGTTCCGAGCCTAGTTATTTTTTATGGGTCTTTGTTGCGGTTTTGACTGCGGTTCTATTTGTGGTTTCGAGCTTCTTGCTTTGAGGCTATTAGAAGTGCTTTGTTGAATAGGAGTATTGTTCCATCTTCGAATGCATATGTTAGTGAACTTTTTAGGAAAGAAGAATGTTTACTTACCTAAGGAACCATGACTCATGATGTTGCTCTTTTCGAACCTACTTCGGTTGCATATGCTACCCACAATAAAAGTAAAGGTAATGATATGTGACATGTCCAATGCTTTTCTTGCAAACAATTTGGTCATATCGCTTATAATTGTCATAATAAGTTGTGCAATTATTGTAAGCAATAGGGTCATATCATTTTTTATTGTCCCACACATCCTCCACAACCAAAACAACATCATATACAAGCATTCCATGTCACTACTAATGCACCCACTTGTCCTCCTACCCAATGTCCATCTGATTGTGGTGCTCTCCAGCCTAAAATGATTCAACATATGGTACTTTTTGCTCTCTCAGCCTTGGGTATTCAAAGTAAGTCCTCTAGTGTTCCTCACCCATAGTTTCCTTATTTTGGTGCATCTAATCACACGACGGGTTCCTCTAAATATTTGAATAATTTATATTCTTGTAATGGTACTCAGGAAATACAAATTGATTTATTTCTAGATTTCATGAATTTTTAAAACCTTTTTACCATTAAGTTCATTGCTTCCAGCTCTGGATTTTCTGATTCAGAGTCAGCATCTTCAATGTGTCTTCTTGAAGATGTCTTGCTTATAGCCTTGAGGGCAATGTTGTGTTTTTAGTCTCCTTCTTCTTCCTCCTTTAATTTGTCGAGCTCCAACTCATGTTTTCTTAATTTGCCAAAGAGTGTAGTTATGTTCATGGTTGTCAAGTCTCTTGATTTTGATATAGCAGTAACCTTTGGCTGTAAAATTTTATTAAACTCTTCAAGATCTTGACGTTTATTTCCTCTTTGTCAAATGTTTTTCCAAGGGCAAGAAGATGGTTAACAATATGAGTGAACGTCTTTTGTACATCATAGATAGTTTCACCATTCTTCATTCTGAACATCTCATATTCTCGAATGAGAGAGTTCTTCCTTTCTCTCTTAACCTCGTCTGTGCCTTCATGGGTGACTTTCAAAACGTCCCACATTTCCTTTGCAGTTGTACACATAGAGATTTTATTAAATTCATCAATGGTGAGGGCAGAAGAAATGATGTTCTTGGCTCTGACATCATAGTGAGCTCTTTTGTTTTCATTTGCATTCCACTCAGAGAAGTCTTTGACTTTTGTCTTACCATTATAAATTTGTGTTGGTTCAAAGGGGCCATTGATCACAGCATCCCAAACACCTTTGTCAACTGATTCTAAGAAAATTTTAATCTTTATTTTCCAAAAAGGGTAATTTTAACCCGTAAATAATGGTGATCTATTTGTGGATGCACCTTCTCCAAAGGTTTGAGATATATTGGTCATCAGGATCAATTTAATTGATTAATAAGTGAATGTAATCGATTAAACTTTGAGTAATTTTCAAATTTCATCTCGAGTGCCAATTGTAAGAAAAGAAATGCCTTATATCTCAAGTCACTGATAATGATTGATTTTACATGTTTTTGTGTGTATATTTTGTTAATAAATCAAATCTTTCATAGCTTTTACCTTCTTTTATCCTCAAGTTTAGTGTGTTTCTAGTTTTCTTGTGTTTTATTTAGTATATACTTGTTTTTACCTCTAATCTCTTTGTTTGAGTATGTGAAATAAATGAATAGGAAGCAATTCTAGTGGAGGAAAACAAACAAGAACTTAAGAGAACATGTTTTGGGAAAATAAAAGATCAATTTGAAGCAAATACCCATGTTGGATGCCTTTGGAATTGTATAAGAACTTAAATTTTAGAATGTTGTCTAAACTGCTTGGGGCTGAGCGACACTTTCCAGCACTGATTGTCATACTTACAGAGAGCTCCCAATGGTTCTAGCGCTGAGCGCCACATTTCCATAAAGCTGCCACGAAGGCTGGCACTGAGTGTCAAGGCTCTACCATTGAGTGGCGGCGACGTTGACATGTCAAAATGGGTTATTTAAACATGGTTCTTGAGATTTTCTGGGCATTCTTCTCCTTCTACACTTCATTCTTCACCTAGAGAGATTGGGAGAGGCCTTTGGAGGCTGTTTGGGGTGTTGGGAAGCTCTCCTACCCCTCCTTGGGTCTTCAAGCTTCATCAATGGTGATTTCCCCCTTTTGGGTTGAGGAAGAAGATGGGTCACGAGTTGGAGATGGAATTGTGAAGGGGAGGCACAAATGGAACATGGAGAAACTGTCAAGAACCTTGGGAAATGTTGTGCATCTTCTCTTTGGTTCCAATTTCTTCTCTATCTCTTTAATCTTTGTAGAACCCTAAGTTTTCTACCATGGAGGGTTGTTCCTATTTGTTGAGATTAGTTATAAAACATGAAATTTTTTTAATGATATATGTTTCTCCAATTCATGTTAGTATTCAATTTCTATGCTTAATGCTTCCTTGGGATTCATCACCCATGCATGAATTATAGTTCTTGATGTATTGAGAAATATGATTTGAACCTAGAATTGAAATTGAACACTTATTGATGGAATTGAGATGTTTGTGAATGCATGAGAATGAAATGGATTAATTCTAGTCTTAACAAATTGTAAATACATATATTAAATTCCTTGCACATGAACTGTTTGATAAAATAGCAAAAAGAGTTTCTTGTGTTGTTTTGTGCACTTTGATGTCAAATTGAGTTATAAAAGGAGAGACAACTTGTTTCATAAGTGGGTAAATCTGTTTAGAATGGAAATTGTATTGAAAATTTAAGTACATGATTGATCGATTACATAAGTTGCTAATCGATTAAAACAATTTACTTTGTTTAATCAAGTTCATTTAATAACCTGATCTGTTATAACTGTCATTTGAATTTATAACTGGCTAATGAGATTAAATAATTGATTATATGCTCAAGATAATATGTTAAAATAGAAGCAAAAGCTTAACATATTACATAAAAATCTTAATCGATTATATTGCATCAGGATTTAGAAAATCATATATATATATATATATATATATATATATATATATATATATATATATATTTCTGACATCTTTCAAAGGCTTCTTAAGAACCATTTCATGCGCCAATCTACTAGAATGAGCCCTATTGGTGTGTTATTTTTTAAGGTCACTAAGTTCTTAAAACAAATTAATTAGACGAGTTTAGCAATACACATTTGACCAATGTGTCTATATATTTATTAGACGAGTCTAACAACATATATTTATCGAGTTTGTCAATGCATTGATTAGACGAATCTAACCATTCACATTACATTATTCATACACTAATTTATATTTTTAACGGGTCAACTCTTTATATTTCTGCATATCCTTTATATTTTTGGATAATTTATTCTATTTTTACATATTTTATCTTTTATATTTTTACAAAATCTATTATTTATATTTTTATAGATATATTGACTTTTTAAACCTATAAATTATTTTTAAAATTAATTCTATTCTAAATTTAATTATAAACCTAAAAATATTTATTAGTTTTTCGATTTCTAATTATCTTTCAATAAACCAACAAATCAATTAATTTTGGATAAACACGTTCAAAACTAGTTAATATTAAAAAGAATAACCTTACAGAATGGTGCACGCGGCTAACGCATAGTCATGCGACGCCAATCAAAATATACACTCCTTACAATGTACACGTTGATAAATAAATGTAGTAAAGAAAACCTTCTTATCTTTTGATATCCACACGTTGATAGCGTAGTAGTTCTGCTAAGAGGAGCCATACATTAATCATATTTAAACAAATTTTAAATTTCGAAATGCATCGTATGAAGAAAACTAATTTTTACAGAACACTGGAATCATCCTTACAGTCAACATATTCTCGATTCATCTATGATCTTGTGAGCGTTTTCAAATGTTCGTGCTCTCTCTCCAAAGGCTGAATTTCTAATAATCTTTAATATAAATTTTGATTCTTGCATTAATGAATTAAGTAATTCTTTTAAATTTATAAAAATATTAAATAAACATCAAATTAAAAAATTGTAATATATTGTTAGCCTAAAATATATATTCGTATTTGATTTTTGCTTAAAATATATTTTAAAGAAAAAGTGTAACTAAGAATTTTCCATTTTCTTATCAGGAATTTCATTTGTTTATATAAGCTAATTCTATATTCTTTCGCAGTAAAGAGTTGAAATAAAAAGTTGAAGTGTTTGCACCTTTTATCTTGAACTTAAATAACAAACACATAATAAAGATTAAAAAAGTTGTTTCGTGTCTGAAAACTTAGCACGTTTTACGTTCTTTAATATTTTTATTCAACTGCAAATAAAAAATCGTAAATAACATAAAGATTTACAAAGACAGCTGGGCTGATCTTTGTGCTTTCTGAGTTGGCACAAATTTCTAATTCTGATAAACCTATCCAAACCATAAAGACACTCATCATTCATCATCCACGTTGCATATTCCTTCGCAAAATAGAGAATACCCTAATTCTCAAATCCTTCCTTCTTGGCCTCAACTAGAGATGACAACATGTGAGACACTTTATTCGTTATTCCATTAAAAAAACATAATTCAGTCGTTATTTATATAGATTTTCGTTTAAAAATATATTTATAAATATTTTAATACTTGTAAATATTTATGAATATATAAATATTTTTTATAAATTTTTTAAATAAAACTTGAATAAAATTATAAAAATAGTATAAAAAATATAATATAAATAAAATTAAATATGAATTAAAATCTAATTTTAATTAAATTTTAACATAATAAAATATAAATTAAATTTTTATTTTTACTTTTTGTGAATAATATATATCTACACATACAAGTGTATAATACTTACATTCTATTCTTTTATTTCATTCTTGAAGCAAATATTAGAATATTCATTATTCGTTATTCGTTATCTGTGAATAATAAATTCATAAATTCATGTAAATATCAATTATTCATTACGAATCAAATATGTTGTCATCCATACCTTTAACATTTATCTTTTAACACATTTAACTTTACCTTACATTTGACTAGAAAATTTCACAATTTGTAAAGGAAATACATTCATGTTTCGTATTTTAAATAAAATTATAATTAAATATTATAGATATTATATAATTTTTTTTAGTTTGATAATATGATTAATATTATAAATTTCTTTTTTATATAAATAATACGCATGACTCAATAAATTACTTCTTTTTATCTTGATAAAATGTCAAATTCTTGTGTCATATATCATTAAACTTCCCTTAATTCTCACAGTTGTCTTTTTAATTTTCTTTTTATGTAAAAGGATGATATTCTCCACGTAAGAAATATTTATATGATTTTAAATATTTAATTCTACATTCTCATTTTTATGAGTGTACGACGTTTTACATAATTTACCATTTCTTTTTTATTTTTATTTCTCTTTAGTTTTTTATTTTGTTGATTAATTTTCTTTATATTGAACATATACATAGTATAATAATGTATTTATAATAGAAGAAATATGAGTTAAGCTCAAAACACAAATGAAGAATAATAAAATTAATTAAATATAAAATAAAGATGATATATTTAGCACTTCCTTTGAATTGGTGCATACAAATTGTATGTATTAAGTTTGTTACTAATATAATCAATAAAGACTTAGTGAAAATATCTACTTTTATAATCAAGTGACATCAAATTGTTAATGATTTGTGAAGATGACATAGGAGTTAAAATACCAAACCAAAAAATTCTCCTAAGCAACAAATATGTGAGGTTAATCTATATAAATCTCCTTTTACAAATCACAATTGTGGAATACATTATTGACATTCAGTTGATAAAGAGTGCAAACAAATGTTAATGAACAACTAACAACAATTATGAAGAATAATATTGGACAACGGTGACTACTACGAAACTTCAACTACGATGACTTTGACAAAGAAAATTATCATAACAGATGACTATCAATAGACATCCACAAACTACAAGAATTAGATTGACATTAATTGATGGACCTACAACTATGGAAACGACAAATTGTAAAGAATAAATTGTCATTAGTATCAAGTGGTGGCTGATAGTGACTAATATCAATAAACTACAACACTAAACTTCTTTATGTTGAATATACATATAGAGTATTGTATTTATAATAAAAAAAGATATAAATTAAACCTAAAATACAAATAATAAGTAATAACAAACTAATTAAGAGTAAAAGATAAAAGTAATATATCTAATCGTTCTTAATTATAAATATTCATTAATATATCTAATAGTTTTTAATTACTTTTTGTATTGATATTTTTTTTATCAAAATACTTTTAATTATTTTAGTTCAAAATTACTAAATTTTTAAATTGTCTTTTCTTTTTTCTGTATTATAAGATTACAAAATTGAAAAATTGTAATGATATAAATTAAAATTCTACGAAATTAATTTAATTTCTTAAAAGACTTAAATTAGTTATATATATTACTTAAGTGAAAACTTGGATTGCTAGAAAAGTTTGAAGTTTAATGTTGTAGATAATTGACCTTGACTCCACTACTCAAACAATATATATATATATATATATATATATATATATATATATATATATATATATATATATATATATATATATATATATTTATTTATTTATTTATTTATTTTAAAGTAAAATTAAATTACATATTAAAAACATATTAATTAATATTAATTACAAGGTACACATACTAAAACAATTCCTTAAACTAATAGTTATATTATAGATATATTTATTATCTTAAAATTAATTATAATAAATTTTTATACAAAATTAATCTATTTAACTTGTCTTAATAGTATTAATGATTAATAATAATAAACATGATACAAACACGTCCACAACTTGTGTATATGACCTTCCGGATCACTAAACGGCAACCCCTATCCACTAAAACGACCCCACCCTTCCTTCCCGTTACCACCTTATCCAAATACTATCTCAATCAATGCACCACGTGCCACGCCGATGCAAGCTTGCCTATACCTCGCTCCCACATGGTGGAATCACGCTCTCACACGTCAAGGATCCAAGACTTGACCCGAATATAACTGGATATGCCAAGCATCTCACAACAATTACATTCCCTTCATTCGGATCCTACCCGCATATCCCCGTTTTAACTTCCCCAAACTTGAAATGAGTCAAATCACAGACAAGATTGCACCAAAATCGCAGCAATCATTTTAAATCTGAAACTGTTCCCACGAATATTCTCGAGAAAATTCCAGCTATTTTTTCGTCTTTAAAAGTAACTTCCACAAACACAAACCACACTCAAACCCAATCCACCACCGTATCTGGCAATATTAACTGATCCCAAATTTTCCAGAAAACACAAATCGATGGTGGTTTTAGCAAGAAAGAAACGAGTTACTGACCCGTTTGACGACGAAGCCAAAGCGCGTCTCGTCGGCGGCGACCGCCGGCAACTAAGCTACACCAGCAGCGGGAGCGAACATTCCGGTGACGGCGACTCGCCGTGCCTCTCCGAACTCGTGCATGATTTCCTCGAGGACAATGACGACTCGGATAATAACTCAACGAGGAACGACTTTGAGTCGGAGAGAGTCGACTCGGTCTCCGATTGTGTAGACTCGGTGGATGATCTTCTTATGCTAAGGGAATCCAACGTGTCCGACTCTTACAAAAACTTGCTTCTCGCGCACGCTTCGGAGGCCGCGGAGAAGTTCGCGTTTTTGAAGGAACGAAACATTTCGACGTATCTGCGAAACGCCATGTCGTTTTTGCGCGAGAGCGGACACAATGCCGCGATTTGCAAAACGAGGTGGGATTCTTCCGGTGGCATTACGGCGGGTAACTATGAGTTTATCGACGTGGTACGATCAGGACCGTCCACGTGGCATAAGAGGTACTTCGTGGACCTTGATTTCGTGGGCCAGTTCGAGATCGCACGGCCCACGAGTGAGTATCTAGAGTTTCTGAGCTACGTGCCGCGAATATTCGTTGGAACTGCAGAGGAACTGAAACGTACCGTTCGGATCTTGTGCGGTGTTGCGAAGCGTTGTTTTAGGAAACGGGGGTTAACTGTGCCTCCGTGGAGAAAAAACCGGTACATGCAGAACAAGTGGTTTGGTCCATATCGGAGGACCACGAACCCGGTTCAGGGAAACCCGGTTCCCGCTGTCGTCTCTGTGCTGGGTGGTGTCAAATGTAGGTTCGTGGGGTTTGACGACTCTGTTTCTGAGGCCAGACGCGGCGGTGTGGTTGTCCGTACGAGATGATTGATATTTTTTTTAAGCTTTTATTTTATTTTTTTATTTTAGTTTAATTTAGGTGTTGCATATGAGAGATTTTATAAAAAGGAACTAATAGTTTAAATTGAGTGGGACTATGGGTTGTTGAGAGATATTATTGGGCATAAATAATCGAACTTAAATGCGGCAAAAGAAAGATGTTTTTTATTCTATGCGGCGAATAGGATGGTGTTGTTTTACAGGCTCATCGGACCACACAGAGTATAACGATAATTGAAAAAGATAAACACGAATGTTTTGGATAATGAATTCAAAAGGGACCATCACATGAATTTAAAGAGAGGTATAAATTTGAAATTTAATAATTAAATTAGAGATAAGTATATCTTGTTCATTGAAAGTAAAAAATTAAACAATAAATTGAATTAAATTAGGAATGAGTATATTTGGTCCATGAAATTAATACATTGTTGACTCAAATCTTTCCTTATTAAAGTCCAGATAATGTGGTCACGTCTTTAGACAACGGGATACACCGAAATGAGTGTGCATGTGATAGGTGTTAGCTTATGGTGTTTCTTGCTATAGGAAAGGGACAGTTGGCCGGGTGTCCTGAAATCAATGTTTTTAATTATTTGTTTTTTTATGGTGTAAAGAAAGTGGGAAATCGAAGAAAAATAATACATAAAAAAGAGATTATTAGAATAAATTGAATAGGACAGAAAAAAATATTAAAAAAAGTTTGAATGAACAGGTTTGATTTAAGAGAAAAAGAAAATAAGAATTATTATGAAATGATTATTATGTTTTAATTGTAAAACGAAAGTAAATTTATAAATAATGACTTTTCAAAAATTGTGTTCGTATGATAATTATGCCATGTTTATATTTGATTATGATTTATGTATAATTAACTATGCTTTATATAAAAATTAATTATGTAGATTAGATTAATGTGGTCTTAGATAACCATTCATAATGGATTAAGTGGGTATCTTACGTACTAAAATAAAGATTTTGTAATTATGTAATCATTTAGGCATACCATTCATGATAAAATGACTATATATTTATAGAATATAAAAATAGAAAGTGGCGGAATAAAGGTATGTTACTTGTTTTGGATGACCATTTTTATGTGATGGAGTAGAACACTTGAATCATAAAATAATTAATAATATATTAAAACAACATCCATATAGTGTTTAAATATACTAGAAAATTCATAGAGTTGAAGATAACATATATCACAATAAAGAAAATATTTTATTTAAAAGTTTAATATTGTCATGTTTATTTTGTTATCAAATTGTAAAGTCTTCTTTCTATTTTATGAACTCTTACTTTTTGTTATTCGTCTTTTAAGGTTTTTTATTTTGTCTTTTATTGAATAATGAGATATTTATAAAAAAATTTCCTATGTTTAAGTTAATTCTCTAGTTAGAGATTATAGTCAAATTTGAATTAATGCAAAAGTGAAGTCAAAATATGATTAAAATAATATTTATAAGGTATTTTGCTCACCATGGGTCTTCATATGAATGAGCTTCAATTATGGATCCATTCGTCCATAGGCCGAATGATTAATTTACTTGTGGTGAACTACAACCATTTTTTACTAAGTTCTTTAATATGAGAATGTCTTCACCAGGTTGGAGTAGGTAACAACAATCACTAGTGCAGAATGGACTTTAGACGTCGGTTATTTTGGCCTTTTAACGTCACCTAACGAACTGACGTCTTTACGGGTGACGTTAATGGGACGTCAGGCTTCTGCAAGAGCGACGTCACTATAGACGTCGGCTAGGCCAAAGCACGACGTCTATAAAGACATCAGACATTATACTAACGGACGTCTATAAAGCCGTCAAACATTGCATTACCTGACGTCTGTAAAATCCATAGACG
Organism: Vigna mungo; assembly: GCA_036885675.1. Lineage (NCBI taxonomy): Eukaryota > Viridiplantae > Streptophyta > Magnoliopsida > Fabales > Fabaceae > Vigna > Vigna mungo. The sequence continues at coordinate 23,068,359 of CP144698.1, forward strand.
TCGAACATTGCATTAACCGATGTTTATGGGCACTATAGACATCGGTCATTACATTAACCGACGTCTATTAATCATTGTGTTTTGATGTGGTTTTCTCGTGTCTTTGGGTAGCATAGTAGCACCTCCTTCCCTTGCTAGTTTCCTCGTAAGAAAAAATTGCATCTCTTTAAATTTCTGATGGCATTTCAACCCTAAGACGAACCTGGGTAGTTGCCTAGCTCTACTCCGACCGCCAATGAAAAAGAATACGGTGAGAATACGATGACACCGTTTTCTTTCTCATTGGCGATGGGAATGACTCTATGCAATGACCTAGGTTCGTGTTTAGGTTGGAATGTCATAAGAAATTCAAAAAACATAAGTTTTTCTTAGGAGGAAACTAGCAAAGGGAAAAGGTGCACTACGCTACCCAAAGATACAAGAAAAACCGCACCAAAACACAACGATAACACATTTTAATCAGTTCAAATGAAAGATAATATATCAAAGATTACTTTAATTGGATTAAACGCAAGTTTAACCATATCAAGAGAGATTAACCACACCTGTAAATTCAATGGAGTTGAGAGAAAAGCCAAGAAGACGATTAAGTGCGCGAAACTGCTGCTTTGCAATCGCTGTTTTAACAAGAAATCAGACGTCGGTTGCTCTGGGCAATCGACGTCTATAATGGACAAGACGTCGGGCACCTAACTAATAAGACGTCTTTCTGATTTAAAAAGTAATATTCGCGGGGATCATAGATGTCAGAGTTGGGGAACCCGACGTCTAGACGAAAGGAATGACTTTTCACCTGCCTGACTAACAGATAGACGTCAGTTATCTCCAAGATGACGTATAAATCTCTGAGAGGTAGGTGAATAACCATTAATGTACGCCATATAGACGTCAGCTTGGCGGGATCCGACGTCTATGAGGCAGAAAAGAGTGAATATTCATCAACCTGGCAGACATATAAACGTCGGGGTTGTACGAACTAACGTTGATATGTCTGACAGGTAGGTGTAAAGTATTAATTTCCGCCATATAGACGTCGGGCCCCCTCTAACTGACGTCTATATGTCTGAAAAGAAATGACTTTTCACCCACCTGTCAGACATATAGACGCCAGTTGGAGGGGGCCCGACGTATAAGAGAGTATAGACGTCGGGGAACCTCCTAACTGACGTTTATATGGAAAACTTATTTATGGAAATGCCACTGGTCATCATTATACGTCAAGCTTACCCCTAACCGACGTCTAAGGGGTGACGTTAATCATCATTTTTGCACTAGTGAATGAGGAGCGTGCTTATCAGATGATCGATGTAGCATATGATTTAGGAAAGATAGTATTCAATATTCGATCATTGGCACTCGCTATGTAACATTGAACTTGCTTTTTTGGGGATGCAGTCCTCAATATCTAGGATATAGTTCATCCATAATAGAGTATTTGATGATCATCCATATAGTTCTACTAACTACAAGGTAGTAGTGTAGATATCTAGTACACGGTATCCCGTCGATGTATTAGATAACTATTTCAGGAATGTAGTTGATAGGATCGAAGGATCTACGACATATAATACATCTTTCATTTACTTCAATATATTTTACATATATATTTTATTTTTTTAGTCTAATACATTTTAAAGATCTTTAAATCAAATAATTGTATTTCTCGAGGATTTTCATTCAATATGTGTTCAATATATTTTGAGTGAACCAAATTAACTCGATGTGAATTTTTTTATCAATTAGACTAGCAAATAGTTGTTTTTTGGTCTAACATAAAGTGTCTTATTTTATGGTTTGACAATTAAGATACAATTGATGTATAAACTGCTTATGTGTAGATTAATTTCACAAGTATATTCAACTCACTTAATTCTCTTTTAATGTGGATTTCAATCAAGAACTCATACATTTCTTTTCAACAATTATATATATATATATATATATATATATATATATATATATATATATATATATATATATATATATATATAGGTGGAATGGTGTATGAAGATTAAATGGTAGCAAAAAAAAAAAAGAAAATAAAGATTGATTAAATTGGTTAAAATGATATGATCCTAACATTAAAGTCTTGACAATTCGAATTCATTAAAGTCTTGACAATTCGAATTCATGCCTCCAATTTGAGTAATTAAAGTCTTTACGAAGATTTGATTAGGCTGACTCTAACTACGGTAAAATTCAAATATATATCTTGAATTCATGCTCTCAATAAGGTTAATCTGTGACTGTCATGGATTATGTGAAGGTTAGTGCAGCATACACACACACACACACACACACACACACACACACACACACACACACACACACACACACACACACACACACACACACACACATATATATATATTTAAAGGTGGAAAAGTGTATGGAAATTAAATTGAAGCAAAAAAAAATAGAAAATAAGATTGATTGAAATGGTTAAAATGATATTATCCTAACATTAAAATCTTGATAACTCGAATTCATGCTCCCAATTTGAGTAATTAAAGTCTCTACGAAGATTTGATTAGACTGACTCTAACTACATTAAAATTCAAATATATATCTCGAATTCATGCTCTCAACTTAGATAAGGTTAGGGTTGATTTGTGACTGACATGGATTATGTGAAGGTTGGTACAACATACACACACACACACAGGTATGTGTATATGTACACACGTATGTGTAGATGTACACACATATGTGTTTGTGTATATATATGTGTGTGTGTGTACACACACACACACACACACACACACACACACACACACACATATATATATATATAAGATAGTTTAGTTTGGAATGCATTTAGTATCCAAGAATGCATTTAGTATCCCTATCCGTATGGTATCTAGTTTTACACTATTTCTTCCAATCAATGGATCTCTATTGTTCATCCTATAAGAACTTGGGGAAAGTGATGCAAGCATACCACATGGGTATTTCTCATTAAGATTTTGCATCAATGATCCAACCCCATAAAAATTACCATCTCCATGTGACACGTGTTCTACACATGGGTCCATCATAGGTAGTTGCAAGGTTACTCATTGTTTGCATCAAAGACATGTTATGACCAATATTTTGACTACTATTAACCCCTAAGGCTTGTCTCCCAATATGAGTGATATTAGTGAATGGAGGCACCATTGATCCATTACTTATTGAAGTTATTGAACTTTGTGTATGTTGAAACGTGATTACTTTACCACTTCTCAATTTCATACACTTTTTACATCCCTCAAGTTACACTTTTTAAGTAAATATCAAAAACACAAGTAGGTCCCATCGAGCGTGCCAATTTATTTCTCGAGGATTTTGGTTCGATGCGTGTTCAACATATTTTAAGTGAGCCAAATCAACTCGATGTAGATTCTTTGTCGTTTGGGCTATTAAAAGAGTTGTTTTTCAATCTAACTTAGAGTATATTGTTTTAAGATCTACAATTAAGGTAAGATTGATATCCAAACCACTTATCTAATGGATTAATTTCACAAATATATACACCTCACTCAATTCGTTTTTAAGGTGGATTTTAATAAAAAATTTCATGCATTTCTTTCCAACAATAATATTTTCTTGTATTTTTATATAAAGGTGGAATGAAGTGTGAAAATTCAATGATAGTAAAGAAAAATGAAGAAGATGAAAATGGATTGAAGTGGTCAAACTAGAAACACAAATTGCAAGAAACAAAATTACCATGCGTAAAACATAAATTGATAAAAGAAATCTACAAAAGTGGTTACACAAATTGAAACAATCATCACTAGTTTATCACTTTTTTTTGTTCGCGGCATTCTCAAAGTGTTTGAATTGTAACCAAAATTTATTACATCTTTTTTACATTTAAATAACTCATTTATGTTCTCTTTTTATTTGTGACAGTTAAGCCAAAATAAAATTAAAGAAAATTAACCAAATTTTGTGAATGACTTTTACTAATCAATCAATTAATCTAAGAAGAATAATCTTTCTATTGACAAACATATATTTGTTTTGATCAAAAGTTGGGTGTTTCGGTAGGAATTTACTGGGACTGAAAGCACTAACCTCGATGGCGTGATTCTGCTTCCTTCTGATGCGAAATCTCCAATTGCCTTCGCCGTCCGTTCTTTAGACCGTCCGTCGCACTCTGATCTTCGCCCGGGAGGGGGTGGTACCTGTAAAGGTACTCCGACGATCAAGTTAGATGTCGGTATAGGAAGACCCTCTGTCCTCAGCAAGTGGATGCCTAGAACGGAGAGAGGGTGGAACTCAATCAAGTATGAGAGTGTCAGTGTAAGTTGAATTGTGCGTACCTTGTTTGGAGGCTTTTGTTCTTTATTTATAGGCTTTGGATCAATATAACAAAATAAAATATAAACAGAATGAAATATAAACAAACTTACCTGAAATATCTCTGTTAAGATATTATTCTATACTCGAGATAAATATGATATACTGTGTGTTCCTTTATTCTCGTTTGTGACATAATGGGCCTTGAGCCCATTAAAGCTGGATCAGTTTAATAATTTGGCCCATTTAACTGGTGGGCTTGAGTGGTTGATATAACCGGTCGTCAGAGATATATTACCGTACATCATCCCACCCAAGTCCAAAGGAAGACGAGGCTTTAGCCTGGCGTGACTGCAGGACTTTGATGAGTGCTGGGAAAGATAGTGGTCGATCGGTGTGGACGAACTGCGTCGTTCGTTGTTTGGCGGACGTTGTAGTCCATGAATGACCAAGACTCGGTGGGTCTTGATGTATTTGGACCGAGACTCGGAGGGTCTCGATGTATTCGGCAGACGGTATAGTCCGTGTGAAACCAAGACTCGGAGGGTCTTGATGTAATTGGATTGAGACTCGGAGGGTCTCGATGTAATGGGCGGACGTTAGAGTCCGTGTGAAACCAAGACTCGGAGGGTCTTGATGTAATTGGACCGAGACTCGGAGGGTCTCGATGTAATGGCGGACGGCACAGTCCGTGTGAAACCAAGACTCGGAGGGTCTTGATGTAATTGGACCGAGACTCGGAGGGTCTCGATGTAATGGGCGGACGGCACAGTCCGTGTGAAACAAAGACTCGGAGGGTCTTGATGTGATTGGACCGAGACTCGGAGGGTCTCGATGTAATAAACGGACGGCACAGTCCGTGTAAAACCAAGACACGGTGGTCTTGATGTGATTGGACCGAGACTCGGAGGGTCTCGATGTAATAGACGGACGACACAGTCCGTGTAAAACCAAGACGCGATGGTCTTGATGTGATTGGACCGAGACTCGGAGGGTCTCGATGTAATAGACGGACAGCACAGTCCGTGTAAAACCAAGACGCGGTGGTCCTGATGTGATTGGACCGAGACTCGGAGGGTCTCGATGTAATAAACGGATGACACAGTCCGTGTAAAACCAAGACGCGGTGGTCTTGATGTGATTGGACTGAGACTCGGAGGGTCTCGATGTAATAGACGGACGGCACAGTCCGTGTAAAACCAAGACGCGGTGGTCTTGATGTGATTGGACCGAGACTCGGAGGGTCTCGATGTAATAGACGGACGACACAGTCCGTGTAAAACCAAGACGCGGTGGTCTTGATGTGATTGGACCGAGACTCGGAGGGTCTCGATGTAATTGGACCGAGACTCGGAGGGTCTCGATGTAATATGTCTTCGATAAATAATCGGTCGGTTAATATTGTAACTGCTTTAGCAATCTGCAAGAGATATAATATTGAAGATATAATTGAGACCGATCGGTTAAGATTGTAACTGCTTTAGCAATCTGCAAGAGATATAATATTGAAGATATATTGAGACCGATCGGTTAAGATTGTAACTGCTTTAGCAATCTGCAAGAGATATAATATTGAAGATATATTGAGACCGGTCGGTTAAGGTTGTAACTGCTTTAGCATTTGCTTTAATGATCTGCTAGTTAAAAATATAGACTATACCGAACGGTCTTTGGATGAATGTTCGAAAAGTTCACATTAAAATGTTTGTAAGTATTGGATATCCCCTGTCCTTCAACCTGCATAAAAGAATAATAGAAGATTTTTGATGATAATTACACCGTCCGCTAAATAAGAGGTTTAAATGCTCAGTTGAGGGCCATCTGGACCCTTGAGTTATCCGAAAATCATGGATATATCCTGTTTGAGATGACCTTCATCGGGCCTAAAATGATTAAACTGGACCGCTCCTTGTTGAGTCTGTCGCTGCCGAGTGTTGTCGTTTGAGGCGGTGGTCTTGCATTTGAAACTGGGTAGGTTTCACCCATAGGCCCTGGTAAACACATAAAATTTAACTACAAAGCACAAATGAATATATTCTTTCTTCATTCTTGAATAACCCAACGGAAGACGCGACTTTCTTCGTGTATGGTTATGTTCTAGATGTCGCGACATTAATGAGCCATGGCGGCGGAGGAGCGATTGGATCGCGGTCACCCGGCGGTGTTTATGATGAAGGGGTGCATCGCTTATAAACAATGTGGAAGCAGTAGCACTGTGGTAAGGAAGTATTGATTTCAATCATAAACTCGCTTCTACCGGTAGATGTTGAGATTTGTTTTAGGCGACGAGACGGAGATCGTGACGGTCTCGTTCAGGCTCCGGCTACGGGATTGGCCGTACGGATGACGCGGGACGGTTGTACCGATGTGTAGCATAAGTCGGTGGTGAAGAAACTTCACGCTTTTTCGTGTTTCTGAGTCAGATGAGGTGACTTGTAGATATTGCCCTCCAAGATTGAAAGGGAAAAACCCTTCTTTATATGTGCTACAACATCAGTGAGTATTGGCATCAGATGAGCAATTCTGCCTTCATCAAGAGAAGTATGGAGATCATTGTGTCCATCCTGTTTGTTGGTATCTGCGGATTGATGATTTTGTGAATGCGGTTCCAATACTGCTTGCAGGAGGGATACTCAGTTGGAATCCATCAGCGTGTTGGTTGCGTTTGCATCACAAACACAGAGTTACTGTTCGACGTCTAGGGTTGGAACCCTTGCACCGTTCCTTTCAACGCGTAGGGAGTCACCTTGTTTAAGAATCCAGGCACGGGTGATGTCTCCACTTGTGATGTCATCATTGATAACCATTGCCATTTAAAAGCTTTTCACCTGGTTTCTCAAGAAAGATGCATAAAAGATAAAATTTGAATGAAGAATGGTATTCTTGTAGAATTGTCATAGTTTAACAGTAGAAGATGAAACTGCTGAGATTTTATTCAGGGTTGAGTAGGACCGAAAAAGTTTATTTTTACTGTCATGGAAATTTCTTCTTCACATAAATCGTAACCCAGCGATCTGATTTACAATCTTGTGCTATATTCCAATATTTAGATAACATGGATGGGACAATGCATGTGGTTGTACGACTAGGCTTCCAGCCAAAGGCAAAGTACAATATAATAAAATGGAAGAAAATAAAAGCTACGTAAGCTTTGAATAGTGCCTGAATGAAAAGGTTATACTTGCTGCTGCATGATTATGGAATCCCAAAAGATTGAGATTATACATTATATTATTAATTATATTATAATAATATAAAACAAGTGCGTCACATAATATGATATTATATTATTACTTATATATATCTTTCCCATGAAAGAACTGTGTCAGTATATATATTTATACCATTATTTAATGATATAAATCAATCTTAGTTGTTATGATGCGGAGATATTATTCTCCTCTTGGATATATTTGTAATCTTGAATCTACGAAAACTTTCGAGATATATTATGTAAATAAATATCGTCGTGGAGTAAATAAATCTTGGTTAAAATTATGCATTCATAGCAAAATAAATTTATGAAGATGCACGCATAATAATATATGTATATTAAGTGCTTTTGGACCTTGATTACGGTCAAATTAGTTTTGAATATCATGATATGCATCATATGTCATGTCATGTATACGGGTTATATATTTAGTATATCATATATTTCGGCATTTTATTGTTTCATATGAAATAGTCATATTTCAGAAACACTTATCTTGTTGAAGATGATGATTCATGTAGTGTAGCTTTTACTTTGATAAAAGTTTTTGGTGTTGATAGCGATGTCGAGACCGAACGCTCATCTTTGTTTCTTGTGGTTTCTGATCTTCTTTTTGGTGCTCTGTTGTTCCTCCATGCTCCTCGTGATCACCATTTGGGTTTGCCGCTCGGCCCCACGGTGGGCACCAAAATGTTTCGGTAGGAATTTACTGGGACCGAAAGCACTAACCTCGATGGCGTGATTCTGCTTCCTTCTGATGCGAAATCTCCAATTGCCTTCGCCGTCCGTTCTTCAGACCGTCCGTCGCACTCTGATCTTCGCCCGGGAGGGGGTGGTACCTGTAAAGGTACTCTGACGATCAAGTTAGATGTCGGTATAGGAAGACCCTCTGTCCTCAGCAAGTGGATGCCTAGAACGGAGAGAGGGTGAAACTCAATCAAGTATGAGAGTGTCAGTGTAAGTTGAATTGTGCGTACCTTGTTTGGAGGCTTTTGTTCTTTATTTATAGGCTTTGGATCAATATAACAAAATAAAATATAAACAGAATGAAATATAAACAAACTTACCTGAAATATCTCTGTTGAGATATTATTCTATACTCGAGATAAATATGATATACTGTGTGTTCCTTTATTCTCGTTTGTGACATAATGGGCCTTGAGCCCATTAAAGCTGGATCAGTTTAATAATTCGGCCCATTTAACTGGTGGGCTTGACTGGTCGGTATAACCGGTCGTCAGAGATATACTACCGTACATTGGGTATCCTAAAAGACGAGAACAAATATAGAGAATGAATAATCTAGTTCAAATATATTTGTTTTGACCTGACGCTTTGCATAAGTGTGTGTAAATGAACAATAATATTCTAGAAGAATTTAAAAGAAGTTTATTTTTCTGGTGATTGTGTTTGAACATATGTAAAATAGTTTTTTACGTTAAACATGACATCACTTAGCATATAAGAGGTTTTTTTTCCTACACCTATTCAAATACAACTGAATATAAAAAAGTTTGTTAATTTCAATTTTGTCATCTCATGTATATTTTAGATTGATTTTTTTGGCCAACCAACATAAAAATGGTGACATCAATTATTCTCTTTTTACTAATGGAAGCATTGCAGACGAAAAATAAAAATCACGAAATTTCATTATTTTCTCCGTATGAAAAAAATAGAAAACATTGTGACATATAAGTTTATGTAATTGTTTTTAATTATTATTAGAGCTAATATTGTTTTGCAAACCAAAATATCTTTGTTTTCTAATGTATTTACAATACAACATTGTGAGATTGATGTTTCATAGTTTTTCTTCCATTATTCTTATGCTAACAATATCTTCTTGCATGTCCTCTTTTGTCGTAGTATTATTTGAAACACTTCTTAGAAACTTTGATCTACCATGTCCCTCTAAAACCACATTCTAATGATCTACTTTCATCGTTGTCAAAAAATACAAGATAAGAAAAGAAAACAACAATGATAATAATTGATGTAATTTTAGTAAAAAAAAATTAAAATATCCTGTCTTTAAATTTAATATGAAAAGACGTATCTAAAAATAAGAAAAATAACTATTAGAAGAACACTTAAGGAGGAATTAATTTTTTTTCTTGTAACTTTTCTCTTAAAGTATTAGAGCAGTAAAAATGAAAAAAATGATTTTGATATGTCTTACTAAAAAATGATAAAATAAATTAAAAATAGTGTTTCTATTATAACAAGAAAAATAAATACTATAATAAAAATTTCAATATTTCTCTTCTCACGTTTTAGTCGTAAGACCAATGGGAGGTTTGCCGTGTACACAATTTGAGAGAAAGGATGAACTTAATTAGAGGTGTAAAGAGAAAATATGTCGTAAATCGAATATTAGACAATTAAAAATAGAATAGATTAATGTAATACCACACTCTTTATTCGTAAAGATAAACACATTTTGTCGTACATTTTTTTCCCTTTTGAATTTTATTTGAAAGGTATAAATTCGTCGGATAAACATTAATCAAAACAGAAATTTTCATAAATTTTCTCAATTTTTAATAATTTTTTTTTTTAAAACAAGAATGTGTTAAAAAGATTAGGTTGTATTTTATTTTTAAGAAAGAAGAGAAAAAAAAAAGTAAATAAATATAGTGTTAAATAAATGTAAAATAAAGAATCATGTTTATTATTGGGTAAGTCCCACGTATTATATAAAAATAAAAAATCCATTAATTTATTAGTTTTGGATAGAAAATGCCTGTCAATCTTTTATATAATATTACTGAAAAATTATTGATGTTTGAATAATTCACTCGAGTATTATCATAGCCTTGTGTCAAGGAATGAGTTTTCTACTGTGTTTTTCTACAAAGTAACTTACCTTCTACACAGGTCACACGGTCAGTCCATAAGAATGAAATTAAGCGTTCCTTTCCACTTTCGCACTGTGACAGCATTCATGATTCCAACTTCTTCAATCAATTACACTTTGCTGTGTAACTGTTACTCTCCAAGTCACTGAAATCTAGTTCACTCTTTACCCTCCTCTTCTGACGATTTAAAACAGAAAAACGAAATCGATTTTTTTAAAGAAAACCCAAAATTTCTGCCCTGTCCTTGTTCCCCGTCCTCAAAATTTTCAGCCTAGCATTAACGGTCTCACTCTGATGCTTCGTTTTCTCGCAACCGTGTCAAAAATTTCTCTGCCTTTACCGCAATCAGCAGTTATAAAAGCTCTGCGAGTGTTCAGTTCCACCACCACCTGTTCGACCATTTGCCTCACCCAAACCAAGATTGAAGTTGAAGATGATAAAAACAAATGGAGTGATGCTACTGAACTTTTGAGCAAATGGGGTTGCACTGATGATGATTTGGAGAGAATTTTCTCGCGCTGTCCGTCTTTGCGCAATGCTGATCCCACGCTGGTTCAATCTAAACTGTGCCTGCTTAGTGATTTGGGCTTGCGTGCTTCTCAACTTGTGAAGATTGTCAATTGTAGACCACGGTTTTTCCAGTGTCGGATTAACTCTTTTCTAGAAGAGAGGATTGAACATCTTACATCATTGTTTGAGTCCAGGGATGTGCTTCAAAAGGCCATTGTGAGGAACCCTTCATTGTTGCTATCGGAGGGTCGCTATGATGTTAAGGCTACAGTTGAGCTCTATGAGAAGTTGGGTGTTAAGAAGGGGGACTTAGTTCAGATGCTGCTTCTGCGGCCCACGGTTATTTCAAGGACTTCCTTTGATGATGAGAAGCTGGAATATTTAAGAAAGACTGGGCTTGCTACGGATTCAAAGATGTATAAATATATGGTGACTTTAATTGGAATCTCTCGCGTAGAAACTATCCGGGAGAAGGTGGCGAATTTGGAAAAGTTTGGGTTTTCTGAAGAGGAGATATTTGGTCTTATGGGGAGGTCTCCTAATGTTTTGACATTGTCGACAGACAAGGTTCAGAGGAACATGACTTTCATTTTGGGCACGATGAAGCTTGATGCTAAGATGGTTCTAAAGCAGCCGTATTTATTGTATGCCAACGTGGATACTGTTTTGAAGCCAAGAGTTCTACTAGCATTGAAGATTCAAGATATGGATTCAAAGTGGCAAATCATAGGACCAACTATAGTAAGTTTTCTTAGGATGCCAGAGAAGAGATTTTTGGACTTGTTGGTCAAATGCCATGGCGAGGATGTTGCCAATGAATTGATGGATTTCTATAAAAGGACAAAAGAGGTCAAGAGATTAGGAGAGTCATCAAAGAAGTGCAGTACGAGAGGATTCCCTTTCTGAATGTGAATTGCTTTCTAAAAAGTAATATTGGAGCTGAGATCCATATCCACTTTTGGGTTATGCCGTTATTGGAAATTATTTGTGTGAATTTACTATGCTTATTTCTGTCTATTAGATTTTTAATGAAGATTTTTCCTATGTAGTAATTTTGTGCGGCACAAAATCAAGAAATAATGTAGGCAAGTGATTTGCGTATGATATGTTTTAAAGGGTAACCTTACAGATATAATATTGATTCTCACTGCCTCATTTTTCATTAGGGTTTGGATTGGAATATACATACATAATACCAACCATTCCATGGCAGCTTTGGCCCTTAACAACATGGCTGATTTTTAGTTTAAAAATTTTGGATTAATCTTCACATTAAAATAGCTTTCCCAGCTAGAATCTCACTGATTCTTCAATTACTATCTATAAATTTTACTTAAAATATGATAGGGTGCAGGAAGCAATACCCATTATCAAATTCTATTTGTCAGTGCCTGCGTTTGTATGTTCTGGCTCCGCATGGGTATATTAGAATCCTCTTATAATTTTTTTCTTTATATATATATATATATATATATATATATATATATATATATATAAATAAAAGGTTGAGAGGAATGAACGTTTTGATCGGGAATCTAATTAAAATAAATAGAATTAATTTTTTAGAAAAATAAAATAAATATAATTGATTTGAGTATTTAATTATTTATGAAATGAAATCTAGTTAAATCAAATTAACATCTACTATTAATAGTTAATTTAACATTAATTTATTTTCTCATAATCAATCTAACATTAAGTTTTAAAGTTTACAGATAAATTATTTCTTTTATACGTTTATAAAGTAAATAAGATTTTCATAAAATTATTTATTACAAACTTATAGGTTTGGGTACGAAATGTGTCATTTACCCTAAAAAGTTACCAGTCCATCCCAATTTCTTAGCGATCCAAAGAAAAAATAATTTATCATTTCGTATTACGATCCAATGTAGTTAGTTAAAGTGAAATGTGCTAATTTCATACCAGGATAAATTAATTATTTAAATATATAATAAAACAATAATTATCAGTTAATTAATTGTAGTATTCATCGAAGTCAATACCAAAGCGAGCTTGGCTGAGAGACATATTACCTTTTATGGACAATTTGTAATGCAATTTTCAATCATGCAATTCTTGTTTAATTTGTAATGTAATTTAGACACTCTGTGGTTATCTTTGTTTAATTTTTGGGTAGATTACAAAATTGAAAACAGTTTAAGTTCTGGTATTAAGTAGTTTAATCTTTTTATTTTTTCAAAAGCGGGGTCTTATTATATACAAGAGTAGTGTGGAAGGCAAAGGTGGATAACACTAAAAAATTATGATCTGTCAGTATATTCTGGATTATTGCTTTCTCTTCTGACCGTTGACTTCAATTTCTTTGATGGCATCTGCGTCTTCTTCTTCGTCTTTCTCAAAGTTCAGAATCGAAGGCGACGTGTTCATCCATTGTTTGGGATACGAAATCCGTAAGAATTTCGTTTCTCATCTTAGTTCTGCCCTTTTGCAGGCTGGAGTAAAACCTTTCCTCCTTGCCGTGGAAATGCAGCAGGAACAATTTGTAGCATCAATTGAAGGGTTTCAGATTGGAATAGTTGTTCTCAACAAGTCATACTTTGAATCTTTTCAATGTATTGATGAACTTGTGAGAATTATTGAATGTCACGAAACTCACGGCCTAACCGTTATGCCCGTGTTTTACGAAATGGATCGATCCGATTTTGGTAATATGTTGAAAGCAACTGCAAGAGAGGTCATGAAAGTTGAACACATAATTTGGTCAGGAGAATATCAGAAAACATGGTTCCAGAGGTGGAATGTCGCACTCACCAAAGCTGGAACTTTGCCTACTTGGGAGGAGAGTGAACACAGGTAAACCAATTCATACTTTCGCAAATTTTATTTAAACATTTTCAGATTAGAAAATTAAACAAGTGTTTCCACACAATTATCTTTAATAAAAACATAAAAAATATTTTTTTTAAACTAAAACTAATTTATATATAAATTAATTTTAAAAATTCTGTCATAATTTCTTTAAAACTTTAAGGAAAATGATTTTTTTTTTTACATCACTTGGTCAGTGATCACTCACTTTTGAAAGTATTTTGGTCATTAAAAAAATTATCTTCTATATCCGTAAAATTAAAGAAAAAAAATTGAAAGGGAAAATAGTGATATAAATTGTGTAAAAAATTGTTGAGGGTGAAAATAATACTATCCAAATTTTAGTTTGTTATGAGAAAATGCCTCTCATTTTTTTTTCTTTCCTTCTCTAAATGTACAAAGGAGAAAACTTGTTTAAATAGATGCAAAATCGGTTTCTGCAATTAATAATTCAATTTTAATGAATTACATTTATTATTTATATTTTCGTTTTTCTTGAGAGTGCTTATTTATCTGAACATTCTTCCTATGCTGTTTTGTGCCCATTTATTTGACATTTGCGTCTTTTGTGTTTATTAAACTGGAAGGAGTGATGCTGAACTAGTGGAGGAAATTGTCAAGTCTGTTCTCGCCAAACTAGACTGTCCATTGGCTATAACTAAATTTCCTGTTGGGTTAGAACCCCACGTGAAAAATGTGATTGGATTCTTTGAAAATCAACCCACCAAAGTTTGTATGATAGGGATATGGGGAATGGGAGGATCGGGTAAAACTACCGTAGCCAAAGCCATCTACAATCAGATTCCTTATGCATTTGATGATAAAAGTTTCATTCAAGGTATTAGAGAAGTATGTGAAACGGATGACAGAGGCCTTGTTCATTTACAAGAAAAACTTCCCTCAGATACCCTTAAAACAAATGTGAAAATAGAGAGTGGTGAGATAAAAAAGATTACGTTGGAAAGCAGACTTTCTGGGAAAAAGTTGTTCATTGTGGTTGACGATGTGAATGAGATAGACCAACTAAAAGACCTACTTGGAAATGATAAGCGGTTTGGTCAAGGAAGTGTAATAATCATTACAACTAGAAATTTAGAGCTGCTTTATCAACTTAATGTTGATTATGTTTACGAGATGGACAAAATGGACGTAAATGACTCCGTTGAGCTTTTTAATCGGCATGCTTTTAGAGAAGCAAAACCAAGAGAAGACTTCATTAAACTTGCAAGATCTGCAGTTTCTTATTGCGGTGGACTACCACTTGCTCTTGAAGTTCTTGGTTCTTATTTAAGTAAGAGGTCAGTGAATGAATGGAGAAGTGTATTGTCAAAACTAGAACTAATTCCCAATACTCAAATTCAGAACATACTAAGAACAAGCTTTGACGGCTTATGTCTAATGGAAAAGGATATATTTCTTGATGTATGTTGTTTTTTTATTGGTAAAGACAGAGACTATGTTACAGAGATACTAAAGGGTTGTGGACTACATGCTGATATTGGAATAAAAGTTCTCATAGAACGTGGTCTTATAAAAATTGAAAAGAACAATGAACTTGGAATGCATCCTTTGCTCCGGGATATGGGACGAGAGATTGTGCGTCAAACTTCAACAATTCAACCTGGGAAGCGCAGAAGATTGTGGCTTCACAAGGATGTACTTGATGTATTGACAAAGAATACTGTAAGTACAATCTTCATAAAACATTTTGAAACTTTAATGTGTTTTCCTTTATGTTTCATTTACTAGTGAGCAACACAATAGTGATTTCCTGATTCTTGTCATTTATCATCAAAGGGGACAGAAGCTATCGAGGGATTGTCTCTGAACTGTCAGCTTACAAGCAGTGGTTTCCTCAAAGCTTGTGCTTTTGAGAAAATGAAGAGGTTGAGATTCTTGCAACTTGATCATGTAGAAATGAATGGAGATTATGGGTATCTTTCTAAGCAATTGAGATGGATCTACTGGCGAGGATTTCCTTTAAAATACATACCTAACAACTTTTATCTGAAAGAGGCAGTTGTGATTGATTTCCAACACAGTAATCTTAGACTAATGTGGAAACAAACCCAGGTATACATTACTTCCCATTTTGTTTTCACAATATTAGGGTAATTAAAATTGAAATAATTTCCATTTATTACGGTTTTTTTTTTTTGTTTTGTAAAAGTACTATATTTTTGTAGGTGCTGCGGTGGCTGAAAATCCTCAATCTCAGTCATTCCATGTTCTTAATTGAAACTCCCGACTTTTCAAAACTACGAAGTCTTGAAAAGCTCATTGTCAAAAATTGTCCAAGATTGCGCAAGGTACACCAATCCATTGGAGATCTCCACAATCTTGTGCTAATAAATTTGAAAGGCTGTATAATGCTAAGTAATCTTCCAACTGAGGCATATCAGTTGAAATCTTTGAAAACTCTCATCCTGTCTGGTTGTTTGAAGATTCACATATATGAAAAAGATATATTGTGTATGGGATCATTGACAACTCTAATTTCTGAAAATACTGCTGTGAAACAAGTTCCCTTTTCAATAGTAAGCTCAAAAAGCATTGGACATATACTTCTGGGAGGAAATAATGGATTATCATTTAAGGTTTTCCAATCTATCATTTCCTCTTGGATATCACCTAAAATTAATTTCCTGTCTGGTATTCGTCCGTTTCGGGGCATATCTTCATCTATAGTTTCCATGAGTATGGAGAATAATGATTTGGGTGATCTAGCACCAATCCTTAGCAGCGATTTAAATATTCTTAATGTTTTGGTGCAATGTGACGTGGAGTTTCAAAGATATCAACAAGTGATAGCAATTTTGGATGAGATACGAGGTCTAAACTTGACTGAATTTGAAATAAGACCATCTACACCAGAAACTTCAAAGCATACTTTAAGACCTTATTTTATTGAATTCGGAAGTTACCAAGAAGTAGAAGTCTTCGATATTCTCAGCAAGAGCATATTTGAGGTTCTTTTCCTTTCCTTTATCTACTAACTTTTACTATTCATTTTTGCTGTTAATTTTAAGAACATGAAATATCCCTCTTAATTTCGATCTTCACCATCTTTTAGCACCATCCCTTCTATAACCACCTGGCTTCATTTAAAATTACATTTCTAGTACTCATCAAGCTGAGTGAGTAGGAATTTGATTTCCACTTGCTTCCTGCAATACTTATTTGATATAGGTTATATTCCCATAGATCTCCAAATGTTAATGGAAATGCATCCTAATGTTGGCTGCTCATACACAGCAAAACTATTAAACCTAATTTATTTTGAACTAATTACCAGAACTATGTTTTACTTTAATTGATTGCAATTTTCTTAAAATTGATTGCTTGTAATTTGGAATGAAAAAATGATTGAAGAAGTCCATATGAAATAGAACCATTGTAAAAGTGACTAAGCTATTTTTCCTATGCTACAGGGATCAGAAAACAGTGCATCTTGTGATGTTTTTCTCCCTGGCGACAAAGTACCTTATTGGTTAGCTCATATGGGCGAAGGACATTCAGTAACTTTCACTATACCTGAGGATCGTCGCATAAAGGGGATGACTTTGTGTGCTGTAAATTTATATAACCCCGGACACTTTGCAACAACTGAATATCTTATTAGTATCTTAATGGTTAATTACACTAAGTGCACAATCCAGATATACAGGAGAAGGACAGTACAGTCCTTTAGTGATGTAGATTGGCAGGGCATAATAACAAATTTGGGACCTGGAGACAAGGTGGAGGTTTTTGTGATTTTTGGAGATAAATTCCTAGTCAAGAAGACATCTGTCTATCTAATGTGTGATGGATTAATTGACAAGGAAGTGGATCCTTCTCTTGATCCAAAGAATATTCATTAATACCTGAAATTTTGATAGGTGACCGCTTGCGGCTGCGGGAATCACTATAGCCCCAAATATAAAGATGTTAATAAAGTGTATGAACATAGATGGTTGCTGAGTATAATTAATTTGCTGTAGTATTTCCTGTTTGAACTAATAAGAACCCGATGACTTTGAACAAAAATTTCAAAATTAAAGATCAAATAATATATTAAATCTTTAAAATATATTACCAACAATTATTGGTAGTAGGTAAAAACAAAGGTGGGTCGGTATGAATTGAGAGAAGCGGATTAATTGACTTTCTTTCTTGAAAGAAAAAGTTACTAAATTTTGTTCAATTTTTAAGTAATTTTTTTTGTTTGGAAATTGAATTTTATGAGTTTACTTCTAAGAAAAAGTCAGTGAACCGCTATAAAGATTATCATCTCTTTGTTTTGTATTATTGTTTTCACCTTTAACAGTTGACTTCAGATCCATGGCATCTTCTTCTCTTTCGTTTTTCTTAAAATTAGTCTCAGGCGAGGTGTTCATCCATTGTTTGGAAGACGACATCCATGAAAATTTCGTTTCTCATCTGAGGTCTGCCCTTTTACAAGCTGGAGTAGAACCTTCTCTAGTTGCCGTGGGAGTGCTGTCAGAAAAATTTATGCCATCAATTACAAGATTTCAGATTGGAATAGTTGTTTTCACCAAAGCATACATTGAATCTTCTCGGTGTGTTGAAGACCTTGCGAGAATCATTGGATGTCACGAAACTGACGGTCTAATGATTATTCCTGTGTTTTACGATACTGACCGATCCTCCCTTGACCGTGTTTGGCAAGAGAATTTTAGAAAAGCGAGGAGAGCACAGAGGAGGACCGAGGCCGAGACGAAGGTAAAATGTAGGTCTTAAAAAAATTTATTTTTTTTTATTAATAAATTTTTATTACATTAATTATAAAATTACGTTTGAAAAATATAATTTTAATTTTTTAAAATTAATATATTTCTATTATATTTATTATAAAATTATATTTTAAAATAATTTAATCTTTTAATATTAATATATTTTTATTAAGTTAATTATAAATTTATATTCACCAAAATTTCATCTTTGTTTTAGATTCGTGGGGAGATTTATAACAAGAGTATGAGACAGAAGGCAAAAATGATGCAAAATTTTTCGCTGAGCCGCGCACTCTACCGGGTTACAAATTTGCCTACTTGGGATGAGAGCAAACCCAGGTAAAGCAATCCATACTTTGAAAACTTTTTCAGGAAAAATTTAAAATTCTATACATCTATTTTTAATAAATATATATTTTTTATAATTAAAAGTTAATTTATACATAGATTAATGTGTAAAACTTGTCATAATTTTCTTTAAAATTTTAAGTTGTTATGGAAAAATGTACCTATTTTTTTTTTCTTTTTCTAAATGTACAAAGGAGAGAACTTGTTCAAATAGATGCAGTATAGGTTTCTGCAATTAAAATTTCAATTTTAAAGACTTCGATTTTTTTTTTCTTCTCTTGAAAGTGCATATTTATCTGAACAAACCTCTACTATTGTGGGCTCATTTTATTTGACACTTGCGTCTTTTGTATTTATTGAACTGGAAGGGATGATGCTGAACTAGTAGAGGAAATTGTGAAGTCTGTTCTCGCTAAACTAGACCGCGCCTTGCCTGTAACTAAATTTCCTGTTGAATTAGAAACACACGTGAAAAATGTAATTGGGTTGTTTGAAAATCAACCCCACAAAGTTTGTATGATAGGGATATGGGGAATGGGAGGATCTGGTAAAACTAGCTTAGCGAAAGCCATCTACAATAAAATTCCTTTTACATTTGGTGATAAAAGTTTCATTCAAGATATTAGAAAAGTTTGTCAAACAGATGGCAGAAGAGGCCTTCTTCAATTACAAGAGCAACTTCTTTCAGATGTCCTTAAATATGTGAAAATAGATAGTAGTGAGATGGGAAAAACTACGATCGAGAACCGTCTTTATGGAAAAAAGTTGTTCATTGTGCTTGACGATGTGAACGAGATAGACCAATTAAAACACCTCTGTGGAAATGGTATATGGTTTCGTGCGGGAAGTGTAATAATCATTACGACCAGACATTTAGACCTGCTCTATCAACAAAAAGTTGATTATGTTTATGAGATGGATGAACTGGACGAAAATGACTCGGTTAAGCTTTTTAGTTGGCATGCTTTTAGAGAAGCAAAACCAAGAGAAGACTTCAATAAACTTGCAAGATCAGCCGTTGCTTATTGTGGTGGACTACCACTCGCTCTTGAAGTCCTTGGTTCTTATTTAAGTAAGAGGTCAGAGAATGAATGGAGAAGTGTATTGTCAAAACTAGAAATAATTCCCAATACTCAAATTCAGAACATCTTAAGAATAAGCTTTGACGGCTTATGTAATGAAATGGAAAAGGATATATTTCTTGATGTATGTTGTTTCTTTATTGGTAAAGGGAGAGACTATGTAACGGAGATACTAAATGGCTGTGGATTATATGCTGATATTGGAATAAAAGTTCTTATAGAACGTGGTCTTGTAAAAATTGAAAAGAACAATAAACTTGGAATGCATCATTTGCTTCGGGACATGGGACGAGAGATTGTGCGTCAAACTTCAACAATGCAACCTGGGAAGCGCAGTAGATTGTGGCTTCCCAAGGATGTACTTGATGTATTGATAAAGAATACTGTGAGTACATTCTTAATAAAACATTTTGAAACTTGAACGTGATTTTCTTTGTTTCATTTTCAAGTGAGCTAAGAATAGTGATTTCCAAATTTCTTTATTTTCTGTTATCATTGCAGGGGACAGAAGCGATTGTGGGATTGTCTCTGAACAGTAAGTTAACGAACAGTGATTCCTTCAAAACTGATGCTTTTAAGGAAATGAAGAAGTTGAGATTCTTGCAACTTGATCATGTACGGCTGACTGGAGATTATGGGTATCTTTCTAAGCAACTGAGATGTATCTCCTGGCAAGGATTTTCTTTAGAGCACATACCTAACAACTTTTACTTGGAAGGTGTAATTGTGATGGATTTCCAGCACAGTAATCTCAGACTACTGTGGAACGAACCCACGGTATATATTACATCCCATTTTCTTTTTACATTAATAACACGGTTTCCTTTATTTTTGTAAAAATACTATATTTTTGCAGGTTTTGCCGTGGCTAAAAATCCTCAATCTTAGTCATTCAAAGTACTTGACAGAAACCCCTGACTTTTCAAAATTACCCAGTCTTGAAAAGCTCATTCTCAAGCATTGTATGAGTTTGGGCAAGGTACACCAATCGATTGGAGATTTACACAATCTTCTACTAATAAATTTGAAAGGCTGTACAAACCTAAGCAATCTCCCAAGTGAGACATATAAGTTGAAATCTTTGAAAACTCTTATCCTATCCGGCTGTCTGAAGATTGACATCTTTAAAGAACATATATTGCACATGAAATCCTTGAAAACTCTAATTTCTGAAAATACTGCTGTGAAACAAGTTCCCATTTCAGTTGTAAGCTCAAAAAGCATTGGATATATACATGTAGACGAAGAAAAGGGATTATCACTTACTGTTCTTCATTCTATAATTTTGTCTTGGATGTCCCATAGTTTTAATCCCCGGTATCGTATTCGTCCGTTTCGTGGCATTTCATCATCTCTAGTTTCCATGAATGTGGAGCATAATGATTTGGTAGATCTAGCACCAATCCTTAGAAGCATTTTAAATCTGCGTACTGTTTTAGTGCAATGTGTCACGGAGTATCCAATACTTCAACAAGTAACAGCAATTTTGGAAGAAGTCCAACAAGTTCGTCGTGTAACTTGGACTACATCTACACAACTTTCCAACCATCCGTTCAGTTCATATTCGATTCAATTTGGAGGTTATCAAGAAGAAGTCTTCAATACTCTCCGCAAAAGCATTTATGATGAGGTTCCTTCTCTTTTTTACTTTATCTACTTTTACTATTCATTTTAGCTGTTAATTTTAAGAACATGAAACATTCCATTAAATACAAAGTAACTTCAATCCTGACATTCTTTTAGTACCTTCCCCTTCTATGTTGTAATTTATTCAGCATGATGTTATTTTCTTAAATGGTGTGTTTTGTACTTTGAAATGATAAAATGATTGAAGAAGTCCATATGAACAGAACCATTTCAAAATGACTAAGCTATTTTTCTCATGCTACAGGAATTGGCAGCCAGACAGACTGGTAAAGTTTTTGTCCCTAGTGACAATTATCCTCATTGGTTGGCTTATAAGAATGAGGGACACTCAGTCAATTTCACCGTGCCTGACAATTTTGACATGGATGGAATGATTTTGTGTGTTGAGCATTTATCACGCTTGGGAGACCCAACTCAATATCTTATTTGTGTCTTAATGGTTAATTACACAAAGTGCATAATCCAGTTATTCAATCGAGAAACAATAACTTCCTTGAATGATGATGATTGGCAGGGCGTGATATCACATATGGGATGTGGAGACAAGTTGGAGATTTTTATTATTTTTGAGAAAGGATTTGAAGTTCAGAAGATAGCTATCTATCTAGTGTGTAATGGATCAATTGACAGAAAGTCGATGTAACGGTAAAAACGAATAAGAGTGAGAGTATATGATAGGATTGCGTAGGAGTGAAAGGATAAGGGTAAGAAGATCAAAGCTTACAGAAGATTTGACCAGATTCAGATATAATTGAAAAGAGAGGGTAGGGAATGAGTGGCTTGTGGTCAAGAAGATTGCACTCATCCTCTCTCATTGAGAGTGTCTTCCCTTTCCTTAAGTGTATTATGGTTTTCTTTTTTAACCACTTTTTTTTAACAATTATTTTATAATGTATACATGATAATATGTGATTGGTCCATTTCAAATAAGCAGACCAATAAAACAGTAACACGTAATTTATTGTCAAAAAATTGTTAAAAGTTGTTAACATATCGAGTCCTTTTTGGAAAATGTTTTTTAACAACTTTTTTACAAAGCATACATGGTAGCCCGTGATTGGTCCATTTCAAATAAGTGGATCAATAAAATAGTGACGTCAAAAAGTTGTTAACATATTAGGGTCTTTTTTGGAAAATGTTTTTTTAACAACTTTTTTATAACGCATACATGGTAGTCTTGATTGGTACATTTCAAATAAACAAACCAATAAAATAGTGACACGTAGTCTATTGTCAAAAAGTTGTTAAAAAAGTTGTTAACATATCAGGATCCTTTCTTTCTTTATACCTACTATGATCGATTCTTTTTTTTTTTACCAAATTATTGTTATTTTTGTTCTAAATTTATTAAAATGAATAATAATTTTAAAAATTACAAAATATGAGTAAGTAGTATCATCTTGAGACGCGTTTACTAAGAGAAAGTCTTAACAAGATTGCATAACTTTAGGTAAGAACATTTTTAAGTTAAAAAATCGTGTTAATATAGTATAATTTCAATTTATTGCATTTTAAATAAAGTTGTCAGAGGACTGTGATTTAAGTTCAATTTTAATAGTAATCTTAGAATAATAAATTCAACAAAACATATTTCGAATTATAATCATATTATAGTGATTTCAACTTTAAAAATATTTTGAACTAAAATTGTGTTATCTTGATATCATTTCTTCGTATTAAAATCGAGTTATTTTGACATGATTTATTTATATTTGTAATTTTTTTAAATTATCTAATTTCTTATTTTAAAAGTTATCTATTTTGAAAAATAAAGAAGAAATTACGCTATTGTTAAAAAAAAACCACTATGCTCAGATGAGACTATAACTTCCTTTTTCTTTTGTTCTATAAAATCTACTTGTATGAATAAAAGAGTACGATCGATCAAATAGTTTAGTTTCATGGAATTCTATTATTCCAATTCCGGTCTTATACAGAGTGCTTTCACAAGGCTTCCATGGCTCACAATATACAAGATTGAAAACAATTAAAATATTACTAAGACGTAAGATGGAAAGGAAAATGGAAAATGGAAAATGGACAGCAAAGAGATGCAAAGCTATAAAGCGTGAGGAAGGTTGGAAGAAGCGCTTGGAAAGCTTGGAATAGCAAGAAATTAAAAAAAAAAAATAGAGAATATCGTTGGTAAGGATTATAACACTTCCAAGCAAATCTAGTGAATTTAAAGGTGTTAAGAAAAATAGGAATGTTACGGCTCACATAATTTTTTAGTGTACTATTTTTATGCATATCTAGTCTTCGTTGAAGCAAATCTTCCCTAATATATTTTTCTCCTCTCCTAATGATTTTATGTAATTTTTAAAATTTTCAAGTACTTCACTAAAGATATTTGCATAATTGTTTTTACTTACTCTTTATAGATTTTGGAGGATGGGAAAATATGTGAGGTTAAGTATAAATTTAGACACTTTCATACATACTATCAAAATATACACTAGGTTGTCAGATAATGCTTCTAAAAAATATGTGAATAATAACATGATCAACTTTTCTGTTTTGAAGTTCTTTGGACATGTTGTAATAATGTTATATTATTGTAAAAGAAACATTGTCCAACCAATAATATTCCAACATTCAAAATTTTCAATGTCAATTAATTTTGCAACATTAAAATCATTTATTGGTTTTAATTTCTTTTATTCTTTCCGAGCTCTATAAATAGAAAGTTCTGTCTCATTCCAAAACACACCAAGTTGAGTCTTTCTCATTCTCTTCTCTTCTTAATTTCATTGGTATAAATTCTATAAGAGTTTCTTGCTAGTTCTGTGATCTTCGAATATTTTCGAGAAGTTATTGTTGTATCATGGGGGACTTGCACATACCTAAGAACAGTGATTTACACACCTAAAAAAATCAGCAATTCGAGATTTTGGTCAGTAATTTCTAACAGGACCTAGGAAAGGTGTTTCTACTATTCAAAGTCATATGAAATATGCTTGATGTAGGTTAGATTAAAGTCAACATTGACTATATGACCAGAGGTTTTCTCAGGAGTATGCTGGGAGGACTTTTAGAGGTAGTTGAAGTAAATATATTGACAATTTATTTCTTTTTTAAAAGTTTAAAAATCTTTATAGGCTGATATTATGGAAGTCATTCTAACTTATGAGCTCTTTTAGGAGGTTGACTATAGGCTTGTTTGGCTTGAATGTGATTGTTTTTTGGTGTGCAAAGCTTTTGCTTCTTTTTTTTATTGTCCACTGGTATATTAAAGGTAGATTGTGAAAATGTATAAAGACTTTTAATGCTATGGAGTTCAAGATCTTGCAAATCTTTCCTGTGGCTTGAGTTTACGTGATTTAATTCCCTTCATGCTTTTATTAGTCTTAATTATTTTTTTTCATATTAGGTATCAACTCTCTTATGCTTTTGGGTTATATAGTTTTTGATGCTTTGTATTTTCTAAACATAGATTTGGTTTGATCTTCATATATATTTTTATATGTTTCAACTTTTCTAAGACAAAAATTCATAATATATTTAACATAAATTTAAAAAAGATAAAAAAAATAAATGAATTTATGTAAAACAATTATTTTAGAAATTAGTTTTTAAGTATTTAATGAAAAAATTGTCAATTTTAATATTTATTGAAAAGTTGAGCTTGGAGGGAGCCATATCTTATATTTCAATTTATTAAAATTTAAATATTTGAGTAAGCCAACTAATTTTATTTATGTGATTAACCCTTTAAGTTTGAAAATTGTCAAAAGTATTTTTCTAACCATATGTGTAACATCCCAAATTATATACCAAACATATATAAGTATAGAATGCAAGCAACCATGAAAATGGAAAGCAGTTAGATGTACAAGATGAGTGTTTATTATACAGTCATCCAAAGATTAGAGAAATTTAAAAGCTTTACACAGTTATAAAGTCTTTCAAAATACATAGGAAGAAAAGACTAATAGTAGTCTAGAGAAAAGCTAAGAACTAAGTAGCTGCATCATCTTCCTCCAAAGCTTGCTCCAGAAGCACCTCCTCTACCTTTACTCACATCCAAATGGATGATCATTGCAAAAGGAAGAACACAGACATACAAGACATAGACAACAACAGAAAAGCAAGGGTAAGCTAGTATTCAAAACATGCACATGGTTAATACAATTAATCAAGAAGAACATACAAATAATAATCAATTTAGACATGAGATAAAACCCTAATTAACATAGACTCGTCCGGACTAAGAATGTATATAGAGCTGGGGCGGGTTGTGCACTTGTGGTGGACTCTACTGCTTTGCAAAGCCATTGTCGAGGGGTTTCACCCAACCACACACAAGGCGAGTCCGTTACCGCGGAATAGACCTACAGTGGAAGCGTCTACCCTAGGACTTCCCACTACTCTCACCACCCGCGTCGATCCTCTCTATTTGAGATTGAAAGACCGTTAGAGTATTAGGGATAACCCCCCATAGTGGAAGCCTCTTACATACATTCAAAACATTAATTTGATCTCACCTAGAGATCTTATTTGATTTTCAAATACCACCACTTCATCCATTAATCATATTTCACTCCACCAATCCATGTTGAATAAATCTTTCCATCTCATTCAGAAGCATATTAGTTCACACATAATTCATACCTCAAAGATCATTCAAGTAATCCTACAATCTCATTCAAAAGCGTAATAAAACATATACAACTCCTACACTACATATTTTCACAAAAACATCACTTATTACTACCAATTTCTTTATGAACTTTAATTATCAATATTTAAGTAATTCAAACAGCTCCAAAACCATCACCAACGGTTCCGGAAGGGTCAAAAACCCCCAGAACGACCTAAAGAACGTCCAAAACGGACGTCCGGAACCCCCCAAACTATCAAAAATAAAAGCAACAGCAGAAACCTGCGCCCAGCGCCATTTAAGGGCGCCCGGGCGCCAGAATTCTGGAAAATGTCGAGTTGAAGGGCGCCCAGGCGTGGATTCTGCAGAATTTTCTGCAGATTTTGCCTATTTGGAAGAACTCACACCCTCAAAATCTGTTTTAGGCCATTTGGTGAACTTTGGAGACTCCTAACTCGAAATATAGATTGAATCTAACTTGTTTGAAGTCTCACACACCATCCTAACTCAAAACTCTAAGAGATATGCAAGGAAATTGGATCTAAACTCTCACTTAGATCACCTAGTAGCCAAATCTGAATGCTACCATTTAGAAACTGTTTTAGACTCTTTTGGTGTTGCCTACAAGTCATAATTGGCCTATCTAAGCTACCCCAAAGGCTCAATTCAGGTCTAGACCACTAACTCAAAATTTGACTACCCTACTTCCTCATTTTTTACTCACCAATTTGCTGAAATATTTCTTTTTGTTCAAGAGATCTACCCAACTCATTTCTCCCAGATTATTCCCCATTTTAATATACTACCTTATTCATACCAAATTAAAAATTCAGACATACATACTTACAATGATCATAGACCAAAATTCATACATCACAGAACACACATATACTACATTCAACCACACCTTAACTTATCATTTTACACGAATTTCTGCATGCATTGATCAAAGACTTTCCACACAAAATTAAATTACAAACAGCTTACTATTCTACAGTAAAAGATGAACCTAGCTTCCCTTACCTTGTAGTGAAGTACTTCAACCCACAGAAAATTCACACGTAAAGCACACCCCAAGAGGCCCTAGAATCACCTATAGACCACCAATTTGTGGTATGAAACGGAATTAGAAACATAGTTGAAATTGAAATTCGAAGAAAACCATAGGAAATGCGGAAGAAAGGGGGATTGACTTAGGAAATGCGGAAGAAAGGAGGATTGACTTACCGGTGGAAGAACAAGAAGATCAACCGGTAGAATTGAAGCCCTGGACACCCTGAGTTCCTAAACGCCTTCTGATTTTTGAATTGAGCACTTAAGTGAAGTGAATTTTGTGGTGATATGGTAGAGGAGAGCAAAGAAGAGTAAGTTGGCTTTGACAAAATAACACGTATCAGAAATGAAGTGGGAGGACTTGGTGAGTTATGTTTTAATTCCTTTTTCAACCATTCCTCCAATAATCAGCTGTCACGTGTGTATCTATTTTGGCTGACTTTTATCAGTCCTTACAATATGCAATTTAGAGACTCAATTTATTTTTTACTTCGGATAGCTATTTAGAAATTTCAAAATAATTTAAGCTTTATTAAATCATAAATTAAAAGGGTGTTAGATCATCATCTCTCTGTATTTTGTATCATTGCGTTCTCTCCCAACCGTTGACCTCAATTCCACTGATGGCATTCGAGTCTTCTTCACCGTCAGCGAAATCTGAATGGATATACGACGTGTTCATCAATTTCAGGGGAGTAGACACCCGCAAGAAGTTCGTTTCCCATCTCCATTCTTCGCTCTCAAAAGCTGGAGTCAAAACGTTCCTTGACGAGGAGAATCTGCTCAAGGGAATGGAGCTGCAAGAACTATTCCGAGCAATTAAAGTGTCTCAGATAGCAATAATAGTTTTCTCCAAAAGATACGCTGAATCTAGTTGGTGTCTTGACGAGCTTCAAAAAATCTTTCAATGCCGCCAAACTTGTGGCCTAAGAGTTGTGCCTGTATTTTATTATGTTGAACCGTCCGAAGTACGTCACCAGACGGGTGATTTTGGAGATGCGTTGAGAACAGCTGCAGAAAGTAGGTATGAAGGAGAATATCTGGAATTCGTGTTCTCGAGTTGGAGACGCACACTCACCGACGCTGCAAATTTGTCTGGGTGGAATGCGACGGATCAGAGGTAAATCAATCACCACTTGAGTCTATTTTGAGAAAATTTCATTATAATTATTTTTAGAATTAAATATATTTTTTATTTTAAATTATTTTCAAAAATTATAGTTTACTTTTAATCATATAGTTTATGAATATACTTTTAATATATGTTTATATATATATATATATATATATATATATATATATATATATATATATATATATAAATAAAGTGTTTTCTACATGACAAACAAAATTATACAATAGCATTTAATATAACCTTTAGATATTATTTTTTGAGAGAATATTTTAGAGAACTGTGATATAATTTAGCATGAAATATAATTTTCTTAAAATAGTTTGAGAATAAAAAATATATCTAACCTTTATTTTTAATTTAGAACATATATTAAATCTAATTTATATATAGTGTTAAAAAACAGATTTAATAAAAGTTTAAGAAAACTAATTCCTGTTATTAATTTAAGGTTTAGTTAAAATTTAACTATCTTGTAAATTTGGATGAAACATGATATTTTATTTTTTCGACATCCATTACCTTATTTATTACTTCTCCAATATCCTATTTGTCATTTAAATTTAAGAGGTACTTAAAATTTAATTAATGATTAATTTATACACTCAACTAGCTACTTTTATGTTTTATGATTTTAATAAGGAGACATATATTTGAACTTCTTATGATTTAATTTGGTAATAAGTGACCATTCTGTTTTATCTATAATTATGCACTTGAAGGACTGAAGCTGAGCTAGTGCGTGACATTGTTAACCACGTTATTGCCAATCTTGATTACAATGCCTTTTCTATCACCAAATTTCCTGTTGGATTAGATCATCCGGTGCAAGAAGTGATTAGATTTATTGAAAGAACCAAAAGCTGTTGTAAGATAGGGATATGGGGAATGGGAGGATCTGGTAAAACTACCATTGCTAAAGTCATCTACAATAAACTTCATCGTTTATTCGAGAATAAAAGTTTCATTGAAAATATTAGAGAAGTTTGTCAAACAGATAGAAGAAGAGGGCTTATTCGTTTGCAGGAAAAACTTCTTTCTGATATCCTGAAAGTAAAGGTGGAGATACAAAACGTTGGGATCGGACAAGGTATGATTGAAAACAGATTTATTGGAAAAAGGGCGCTCATTGTTCTTGATGATGTGAATGAGTTTGACCAAGTAGAAGCACTATGCGGAAATACTGAGTGGATGGGTGAAAGAAGCGTAATAATCATTACAACTAGAGATCTGCATGTACTCAAGAGATTTGAAGTTAATTATGTTTATGAAATGAAGGAAATGGAAGCAAATGAGTCCCTTGAACTTTTTAGTAGGCATGCGTTCAGAGAATCAAAACCAAGAGAAGATTTCAATGAACTTGCAAAAGATGCAGTTTCTTATTGTGGTGGACTACCTCTAGCTCTTGAAGTTCTGGGTTCTTATTTGAGTAATAGGACAATGACTGAGTGGAGAAGTGTGTTGTCAAAACTAAAAATAAGTCCCAATACTCAAGTCCAAGAGAAACTAAGGATAAGTTTTGACAATTTATGCGATCAAATGGAAAAAGAAATATTTCTTGATGTATGTTGTGTTTTTATTGGTAAGGAAAGAGGCTGTGTGACGGAGGTACTAAATGGCTGTGGACTATATGCTGATATTGGAATAACTGTCCTGTTAGAGCGTGGTCTCATAAAAGTCGAAAAGAACAACAAACTCAGAATGCATCATTTGCTACAAGACATGGGAAGAGAGATTATTCGTGAACTTTCAAGAAAAGAACCTGGGAAGCGCAGTAGATTATGGTTTCAAGAGGATGTCCGTGATGTATTGACAAATAGTACCGTAAGTACATTATTTTCATGCAGTTTTGAAAGTTGAAAGAGTTTTCCTTTTCATGTGCGTTACAAGTGTGGTTTGCCTAAATATCCGAGCTAACTATTGAGTTTTCTCAATTTTTCGTTGGTCTTTTCATCACAGGGGACAGATGCTGTTGAGGGACTGGCTCTGAAATTGAATTTAAACAACAGAGAATGCTTTAAAGCTGATGCTTTTGAGGAAATGAGGAGTTTGAGACTGTTGCAACTTCATCATGTAGAACTCATGGGAGATTATGGCCATCTTTCTAAGCAATTGAGATGGATCTATTGGCAAGGGTTTCCTTCAAAGCACATACCTGACAACTTTTATCTGGAAGATGCAATTGCAATTAATTTCAAACACAGTAATCTTAGACAAGTGTGGAAAGAACCCAAGGTATGTAGTAGTTGCCATTTTCTCCTAAACTAATGTTAACCCTTAACATTATTTCCATTTAAATTTTTTCCTCAATTTTTTTTCAAAATACTATCTTTTTGTAGGTTTTGTTGATGTTAAAGTTCCTCAATCTTAGTCATTCCAAGTACTTGACTGAAACTCCTGACTTTTCTGGACTACCATATCTTGAAAAGCTCATTCTTAAATATTGTCCAAGTTTGCGCTGTGTACACAAGTCCATTGGAGATCTCTGTAATATTGTGTTGATAAATTTGAAGAATTGTACAAGCCTTAGCAGTCTTCCAAGAGAGATATATAAGTTGAAATCTTTGAAAACTCTCATCCTATCTGGTTGTACGAAGATTGACAAATTGGAAGAAGATATAGCGGAGATGAAATCCTTGACAACTCTAATTGCTGAAAATGCTGTTGTGAAAGTTCCCTTTTCAATAGTAAGCTCCAAAAGCATTGGATATCTTTTTCCATGTGAATTTGAAGGATTATCCCATGATGTTTTACCATCTATTATTTGGTGCTGGTTGTCGCCGACAATGAATCCCCTGTCTAGTACTCTTCCGTTATGTGGCATATCAGCATCTCTAGTTTCCATGAATATGCAAAACATTGATTTGGGTGACCTAGCACCGATCCTTACCAACCTTTTAAATCTTCGAAGTGTTTGGGTGCAATGTGACACGGAGTTTCAAATAACTAAACAAGTGAGAAAAATTTTGAATGACGTACGATGGGTACATTTCACTGAGCTAGGAATAGCATCCTGTACATCAGAAATTTCAGACAATTCCTTGAGATCTTATTTGATTGGAATTGGAAGCTACAAAGAAGAAGACTTCAATACTCTTAACAAGAGCATATCTAAGGTTCCTTCTTTTTCTATTTGTCTACTTCCCTTCGCTATTAGTTTTAGATATTACTTAAGAGAACATGAAACAATTCTAGGTATCTAAAGGAAACTTCAATACTCACCTTAGTTTAGCACCTTTTCCCTTCCATAATATCCACACGACTTCATTTAAAAATTTCATGTAGTAATTCTCAAGAAGCTAACTGATAATGCCCATATTATGCACTAGGAAACTGGTTTCCATTTCCTCCTGCTACTCTTGCTTTGTGTTTCTTGTAATATGAGTTAAGAGATGTTGTTTCTTAGTCAAAACGAGTATTGTTTTATGCTTCGTCTGATTATACCATTCTGCTTCATTAGTCTATTTCTTGCTCTTGTGTGTTCAGTTTCATGTTGTGAAAGTCTTTTTCACTTGTTACCTATAATATTGCAAAGTTTGGACCCCTCATAAGAATAAATTATTGTTTTTTTCAAAAAAAAAAAGTCCTTGTTATGTTCTAAAAGTAAGCCAGAAAGAATAGAGTTCACAGAGATGAAAAAATCAGAGTCAGAGGGAGAGGTTTGGGTTTTGCTGAAAAAAAGGGGTTCTTGGTTGTGTCTTGGTTTGGATTCAAGTTTTCAAGGTGGAGTTGCTCTCTCCGTAGATATTGAAAACATTGGTTGAACCTCATACACTGTGTTGTTCTCCTTATTTCTTTGTTAATCTCTTACATCATTTTTCTGGCGTTACGTCCTGCTGGCATAGGTGATTTCTTGGAATTTTTTTTCTTTCCCTTTTGGCAACAAAAGACCTGTATAACATAAGCATAAATTGATCCTGATGAACTCCTATTGATTTATATTTAACAAAATTAGGAACCAAATTTGTTATAAATTACTACTATAGCTGTGCTTTCATGTATGGCATACATCGTGATGTTCTGAAACATGCCTCTTTGTAATTTGGAAGACAAATTAATGATTGAAGAAGTACATTTGAATAGCACAATTGCATAAATGAGTGATTAAGATATTCTGCTGATGCTGCAGGAATTGGCAACCAGTGGATCTTGTCATGTTTTTCTGCCAGGAGGCAATTATCCTTTTTGGTTGGCTCATACGGGGGAGGGCCATTCAGTGTCTTTCACTGTGCCTCAAGATTGGGACATGAAGGGAATGGCTCTGTGTGTTTTGTATTTAGCAACACCTGAAACAGCAGCAACTGAGTGTCTTATTAGTGTAGTAATGGTTAATTACACAAAGTACACCATCCAGTTATACAAGCGAGACACAGTGATTTCCTTTAATGATGCAGATTGGCAGGGCATAATATCTCATTTGGAAGCTGGAGACGAGGTGGAGATTTTTCTGTCTTTTAGGAATGAATTGGTGATAAAAAACACAACCGTCTATCTCAAAAATTATGAATTCATTGACATGGTAGGGAAAGCTGTTAGTAAAGCACCTGTTATGAAGGTTTATAGCAGGAAGAGGAATATTAAGGATCAAGAAAGCAGTCGGAAGAGACAATGGTAATAGTATTAGAAACATAAAGATTTGTTTATAATGACACTTATGAGTCATCGGAATATAATGACACTTATTAGAAAAGGTGATTTTCACTTTTTGGATGACAATTATCCATTGATTTTTACCAAATAAATTGTTTGTGCTCGGAAGAGACAAAAGTCAGAGGCAGAACTTCAATTATTAGAAAGTGGTTTTTAAATCTAATTCTTACCAAAAAAATTAAAATTAGTTTATAAAATGAGTTTTAAACAATTATATAATATATTTTAATTATATGTAGAAATTTTAACGAATCTCTCCCCATCAAAGACTTTATATAATATATTTTAATTTTATGTAGAATTTCTAACATATCTCTCCACATCAAAGACTTTATATAATATATTTTAAGTTTATGTAAAATTTCTAAAACATCTCTCCACAACAAAGACTTTATATAATATATTTTAATTTTATGTAGCATTTCTAATACATCTCTCCACATCAAAGACTTGGCACCTTGAAGATTAGATTAGAAAAAGTTGAATTAGACCTAAACTCTTAGCATCCAAACTTACCCAAATTGTTAATAGAGACTCAATTTATTGTAACCGTGTTAACTGTCTCTGGTTATTGTTTCATTGTTTGGCTTTTAAATAGCCACTTCTCTGTTTTCTGCATTAACACAGTATACATTCATATCATTGGTTTTCTCTGCTATTTTATTTTTCTCTATTTTCTTCTCTGCATTTGTTTTTGGAACTCGTGTTTTCTTCCCTCTCGGACTAACAAGTGGCGCCCACCGTGGGGGCATTAAACAAGAAAATCCAGAAGTGATGGCAACCAAGTTTGACATAGAGAAATTCAATGGATTAAATGACTTTGGGTTGTGGAAGATCAAGATGGAGACAATCTTGATACAACAAGATTGCGATGAAGCATTGATGGGAGAGTTGAACATGGCTGCTACTCTAATGCAAGAAGAGAAGAAAAGAATGGTTGATAAGGCAAGGAGTGCAATCGTGTTGTGTCTTGGTGATAAGGCATTAAGAGAGGTTGTAGAGGAAAAGACTACGGCTAGGATATGGGTAAAGCTGGAATCCTTGTACATGACAAGATCACTGGCTTATATGTTGTGTTTAAGACAACAACTTTATTCGTTCAAGATGACAAAATCAAGAACCATAGAGGAGCAACTTATAGAATTCAGTAAAACCATTGATGATTTGAGAATAATGGGGTAAGATTAAAAGATGAAGATAAGGTTGTTATTCTTCTGAATGCATTTCCAAGAACCTTTGAGCACTTTAGGGATGCCTTGGTCTATGGAAAGGATCAAGTGATTACCTTAGAGGAGGTTGTGACATCAATTCGAACCAAGGAGTTCCAAAAACTTCAAGATTTGAAGGCAACCGAGGAGGTGGCATTAGGGCTCATTATGTTGAAAGGCAAAGGGAAGAAGCATAAAGGAAATTGAAAGAAAACAAAACCAGAAGATAAGAAACAGGTAAGATGTTTCAAATGCCAGAAGATTGGACATATAAAGGGCAAAGGCATTCGGATGCAAGAAACTGTTGATGTTGTATAGGCCTCCCAAAGATATGAATCTGTTGGTGTTCTGGTGGCTTTATACGAAGATTTTCAAAAAAACTGGGTCATGAATTCTGACTGTACTTATCATATGTGTTCGGTGAAAGAGTATTTTGAGAGTCTTGATCAAAAAGACTGAAAATGTTTGATAACCGTGAAATAAATAAATAAGCTCTTTTGATCTTATGGGTTATTCCTCAAAATTTGAAAATGGAGTGATAAAAATGTTTTCTAGAAATTTTGTAATTGTAAAAGGCAGAAAAAAATGACTTATACATTTTAGAAGGCTCAACTGTCATTGGTCATATTTCTATTGCAAGTGAGAAGTTCAAAAAATAAAACTCAATTTTTTTATATATATTATAAAAATTAAAATCACATTTAAATTCTTCGCACTTATTTTGAAAAGAAAAAGATAAAAAATCTTAAATACACTGTACTGCCAATTGTAAAAGTAGAACTTCCAATGCGTGCCCAAAAAAAAGAGGAAGGAGAGAACACGTGGCACGGTGGAGGAAGGGAGAACGACAATTCACAACACGATGGGTAAAAGGGAGAATGGAAACGTGTAGTACGTTGGTGGAAGGGACAAGAGAACGCGTGGAACGATGAAGGACTGTAATAATATTAGAGTTAAATTAAATAATGTATAAAATTAGTTTTGGATTTTCACATATCTAATGAACTTTAGGAAGAAATTTGAAGGAATGTAGGAAGCAATTTCCAAATAATACAGTTTCATCGCCAAACTAATAGATTCCTTGATCACCTTTAGCTGTTTCGTCAAATACAAAATGAAAATTCACTTAACTCTTAGATAAGTTAAAATATGAAATGACCATTGTAACCTTATATTTTATATTATATAAAATCATGTAAAAGATAAAATACATTTTAAATTATTTATTTTCTATTAAATCACAACTTTTTTCTTTTTTATATTTTTTATTTCTACTCTATCAAATAATAAA
Source organism: Vigna mungo (assembly GCA_036885675.1). Taxonomy (NCBI): domain Eukaryota; kingdom Viridiplantae; phylum Streptophyta; class Magnoliopsida; order Fabales; family Fabaceae; genus Vigna; species Vigna mungo. The sequence continues at coordinate 23,103,810 of CP144698.1, forward strand.
ATATTCATTTTTATTTCTAATGTATTCGTATTTTCACGTCAGAGTTCTTTCTACTATTCTAAACATATCTTAAAGAGAATTGTCCAAATTCTATTTTAGCATTCATTGAGAAGACTAAAAAGCAGAAGGTGGTGTTCTGGGTCTTCGCTCAGCATTTCTGCATTATTGGGTTCCCCTCTCCAACGGTTGACCTGAACTGGTGTGATGGCCTTCACAACTTCGCCATCGTTCTCGAAATCGAAACACCAACGGATTCACGACGTGTTCATCAACTTCAGGGGAGAAGACACCCGCAGGAAGTTCGTTTCTCATCTCCACTATGCTCTCTCAAACGCTGGAGTCAACACCTTCTTTGACGAGGAGAATCTTGTCAAAGGAATGCAGCTTCAAGAACTCATGCGAGCAGTAGAAGGATCTCAGATAGCGATCGTTGTTTTCTCCCAATCCTACACTGAATCAACTTGGTGCCTTGATGAGCTTGAACAAATCATCAAATGCAACCAAACTCAGGGCCAGAGTGTTCTCCCTGTGTTTTACGAGATTGACCCATCCGATGTTCGTCATCAGAAAGGTGATTTTGGAAAATCGTTGGAAGAAGCTGCACGCAGAACCTATTCAGGAGAACAACTGGAGCGTGCCTTGTCCCGGTGGAGCCGTGCACTCAACAAAGCTGCAGGTATCTCTGGTTGGGATGTCAGAAATTTCAGGTAAACCAATGACTTCTTAATTTCTTTGGTTTGAGACTGAATGAAGGATATGTTAGTGACTGTTTTATAATTGTTGTTGAACTTGAAGGAATGAAGCTGAATTAGTAAGACAAATTGTTGACCGCGTTCAGAAGTTACTGGACTACGAAGTCTTGTCTATTACAGAATACCCTGTTGGACTAGAATCCCGTGCGCAAGACGTGATTGGACTCATTGAAACTCGTTCCACCCAAGTCTGTATGATAGGGATTTGGGGTATGGGGGGATCGGGGAAAACTACCGTTGCAAAAGCTGTCTACAATCAGATTCATCGTAGATTCATGGATAAAAGTTTCATTGAGAATATTAGAGAAACTTGTGAAAATCATGGTAGAGGGTATATTCCTTTGCAAGAACAGCTTCTTTCAAATGTTCTGAAAACGAAGGTGGAGATACATAGCGTTGGGATGGGGACGACTATGATCGAGAACAGACTTGATGGAAAAACCGCACTCATTGTACTTGATGATGTGAATGAGTACAACCAATTAAAAGCTGTCTGTGGAAATCGTAAGTGGATTGGTCAAGGAAGTGTAATAATCATTACAACTAGAGATGTTGGCCTCCTTACTAGACTTGATGTTGATTATGTTTATGGGATGGATAAAATGGATGAAGACGAGTCGCTTCAGCTTTTCAGTTTTCATTGTTTTGGAGATGCAAAACCAAAAGAAGACTTCAGTGAGCTTTCAAGAAACGTTGTTGCTTATTGTGGAGGATTACCTCTGGCTCTTGAAGTGCTTGGTTCTTATTTATTTGACAAGACCTCAAAGAAAGTGTGGTTAGGAGTGTTGTCGATACTAGAAAAAATTCCCAATGATGAGGTTCAGCGGAAATTAAGAATAAGCTTTGATAGTTTAAGCAATGACATGGAGAAGGATATATTTCTTGATGTATGTTGTTTCTTTATAGGTAAAGACAGAGGTTATGTCACAGAAATACTAAATGGTTGTGAACTATGTGCTGATGTTGGAATACCGGTTCTCATAGAACGTAGCCTCATAAAAGTAGAAAAAAACAACAAACTTGGAATGCATCCTTTGCTACAAGAAATGGGAAGAGAGATCATTCGTGAAAACTCAAGAAAGGACCCTGGGAAGCACAGTCGATTGTGGTCTCAAAAGGAAGTAGTTGAAGTATTGACAAAGAATACTGTAAGTACATTTCCTGTGCACGGTTTTCATTTTCTTTTAAAAGTGTTTTCTTTGCCGTGTTTAATATAAGTGTAGTTAGGCTCAGCTGAGCCAACAAAAAACGTTTCTCGATTTATTTCCCTCTGTTCTTTACATCACAGGGGACAGAAGCTATTGAGGGATTGGTTTTGAAAATGCATTTAACCAGCAGAGATTGCTTCAAAACCGACTCTTTCCAGAAAATGGAGAGATTGAGACTGTTGCAACTCCATCATGTACAACTTGATGGAAATTATGGGTACCTTTCTAAGCAACTGAAATGGATTTCTTGGCACGGCTTTCCATCAAATTGTCTGCCAAACAGCTTTTGTATGAATGATGTAATTGCGATTGATTTAAAGTACAGTCATCTTCGATTCGTCTGGAAACAATCCCAGGTATTTATAACATGTTTTTCTTGTAAAAGTTAAAGGTTTATTAAAATAGAAATATTAATTGTTTCTATTTGCTACTATTTCATTTTTTTATTTTATTCTCTAATATTTGTCAAAAAATAAATCTTGTAGGATTTGAAGTGGCTAAAAGTCCTTAATCTCAGTCACTCGAGGTACTTGACAGAAACCCCTGACTTTTCTAGACTACCAATTCTTGAGCAGCTCATTCTCAAAGATTGTCCAAGTTTATTAGCGATACACAAATCCATTGGTGATCTCTGCAATATTTTATTGATAAATTTGAAGGATTGTACAAGCCTAAGCAATCTCCCCAAAGAGATATATAAGTTGAAATCTGTGAAAACATTTATCCTTTCTGGTTGTTCAAAGATTGATAAATTGGAAGAAGATATAGCACAGATGGAATCCTTGACAACTCTAATTGCTGATAATACTGCTGTGAAACGGGTCCCCGTTTCAATAGTAATCTCGAAAAGCATTGGATATATATCCTTATGCGGATTTGAAGGACTGGCACGAAATGTTTTTCCTTCTATCATCCAGTCTTGGATGTCACCAACAATGAATCCCCTGTTATTTATTTGTCCGTATCCTGGCGCATCCTGTTCTCTGGTTTCCATGAATACACAGAATAATACGTTGGGTGAACTTGCACCCATGCTTAGAAGCCTTCCAAATCTTCGAAGTGTTTTGCTGCGATATGAGACAGAGTCTCAACTATCTAAACTTGTGGAAACCTTTCTGGTTGAACGTGATGTAAATGTTTCAGAATTAGGAATTTCAAGGCATCAGTTGAGGTCATCTTTGATTGGAGTTGGAAGTTACAAAGCATACTTTGATATTCTCAACGATAAAATATCTAAGGTTAATTCCTTCTCTAGATTTTACCTTTCTCTACTAATTAAGAGAACCTGAAATTTATGATGCGTCTAAAAGAAAATTCAATGAGTATTTGTTAGATTCTCATTGAACGTAAAAGAAAGTTGAAAGATCTCCTGAGACATAAACAGAAATGCATTATAGATTCATATTGATCTGCTGTTGATATATATTCAGAACTAAACTATTAACCAAATTTGTTTGAATTAGTTATCATTACTGAGTTTTAATTTATGCAATAAGCGATAGAAAAATATTTGTTGATAGAAAAATATTTGTTAAAAGACGAGTCCCATATATGAATCTCATTCAATATTTCAAAAACTTAGTCATGAATTTGGGATGAGAAAATGGGAGTTATGGGAAAAGAGATCAAATTTAGGTTCTTATATCTCAGACTAAAACTAAAGCTTGATGAATTTTCTGCATTCATAGTATATCTGCCATTGCATTATTAATACACATCCTTCTACAGGTTAAATTATGTGTTACTATAGACCATCATCATAATAATTAAGCTCTTCTAAATTTCACACTAATTCCCACTGATGGTCTTTAATGCCATTACAAAATTTTAAATGTAGAAAAGTAATTAACTATCACTAATGTAACCTTAAATCCTCATTATATGCATCATTATTTTACGCATGAAAGCATGAATTATTCACCTTCTCTTATAGTTTTTAATCTTCCCATATGGCAATTAACCGCTTAATTAAAAGTATAATTTGCCTCCCCCAAAAAGTTGTACAATTCATTTCTATTTTATTAGAAATGCTCATTTTGTAATTTTGGAATGATAAAAGAATTATTGCAGGGTTAGGAGTCCATTGCTTAATGACTGAGATTGTGTTCTCATGTTACAGGGATTGGTAACCAATGAGGCTTGTGAAGTTTCACTTCCAATTGACAATAAACCTTATTGGTTGGCCCATACAGGTGAGGGACAGTCAGTGTTTTTCACTGTGCCGGAGGACTGTGGCATGAAGGGAATGACTTTGTGTATTGTTTATTTATCAAACCCCGAAATCAAGCCCACCGAATGTCTTACTAGTGTCTTAATTGCTAATTACACAAAGCGCACCCTGCAGATACACAGGCAAGAAACAGTGACTTCCTTTAATGATGAAGATTGGCAGGAGATAATATCACATTTGGCAGGTGGAGACAAGGTGGAGATTTTTGTGACTTTTGGTCATGACTTGGTGGTCAAGAAAACGGCTGTCTATCTTATGTATGGTGAATCGAACGATATAGAAATTGAGCCGACGAATTGTGAATCGAATGATGTAGAAATTGAGCTGCCGCATTGTGAATCAAACAATATCGAAATTAAGGCAATATGTATACCAAATGATATTGAAAGTAAGCCGATGCATTGTGAAGCAAATGATATCAAAATTGCGGCCATGAATTCTGAATCAAATGTCTTGGAAATGAAGTCTGATCCTAAGCCAAACGGAAATGGCTGCATTAGATTCTTCAAGAAATTTGCAATGTGTGACTGGTAAGTCATATTCATATCCCTTTTATGGGAACAATTCAGAATCCCTTGTGCTCTGGAATTAAATCGTGGTGTCCTTGATTGTATTCAAATTCTTTGGATTTTGAGTACCTTATAGTGGGAAAATTCATGTTTATTTTCCCCTGTTTCTCACTCTAACAGTTATGCCTCTTTGGTTGTCCTTGATTTTTTTGTTGTATTTTCCTTTTAGTAGTTATTTATGAATTGATGTCCACGTTTTTCCTTCTACACTTGTTTGCACAAAGTGTTAAACAGAACGTTTGAAAGAAATGAACATTTAGGGCTTCTAGTCAAAGGTTGTAAGCATCGGTCTGAGAAACGTGAATTAGGATTCAATAGCAACACCACTTATAGTACCTTGTAATATCTCGTAGTGGATTTGTTGTATGCTCTAGAGAGAACTAAAACAGTTAAAATAAGGAATGGGTGATACTCAACTAGATAACATATCAAGTAGATACTAGAATTGTCTAAGGATGTTAGGAATGGTTAAAATACTCAGGTTCCAAGAGTGGCTAAAATACCCACGTGCCAAGAGTGGCTATAATACTTAGGTACAAGGAGGGGTTAGAATACATAGGTTATATGCATTATCTAGGGGAATCAAGAGTGGGTGAAACTTAACTAGGCAGTGTATCAATGAAATATTAGGATTGTCTAAGGATACTAGGAGTGGTGAATAAAATTGTACAACCAAGAGTGGGTTAAACTCAACTAAACGGGAGTCTAAGATACTAGGAGTGATGAAGAATACTGCACAACCAGTATTAACCATCCTTTAGTGTTTTCTTGTGATTTCACCTAAAAAGGACGGGACATGTTGCATGTGTTTTGATTGTAGAGCCTTTAATAATATCACTATTAAATATAGGCATCTAATACATGGGCTTGATGATTTGCTTGATGAATTGCATGGTGCATATTACTTCTCCAAGATTGATTTAAAATGTAGATACAATCAAATTAGGATTAGAGAAGGTGATGAATGAAAAGCTACTTTCAAACCAAATATGATTTCTATGAATGGTTGGTTATGTCTTTTGGCTTAAGTAATGCTCTTAGTACTTTCATGAGATCAATGAACCATGTATTGAGAGATTTCATAGAAAAATTTGTTGTGGTGTACTTTGATGATATTCTTATCCATAGCACTTCACTTGAATTGCATGTTCATCATTTAAAATCTATCTTGTGTGAGCTCGATACCTAAGTCCATGACCAAAGTGAGAACTTTCCACGGCTTTTTAACAAGTTTCTATAAGAGATTTGTGAAGAATTTTAGCAAATTGGCAACACCGTTCAAACAAGTGCTCAAGAAAAATGTTGGTTTCTAATGTGAAGAGATAATTAGACTGTTGACTTGATTTTTTTAATTTTTGAAACTTTTCTTTTCATTTTTGAAAATGAATGCCACGAGACACGAATGCCTAGACAAACACCAAAAAACTTTAACAATTTTTTGAAAATTTTAAAAATAGGTATCATACTACACGAGTAATTAGACACACACAAACTATATATATATATATATATATATATATATATATATATATATATATATATATATATATATATATATATATATATATATATATATATATTAAAAAGAGTACCCCGGAGGAGTAAATAAAGAAAAATCATTTTTCAATTTTTTGTTAATTTTAATTATTTTAATTATTTTTCTTAGAGAAAAATGGTTTATTTGGAAAAGTAGTTTAATTTAAAATAGGAACAAAAATAGAATATTGGAGTGGAAACATGTAAATACATGAATACATGAAGTACATCAATCCAAAAACAAATAAATCATATAAGCAAATTGGAAGAAATATGTGCAACATTGGTTTGAGATGCAGACAATAACATCAAAACATTCGACTTAGAAAATCACCAAATTTTAAAATCTGATTAAGAAAAATTTATCGGATTTCAAAATTTAATAGATTTCAAAATCTGGTTAAGCAAATGAATGAATTTCAAAATTTGTGTAAAGAAGTCACCAATATTCAAAATTCAATTAAAGAACTCACCAAATTTTAAAATTTGGTTTAGAAAGTTACTGGATTTTGAAATTTGGTTAGAGAATTTATGAAGTGGCCAGATTTTAAAGACCAGTTCAGAAAGTCCTAAATCAAAATCCATCTTGAAATTCGGTTAGGTACGCATTGTGTTTCAAAATCCAAATAAGGAAACCGACGGATTTCAAAGATGTGATTAACATTCTTATGCATTTCAAAATTTGGTAATCACTTGAATTTTGAAAAACAATAGAAACAGTCCTACTAGATTTCGATTCCAGTTAAGAGTCCTACTAGATTTCTTAATCTGGTATGCATTTAATATTTTTTCTAACTTTTTGTTTTTAAATTTTTTATTTCTTTTACTTAGTTTTTTTGAATAATGTCTACAGGTATTATTATTATTATTAATATTATTAATATTATTATTATCATCAAAGAAGTGAGGTATTTAATGGTGGTGACCGTTGTGACAATGTGTTATATGTAATTATATTATAATATGGAAGATTATCTTTTTTTCACGAATAAATTCAAGTTTGATATCGGATTTATCTTGTTTTATTAATCAAATATGCGAGGGAGATTATACAAATTATTTTACAACTCATCAAATTTTTTTCTACACGTGAAGGTTCTAATTGTGATGACTTAAGCATCAACCTTTAGGAGACCAAGAGGGTATATAACTGATTGCTTTTAGGTGACTTTTGGTTCTCACAGTTATAATCAGCCATTAAGTAGTTTTCATTTCCTAGGTTAATGGATCATTATTAGTTTAAGTGAAATGTATTTTCTTTTATTAAATCTTTGTAATTATGATGGAAAATTTTTTATATAAGTTGAATCATTTTTATCAAAGAAACTAGTTGAGTTTCATTCAGAAATATTAGAGTGTAACTCTTTTATCTTAGTGAGAGTGGTTTTTCTAAGTTTTTAAGTGATTCAAGAATCCTTTGGCTATACCAAAAAACTTTGACATCTTTTGTGATTTGCCTCCCTTTGAAAGAGTGATTATTTCCATCTTTATATCCATCTCTTCTTCTTTCTTCACGAGAATTTATAAAACTATGTTCTGTCCATATTTATATCGTGGTCATAATTCTATTTCTACTAACCAAAATTTGAGTGATTTTTGGCCTAAATTGACGTTTAGCATGAGCAATTTCATCTTGATTTGGAATCACCTAAATATAAATTCTATACCTCAAGATATTGATGGTTCTAAAAAATTTCCTGACTTTGAATTTTTCAACTCTTTTCAATCCACCTCGTCATAATCTTCTAAATTTCCCACAAGGTGTTAATTCTAAAGATCCTAAGCCTTTGTGCAAACAGGGTTTTCTAAACCCACGGATACTTGTTTGAACTATCTATTTGCTATCCGTATAAAAGATTTTATCTACTAATAGCCAAAGATATTTTTGCCATCCCTAATCAGGCCTATTCCAAGTAAAATTTTTTCTTTTTCTAATTTCTTTTGTTTTAGATATAATTTCAATCTTCATTCTCGTATATTGATGTTACGGTTTCTTTTGTTTTCTTTTAATAATTGCAACAAAATGATATCAAAATAATGTAATAAAAGTCTCTATCATATAATTTTGTATTCCAAATAAAACTGGAAAATACATTTACTTTGTGTTTCTAATAAAACGAATGACACCTCTTTTGTACTTTGATAAAATGATAGTAAACTTCCTAAATTTTAATAAAGCGACATATAATTCTTTAATTTTATTTAAATTGTATTTATACTTCTTTTTTTTTTTCATTATCAGAGTGGCCTCTTTAGATATAAGTTAATGTGAAAATAAAATGTTTTGTTATCCTTTTAAAATTTAAAGAGATACGTGCCTAACATAAAAAGAGACAATGCAATGCTTTTAAAATAGAAAGTAAAGTTAACATGTAAATTTCGAAGAACGGAAAAAAATATAATACTTATATATTAGTGTAATACTTTTATTCTGTGGTTCAAAGTCGCTGTTGGTCTACTTTCTTAAATGGCTAATGGTCTTAAGGCCTTCCTCTACTATAGAATATATATTAAACTTGGACTATAACATGTTAACAACTTTTTTAACGACTTTTTTATGTTATTATTTTATTGGTTTCTACATTTAAAATGATGAATCACGAACTATCACCCTAAAGTTGTTAAAAAAGACATTTTCTGGCAATTTGAATGCTTATGTGTCTGTACAGTGGTCAACTCTTCAGTGTGCTACATTATCTGCTTTCTCTTCCAACACTTGATGAGGTTATCAATTCCTTCCATGGAACTTGCCTCATCGGTTTCCAAACTCCCACGGATGTACGACGTTCTCATCAACTTCACCGGAGAAGACATCCGCAGGAAATTTGTTTCTCATCTCGATTCTGTCCTCTCTTCTGTTGGACTAACTACTTTCCTTCAGCACGACAATGCAGTGCAGCCAAAACACATCCAAGAGCCTATTCTGAATCTGTGTCGAGTAGCAATTGTTGTTTTCACCGAAACCTATTCTCAATCTGCTTGCTGTCTTCATCAGCTCCAACAAATCATTGAATGGCACGAAACTTATGGCCGACATGTTTTGCCCGTATATTACGAAATTCAGCCATCCGATGTACGTCTTCAGAAGGGTGACTTTGGAAAAGCATTCAGAGAAACTGCACACCAAACATTTTCAGCACAAGAACTGGAGCATGGCATGTCCAGGTGGAGTCACGCAATCACCAAAGCTGCAAATTTCTTTGGATGGGATGATTGCAATTACAGGTAAATCAGTCACTCAATAAGAATATTTTAAGCTTTTGATTGAATTTAGGTAATACATGACTTCCTCATTAATTGCTATTGCACTTGAAGGAGTGATGCTGAACTAGTGGACACAATTGTTAAGAGCGTTCTTAATTTACCAGTGTTGTCTGCTACAAAATTTCCAGTTGAATTACATTCTCTCGCGGAAGAAGTGATTCAAATTATAAAAAATAAATCATTGGGACTTTGTAGGATAGGGATATGTGGAATGGGAGGGTCGGGTAAAACCACCCTTGCCAAAGCCATCTATAGTCAAATTTATGTTACATTCACGGAGAAAAGTTTCATTGAAGATATTTCAGAAGTTAGTCGGAGGAGAGGGCCTGTACATTTACAACGACAGCTTCTTTCAGATGTGCTGAAAACAAACATAGAGATACATAACGTTGAAATGGGAAAAAGTTTGATTCTGGAAAGACTTTATCGGAAAAGGGTGCTCATTGTACTTGACGATGTGAATGAACATTGTCCATTAGACCTATGGGAAAGTAGGGGATGGTTCGGTGAAGGATCTGTAATAATCATTACAACAAGAGATGAAGACCTGCTAAGGAAACATGAAGTTCGTTCAGTTTTTCGGATAGATCTAATGAATGAGAACCAGTCCCTTGAACTTCTTAGTTGGCACGCATTTAGAGAAGCAAAACCAAAAGCAGAATACATCGACCTTGCAAAAAGAGTAGTTGCTACCTGTGGAGGACTACCGCTAGCTCTTGAAGTCATTGGAAGTAGTTTATTTGAAAGGACGAAAGAAGAATGGAAGAGTGTAGTGTCAAAATTAGAGAATATTCCCCCAAATGAAGTTGTACAAAAATTGAAAATAAGCTTCGACGGTTTGCATAATCAAATGGAAAAAGATTTATTCCTTGATGTATGCTGTTTCTTTGTTGGTAAAGGCAAAGCTTATGTTAGGGAGATCCTAAATGGCTGTGGAGTAGACGCTGATAGAGGAATAAGAGTCCTCATAGAGAGTAACCTCATTAAAGTTAAAAAGAAAAACAGACTTGGAGTGCATCCTCTGCTACGAAAAATTGGAATAGAAGTTATTCTTGAAATTTCAAGAAAGGAACCTCGAAATAAGAATCGGCTGTGGCTTGATAAGGACATGCATCATGCACTATTAGAGAATACTGTAAGAACATTCTTAATCTATGGTTTTGAATCTTCTTTTGAAAGTGGTTGCTTTCTCATGTCGAATATATTATTTTTTCTTAGCTCTTTTCATCACAGGAGAACAAAATCATTCACAGATGTCCTATGGAAAGGGATTTATTTGAACGTTATCCTCCTTTAGAGATAAGTGGCCCATTAACATTGGTGAAAATCACTAGAGATTCTGAGCTCCCTCCTAAGAAACTGAAATGGACCAGTAGGCAAGGGTTTCCTACAGAATACCTACCTAAAGAACTTTATCTGCATGATGCAATAGTGATTGATTTAAAATACAGTCTTCTTCGATTCTTGTGGAAGGAACCTCAGGTTTTTATTAAGCGCCTTTTTCTTTTAAAACTTAACTAAAATCATATATAATACTTGTTTCCACTTATAACTATTCTATTTCATCATTTTCTTTTCTAATATTTTATCAAAAAACTATCTTCTTGAAGGTTTTGGTATCGCTAAAAGTCCTTAATCTCAGTCACTCCATGTACTTGACAGAAACCCCTGACTTTTCGAGACTACCAAGTCTTGAACAGCTCATTCTCAAAGATTGCCCAAGATTGCGCCAAGTACACCAATCTATTGGATGCCTCTGCAATCTTACACTTCTAAATGTGAAGGATTGTACAAGTCTAGACAATCTCCCAGAAGAAATATATAGGTTGAAATCTTTAAAAACTCTCATTCTCTCTGGCTGTTCAAAGATAAGCCTGATTGAAAAAGATGTAGGGCAAATGGAATCCTTGATAACTCTAATTGCTGAAAATACAGCTGTGAAACAAGTGCCTTTTTCCATTGTAAGCTCAAAATGCATTGGACATATATCCTTACATCATTTTGAGGGATTGTTATATAATCTTTTTCCTTCTATCATTCAGTGTTGGATGTCGCAAACATTGAATCCACTATCTTATATTCATTCCTTTTGCATGGATAAGGAGCATAATAGTGGGGATGACATTATTCCACTATTTAACACCCTTGCAAATCTTCGAAGTGTTTTGGTGCAATGTGACACCGAGTTTCCACTATCTAAGCAAGTAAGAACTACTTTGGTGGAATATGTTGTAAATATTTCAGAATCAGGAATTCCAAAGCATCACTTCAGGTTATATTTGATTGGCTTTGGAAGACACACAGAATTCTTCAATACTGTGAGCGATAGCGTATCTCAGGTTCTTCCGTAGCTCTCTTATCTATTTATTACCTGCACCATTAATTTAGCTATTAAGAGAACATAAATGAAACGAAACTACAATATGGAACTTTTAAAACCCTTCACTTTTGTCTGATTTTTGTAATCAGCTAACTGAGTCATTATACTTATACTAAGTCCTAGGAATTGATTTCCACTTCCTTTCTTTTGCTTGCATCGTTATTGTTTATTCCCAATGATTGTGGAATTATAAACTGAAAGAGATGAAAATAGAAATACATTCTAAATCTGTAAGGACATGATGGTGATATATAGAGAACAAAACTAACTAGGTTTGTTTATATTACTTATCAATGATATGTCTTAATTATGTTTCACATTTTTGTTAGATTATAAATGCTGAATTCATAATATTAATGATAAAATAATGATTGCAGAAGGCAATTTGAACAGCAAAATGACATAAATAGTTAAGCTTTTCATCTAATGGTACAGGTATTCACAAGCAGTGAGTTAAGTGATATTTCTCTCCCTGGCGACAATGATCCTTATTGGTTAGCCCATATGGGTGAGGGACATTCTGTTTCTTTCACTTTGCCTCAGGATCGTGTCATGAAGGGAATGGCTTTGTGTGTTTTTTATTTACCAACCTCCAAAATCATTAAACCTAAAGTTACTACTGTCTTAATTGTTAATTACACGAAGTGCACATTACAAATGCACAACCATAGCTCGGGAGTTTCCTTTAACGATGAAAATTGGCATTTCATAATGTCAAATTTAGAATCTGGAGACAAGGTGGAGATTTTTGTGACTTTTGGTCATGGATTACTGATCAAGAACACAGCTGTCTATCTTATATATGGTGAATCAAATGACTTGGAAATGGAGCCTTGTCCTGAGCCAAAGAAAAATTCTTTAAATAAATTCATTAATAAAATGTTAATGTTCTTTTTTGAGAACAGAAAAGGAGCTGGAGCCAAAGAAAAATTCCCAAGGATCTCTGGTAATGAGACTTCTGGTAAGTCATTCATCTTCTTTGAGAACAGCAGGACCTCTTGAGTTATGAAATTAGTCATGGTTTTCTTGATTGCAATTTACTTTTTTAAATCCTTTCATTGGTTTTCTTAGAGTATGGTTTAGAGTTAAGAAATTCATGTTTATTTTACCTGTTTCTCACTCGTCACATTGTGCTTCCTTGGCTTTACTGGAGTTATTTATTGTTTTTGTTTTCTCGTTGCTACTTTTGTCAACTCTTTTCCCTTTTAACATACATTTCATCAAAAACTCCTCGTAAATAAAAATTACATCATGAAATAAATATAGCTGTGGTTGGATATTTTGCTTTGTGTTTTTCTGCATCAGTTGGGAAGTCTGTGTTTTTGTTTCAACATGATGAGCACTATGACCTCAAGTTTAATTTCATTTCTGCATAATCAAATGGAAAAAGATTTATTCCTTGATGTATGCTGTTTCTTTGTTGGCAAACTTTTTGTATATGGTACAGGGATTTACTACCAATGAGTCTTATGATGTTTTCGTCTCGGGTGGCAACTGTTCACTTTGGTTTACTCACACAGGTGAATGACTTTCAATGTTTTTCAAAGTACCTGAGGATAGTAATTGTGTCATGAAGTGAATGTTTCTGTGTGTTGTTTATTCACTTCCCGTGAACAGGTGGCAAAGAAATGACTACTTAGTGTCTTAAGAAGAAGATTGGAGGTACATAATATCACAGCTAGGATTTGGTGACCATGTGGAGATTTTCGTCACTTTTGGGCATGAATTGATTGTCATGAAGATGACTATCTATCTATTATATACTGAACCAACGTACATGCAAATGAATCCTTCTTTGGAACCAAAGGAAAATGCCCTCCTTAGTCTTGTCTTGGTTTTTGAAACAGAACAAGTTATTCCATATGGTTTTTCATAAACAAGGTTTTCTAATACAATTTGTGTTATGCATATAAAGGATAAATGTGGAAACAAGTGTAAACTAAAAGGTAGTGTAAACAAGAATAATTACTTTTATAATTGATTCACTTATCCTATGTTATGTCCATTTTTCATTAACTGACTGAAAGGTTTCACAAATCAACCTAAATTGTGTCTACTTCTTTTTCACTGACAAAATGGTTTCACTGACAAAGGAGTATTATTTCCTATTAAGCTCACAAATATTATTCATGTCACTTTTAACACACCCTGACTACTATCGCCTAATCTTTAAACACACTTAAGAAGAAAACGTTGTTGAGAAACTGTTACCCACACAAATAATTTTACTCTTCAATTCATTGTGTGTGATTTTCATTAAACCTGACAATCTTTAAATAGGTGTAAATCGAGCCTCGGACAAAGTACAAATAATAAAAACTGACAATAAACTCACTTAAAAATAAAATTTGATTATTCTATGTACAATAATATTCTACCTAGATAAACAGAAAATCATAACTACCCATCTTTATTTTATCTCTATCAAATCAAATCAAATATTACTAGATCCAAAACTAATAAAATAAGATTTAAACAAAATTAGTAATAAAACTTTAAAATTTAATTTTATTCCAACAAACATCTCCATATCCCCTTTATTGTAGTCCAAGAATCATTTTCATTAACAGAATTTAGAAGCCTTAACCTTTGACTTCACATGGAAAAATCATAAGTAAATTTTACCGCTAAAGGTATGATTGCATTAGTAAATCAAGAACAGATTAAATTAGTAAATCAAGAATTGATTAAATTGTTAAATCAGATACTAGAATTCAAAATAAATATAAATGAAAAAAAGAAAATGTTTGTTTAATAATTACCACAAGAAATAACGTTATAAAAATGTGTATCATATAATTTTGTGTTTCAAATAAAAGGACAAATTACATTACTTTGGGTTTTTAATAAAATGAATGACACTCATCTCTTTCGTATTTTTAATAAATGATACTAAACTTCCTAAGTTTTAATTATGCTATATCTAGTTATTTGATTTGATTTGGTTTTAAAAGTAAATTCAGGTATAAAAAATTGTATTTATGCTTTCTGTTTTATTTTTATTATTATTACAACGGCCTCCATAGATATACGTTAATGTGTATTTCTTATTTTTTAAAAATTTAAAGACATACTTGCTTAACATAAAAATAGAGATACTATAACGCTTTTAAAATAAAAAGTAAAGTTAATATGTAAATTTTTTAAAAAATAGAATATAATTATAAAAGTTTGGGTTAAATATGTTTTTAGTCCCTATATTTGGAGCGATTTTGGGTTTAGTCCCTCTTTCAAAACTGTGGTACAATTTAGTCCTTCAACTTTAGAAAACTTTGGTTTTAGTCATTTTTACCAAATTCTTTTAACTTTATTTGTTGTTTCAAGCACGTTTCATTGTAGCATTTGGATTGTTTACACTGTTTGACACATTTTTGCTTCAATGTTAACTGATAAACGCATTTGAAACAACAAATAAAGTTAAAAAATTTTGATAAAAAAGACTAAAACGTGCTTGAAACAACAAATAACCATGGCACGGTGATTTCCTTTAATGATATAGATTGGCAAGGTATAATATCAAATTTAGGATCAGGAGACAAGGTGGATATTTGTGTGACTTTTGCTCATGAATTGGTAGTCAAGAACATAGTTGTCTATCTGATATGTGGTGAATTAAATGACTCACAAAAGGAGCCTACGCCAAAGAAAAATTCCCTAATTAGATTTATAAAGAAACTTGTAATGTGACCTCTGATAAGTCATTTATCTTCTTTAAGAGCAGCAGGATATCTTGAGTTATGGAATTAATCCTCTTGTCCTTGAATGCAAGTTATGTTTCCTTATACTTTCCTTGTGTTTGTTTTAGTATAGCTTACAGTTAAGAAGTTCATGTTTATTTTACCTTGTTTCTGCTCCTCACATTGTGCTTACTTGGCTTTACTTGAGCTATTTATTGTATTTTGTTTTCTGATTGTTGGTTTTGCCAATTTTTTACCTTTTAGCATATTTCATTAAGAAATCCTCGCAAAAGATGCTGCTGCATTATGAAATAAAGATAGCTGAGGTTCGATATCTATAAAGAAATATACAATGATAAAGAAGATATATGAGGTTTCCTTATAGGTGTATGACTTCACATAATGAAATGTATTGAGGTTTAAGACTTCCAAGAAAGAATAAATCACATTCAAGCATTGTATATCTTGAGTTTATCACGTAACAACTTTGTCCTTTATATAGCACTTCAGAAATAAGAATGTTTCTTGCATAATCTCTAGAGATATTATCCTTTTATGCTTGACAACAGAATTGTTTGCATGTACATGGTCTTGTAAAATGATGCACTTCCTTATAAATACTGTCAGCTATGAATAAGGAAATATGCAAAGAACATTTGAAATAATATGTTTATGATATTGTACTAATATCGATTGCTTCATGTTCCTTACAACCAATAATGATTCTTTATATACGTTTATTTGTTAACATTTTTCAAACAAGTTGTTTTTGCATTTATAAAAGAAAATAGTGCCTTCAAATTTAAGTGTTGTAACATCACATTTTAATAGTATGAAACTTCTAAAGTATAATGTTACATAAATGATAATTTACAAGAAATTACAAACCACCAAGTAAGAAAATCTTACACTTGGAGAACAAATTCTATCTATGCTGCTACATCATCCTCCTTTTCACGCTGAAACTAATAGGAGGATGTCCATTCTCTAAGTTCACACCGGTTAAGATGATCATTACAAAAAAAATAAAATATATACAAAGATAGACAACACAAAAAGTAAGGGTAAACTAGTGATAAAATAGTTCAACATGGTAATATAAAACTTCATCATCTATCACACTTCACAGATAATAACACATCCTTTCCATTTATACCACATACTCAGCCTGGCCAAGCAAAATAAATATAGTATAAATGTCGAGCCATGGAAGGTTTTGCACTTGTGTGGTGGAACAACTGACCCACTCAAAGCTGTCACAAGAGGTTAGTCCATTAAAACACCCTTTGCCACCATATGGAGAAAGGCCCCAAGCTAGGATGATCATTAAAACACCCTCTCACGACATGACTCATCACTCTCTAATTGAGCATGGATGATCATTAGAGTGTCAGGATAACCTCATCTCGAGCTTCTGACATTTATACTAATCACATATTGAACCCCTAATAAGAAATTCCTCCTTGGAATTCTTTTCCACAACCAAAATTAATTCAGCATTGCATACACAAATATATCTATCCACTAAAAGAACTAGGAACAAGCCAATCAAGTTATCAAACTACCAAATACAACTCAAAACCCAACAAGAATAAGAAAATAGAGAACATAAACCAATACTGCACCTAGGGTGCTCAACCCCAACATTCTGGCGCTCAACGCTATCCTACTGGAAAGTGGTGCTCAATGCTACTTTCCTGGCACTCAACCCTAGCACCACTGGAAGAGTCGAGCTCAGCCCTACAACCTTGGCGCTCAGTCCTATACCAAAAAATCAACAACTCTAAAACTAGCTTTGGTTGATCCCAATACCTATCCAAATGATCAAATTGTCATCCTACACAATGAAAATGATTCCAAAAACATGTTTATAACTTGAATTAGATACTAATTTGATTATTTGGTAAGGAATCAAGGTTCAACCAATCAATCTACAATTAAAACTCATATATCAGATTCTAAACATTTTACCTCAGATTTTAGTTGAACAAAAAGGCTATACAAGTCTTAAATGGCCTAGACACTAACCCCAAACATCAAATTTCTCTCTAAAAGCCCAAACATCAAGTCTTAAAGGCTATACAAAGCTATACAATCTTCTTATACAAGTTATTCTCTTTGGCAGCAAGAATGTCCCACAAATCAAAGCAAAAATGGAGAAAGTATTGTAGTGGCTTCTCCTTGTTGTTGCCAACACAATGAAGTATATTTGGTAATCCCTACTAAGCAATTCCTAGATGTCCTAGTTCTACATTTGGTACAATAGATGTCCTAGTTCAACAACAACTTGTTAAAGCAAAACCTCTACAAAAATGTTCTTTGGCTACCAGAACATTCTTGTAAAATATAGAAGTGTTATTTGGCATGAATGTTTTGATCATTTACATGAATTATCGATTTTTTTTCTCCTTTCATAATGAATATTTTGGAATGAGTTGTAATATGTAATTTTGTATAATAATATATTGGATTACATTTAACATTTAATTTTATTCTGGTTTATTATTAAAACTTTTATGAATTATTTACATTAATGGCAGTTTTGGAAATTCCAACTATGTAAACTTAACAATTACTGGCAGTTTTGGGCGAACCCTCATAATTATCGGCGGTTTTACTGCTAGTGATTTTCATAAAGAATCCTCAAAATTTGCAACGGTTTTCAAGATTGCCCATAAGTAGCGGCTGTTACACACAAAACTGCTGAATATTATTTGCCATTGGTACTTTTCTCGACAATTTAACCAATTGCAAGAAATGTGTTTATCAGGGGGTTAAAACCTTGCTTGGTGGTTGGAAAAAAGACACATTTAATTGTAAATTGTAATGTGATAGATAAGAGAAAGCTATATATCTGCGCAGTCAAATAAATAGTTCAAGTCACACACTCCCATAATCCATTTTTTTTTAGAGTTCCCTTTAACTATTTATGTATGTAAAAAAAAAAAAACAAAAATTCAATTTTTGTTAAGTTGAAGAAAAATATCTAAATACATGTTTTACTTTCTTTTATAATCCATAATTGTAGCAATGAAATAAAATCCTCCCCAAAATAAAAAATGATAATGATTACAAATATAATATCTATGGTCCATATTCACTATAAAGGACCAGAAATGCCTTACTTTCTGCTTGTAATGAAAAAAAAAAACGCTGGTAAAATCCTATATTTTTGTAGTTTACCGTTTATGAGGAAATAAAACTAATTGTGCTAAACAGAAAAGAGAAACAAAAATAATATCTCATAATATCTTTGCAATCCTAACACAATCTATTTCCTTCGAACTTTACCATTGACCACGTAATCATCCAACCATTTGGACTGTTTCCCCTTCCTCAGCGCTTCATCGCGAGTGACATGAATTGGAGATAGTAGTCAGATACTGTACCAACCTGTTGTAGCTTAAATAACTCCGCCATGGGACAGTCAAACGGAGAAGGCCAAACTAGGAATCAAGGGCCTTGGTTAAATCAACCCAATATCTCACCGCCGATAATCCTTTGAGCATTTGAAACCAAGACACCACATTCTTTTCGAAGTGGATGGTAGTAATATCCACCCTATCCTTATCTAGTGTGT
The DNA here is from genome assembly GCA_036885675.1 of Vigna mungo. NCBI lineage: Eukaryota > Viridiplantae > Streptophyta > Magnoliopsida > Fabales > Fabaceae > Vigna > Vigna mungo. Next base: position 23,123,006 of record CP144698.1, read on the forward strand.
TATGTTAGTTAAAAAATTTCTCTGCTTCAAATATCCACTCCAGACAATTGGTCATCAAAATGAGGAAATCTCAATAAAATATCCCTAATCAGAAAAGCAACTTGTGCATTCTGTTGGCCTTTTGACGGATTGTATGAGGTCAATCCACCATGAAGTTGAAACTGTAACATCAAGTCTAAGGATTGTTGCAGTTTGTCCATACGATCTCAGACATGGCGTCGATGAAAGCACCAATATAAGAATGCTAACAAAAAATAATCAATGCAGCAATAACGCAACTAGATGACGGAGAAAATAAATGAATGACAAATCAAGTGGAATTTTATTGCTCTGAAAGTCAATGTTTAATAACTAGTGGTATTAAAAGTTGTAAAATAGCATCAACAAGGGGTGAATTCCACTAGAATAAGGACCGGGAGAGGAATAAGGAATAATCAGAATGTGACAGGGAATAACAGACAAAGAGACACTCAGAAGCATAGGGAAAAGACACGTACCATAACACAAATACTCAGAAGCATGTTACATGTACCGTAATGTTCAAACTGCTCCTCTATTTCTCAATAATATGTATTGTATTATTCTGCTTGATTTATACATTTATTGTTTAGCATTAGATATCAGTATCTTTATCAAATATTCATGAATTGTAACCATTAAAGATGGAGAATTGATGGATTTAAGATGGATTTTGGGGTACCAATTTTTATCTAACAAAGGCAGCTTTTCACGTAATTAAAAATACAATAAACTCCTTGTTATTGCATCACAGGAAACGTAAACAAAATCATATGAAAAATGACCTAACAAACCTGAGATAAAACCTTCCATTAAAAATTTAATGTCTTCTGGAAATATATTTTTGCTTGAGCTAAGCACTTTGATCAGTTAAACCTATTTTCAGTGGTAGTCATCCATTTTGATATAGAATGAAACAAAACAAGAATAAGAAAAACTATGAATTCCACACAACATCTATTGCTTTTCCTTAAAATCTTAATTAAATAATATTTAAGTTCGTCCATTTCTAAATTATTTTAAGTTTTGATAAATATCATATTTCTTCGAATGTTTGAAAATCTTAATGGAATAGCATAAATCTTTTAATAAAAAAATCAAATCCAAATTGAATAATTGCAGTCCTTAAAAGTGTCTTTCTAAACACTTAACGTGAATGTCGCAGAGAAAAATAAAGAACAAACACTAGGTGGGTTCAGGAGGAAAATATTACACATATATGGAATTTAACATACAGTGATTGGCATCTTTCTCGAAATAACACTTTCTTTTGCCAGCAGGAATTGCTTATATAATATAAAGTGTATCTTTTCACCCACTATTTGATTCATAGAAAAATTGAAGGTTCTATCGTATTTCAACTTTCTTTTTGGCATTCTTCGTTCTTCGACAACTTTGCATTCCTCAAGTAATTTTAAATTTGATGCAAAATATATAGTTTTTTCTTATCAGACTGTTAGATGAGATGATAATTCCATAAACAACTGTAATTTTTTTTCTTTTTTTTTTTAACAGGGTAGGCCAAGGAGCTAACCCTTGTGGTTACACAAATTATATTGGCCATATGTCTTGACAGCTTACAGCATTCACCAATCTAAGGTCAACGTGACATAATTAGCCAACCCACCCGTTCTTATAAACAACTGTCATTTTAACATCTCTTACTTTGCCTTTGAAGAGTTGACTTCAATTGATGGAGTTTGCATCTTCATTATCTTCTTCATCATCCTCATCCTTCCTAAAATCAGAATCCCAATTCATATACGATGTGTTCATCAACTTTGGGGGAGAAGATACCGGTAGAAAGTTCGTTTCTCATCTCCATTCTGCCCTTTTACTAGCTCAAGTCAAAACTTTTATTAGCAAGGAGAATCTGCAAGAGGGAATTAAGCTGGAAGAATACACTCGAGAAATAGCAAGCTCTAAGATTGCAATAATTGTTTTCTCCAAGACATACACTGAATCTCCCTCCTGGCGTCTTGAGCTTGAAAAGATCATTCAATGCCGCCAAACTTTTGGACAAATAGTTCTTCCAGTAATTTACGATATTGTCCGATTGGATGAACGTCATCAGAAGGTTGTAAGGGTGTTGGAAAAAGCTACACCAGGAAGCTATTCAGGAGATCAAATGGAACATCCAATGTCCAGTTGGAGCAGAGCACTAACCAAAGCTGCAGGTATCACTGGTTGGGATTTCAGAGATTTCAGGTAAAGAAATGAATTCTTCGTAGTTTCTTGTGTTTGAGACTGAATTAAACATGTTTTAAGGTTGTGGTTTGATTTTCGTAATACATTACCATTCATATTGAAGGCACGATGCTGAACTTGTGGAGGAAATTGTTAAACGCATTCAGACATTGCTGGACTATACAGAGATGTCTATTACCCGATTTCCTGTTGGATTAGAGTCCCACGTGGAAAAGGTGATTGGATTGATTGAAGAACAATCCACTGAAGTCTGTATGATAGGGATATGGGGAATGGGAGGATTGGGTAAAACTACCATAGCCAAAGCAATCTATAATCAAATTTATCATTCATTCATTGGTAAGAGTTTTATTGAAAATATTGGACAATTTCGGAATCGAGTAGACAGAAGGCATGTTCATTTGCAAGAAAATCTTCTATATGATGTCTTAAAATCCAAGTTTGAGGTGGAAAGTGATAGGGCGGGAAGAACTATGATTGAGACTAAACTTTCACGAAAAAAGTTGCTCATTGTGCTTGATGGTGTGAATGAGTTTGGCCAATTAGAAAACCTATGCGGGAATCGAGAATGGTTCGGTCAAGGAACTGTGATAATCATCACAACTAGAGATGTTAGGATGCTGAACCGATTAAAAGTTAATCATGTGTATAAAATGGATGTTATGAACGAAAATGATTCCCTTGAGCTTTTAAGTTGGCATGCCTTTAGAGAATCAAAACCAAGAAAAGACTTGAATGAACTTGCAAGAAACATAGTTGCTTATTGTGGAGGACTACCACTTGCTCTTCAGTTCCTGGGTTCCTATTTATGTGATAGGACAAAGAAAGAGTGGGAAAGTGTATCGTCAAAACTAATAATAAATCCCTTTAATCAAATACAAGAGAAATTGGAAATGATTAGTTTTGATGGTTTACATGACATGGAAAAGGATATATTTCTTGATATATGTTGTTTCTTTATTGGTAAAGAGAGGAGCTATGTTACAAGAATACTAAATGGCTGTGGACTGTATGCTGATATTGGAATATCAATTCTCATAGAACGTGGCCTCATAAAAGTTGAAGGGGCCAACAAACTTCAAATGCATCCTCTGTTACGAGACATGGGAAGAGAAATTATCCGTCAAAGATGCCCGGAGGAACCAGGGAAAAGGAGTCGATTATGGTTTCAGAATGATATAAAAGATGTACTGAAAAAGAATACTGTAAGAACATTCTTTATATGATTTTGAAACCTTTTTTGAAAGTGTTTTCTTTTTCATTGTAATGCATGTGGTGTTCACTTGTTAGACTCAGCTTTAAGTATCAATGATCAACACATATTTAGGGAATTCTCAATTGTCTCTTTGTTGTTTTCATCACAGGGAACAAAAGCTATTCAGGGATTGTCCCTGAAACTGCATTCAACCGGTAGAGATTGCTTTGAAGTTCGTGCTTTCAAAGAAATGAAGAGACTAAGACTTCTACAACTGGATAATGTACAACTTACTGGTGATTATGGGTACTTTTCTAAACAACTGAGATGGATTTCTTGGCAAGGGCTTCCTTCTAAATACATACCAAACAACTTTCATATGGAAAATGTAATTGCAATTGATTTAAAACATAGTTATCTTCAACTCGTCTGGCAGCAACCCCAGGTATTTATTACATAGATTAACTAAAATAGATATAATATACTTGGTTACAAGCTATAATCAGTGTCTTTTTCTATTTTCTTTCGCAATATTTTGACAGAAAACTCTGTCTGTAGGTTTTAGAGCAGTTAAAATTCCTTAATCTTAGTCACTCCAAGTACCTAAGAGAAACACCAGACTTTTCAAGACTACCAAGTCTTGAACGGCTCATTTTAAAAGATTGCCCAAGTTTGTGCAAGGTACACCCATCCATTGGACATCTCTACAATCTGCTACTAATAAATTTGAAGGACTGCACAAGTCTAAGCAGTCTCCCCAAAGAGGTATATAAGTTGAAATCTTTAAGAACTTTCATCCTCTCTGGTTGTTTCAAGATTGACATATTGGAAGAAGATATAGTGCAGATGGAATCCTTGATAACTCTGGTTACTGAAAATACAGTAGTGAAACAAGTGCCATTTTCAATTGTAAGCTCTAAAAGCATTGCATATATATGCCTACGTAGATTTGAAGAATTGGAAAAAAATATTTTTCCTTCAATCATTCGATCTTGGATGCCACCAACAATGAATCACCAATATTATAATAGTCTGGTTTGCATGGATATGGAGAATTATAATTGGCTTGACCTTGCCCCATTGCATAGAGGCCTTGCAAATCTTCGAAGTGTTTTGATTCAATGTAATACAAAGTTTCAACTATATAAGGAAGTGAAAACTCTTGTCGAATACTTAGTAAACTTTACAGAATCAGGAATTTCAAATCATCACTTGAGGTTTTCTCTGATTGGTGTTGGAAGTTACAATAAACTCCACAGCACTCTCAGCGATAGCATTTTTGAGGTTAGTTCTATAGCTCTTACCTTTGTGCACATACCTTCACCATTCACTTTATCTATTACTTAAGACAACATGAAATGATTCTAATACAGCATCTAAAGGAAACTACACAACTCACATTTTATAGTAGCAATGCTTCATTTAGAAATACTCATGAACAAGCCAAATGATCGTTCTGCACTTGAAGATCATATCTGTTAGATTCCCATTCATCATAAAAATATAGTTGAAAGACTAGTAATACTTGAACTGAACACAACAAAACTAAGAAAATTTTGTTAAGTTTGATTTGTGTATTACATTTGAATTTGATCAAAAAGCCTATTTTGTTTTCCATGGCTTATCAAGATTAGAACTAACAGGAATGGTTGGAACATTAAATATCCATCTCATTCATATTTTGGATTCACATAGAACCATCAAAGGTTACTGAGTGACTAATTCCAAGAATACATTGTAGTTTGATTAAAAGGGCTCATATTTGTAATTTGGAATGATAAAATAATGATTGTAGGAGATCATTTCTGTTGAAACTGTGCTTAGAATAACTGTAACATGGATTTTTTATTTAATTTATTTTATATTGAACTGTTTTGTTCTTAAATTCACTTTTGGATATTTTAGTTGTTGAAGATCTAATCATGATTTACCAATATTTATTCCGAGAAATATGCATATATATTATGATATACAATTTGCGTATCTTACTTTCCAGCTCTATAAAATGAGTAAATTAATAAAACATAAATCATTCTCTCCTATTAAAGAAAACAACAAATTGTTATCAAGAGCCTTTATCTTTGACGGATCTGTGAGTTGAGAGAAAGAGTAATGGAGTGAGATATATACGCATTGAATTCACCATCAATTTCTTATGGTGAGGTATTAGTTATGGGCTTCAAGGATGATCAATCATCTTGAAGCATTGGATTTGGGAGGTAGTAGAAATAAATTATGATGTTCCTGAATTGCTTGAAAAATCCAATACTAGCTCAAATGGTAGACAGAAAAAGGCAAAGGAAAAAAATTTGAATTTCAAAATTTGCCAAAGAGATTTAGGATTATCTCAAGAAAGTGGGATGTAGCTATGAAAGAACCAAAGGCATGCAAGTTGACCAGAGGATTCAAGATGTATAGAGGTTATGTACATTACTTTCCAATTACTTTTTGATATACAGGTTATGTACACTACTTTCCAGCTCATTAAAAAGAGCAAATAAATAAAACATAAACCATTCTCTCCAATTGAAACAACAGCAATTTGAATAGAAAACATAGATACATGACTAAGCCTTTGATTAGCTGGTACAGGGATTGGCAAGCAGTGAGTCTTGTGAAGTTTCTCTTCCAGGTGACAACCATCCTTATTGGCTGGCCTATATGGGTGAAGGGCATTCTGTTTCTTTCACTGTGCCTCAGGATTGTGACATGAAGGGAATGATTATGTGCATTGTGTATTTATCAAACCATGGAATCGTGCCAACTGAATGTCTTACAAGTGTCTTAATTGTTAATTACACAAAGTGCACACTGCATATACACAAACATAGTGCAGTAATTTCTTTTAATGATGAAGATTGGCATGGCATAATATCAAATTTAGGATCCGGAGATAAGGTGGAGATTTTTTTGACTTTTGATAATAGATTGGTGGTCAAGAACACAGCTGTTTATTTGATATGTGCTGAATCAAATGGCTTGGAAATGGGGCCTTGCCCTGAGCCACAGGAAAGTGCTCTGAATAAATTCATTAAGAAAATACTAACGTGTGATTTCTGGTAAATTATTGGTTTACTTTAGGAACAGATAAGTATCTCTTCAGTTATGGATTAAAATCGTTTCCTTGTTCACAATTTTTTTTTTCCGTTGTTTCCTTCTTTATGTTGAGTAGTAGTTTATAGTTAAGAAATTCAATGTTTTTTTACCCTGTTTTTAACTCTTCCCTTTATACCATGTTGTCTGTCCTTGAGATGTTTATTGTATTTTCCTTTCTCGTTGTTATGTTTCTAAACTTTTTCCCTTTTTATCATTATTAATACTGTGTCAAGATATAAACACACTTGCTCTTAGGTATGTTGTTCTTAGATGTGTTATCATATAAGTTTACTCTTATATGAAAAGAAAAGTTTCAGGCAGATAGAGACACATGGATATTAAATGTAATGATATTCCACGTAATGATGTAACAACTCTCGTATTCCACATTGTGACTTTTTAAAACAAAGTAAAGAATTCGTTGACAACTACATAAACATTTTTAAAATAAAAATTAAAACAGTAAACTAAATTAACTAGTATGTTTTTGTTGGATAGTTTACAAAATATCTTTGTTTCATGTATATTCAATCTAAGCTTGAAAGCCTTAAGGCTGGTAAGAATTTAAAGAAGTACATCAATCCAAAAACAAATAAAGGGTTAAATATGTTTTTCGTCGCTTAAGTATCACACGATTTTGGGTTTAGTTCCTACTCGAAACTTTGATTGCTTTTAGTCCTCATAGTTTTGAAACTATTACTATTAGTCCTTAAAATTAAATGGCGTTAACTTTTGTTTGATGTGGCAAACGGCGATGCCACGTCTTATGCCAACTTTCCTCTTCACTCTCTGCCACATTTTCTTTTTATCGAAACCTTCCACTCGAAGCATTCTTATGGACGTGGCCAATAAGAATCTGACACGTGTTAGCCTCCTTCCACCCCAAATTAGGGTTTGCCAGATTGGGGAAACTTGCCCTTCCACCTACGCCACGATTTTGCTCTTCTATCTTATGTCGTCGTGAATCAAGAACGCGATAAGGGAAGGGTTGCTTTCTTGTTGGTGGCAAATGGATTTTCTACTTTGTTTTTGGATTTGCAGGTCTGTTGCAGGTGATGGCGCATCTGGATGACAGTGATGATGCGAGGGAGGATGTCGCGACTTGCAAGGATTTTGCGCGTTGAAGGTGGTGTTGATGGAGGATGGCATTGCTGCAGGGGAGCTTGCGAGATGAAGACACGATGACGGAGAGGCTTAGGCGATTTAGGGTTCGTTGCAGCACTTGGGATTTGGGATTTCGCTTGGTTGTGGTTCTCGATTGGTCGGAGCGAACTTAGTGTGCGTCTTCCGGCACGGTGCGATTTGCGATTGGGGTTGCTCGCGTTTTCTGGATTTGTCTAAGTTTCAGGTGATTCTGGGAATGCCATGGAGGACTCTCGAGGAAGAAGAAAGGGCTCCGTTGTTTGGATTCTTTGCAGGTGAAGAATAAAGATGCTTGCTTGATCTGTTGCGCGATTGTGGTGATGGTGCATGAGAAGCGAAACCGTGGTTGCTCTGCTGGAGAAGATGAAAGAAGTTCTCAAGCACAAGCAATGTGGCAGAGAGTGAAGAGGGAAGCTGGCATAAGTCATGGCCTTGCCGTTTGCCACATCAAACAAAAGTTGACACCGTCCAATTTTAACGACTAATAGTAATAGTTTCAAAACTATGAGAACTAAAAGCAATCAAAGTTTCGAGAAGGGACAAAACCCAAAATCGTGTGATGCTTAAGGGACGAAAAACGTATTTAATCCACAAATAAATCATATAAGGGTGTGGAAATAGTAAAAAGCATGGTACAATTGATAACTTTTTGGCAAGTATACCAAATCGTTACAAGTAATACAATGGGTAAGTAAAGTATCGTTCTCCCAAGGGACTTGTGCAACACATGACAATTCTTCCTTTTATAACTCAATTAGATATCAAATACACAAAAGAATACCAAAAACTATTTTTGGTATTTTATAAAACACTTGGTGTGCTAGGAATTGGTCTTTGACTAACATCACAGTACCATCCTGGATAAAATACGTTATCTGTTCAAGCATTCACAAAAGTGTATCTTGATTTAATTCCTTAAAGCAAGTTCTAAAATTATCCATTAAATTATTAATCCCTTAATTAATTCAACAGATAATTTTGCATTAAAATCTGATGTTTAGAATGACCAAAAGTACATAAGTTATTTCTAGCGTAGTCACTTTTAGTTTCTTTTCTTACGTTTCTGGTTCTAAAAATACTTCCTAGTACAAAAGAACCTTTAAAAAGAATTATACTTCCTTATAATCTAAAGCAAGTCAAGAAAAGAACAAGAACAGAGACATATATTACACAGGAAATTTACATTAATGTATAGTCATACAACCAATTCCAATGAATAGAAAAACTAGTCTCTCCTAGACATATAAAACTTACTCTTTACAGCAATTCCTTGTAGAAAGTGAAGTCTTGATGTCTTGAAGGGTCTCCTAACGATCTTCTCCAGTTCTCCAGAGCGTTTTTCTATTTTTCGTGTCAGGAGATGTTTTCCCCTTTCTGTCATGTCTTTTAAGAGCAGTTAATTATTTTAATTCGCTCAGCGCACAAGAGTGTATTCGCTATGCGAATTAATTTTAATTCATGCACTCAATTGCTGTAATTCGCTAAGCGCACAATATCTGGTGCGCTATGCGAATTTTAAAATTACTGCCTTCTTTTAATTGCTGATTCGCTTAGCACACAAGTACTGGTGCGCTGTGCGAATTTCTTTTGTTGGCTGTGTGAATTTGCTGGCTGACAACTTCCACTTTATACATTTTTTCCTGAACAATAATTTACATAACAATCTACTTCCTATTACAACTTTTCACTGAGTAAAAACATAAATAATTACAAGATTAAGATCATTTATAACTGTAAAAATAACTATTTTTCACACTTATCAACAATAAGCAAATTGGAATAAATATGTGCAACATTGGATTGAGATGCAGAAAATAACATAAAAACATCGCCCAGTACAATTTATTAGATTTCAAAATTTGGTTTAGAAAATCATTGGGTTTCGAAATTCGATTTAGAAAATCATTGAATTTTGAAATTTGATTAAGAAAATTCATTGAATTTTAAAAATTATTGGATTTCAAAATTTGGTTAAGTAAGTCAATGAATTTCAAAATTTGTTTGACAAAGTCACCAAAATTCAAAATCCAATTATAGAATTCATCAAATTTTGAAATATTTTAGAAAGTCACTCATTTTGAAATTTGGTGAAGGAGGTAATTGAATTTTGAAATCTAGTTTAAAAAGTCGTTAGATTTTAAAATCCAGTTAAAGAAGTCCCAAAATTTTAAAATCCAATTTAGGAAATCATTGAATCTTGAAATTCGGTTAAGGTACTCATTGGATTTCGAAATACAGATAAGGAAATTGACAAATTTCAAGATGTGATTAATATTCTAAGGCATTTCAAAATCTAGTAATCATTTCTCTTGAATTTTGAAAAACAATAGAAAGAGTTCTACTAGATTTCGAGTTCCAGTTAAGAGTCCTACAAGATTTCTTAATCTGGTATTCATTTAATATTTTTTTCTAACTTTTTTTTTAATTTTTTATTTGATTTTTTTTATTTCTTTTACTTGTTTTTTTAATAATGGCTTGAGATATTATTATTATTATCATCATCGAAGAAGTGAGGTATTAATTCAATGGTGGTGATGTTGTTATTGTAATATGGAAGATTATCCTTTCAATTTTATGGATTATGAATAAATTCAAGTTTCATGTCAGATTTCTCTTGTTTTGTTAATCAAATGTGTTAGGGAGATTATACAAATTATTTTACAACTCATCAAATTTAATTTTTTCTACACCTGATGACTTAGGCATTAACCTTTGGGAGACCAAAGAGGGTGTATAACTAATTGCTTTTAGGTGACTTTTTGTTGTCACAATTTCAGTCATAATCAACCATTAAGTAGTTTTCATTTACTAGGTTAATGGGTCATTATTAGCTTAAGTGAAATGTATTTTCCTTTATTGAATCTTTGTAATTATGATGGAAAATATTTTATATAAGCTGAACAATTTTTATCAAGGAAACTAGTTGAGTTTCATTAAGAAATATTAAAGTGTAACTCTTTTATCTTAGTGAGAGTGGTTCATCTAAGTTTTTAAGTGATTCAAGAATCCTTTGGCTATACCAAAGAACTTTGACATCCTTTGTGAGTTGTCTTCCTTTGAAAGAGTGATTATTTCATTCCACCTTTCATATCCATCTCTTGTTCTTTCTTCACCAGAATTCATAAAACTATGTTTTGCCCATATTCATCTCGTGGTCAGAATTCTATTTCTACTCACCAAGATTGAGTGACTTTTTAGCCTAAATTGACGTTCAGAATGAGCACTTTCATCTCGATTTGGAATAACCTCAATATAAGACTCAATTGAGACAAAAAAAAAACGACAACCAAATGGAGATTGACACACAAATAGGAGGATCAAATGAGGGTTTAAACCTATTAGTTAATGTGAAAATAAAATGTCTTGTTATTCTTTTAAAATTTAAAGAGATACGTGCCTAACATAAAGAGATAATGTAATGCTTTTAAAATAAAAAAGTAAAGTTAATATATAAATTTCGAAGAACGGAAAAAATCTAATACTTATATACGAATTTGTCAAACAAATCATTTTCAAACCGTGGCAAGAACTACGTAACCTCATTTCTCATTTTGAGAATACGTAGGAACAAGGTCAATCCTTATCGGACACACAAAAATAAAAAATATATTTTGTTTTTTTAGATTGTTATTTTTGGGGATAGTCAAACTTTTTGTAAACCACATCAAGTTCGCATATTTAATTAAAGGTACTGTCTTTGGGCAGGCGTTGTAGGGTGCTAATACCTTCCCTACACGTAACCGACTCCCGGACCTAGAATCCGGTTCTCGCAGACCATGCTTTATCGTTTTATGGTTTTTTCCGTAGTTTTCCATAATAAACTATGGTGCCAACTCCAAATCTCTTTGTCAAAATCGTTTTCTTTTTTGGACCGTCGTCCCGTCGCGATTTCGGTTGCGACAATATCCATCAATATTATAAAAATGTTAAGAGATAATTTTTTTTGCGTGTGATAATTTTTAATGTAGGCTCTCCATATGCTGAAAATTACAATAAATTAAAAATTAATTTGTTTGAACTAAATTATAGTTTCAACCGACTGAAATGAATTATTTTTTTTCTATTAAATTATACTAAATTATAATATAAATTGAACTAAACTCTAACCTAAATTGACCTATTTTTCAATCACACTATTTTTCAAACGAATTACATCAATTTTGAATCTGCAATATTTTTAAATTAAAAATATTGGTTTATCATAACCTTCACTTATTTTTAACCAAACTGCATAACTTTTGAACCAAACTGTATTGCATTATTGCTTTCGAACTTAACCTATTTATTATATTTACCCACTTTATTCCTGATATTGGTTTCTCATTGAATTAAAGACATAAAACAAAGTAGAAAAAAAAATTGTCCCTACTCAAGAACATAAATTCTCCCATAAACAAATCTCTTAATAATTCTATAACAATTTATCTTCCTACAAAGCTTTATTAATAAAAATTAAGAAAATAACTTCTTTTTTTACATTAATGTTTTAGAACTTCTTTTTACGACTACTTATTGTAAATATCATAATCATATTAGGATGTATTAGGATAGTTATTTGGCCATTGTAGTATTTGGTTTATTTATGTTTTAAATATGTCTTTCCATGTTTGAGAATCGTGATAAGTCTTCTTTTCTTTATCCTTTGTTTGTTTTTTTGGTGGTATTAACAAATTAAGTTGTATAACCAGACATAGTCAATTATAAATCAAATTGTAACACTACTTCAAATTGTTCACATACCCTGTCATTTTTTCAGAATGAGGATATAGCTTATTGAAATAGGGGTGGGAAATATAAACTACACTTTTAAAAATTCATTTAAACCAAAAACTAATTTGAACTGAATTATATTGAAAATTACTTCAAGCAAACTGAACTGAACTACTTTTTCGTTCAACCAAACTGTACTACACTAAATTGCACCGAAATTTGTTTTCTATTTCGAAACACAACACAAGTCAATAGGGTTGGCCCCGATTGAAATTTGACCAAATTCAGCGGAGACAGACATAGTTAAGTCGGACTGGACCAAAAGTCGGTCGAGTTGACCACAACCAAAGGTCAACCGAATTTGGTCAAAACAGTCATGATTGAAACTCAATCGAGTAAGTCTCGACCGAAATTTGACAAAGTTGAACCCACTAAAATATGATCAAATTCGTCAGACATTCACTCTCGAAACTTGATTAGTAGATCCCGACCAAAATTTGGTCATGTATGCCCCAATCAAAATTGATCGAATTCGACTTAATCAGTTACAGTTGAAACTCGGTCATGTTTGTTCTAAACAAAATTTGTTTTAAGGGTAGACAAAGTTAATTAAACTGCACTAAACTTTTAAAAATTGTATCGAACTAAAAACTAGTTCACCCAAACTTAACTGAACTGAAAATAAGTTTATATGAACTCAACTATGCTACTTTTTTGTTTTAATAAAACTGAAATAAACTAAATTATTATTTAAAACCCTTGAAAAAAAGTAAAGTAAATAAATATATAGAAAATATTTTCATTTACTAGATCAAAATGGATCCAAGTCAAAATTTGATGGAATTCAATTGGAACAGACATATTCATAACTCACTTAAGTTAATTCTAACCTAAAATCGTTTGAATTAGGTTGAAAAGTCACAAACAGTTCAATTAATTTGCCATATCACAATATAATGACAACATAATGACAATATAATCATCTACAAAGAAAGAAGGGGAAAGAAGAAAAAGATATGAATTTTACCATATGACAATATAATTATCCTAAAATAAACAGAGAAAAAAAGGGAAAGAAGAAAAAGATATATATGACCGTTAAAGTTGACTAAATTTATCTTTAAACAAATATAAATATGCGTTAGTGTGCCTTTAATAAGTGATATGTTACACGGACACTTTTTTTTTTTTTCTCTATACTTAATTTACAAGTTTTATACATTATTATTTTATTGTAATATTTTATTTATATTTATTATTTTAAAATAATAATTTATTATGAAAGTAGTTCTCAAATGAATGTAAATAAAATAAAATAAAAAGTAAATGTCTATATGTTTTCTATGATATAATATAATCATGTATCACCTAAAAACTTCTTATAATCACTAAAATAAATATTATTCATTTGTTTCAAAATAAATATCGAAAACTAAAATGAGTAATTTAAAATTCCAAAGGAATAAAGATTAAAAGAAATTATAAAGTCTAAAACCAAAATTTTAGTTGGAAAGTTACTTTATGCTGATTTAAGTTAGATAACTTTATTATCCTTGATTTGTTTTTCTTATGTTGGATAAATAATATTTATTTGATATAATTATTTACAGGTGTTTCTATAAAGTTAGTGATTTCTAATATAATATATTAAAAGACTTAATTAGTAATAATGTGATTTATATATTTAGGTATTTCATTTGTTTTAATTTTTCCATTTGATTTTAATTCAATTGAGTTTTATTTTTTGTCAAATGGAGTTAATGTGATTCTTTCTTTTTAAATTTGTGTTAATATCGATTAGAAGGTAATCATGTGTCAGTATAATATAAAATATAATTTCTTTAACTTCTTCTCACTCAATTAAGTCTTTATATTTTTTACATGGAGACAGTGTGATTCTTTTCTATTAACATTGTCTTTATGGATCTTCAGAACGAATCTAAAAGTCATAATAAGTTTCATGTGCAAATATTTGACGATGTAATAGACAAAAACAAAAATCTTGGATATATGTGTTACCAATGTGAAGCATGGGTGCTTTGAAGTAATGTTGATGATAATGCAAGTGAAGACTTGAAGCCTTGAAGATCTGAAGCACCTTTATTGTAAATGTTAAAATCAATTTTTGTAAAAACAATTATATCGGAATAATTTTGATGATGTAAAACTACTTAGAAGTTTTTCTTTTTGTGAAGTCATTACACAAATAATCGATTATCAAAGATGATAATCGATTATTACGAGTTTGTTTAAAAAAGTGTTGCTCACGCAAATAATCAATTATTACATAGAATAATCGATTATTACATAGAATAATCTTTATTAAAAAAACACACTTTATAACAATTATTGTAGACCATATAACTTTTACAATAGTTATTAAGAGTTGATTTGAAAAAAATTGAAAACAATATTCATATCTACCCTTTCTAGTGTTTTCTTACATTCCAAAGCAAGAAAGACCTAAATTATCCACACCTTATTGTAACATATTAAGTAAAGTACGATACAATGATGATATGCATGTATTTTGCAAAGTTTGGTGTGAGAGGGTACATTAATTAAATTCAAATTTCACACTAATCTTGCTTTCTCAAGTGATGATTGAACATCAACTTCATCATCCCCGTTCACTACCAGTGATTCTTTATAGGCCATCTCATGATATTTCTTTGGGTGTTTGTCATCAACAAACAGTGTGCTAGGGCTGATTAATTTGTCCAGTGAAGGTCCATGAATGCCAACCACAGATATCCTTTTAACCTTGTTTTTACCAACAATAACTCGATGGATGTGACTCTTATACATCCCATTGGTTAAGATCTGCAATTGATTGATGTTAATAATGTTAAGTGTAATTCTAGCTCACTTCAAGACCTAAATAGGTAAAGCTCTCATTTTAGGTTTAAAAAAAATTCAAAATTTGTTTTTTCAATTCTAATACTTTTATGTCTGAGATTTGTTTAATAATACTAATTGTTTTAGACTTTAAAACAAAAGTACTTAAAAAATTTTGAAAAATAAATTTTAAATAAAATTATATAAAAACATATTTTCCTTAAGTTTAGTTTAGGTTTTTTAAATTCTTTAGTCGCTTTGATGATTCATAATATTGAGGGATTAAAAGAAAGATTATGCAGAAAATAATTTGAATAAAAGCACCTCAAGTTGATCACCAAGCTGGATGAGAATGGCATGATAGGGAATATAAGCATTGATCCAGTTTCCTTTGTGGGAGAGAATTTGGAGACCGCCATTAACATCTTGAACAAGTGAAATTATGAAGCCAGGGTCAGTGTGTTCAGACAAGCCAACAGCTCCCTTGGATTTGGCATTGGGTGGATAAAGGTTCATGGCCATTACATCAAACCCTGACTTCAATTCCAATGCCTTTTCTATGAACTGTTCTTCAAACCCTAAGGTTTTAGACACTGCCCTAGCCAATCCAATTACAACCCTTCTCATGTCTTTGCCATATTCTTCTAAGGTTTTGCTGATGCAACAAATAACCCCAAACAAGTTGAAATATATATATATATATATATATATATATATATATATATATATATATATGTCATAGTAATGTATTATATTATTATCTTATTTAAAAATTTATTATCTTTTTATACAAATTGTGATATAAATTATACTGTTTAATCAAAATTAGAATTTTAAGATTTTCAATTGCAGTAGTTGCTCTTTAAACAATGTTAAAAGATAATATGGATATAATTGATCAATTGTGACTTTGAGTTCTAAACTAACGTATTAGGATTAAGTGTTACCTTTTATATATGGATTAGAACTTTGAAGTTTGAAATTCGTCATATCCGACACTTGTTTTCTTAATGTAATATGATTTTAACGAAATTTATCATATTCTTCAAATTCAATGTTTTTTACTATTAATTTCACTCAAATAAAATGTATAACTTAATATAATTATTTGAGTGAGAAAGATAAATTTATTATAATGTAGAAAGATAAATAATAGGTTTAATACTAGTCCTTTTTTAAAAAAAAATAAGACTACTGAGTCAAAAATAAATTGAGAAAAAAAATTAAATAGTTATTACAAATATAGGGATGTATTAAATCTAAATACTATAATGACTAGTTAATATAAAAATTGAAACTAATATTGCTCTTTTATTCAAATAATAATAATAATAATAATAAACTTATATAATTCTAAATATTATATTTAAATTTTGAGAAAGTTATAGAAGTATAATAAAAATTATTTTGAGAATTGTGATGATAAATGACATTTTAGATAAAAGGGTGTCAGAAATTAAAGAAGTTGAAAGACCTTAGAACATATAAGGGAGGTAGAAAAATAATTTTTCTCTAACTATTATGTACCTGAAACCAGATGGCTTGGAAGGAAAATGATACTGAGGATGAGCAACAACCTTCAAATATTCCCTATTTTCTCCAGTGTAGGAGTTTAGTCCCCATCTGATTTTGTCCAATGGACTTCTTTTGCTGTAGATCTTTCTTTCATCCAATGTTGTTTGATTGAAGAAATCAGATACTCCCTTTAACATATTGTCAAGTACTTCATCTTTGATGCTATGGTTTACCAACTGCATACATATCCAAGAATGAAAAATTGTATATCCATATGGAAAATGCTCAAGTAAGAAAACCTTATAAGTCAATTAGTATTAGATATCATTACGAATATTGGAAGAATATAATCAAGAAGATTATGGTATGATCAGACAATGAATATATCGATTTGTTTATCACCATGTATCTTGTGATACTTTCTGGAAGAGACTAAGAAAAGTTATTTGAGTTTAAAAATTTCTTGAGATATTCCTTATCATGAAGTTAATAAGCTTCAAATATAAGGATGGTTTGTGGTAAAATTCCTTAGGAGACAATTGGAAGACATTAGTGGTATCAATAAGTAACTATGTTATTGACGATAAATTGAATTTTTGCTTGATCTTGGATAATTTCTTAAATGAAAAAAGTATGTAAAATAGTAGCAGTAAGGTTATCTCCTCAATAACAAAACAAAGATATTGTTATGGAGTCAAAAAGAAAAAATATGTATCAAAATTTTAGAGATTTGATAATTGTAGCAATCCAAGAGGAAAGTCAAAGATAAGGAAATACATCATATGTTCCATTATATAAAATAGGACATGTGAAGAAAGAGTGTATGATCCTGAACTGAGAAAAATAATAGAAATTCTCACAAATTTTATTTTCAAATTCACTCTCATTTACTTTCAAATTCAGTCAATTAAATAATAAAAAATTATTCTCAAATTCCATCGAATTCATTCTTTTACTCCCTCTTAATCATCTCCTCCAATCGAAGAGATCTGAGTAATTTGGTCAAATTTCTATGTTTAACTGTGACTAGACCTATTGCCGACAAAAAAAATAGCAATATATTAATAAATTACTTTTATCAATATACATTACCGACAAAGAATAAAGACCATTAGATTGTGAATGAAATGGCGTCATTTCCAAGATTACTACTTTGGTGTATGTTATAAATTGTACTCATTTGGTACGTAAGATTAATATAACTTTAATATAATGATATTAAATATAGAAAAAAAAGGGCATGTAAGTGAAAGGTGTATATAAATATAGGATGGCGAGAAGGGGACCACCCCCGTCAGTCTGTCAGACCGACCAAACAAGATGGATTAAAATAACATTTTCAACGAGCTTAAACGAACTTGGTTCATCAAGCACAATTAGACCGATCGGACAGACAATAGGTTAAGTTGCACCAATCTGGTAGCTCGATTTTACAAAAAAAATTGAACTCACAGACTTTACTAATACAGTTCGACAACCCCAACCAAAATATATGATACAGTTTGATCAAAATATCATACAGTTCGACTAAGATCTGAAATAATAATTCTAATGACAGTTCTTTTCAATCTGATCATCCAGTATTAATATGATATTAACCCGTTTTTTCATGTAAAATATAAACAAATTTAACATGTTTCTGGTATGTGATAAGAAAAAAAAAAAGTCAACCTCATACCCCGACAGTTCGGCTAGTCGGATTATAATGTTTAACCCCTTTTCAATTAGTAACTTGAGTCGCTTTCGGGGAACTAATATCAAGCTAGACTTAAATGGATAGAATTAACAAATTTTACCATCCTAAATAAATGATGAAACAAAATAGCAAAAGAGAGTTACGTAGAAGAAGCCATATTCTAGACATGCATGGCGGAGGCGTTGAAGGGCATCCAACTGCTGATTAGGGTTGTCAGAGAAGAGAAGAGAGTAATCAACGGTGGGTATTTCATCATCACAGGCTGAGTAAGGAACTTCATCATAACACTGAAATTGGGATGCAAAGGAACTTACTTCAGCCATTATAGTTAAAGCTTGAGAGTGAAAGAGAAAGTGTATTTGGTAGCAACTTCTATATCTGTGATACACATGAACTGCAGTTATTCCTCTATCCTATATATAGCCCATAGTGAAGATTATCCAACTTAGCATTTAATATCAACTTCTTGTCTACCATCAAATGTGTTACATGTTTCTTTTACAAAGGAATGTCAAAAGAAGCAAAAGAAAATCGTTCTTGTTTGAATGTTAAAAAAAAACATTTTCCAATTAGAAAATCTTAAAAAGTAACTTAATACGGATGTTGGATCAATAGATAAAACATGAGAAGTATCTGTTTTTAATGATTTAGTTTATTTTATTGTTTTTTCCCTTTCATAATTTTCTCCCATGCTCCTAAGTCATACGTTATAATTATTTTTTTTCTCTAAAAAATTTGGAATATCCAAATATACTCTTTTGCATATTTTTTTTTATTGTTTGATAAAAAAAATAATTTGCTCCAAAAGTTATGACTAACACTAAGTGTTAGAGAAATTTGACCGAGGTCGTATTCAAATCAAATTTAATGTTCAATTAAGTGTAATATAATACTAGGAAGTGACTCTTAGGTCGTCTCTCGAGGATCAAATGTTACCCCTATCAAATTGTGCGTCATTGTCGGAGACCAACTGTTCAGTCTTAGGTTTTTTGTTTTGTTAGCGTGTGTTGTGTGTGCGTTTTGTGTGTGTTAGGCATTCTAGGAATTTGTAGTCTTTACATTTAGATAACTTTAGTTTCATAATTTCATTGCATTCTTCCTTTCCCCTTCCTTCTACATGTCTACCTATTTTGACTATGAGCATACTACTTCTTCTGCTTGTGCCTTTGATTATGATTCTCCTTCTGCATGTTACTCTGATTGTGATTTATATTCTGTTGATTTCTATGCTGAGAACAATATGACTCATCATCCAACTAATGAGAGTGCTCTTTTGAAGCCGGTTACACATAATGAGTATTATGTTCATTGCGTTCTCAATACTGGACTGATACATTTGCTTAAGTTTCATGGTTTTGCGGTGAATGCTCACATAAACATTTGGAGGAGTTCCACATCATTTGTTGTACAATGAAGTCTTCACATGTCTCAGATGATCACATGTTCTTAAGGACATTTCCGCACTCATTACAAGGAGCAGCAAGAGATTGACTTTATTGTCTTCCTCCAGGATCCTTATGGATGAATTCTTCCCTACTCATCATCGTTTTGATCCTTATGGTTATAACATCAGTCTTGGATTGACGACTGACACTGACCTAGGATGGTATGGTACTTCACAACAACATTATTATCAAGAAGCATCATTTCAAAATTCTTGTATGCCTCCTCCACCAATCCAGGAACAACAACAACTGCAACTTCATGAGCCTGCCCAAATAGCTCCCTAACCTTTTACTTCTGGGCCTACGTTGTAGGAGTTGTTGAAGCAGATGACCATAAAAAACATGCAGTTTCAGCAGGAAACAAGAGCTTTCATTCAGAGTTTGACTCATCAGATGGGGTAGATGGTCACTCAGCTTACTAAGGAACAACCTTAAGAATTTGAGCAATCACCATTTCAGACTATTCAGATTCTGG
This sequence comes from Vigna mungo, assembly GCA_036885675.1. Classification (NCBI taxonomy): domain Eukaryota; kingdom Viridiplantae; phylum Streptophyta; class Magnoliopsida; order Fabales; family Fabaceae; genus Vigna; species Vigna mungo. The sequence continues at coordinate 23,143,345 of CP144698.1, forward strand.
AAGATGTTAGTGCCATCAACATGGGGGATGGGAAGCAAATTCATGTGCCCATTATGTCACCTACTTTCCCACCTTCATATGTCCCTACTCTTGCAACTGAGGAGACTAATACTAATAAAGATTTTGAGGACTAGGCAGATATGAACAAATATTTTGAGCCAGGTGGACTTTCTTTGTCTTCCACGACTAGTGCTGATATACTTATGTCTCCTATTCAAAGCAAGAATATGGAAGACCAAGACAAGGAGACTTTTGCAACTTTCAGGGAAGTGAAGGTAAATATACCTAGTATTGATTATATTGTTTATGACCATATTTTTAATTTTCCCTCTCTGCATGATAAGAACCATTTTTTGCTATCACATCTGAATGCTTCTTTTCCATGCACTGAACATGAATCCGAGTCTGTTGTTGATATTGCTTATGAATCTAAACTTGATTCATGTTATAAGAGTGTATCCCATGTTCAGTTTGATACATTGGGATTGGGTGTTATACCTATGCATGTCAATTCTTTGGAGCCACATTGCACTAACCCTGTTACAGGAGGTACGCATAGCTCTGACCAACAAACATCGACAATTTGAAAACAAAGGTGCTCACAAACATAAAAGTTTGATGATCAGTAGGCACTAGCTGAACCAGCTCATCAACAATCCTCCCTTCCTTAATCTAGTTGTGGAAGACATTTCCCTTCTAGATCAGATTTGGCGGATGAAGCAGTTCCTCAGAACTTCATTTCTTGATCCATTTGTGGAAGATACTTCTCTACTGAATCAAGTTTGGCATCTTCCACCGTGACTTTCTTTTCCCTTCTCCTTTCTTTCCCACTTTTATTGCACTTTGTCCACATCCGTTGACTGTTCTGATCGTTGATCTTATGCTTATGACACATTGAGGACACTATGTAGTTTAAGTGTGGTCTATTGGGGGAGATTTTCATTTTTTTCTTTGTTTCACTTTTTCTTGTTTCATTTTTGCTTTCTTTATGCTTTTTTTGGTTTAGATTTTTCTAGTTCTAGGTTGTTTTTGTTGTTTTTGTTTTGTTTTAAGCTTGTGTTTATGTATAGTCTTGCATGATGCTCTTTATTTCTAGATTTTGTTTAGGTTGTAGGCTTACTTTCACGTGATTGATACTATTGGTTTGAAATCCTTTCTTTTCTTTGCTTGGAAAAATGATTATGATGTTGAAAGGTTGAATTGATTGTGACAAAAATACCCTGTGTGAGAATTTGAGCCACTTTATGTTCTTTCTTGTGTGATATATCTCTTGATTGCTTGCACATATGCCTTGGATTGACTCTTTTTTATGATTCTTGATTGATATGCATATTTGGAAGTGATAAAGGCAATTTTGTTCTTAAGCCTCTCTAGCCAAATAAGCCTACCCAGTTTTGATCCTTTGATAACCTTATTGAGCCTATGCTTTCCTCTATTCTTTGTTTTGAAGCTCATACATTAGCCTTGAGTGAAAAACCATGATTACCTCAACCTTAGGGAATTTTGGAGCTTTGGAATTGTTTTGGGAATGTTGAGATTGTTGATAGGGGGAGCACTGGTTTAGTTAAACCCACAATCTGAGTGATAACTATGTTTTTTATTATGACAACACATAAATAATAATAACACATTATGTAGTGTGTTTTTCATGTTATATGCTTATACTCACTATGTTATATCTGTACAAGCATATTTGTAAACACAATTGTGTTTATTATAGCATACCACTGTATTTGATATGTGATTTTATATGTGTATGTATAACATGAGCTTTCGGAAATGAAAAACCATAAGCACTATGATTGAACTTTAAAGTGTGGCAAAACAACAGTTTTAAGTCGATTAGATTATTGTTCAAATTGATTAAAACTTGTGTGTTTGCAAAAATTCTTTTCAAGTATGCTGTGAGATATTTTGAGAAGAAAAGTTTTCAAAAATGTGCTAAGTGTTTCTACTTAATCAATTGAATGCAGCCTGTATTCGACTTAGTCAGTTATTGTTTTGTAAACTTTTTCAATGCTTGACATAACTGTCATAACGGTCATATTTTTGAATATGTTGACCAAGCATTTATTACAAATCGATTACATTAATTGCACTTTCAATTAATGCGTTTGACTGTTATTATTCTGTTATAACTGTGAATTGCATTCGACTATATTAATAGCTGATGGGTGTCGCACCCCATGCAAAGTTAATGTGCATAAAAAAATGTAGTATAGACTAGGAGGTGACTAAGCGAACGCAATACACCTATTCCATCAAATGTGTTCTATACAGATCGATCAACTAAGCGAATATGCAATCACCATTGGGCAATTAAGCGTATGCCAAATGCAAGAACACAGTCACATTTCATAGAGTGTCAGGCAGAGTAGAATAAATACAAGAACAGTCCAATAAAGCTCAAGGAAACAATGTAATTTTATTAATGACCAACCTGACTCTCCTAAACTAACATCACAATCAAATTAACACAATCGGACATATTAGACAACATGGTGAAGAAAAAATTAAACCGAACAATCCTAAGGCAAAGTGTTTGAACTAATTAAAATTCAGCAAGTAAATAAAGAAACACTTAACTGAAAATAAAATGCACATTGCAGCAAGAACGAGTAAAATGCCAAATTGTTTGACCAATTGAAATGCACGACTAAGTTAACAAATGCAAATAACTTGGAAACTAGCAGCTGGAATAATATAAACAATGTTTACTAGTAAATAAATTGCAATTTCATCATATAATAGCTAAAAGGCAATAAAGGAAGTGCATGCACAACTTCTAGCAAAATGAAAACGACATGTTTTTCAAATGAAAATTAAATGAATGTCTCCAAGCCGTGAATGAAATTACTTGTGCACCTCAGACTGTGACACCTCCATCAATCAACACCTATTCTTCCCAATAAAGATAAATACCCTATCTAATCATTGTCCACCGCTTTTCTTAAAAAAAAAATTGTAATGAAGCGTTCATAACCCTCTACACTTCCTAAGAGAAAATAAAGTTTCAATTTACATCACCATCCATTTTCTCGTTCATTCCCCCCAAAAATCTCAAGTCTAGTGTGACAGTTGTTCCCTCCCTAAGTAACACCATGTGCCCCACTTAAATGAATGCTCCTGGAATTCAAATTTTGCTCATGGGCTCCGCTGCACCTCCCTCACCTCCTCCTTTTTTTCATGCTGCAGGTACTGGTGATATAGGCCCAACTTTCTCGTTTTTTTGACTTTGCTGTGTGCGTGGTGCTTGCGGAATAACTCAAGCGGATGCTGGACCAGGTATGCAATTGCCAAGCTGCTGGATGCTTCCTTACTTCAATCATTATGGGCCGTGAATGCTGCTGAAACCCAAAGGTGTCCGTGAGCATTGGTGATGACGTGGCTATTTGGTGTTGCACTTTTGGTGGCTGCTGGACCGCTTCAACATTCTCCAATAAATGAAGCAACGTGTTGCTTTTGCTTTTTGGACCGTGTTGCTGCTCTCCATTGTGTGTCGATGGGTTGTGATAACAGCTGTTATATGCACCGCCAAATGCTGCTACAACGTTTCAAATTTCTTAACGTGATGCTGCTATGCGGGATGCACCAATATGGGCTGTGAGTCTTGCAACTTTTCTTGAACCAAGCTTTTAAATTGTTGGACGTGTCAAAAACTTTCCTCCATGGCAGCTTCAGCTTTGAATGTAGGACACGCCAATTTCATTGCACATGGGCCAGGCCGTGTGATTCCAAACCTTGCTGGATGTGCTCTGTTGTGTGCACCGCTGGCTTCCTTTTAATTGCTTTTCATGCTTTTGGAACTCATTCCATGTGTTGGACCTTTTCTTCTAATTGCCCAAAATTCTTTGCAGGTCGTGGCTCTTTAGAAGCCCAACAAAAAATGAAGTTGTTTCCTCGGTGTGAAGGCTGGCTGTGACATGCTACTTGCCTAAGTGAAGGCTGAATGTTGTAGCCCCTTTTGCACCAAAAATGAATGAGTTGCTCTTTTAAAAATGAGTTTGTGTGTGCTGCAGAATTTGTGTGGGCAGCAATGCTTCTAAAGGAAATCAAGTGCATTCTCCAAAATAAATTCTTATGCTACACATCTTGAATAAACTTCCACCTTTGGGCCTAATTGCCATTTTTCATTTAACATCCAAATGTCTCAAATTGTATTTCCAAAATTTTCCCTGAAAATAATAATGCAAATAATTAGCTCAGAAAATTCAAATTAATTAAAATTAGAATTTCCGATCAAATTAGGCACAGTTAGCACAATTCCCTGATTAAATTCGGTACAATAAGCTAAGTGAAATCAATAAAATATCGACTCATCAAAATAGACCACACTTAGTCTTTTGCACTCCTGGCCAAAATCAAGACGCAAATAAGGGAACAGTTCAACGAACACCAGGGAATTGACACAGACTCAGCACATAGAAAACAAAGACTGACAAGGACAGAAACAAAATTACACAATCCTCAAGAAGTATGGACAAGGAAAAAGCAGTAGACAATATCCAACACAGAATCAGAGAAAATAGATACTCATGAAGTCATCAAAGCAATTCCAAGCATAGCAAAATGATCAGTCAGCTCAAGAGGTGAATCAAAAGCAACAGAACCTCACAGATGCACACTATTAGTGTTTCTCTTAAGTGTCTAAGGTAAACAATGTCAACTCAATGCACTCAAGAAAGCAAACACAAACAGACTTGGCAAACCTCTAATATCAACACTAAAAAAAACATATGCATGTTCAAATCAAAAGGTCTTTTATGGATGCAATGGGGCCAAGGACAAGGGAGGATAAATATGGATGAGAAGCTACAAACCAAAAGGAATAGAGGAGCAATGGGGAACAAGTGTAAACACATTCAAACACACCCAAAACCTCTAATTCAATCCTCTTCTTGACTCCATTATTCACAATTTTTTTTCTCATTTTTCTGTATATATATATATATATATATATATATTTTTTTTTTTCATCTTGTCTTATTTCTTTTCTCTCTATCTAGAACACAACTCTAAGAGACAAGATACACAAAATATTTACAAAAACAACACAAGAAGAGGAACCAACTAGCCAATTCATCTGAATATCCCAAGAGACCATACTTAGAGGATTGAATTAGAGGTTTGGGTGGAATTTGACTGTATTTTCACTTGTTCCCCATTGCTCCTCTATTCTTTTTGGCTTGTAGCTTCTTATCCATATTGTATCCTCCTTTGCCCTTGGCCCTATTACAACCATGAAAAGACCTTTTTGTTGGAACAATCGGTATCGTTCGGAGAGTATAATGCAGCGGAATAAAACTTAAAGTAGCGGAAAGCAAGTTCGGTCACTTTTTAAGTAAAAATAGTCTGTTTTAGAAAATCAATTTTCTTGCAGAAAATTTATCAAACAGTTGATATGCGTAAAATGTAAAGAGTGTAAGGAATAGAAAAATCACACAGATAATTTTTATACTGGTTCGACTCAAAAGAATCTACGTCCAATCGTTAATCACTATAAAAATTGATTAACAGTTCCACTAAAAATGAGTTTCACAGATTAGAAAAGTAGTGAATAAAAATTGATAAAAGAACCTTCCTCCGATGAACGAACCAGAAGAAGAACACTCTTCCAACTCAAAGAGAACCGCTCCGACTATCGAAAAACGAAACGCGAGCTTCTCCTATTCACGAGACCAGGCAGAGCACCTTGCTAACTCGAAGAGAACCACTCCGACTATCGACCCACAAAACGCGAGCTTCTCCTATTCACGAGACAAAGCAAGGGAACTTGAACTATAGCTTTTGAGAACTTCCTCTGACAAACAGTATTCTGCAAGAGCTTTTGTTCAACAATGTTACTTCTGAAATTTTCAGAAGTCCAATATATAGCTAGCTACTATAAATATCAAAGGTCAAGACCTAACTGCCACTAATAATCGATTATTGTAAGTGATAATTGATTATTCAAGTCCGTTACAGGTTTTTCAAAAAATGATAATCGATTATGTGAGGTGATAATCGATTATTCCTGAAAGACTCATGATAATCGATTATTGCCTAGCATAATCGATTATTTTAGTAAAAAATACAAGTTTTACAAGATTTGAAGACTTTCCTATTACACTTATTTTCTACAAAGTGCTTTTAAACATTCCTTCAGGTGAAACTTCTTGTAGCATCATCAAAACTATTTTCTTCAAGATTTACCAATGCTCCTCATTGGTAACAATCTCCCCCTTTTTGATGATGATCACAAATTCAATTTTTAAAAGCAACTTTGGCTTTCCTGCAAAACATATAAGCTTAACAGACAACAAATTGAGTTAATAGTACCTGTTATCAACTTATATTACAGTTTCCCTATTTATTTTATTTCTCTCCCTTTTTGATCATAAGCAAAAAGATTAATGTAAAAAGCTCCCCCTTAATATGATCTCCCCCTTAATTAAACAATGTATGTAAGCAAAAGATCATTTTATTCATAAAGGAAAAGATTACATTGACATCATAAGGAGAAACATACTAGCAATAAAACATAAAAGCATCAACAAACAAACAACAAAACATATTAACATAGAACCTATATATAAAATTCAGGACTAGGGGATCTCTCAGGTGGTTGAATGTTTAGATGTGATTCGATATTGGATAGGCGAACATCAAGATCAAGAAATTGATCAACCACGTATTCATCAAAAGCTTGTTGCCACTCATAAATTTCTTCAAAGTGAGTTTTCTGTGCTAGACTCAAATCCTCTAATTGCTTAGATAATCTTGCAAAGTGTTCTTCTATAGAAGTTGAGGATGAGGAGGGTATGTTGGATGGACCAACATCAGAAGGAGCATCATCACTTACTGGGTCTGCCATGTGAGTATATCCATGTCATCTTCTTCACCATCATCTGAATGATCATCATCTTTATGAATAATTGCATTTCCCCGAGTAACAAATCCCATTTGGCGAAAAGTGGTGTCTCCAATCTCAGATCCAATGGCTTGAATTGTTTGAACATGTTCTCCTTCCACATTAACTCCTTTGTATTCTAAAATTCTAGAGATGAGAAGAGCATAAAGAAAATGATAGGAATGAGATTTTTTAGCTTTTACCATGGTGTCAAAAATAAGAGCAGGCCAATCAATGTGTATGTGATTTAGGATCCCATACAGAAGAAGCAGATCCTACTTAGAGCATTGGGCATGGTTGGTTGCTCTAGGACATAGTAGCCACACAATTAAGTAGTGGATCATCCTCTCTTCAACTTTAAAGCCACCAACAAGCAGTTGCCTATGATTGGTCTACTGTTCAGGATGGCGCAAGAAGGATTGAAAGGCCATTAGTCGGTTGAAGTCTGGAATTCCAAGATGACCTTTCACAACATCATCCCAAATGGTCAGTTGAGCAACATTGGTCCACACATCATCATCCAAAATTGATGGGGAAGTGCATGCCTAGGATAAATAGACTAAAATGACATACAAGAAATGAAGAGAAATTAAATGTGGAAAATATTAGAGAAAGAGGAAACTTATGACTTGAAGATGCGCCACTTGAAGGAGGCTCCAAGATAAGCATCAAAGGAGGACCGCCACTTGCTTGAGCAAGATAAGGTCTGCCCAAAGAGGGACTTAGGAGACAAAATACTATCTTAAAAGAGGATTGCAAATGTGCAAATCAACTCAAATTCAATTCATTCAAGGTAAGGTACAAAAAGGAGACCCCTAAGCCTTCTTATATAACCTTTGGAGTGAGCTGGGATGCAAGATCTAGGAGATGTGGGACTTTCGAGTGTAGAGGTCGTCCAACAACTGCTGTAGGTCCTCTAGGGACTTTTGAGTCCCACATTGCTCAATTCTCTCCACTCCAAAGGGTTTATAAGGCAACTAGTTCTCCTATAGTTCAAAATATGAAAACTAGCTATGCTATCTTATACTACAAGCTATGGAAAATGAATTAATCTTCTTTTCTTTTAAATTCAAGCTATGTGAAGTCCCACATTGCTTGTACTAAAGGAAAATGAAGAATTTATAAACGTTTCCTCAGTAGAAATGAAACGAAAGTAAAAGAGGCAAAATACAAGCCCATGAAACCTACACTATTCTATTTTATTCTTTTTGTCACTCTAAAAGCTCTTCATTATTGCCACATCTATGATCATATCAAAAATTATGCGGACGCCTTTCACTTTAGTGGATATAATCCCATCTCGATATCTTAAGTTGAAGTAGAAAATACAACCTTTTTGCTCCACTAAATGTGTGAGACCTTGACCAGCAAAGAGATCCGGAAACTGAAATCCATAGAAGCGATAAAAATCAAGGCGAATAAACTTTACCGCCATGATTCTCCTTTCTTGCCACAAATTTACATAATTCGCATGCTTTTCTGAATCTGAAATCCACCCATCAATGGTTGCAGGACGTGCTTGAGAAGACGAAGATGCTCCAGCAGCTCTGCGGCGATGTCTTCTTGATTCAGCCATGGAAGGATTTTTGAAGTAGTGAGACTTTGAGAAAGTGAAGAGAAATTGAGAGATTTTTGCTTTAGATTTGATTTCAGTAGTTTCTGGGTGCAAAGAAGTGTCTATTAATCGATTATAGGGGGCTATTTATAAGAAGAATGGAAAAACTAGCCGTTTATGACCGTTTATGGCCATTATAGAGCTCTCCAACGACTATATTTTTGAAACTGGACGCGTGATAATTGATTATGGCTCGTGATAATCGATTATTTGTTCATCAGTTATTTGCCAAGCATTGCATGACAATTGATTATGCCTGATGATAATCGATTATTAGTTCATAATTTCCATATTTGAGTTTTGAGTTTGAATAATCGATTATCCTAAGAGGTAATCGATTATTGGCGATTAAGGGATGCCTGAAAGCTAAAAATAATCGATTATTATCTTGTGATAATCGATTAAAAACACTAATTTTGCGAAAATTTAAAATTTTTCATGACCCTTGATCCTAAGATATATCTAACACTGCTAATTGATGTAAGCTCATAAAATCTATCCTTAGGCAGTGCCTTTGTGAAAATATCAGCTAATTTATATAAGGTATCAACATATTCAATTTTACAATCTCCCTTTTGAGTATGGTCCCTCAAGAAATGATGTCTAATCTCAATGTGCTTAGTTCTTGAATGCATTATGGGATTCTTAGTTAAATTTATAGCACTAGTGTTATCACATTTTAATGGAATATTATCAAGGAAGATATCAAAGTCTTCCAGTTGTTGTGTCATCCACAAAATTTGAGCACAACAATTTCCAGCAGCAATATATTCAGCTTCAGTGGTAGACAAGGCTACACATGCTTGTTTCTTTGAGTCCCAAGACACCAAAGAACAACCTAGGAAATAACAAGTTCAACTAGTACTTTTCCTTTCAATTTTACAACCACCATAATCTGCATCAGAATAACCTATTAAACTAGGTGAAGCATCAGAAGGATACCAAAGTCCAAAAGAAATGGTTCCTTTAAGGTATTTTAAGATTCTCTTGACAACAGTCAAATGAGATTCTTTAGGATTTGCTTGATACCTAGCACATACACATACGCTTTGCATAATATCTGATATACTAGTAGTTCGGTACAACAAAGATCCTATCATACCTCTAAACATAATTTCATTTACTCCCTTTCCAGATTCATCCTTATCTAAATAACATGAAATTGTCATAGGTGTACTAGCTTCTTTGCAAGTATCCATACTAAATTTTTTAAGAACTTCTCTACAATATTTTGTTTGGGAGATAAAAGTACCTCCATCCATTTGCTTTATTTGTAGTCCTAAAAAGAAATTCAGTTCACCCATCATAGACATTTCAAACTCACCTTGCATTATTTTTGCAAATTCTTCACATAAGGAGTCATCAATTGACCCAAATATAATATCATCCACGTAAACTTGCACAATCAAGATGTGTTTACCTACTTTCTTTATAAATAAGGTTGAATCAACCTTACCTCTAGAAAAATCATTATCAATTAAGAAGGTACTAAGTCTTTCATACCAAGACCTAGGTGCTTGTTTAAGACCATACATGGCCTTTTTCAACTTATAAACATGATCAGGATATTTGAAATCCTCAAAACCAGGAGGTTGACTAACATACACCTCTTCTTTTATAATTCCATTTAAAAATGCACTTTTCACATCCATTTGATACAATTTACATTTCATCAAAGATGCATATGCAAGTAATAATCTAATTGCTTCTAACCTGGCTACCGGTGCATATGTTTCATCATAGTCTATACCTTCCTCTTGACAGTAGCCCTTTGCAACTAGCCTTGCTTTGTTCTTTGTGATGTTTCCATCCTCATCAAGCTTGTTCCTAAATACCCATTTTGTTCCTATGATTTGATAATCATCTTGCTTGGGAATAAGTTCCCAAACTTCATTCCTTTCAAATTGATTCAGCTCTTCTTGTATAACAACGCACCACTTGTCATCTTTAAGAGCTTCCTTTATGTTCTTGGGTTCTATCTGAGACACAAAAGCTACAGTTAGACAAAAATTATTAAGATTATGTCTAGTAGTTACCCCTTTTGAAATATCTCCAATGATGTTGTCCAAGGAGAGTCCTCTTGGTTGTTGATAGCTTTTAGGATCAATAGCTTGAGGTGTTTCTTGAAGTTCCGGAGGATAGTTTTCGTTTAGGTACATCTCTTCAAGAGCTTCCCTTAAATAATCCTCATCACCTGGGTTTATTTGATTCAAGAGGATTTACCTCAAAGTCCATAATCTCATCAAAGACAACATGTATTGATTCTTCAATTATCAAGGTTCTTCTATTGAATACCCTATATGCTTTGCTAGTCAAAGAGTATCCTAGGAAAATTGCTTCATCAGATTTTGCATCAAATTTACCAAGATTATCTTTACCATTATTTAAGACAAAGCATTTGCACCCAAATATTTTCAAGTGAGACACATTTGGTTTTCTACCATTTAATAGTTCATATGGGGTTAATTTTAGAATCTGCATAATAAGCATCCTGTTTAACACATAACAAGCAGTACTAAGTCCATCAGCCCAAAAATATTTTGGCACATTAGATTCATTCATAAGTGTTCTAGCTAATTCTTCTAATGATCTATTTTTCCTTTCAACAACACCATTTTTTTGGGGAGTTCTAGGTGCAGAAAAAGTTATGTCCAATGCCATATTCTTCACAAAATTTTTCTAAAGATTCATTTTCGAATTCACCACCGTGATCACTTCTCAATGTTTTGATTTTCAAATCTTTTTCATTTTGAATACGTTTAGCAAAAGATTTAAAGGCTTTAAAAGCTTCACTTTTCAAAGTTAAAAAGAAAGTCCAAGTAAATCTAGTATAATCATCAACAATTACAAGAGCATAGTAATTTCCACCAAAACTTTTAATTCTAGATGGACCAAATAAGTCCATATGTTCTAAAGGTTTTGAAGTAGAAATCATGCTTTTGGATGAAAATGAAGATTTAGTTTGTTTACCTTTTTGACATGCAGTGCATAATTTGTCTTTCTCAAATTTTAGTTTAGGCAAACCAATCACAAGATCTTTTGAAATTAGTTTATTCAAATGTTGCATATGAATATGTTCAACTCTTTTATGCCATAGCGAAAGATTTTCTTCTTTAGCAACTAAACATGTTATATTATGACTAAATGCACTTTCAATATCAATCAAATATATATTGTTATGCCTAACACCTTGCAAAGCAATATCAGTGGAATCTTTAAAATAAACAGTGCATTTATCACTTTCAAATATTACCTTGAGACCTTTGTCGCACAATTGACTTATGCTTAGGAGGTTATGCTTGAGGCCTTCAACATACAAGACATCTCTTATAGTCAATGTGTTTCCTCCTCCAATGTCTCCGGTACCCATGATTCTACCTTTGTTGTTATCCCCATAAGTTACGAATCCTTGTTTTTTCTTCTCAAAAGAGATAAACATTTTCTTGTCACCAGTCATGTGTCTTGAACATCCACTTTCAAGATACCATAATGACTTCTTTGACTTAGTAGGTTCTAGGAAACAGGTTGGCTTCGTTTTACACTAAGAGGGGGGGGGGGTGAATTGGTGTTAGTTCAAAAACAAAATCTTTTCGCAATCTTAGTATGAAAATTCAAAGCTTTTGATCTTTCCTTGAAATACAAGTAATGAAAATTTCAATGCAGCGGAAAAACGTAGTTGATTGCTAGAAAGATAAAGTCAACTGAAATAAAGAGTGCAGGGATAGAGAAAATCAAACACTAGTTTTTATACTAGTTCGACCAACAATGCCTACATCTAGTGTCCTTCCAATCTTGGAAGCAAATGCAAAATAATGGTTGCGCTTTTTACAACAAGGAATTTATAGAAGCACCACGCAAAAATATAAATCTCCTCTCTAACCCAAAACCAAATATAGTTGCACACACAAAACCATAATTGCAGAAGGAATCCCCTCTTATGCAATCTGAACCCACGCTGAACAATCCTCAACGTGTAACCAACACTCTTCACAGGATGCCAAGCCTATCACAACACGCTTCACAGGTTGCCAAGCCTATCACAGCACACTTCCCAGGTTGCCAAGCCTACGGTCAAATACAACAGTCTTCACAAGATACCAAGCCTTCAAGATCAAACTAGAAGCACCTTCTTTGTGCAGATGTTGATCAAACAGTATGCGCAATTGACTCCTCAATCTGAATCTCTCTCAAGAAAGATCACCACCGTCTTCTTGGAGAATTCTTGGAGCTTCCAAAACTAAGAAATAACTCTAAAACAGGACAATGAAAATGTTAGAACATTAGTCTAATACAGAACATATCGTGTTCTGTTCTATTTATAGTTTTCCTGTCATTCTCAGTCGAATAGCCTACTAATCTAGTCGACTGTATTAAAACAGTTATAACAGTCAGTTAACATAGAGGCTCTTGAGTCAACCAATTCAATGAACATTCATGGCAGTTGACCTAGTCAGTCAATCATAACTAACTTTTGAAAATATAGCCGTTGGAGCAAGTAGGCATAACAAAATTCCAAAAATAACAACAACATAGTCGAATAGGTGTTCCACCATGTCGATTGACACTTGAAAAACACTTTGAAATTTTTTTCAACTCAAAATCTCATCAAGCACATGTTCACAAAATTTGTACTAAGATTTTAACTTAGTCGAATCCATTACCAGTGTATTCGACTGAACCAGATCTTTGTCACAACAAATATAAGTTCATAAAAGTGCTTGTGAGCTTTTCTTCAGAAATGTGCAGAAGTAATCAAAACCATTTTATCACACATTTCAATACAAGCATGTTCCACACATATAACACATAATCAATCAAGGGAACATACATGCATATCAACAAAAACATGTTCAACAAAATCATTGTTCAAAACAATATAGTATATCAACTGAACATGTAACACTGGAACTTATGTACTGTTATTAAGCAGTGTGTTTTCATCATCAAAAACCAGTTTGATATAGAGTTTGTGTTGTCAACAATCTCAACACCTACAAAACAAATTATCAAGAATTTTAGGTCCCCAATCTCATTATGGGTCCTTGAGGTTAGTTTATGCAAACATATATCATTTCACAACTTTAATCCATGCATATTTACCATTTGGAACACCAAAATTTTAATGTTGCATTTATTTGATGTATGTCCATGTTTCATACAGTAAAAACAACAAACATCATTTACTTTATTCTTAACAAAAGTCCCTTTTTCAACCCAAACTCTACGAGTTCTTCTAGTTTTAGACTTTTTGTTTTGATGCAAGTTCCTATTTCTAATATTGCTTGTTTTAAAGTTTGTTTTAACATACGAATTTGACTTAGTTGCCTTTGCAAGTAGATTTTCAAGTATGTCAATATCAAACATATGACTCTTACAGGACAAGCATTCAAGAGGTTCAACAGTAGCGTTTGCATCAGACAATTTTGTTTCTAAAGTACTAACTTTATTTCTTAAAACAACTTCGTCATCAAGCAATTTGTCATATTTCAATTTCAATTCATTGTGCTCTTTCTTAAGCTTTTTATGTGCAACATCAAGTTTTTCATATTCATTCATTAATTCAAAGAAGGCTTTTTGCAAGTCTAATTCACTAGATTCAAAGCTTGAATCACTTACTTGAGCTTGTTGAGCTAGATGCATTGTATTCCCAAGCTATGTAAGCTTTATTTTTCTTTCTTTCCTTCTTTTCTTCACTTTTCTTACTCTTTGGACATTCAATTTTCATATGTCCCCTTTCTCCACATCCGTAGCATTTAACACTTGAAGAAGATTCTTGATCTTCTCTCCTTTCTTTATGAAATTTTTCTTTACCTTTTGCTTTCATAAACTTAGCAAATTTCTTTATCATGAGGCTTATGTTCTCCTCATCATCAGAATCGTCATCATCAAACTTTTTAAAGCTCTTGCCTTTTGAGATCTCGGATTTGAAAGCTAGTGTCTTCCTTTTACCTTGATCTTCTTCAGCAGTTAATCTTCTCAACTCAAGCTCGTGCTCACAGAGTTTTTCAAACAGAATTGGCATTGACATTTGAATGAGATTTTGAGACTCAGAGATGGTAGTCACCTTTGGTTGCCAAGACCTGTCCAATGATTTCAAAACTTTTACATTCAATTCATCAGTATCAAAAGTCTTACCCAACCCTGTCAAGTGCTTCACTATATGAGTGAGACGCTTTTGAACATTAGAAATTGTTTCTCCAGGTTTCATTATGAACATCTCATATTCTTGAATGAGAGTGTTCTTCCTTGCACGTTTCACATCCTCTGTTCCTTCATGTGTGACTCTAAGGACTTCCCACATTTCCTGTGATGTCTTACACACTGAAATTCTATAAAATTCATCAAGTACAACAACAGATGAAATAATATTATGAGCTTTGATATCAAACTGAGCTCGTCTATTTTCTTCAGCAGTCCAATTAAAATATGGTTTTTCTACCTCTACACCATCAACTGTGCTTTTAGGAATAAAAGGACCATTTTGTACAGCTTCCCAGATGCCTCTATCAATAGACCCCATAAAAATTTCCATTATGACTTTCCAGAACGCATAATTATAACCAGTAAAAAGTGGTGGTCTGTTAATAGATGCACCCTCGACATATACAAGATTTTGATTGTGACCGACCATTTTCGCAAACTTTTAAAAACTATCAAAGCAAACTCTGATACCAATTGTTGGAACAATCGGTATCGTTCGGAGAGTATAACGCATCGGAATAAAACTTAAAGTAGCGGAAAGCGTGTTCGGTCACCTTTTAAGTAAAAATGGTCCGTTTTAGAAAATCAATTTTCTTGCAGAAAATTTATCAAACAATTGATATGCGTAAAATGTAAAGAGTGTAGGGAATAGAAAAATCACACAGATAAACTTTATACTGGTTCGATTCAAAAGAATCTACGTCTAGTCGTTAATCACTATAAAAAGTGATTAACAGTTCCACTAAAAATGAGTTTCACAGATTATAAAAATAGTGAATAAAAACTGATAAAAGAACCTTCCTTCGACGAACGAACCGGAAGAAGAACACTCTGCCAACTCGAAGAGAACCGCTCCGACTATCAACAAACGAAACGCGAGCTTCTCCTATTCACGAGACCAAGCAGAGCACCTTACTAACTCGAAGAGAACTGCTCTGACTATCGACCCACGAAATGCGAGCTTCTACTATTCACAAGACCAAGCAAGGGAACTTGAACTATAGCTTTTGAGAACTTCCTCTGACAAACAGTATTCTGCAAGAGCTTTTGTTCAACAATGTTACTTTTGAAATTTTCAGAAGTCCAATATATAGCCAGCTACTCTGAATATCAAAGGTCAAGTCCCAACTACCACTAATAATCGATTATTGCAAGTGATAATCGATTATTCAAGTCCGTTACATGTTTTTCAAAAAATGATAATCAATTATGTGAGGTGATAATCGATTATTCCTGAAAGACTCATGATAATCGATTATTGCCTAGCATAATCGACTATTTTAGTAAAAAATACAAGTTTTACAAGATTTGAAGACTTTCCTATTACACTTATTATCTACAAAGTGCTTTTAAACATTCCTTCAGGTGAAACTTCTTGTAGCATCATTAAAACTAATTTCTTCAAGATTTACCAATGCTCCTCACTGGTAACACTTTTGATTTGAACATGCATATGTTTTGGGTGTTGATATTAGAGGCTTGCCAAGTCATTTTGTTGTTTGCTTTCTTGAGTTCATTGAGTTGACATTGTTTACCCTAAACACTTGATAGAAACACTGATAATACATCTATGAGGTCTTGTTGCTTTTGATTCACCTCTTGAGCTGATTGATTATTCTGCCATGTTTTGAATTGCTTGGATGATTTCCACGAGTATATGCTTTCTCTGATTATCTGTGTGATTGAATGTTGTCTACTCCTTTTCTCTTTCTAGGATTCATTGAAGATGGTGTAAACATGTTTGCTTTCTTGTGTGTCTTTTTGTTTCGGTGTGCGAAAGTTGTTACCTCTTGTGTCTTTTGAATTGTTCCTTGTTCTACGTCTTGATTTTGCCCAGGAGTGCAAAAGACTAAGTGTGGTTTATTTTAATGAATCATTATTTTCTACTATTCCCTTAGCTTTTCGTACCGAATTGTATTAGTGAATTGTATTTATTTCTCAATTATTATTTCATTTTCACTATTTGGGCTTAATTTAAGGACTAATTCTTATTTTAATTAATTTGAATTATTTGGACTTAATTATATCAATTATTATTTGCAAGAAAATTTTGGAATCATGTTTTGGGACAACAAAAGCGTGGCCATGTCATTTTCCATTATCCACATCAACATTGTATTTTAATTTCGTTTTTTAGTTTAGCTTTGGGCTCATTTTTAGCCATCTTTTGTAGAAGCACATTAGAAGGGTAATTTTGTAATTTGGGGTTTATATATCCCAAAACCACTTTGAATTTGGCTCTATTCCCACTTTCGCGTTAGCTCTAGGTTTTAGCTTTTGGAGGTCTTCTTCTTCCCATTTTTGTTCACTTTCTCTTTTTTTGTATTGAAAATCTCGTTTTAATTGCAATTTAGTTTTATGCTCCTCCATTTTCGTTCTACTTGCTACTTCAAATTAGTGTTTTGGGTCTCTTCCATCTACGTTTTTGTAGTTTGCATTTTAGTTTCACGATTTTACATTTTTTGTTAGTGTTCCATTTTCCAAATGCATTTTGTGCTTTTAAGTTACGTTTTCCCTTCTGATTGTTTCATTGTTACATTTGGTTTGCAATAGTTCAAGTTCGCCTTGCTGTTTTGGTTTAGTTTTAATGGTTGCATTTTGATTCTGCAACGTTTTCTGAGTTTCTACATTCACTTTCGTTTTCTGAATTTTTGAATTTTAATACCATTCAGTCATATACTCCTGTGTAGCACCATTCGACTTGTTCTTGTTTGTTGTTTTACTGTAGCTGCATTTACTATTTACCGTTCAGTTTTGCAATAATATCGTTCGTTCTCTAACATGCTTCATTGTTAGAGACCATTCGACCTGTCTTGTTCGTTTCCTGTTTATGCAATATCGTTTGGTCTCTAACATGCTTAACTGTTAGCGACCATTCAGCTTTCTTCTACATTAACTTTTTAGTTTTCCATTTCTCATTTCCATTCGGTTCTTGTTTTAAAACCATTCGACTCCTAACAGGTTTCATTGTTAGAGACCGTTCGACTTGTTCTTGTATTGTTCAACTTTACTTGTACCGTTCAGTTTTACTATTTTGTACCGTTGAGTTTCCAACTCTTCGTTCCTGCCTTTCTTTTCCTTTCCTCACGCTGGCTTTGGATCGTTCGGCATCGTCAGGACCGTTGACCTCTTCAGGATTTTTCGGCCTCACTTGTATCGTTCGGCCTCACCAACAATACCGTTCGGTTTCTTCATTTTAATGTCAGCTTAAGTTTGTTTGGTTGGTCATTTGCGAAAGTGCATTGTTTCCTTGAGATTTCTAAGCTGGAAGTGTGTAATTTGCTGCTCTGCTTGGCATTATATTAAACTTGTTTGTCTTCTTGCAATGGGTATACGCTTAGTTACCCAATTGGTGATTGAATCTTCGCTTAGTTGATCAATCTGTATGGAATAGGTGTGTTACGTTCACTTAGTTCACAATTATGATAGCATGATTGGTCTTCGCTTAGTTGGTTCATTCATGTTGGATTAGAGGATATAGTAGTTTATTCTTGCATTTCTGCACTTGAATTGTCATTCTAATTCTCTGATTTGGCTCAATATTCAATTTGTTTTGTGCTTGCGATTGAGTATACACTTAGTTGCCTAATTGGTGTTTAATATTTGCTTAGTTTATTGGGCTGCATGGTAAATAATTGATTGGATTTATGCATTGCATTCACTTAGTTTGCAATTTTGTAAACCATATTAGCCTTCGCTTAGTTGGGTAGTTTGTGTTAATTATTGTTAATCTGTGATTGGAAGCATGTAATTGAGCTAGTGACCAACCATTTGAAATTTGTGTTTACATCTGTGTTTACATTCGTGTTTTAATTTAGTTCATTTGCATTCACAAACTCTTCAACAAACCCCCACTATGTGTTTAACCTAATTTCTGAACCACATTTGGTCCTTGAGAGACAACCTAGGAGTCACTTCCTAGTCTATACTGCACTTTTATTGCATATTAAATTTGATTGGGGTACGACCCCCATCACTTTGTTCTTGGTGATATCTCCATCTTCATCTAGTTTGTTTCTGAACACCCATTTAGTTCTTGTCACTTGATGAGTGATTTCTCTTGGAACTAATTCCCACACTTGATTTCTTTCAAATTGGTTTAGTTCTTCTTGCATTGCAACACACCATTTATCGTCTTCAAGCGCTTCCTTCATGCTCTTAGGTTCTAGCTGTGAAAAAAAAAAGCCACAAGCATGCAATAATTTGCTAAGTTTCAACGAGTACATACCCCATTTGAGACATCTCCAATAACATTGTCTAGTGATAATCCTCGGGGTTGTTGCCATGTCCTAGCTAAATCTTCGGGTTGAGGATTATTTTATCTCGTCAATTGTTGTCTCCTACAACTCTTCTTCTTCACCTGTATCTGATTCATCTGACTCAAGAGGTTTTTACTCAAGGTCCACAATTTCATCAAAGACAACATGTATAGATTCTTCAATTTCAAAATTTCTCCGATTAAAAACTCTATAAGCTTTACTCGTTAAAGAATAAGAAAGAAAAATAGCTTCATCGGATTTTGAATCAAATTTTCCCAAATTTTGTTTTCCATTGCTTAAAACAAAACATTTGCATCCAAAAATTCTTAAGTGAGAAATATTTGGCTTTCTTCCTTTAAATAATTCATAAGGAGTACATTTTATAATAGGACGAATAAGGAATCTATTTAAAGCATAACATGCAGTACTCATAGCGTCAACCCAAAAATGTTTTGGAATTTTCGATTCGTTCAATAAAGTTCTTGAATGTTCTTCCAAAGATATATTATTTCTTTCTACAACCCCATTTTGTTGTGGAGTTCTAGGTGTAGAAAAACAATGAGAAATTACAAGTTCTTCATAAAATTTTTAAATGATTCATTTTAAAATTCCCCTCCATGATCACTATGAATAGATTTAATTTTCAAATCTTTTTCATTTTGAACCTATTTCGCAAACTTTTGAAAACGTTGAAAGTTTCACATTTTAGAATAATAAAGAATGTCAATGTATATCTTGAATAGTCATCAACAATAACTAAAGTATAATAATTTCCCCCAAAACTTTTAATCCTTGAAGGACCAAATAAATCTATGTGCAAGAGTTATAGAGGTTTTTCACTTGAAACAATGTTTTTCGAATTAAAGATTATTTAATTTGTGTACCCTTTTGACATAGGCACATAGTTTGTCTTTTATAAAATGAAGTTTTGGTAGACCAATTACTAAGTCTTTAGATACGAGTCTATTCAATTATTGCATATGAATATGAGCAGCTCTCGTATGCCACAACCATGGATTTTCTTCTTTTACTACTAAATATGAAATATTTTTCTTTGAAATATTTTCCAAATCAATTAAATAGATATTTGCATGTTTAATACCTTTCAAAGCAATTTCAAAATAATCTTTTTCATGGATAGTGCAATAATTGGGTTCGAATATTACCTTGAGACCTTTGTCACATAATTGACTAATACTGAGAAGATTATGCTTCAAATCTTCTACAAATAGTACATCTTTAATCATCAAGGTATTTTCATTTCCCATGTCTCCTACTCCAAGGATCTTTCCCTTGTTATTGTCACCATATGTGACATAGTTTTGTTCTTTCTTCGGAAGTTTCTAAATTTCTTAATATCACCTATCACGTGCCTTGAGCAACCACTATATACCAAGGTACCACATGGACTTCCAGAATTTAGAACTCATTTGCAAAATAGAAAAAGAACAAGTTATTTGAGGTACCCAACCTTTCGGTTAGTTAGACAAATATTTAAATTATTTTATAAGCCAAGTAAACTCTCCACAAGAAACACTATAATGTTTTATTTTGCATTTATTTGATGTATGACCTTTATTCATGCAATAGAAACAAGTAGCAACATTTGGTTTTCTATTATTAATAGTTCCATGTTCTACCCAAATTTTAAGGGTTCTATTATTTTTAACTTTATAATTATAGTTATAATGGTAATTTTGATTATATTTAGGAACATATTTGAGTTTATTTTATAATTATAATCATATTAATTATAATTATGTCACTAGTAAAAAATTGTCTTTTTATAGCGCACATTATGCCACGGTTCACCAGAAACCGCAGCATAATGCTGCGCGGTGGCAGTTCTGTAAATAAATTGAACTTATATGCCACGGTTGTGTGGGGAACCGCGGCATATACCCAAGTCAACCAACCCCTTTGACTCCACGTCAGACAAAAATATTTAATGACAGGGGAATATGCCGCGGTTGGGTGGGGAACCGCGGCCTATTCCCCCTGCCACCTACTGACGGGACCCCTGCAATAAATTGACAGGGGGAATATGCCGCGGTTGGGTGGGCAACCGCGGCATATTCCCCCTGCAAAACTGCTGAAATTCCCATCAGTCAGAACCTGCAGTAAAGTGACAGGGGGAATATGCCGCGGTTGGTCAGAGAACCGCGGCATATTCCCCCTGTCAATTTATTTCAGGTGCTGACTGATGGGAATTTCAGCAGTTTTGCAGGGGGAATATGTCGCGGTTGCCCACCCAACCGCGGCATATTCCCCCTGTCACCTGCTGTCTTTCCCCAAAAGGCAGTTGGGAGGCAGTTGAGGGAATTCTGAACGTTGGGGAATATGCCGCGGTTGGGTGGGGAACCGCGGCATATTCCCTAATCTTAGTAACTGTTAAAATTTTCATATTATATGCCGCGGTTGGGCGCCGAACCGCGGCATATCAGTTAAAAAAATTTTCAAAACTGCTATTATGGATTTTTTTTTTAAATGAATAGGCCGCGGTCAAGTGTAGAACCGCGGCATATTCCCCATTTATGTCGCGGTTAAGTGGAGAACCGCGGCAGATTCTCTTTCTGAGAGTTAAAAAACAATGAACAGTTTTCATCTTCTTCCACGCGATTCTGTAATTTGCTCTGTCTCCGCCTCCACCACGCGAAAACGCATTTCGCCTCTCTCTGCCTTTGCCGTCACGCCGTCCGCTGTCCGCCGTCGTTACGTCGCCGTCGTTACGTCGCCGTCGTGCCCTCACCGTCTCTTCCTCTGAAACCAAGAAGCTTTTGTGCCTTTGCCGTCACGCCGTCCGTCGTCGTTCCGTTGCCGTCACGCCGTACGCCATCGTGCCGTCGCCGTCGTGCCATCGTCGTCGCGCCCGCTCCGTCTCTTCCTCTGAAACCAATAAGTTTTCGTTTTCTCCCCGCGCCGTCCGAACCCGCCGGTGCAATATTCTCTGTCGTGCCATTTCGTTTCTGTCGCGCACATTCCAAGTACTTCTTTTATGCCCTCGTCAAGTTTTCCATTAATTCTCTACGTTTGCTTTCGTTTCTTGATGTATATGTTGTTGTGGCTTTGATCATTTTTGAAATATTTTGTGGTTTTGATCGTTCTTTAAGAGCCAAAGTATGTTAGCTTTTATTGAAGTTTTTATTTTTTTTTATCAGCAATTTTTTTTTAATAATATGCTATGGACGTTTTTGTGTGATTATGTAATTAGTGTGATTGAATATTTGAATTGATAGTTTGAATTGATAATTTCAATGATTATTGATTGTATGAGTGAATTGATTGTATGATTTTAATTATATAATTTTATATAAAAAAATTGTATAATTGTAATTTTGTAAAATTTAGGAATGGATCGAAATTGGATTAATTTACCACGTATTAGTGCTGAGTACGAGAGAGGTGTAGAGGAATTTATAAAATTTATGTCTTGGTTCAAATCTGAAATTGACAAAGAGCCACATCCTTCTGAAACTTTATTGTGGCTTGCAAATGGTTTGAAGTTTGATGTCGTGTGTTGTCAAGGTTATGAAGTCAATAATTGCACATTCTATACGAAGAAATTGGATGATAAAAGCACAGTACAAAATAGTGGAGTCAGTTTAGAAGCTGAGTCGCTTCAATTTTCCACATCAAAAGATCAATCTCCTGTACTTGGATCAATGAGATATTATGGTATAATAGAAGAGATATGGGAGGTTGATTACACCAAGTTTTTTGTTCCATTGTTTAAATGTAAGTGGTTTGACAATAAGAGTGGTGTGAAAGTAAATGAATCGGGTATGACACTAGTTGATTTTCGAAAGGTGGGTTACCGAGACGAACCGTTTATCATGGTACATCAAGCATCGCAGGTTTTTTATGTCAAAGATCCTGCGTCTGACCATTGGTATGTTGCTCTTCAAGGCAAAAAACTTATTGAAGTTAACGAAGACAATCTGATTAATATTCATATTCCTGACAACCATTCATTTCAAAGTACAACAAATTTGGATGACCAATCTTTAGTTGACGACGATGTACATGCAATTCGGTCAGATCATGATGAGGGAATATACATATGATGAATCCATATCTTTATGTATGAATTTCTATGATTACTATTACATGTTTTGTTAATTTATATGATATTACATAAGTCTTTTATTAATATTTAATGTTGTTATTTATGTTGACAGATATATGGCTGATCATTCACAGTCTTCAGGGGATGAGACTTCCCCAACCAGATCCACTAGAGGACCCACTAGGATGAAACAACTATTGCTCAGGAAACAAAGTGGTGAAAGAACTCCGGTGAACGTGAATGTCACCACGGGTGTGGCAACTGGCCGCTATGCAGATGACTTCCGATCATACCTTGGAGTGGTGGCACGTGATAAAATTAGCATTCTCGTTCCATCTTTTGATCATGTGTCCGAGGTTGATCGGAACGTTATTTGGAACGATATATTGGTAAGTTAATTAATAGCATTTGAATTAAAATTTGTTTATATTGATAATTTTGAACTAATACAACTTTATTATGTTTATTTCAGGTGACTTTTGACATTCCAAATGTCGCAACACTTAGAAATAAGTGTTTGTCAACTGTTGCAGAAAATTTCAGGAACTTTAAAAGCAAGTTGACATCAAGATACATCTATGGACACCTTAAACATAAGACTCCATGTAGTACATATAAGTCCATTGATGAGGAGACTTGGCGGCTTTTTAAAGAGAGTCGGTTGTCAAAGGAATGGCAGGTTAGTATAGTTGATATTATTCAATTCCTCATTAACAAATATATATCATATGAAGTAATTAATTCATGTGTGTGTGACAGGCAATTAGAAGCAAAGCACAAGGAACAAGTGCTCATAACAAAAACCCCCACCTATTATCTCGTGGTGGGTATAGGAAGCTTGAGGAGAAACTCCTCAAGCAAAAGGCAGATGCTAGACCACCAACTCAGGGTGGTAGCCCTCCTCAGCCTCCTTCTCCACCGTCTAGACATGAGAAATGGAAGTTGGCCCGTATGCGACCATTGGGCACCTACTCTTCCGACACTACACGAGAGATTTCTGAAAGAATTGTAAGTTATCACTCTTCCTAAAATAATAAGTATTCTCATTATACATACTACATTAAACTATTTTAAGAATAATGGTGTTTTGTAATGTTACAGGACGCCTTGGTTGAGCAGAGCTCCCAAGGCTAATTCACTCCAGAGGGTCGCCAGGATATTCTTGCTGCTGCGACTGGACGACCTGAGCACCCTGGACGTGTACGTGCTGCAGGTTCTGGAGTAGGAATTAAAGATTATTTTGGGAGCTCTTCTCGTCAGCCTTTATATTCATACAACGATACACAATGGATGACAGAAGAGATCACAAAAAAGGTCCGAGAAGACCTTAGAGAGGAGATCAGGGCCGAGGTTAGATCAGAGATGAGGGCTGAATTCCAAAGCATGTTCCAGGAGCAGTTTCAGAACATGCGCGCGGTGCCATCTCCTATAGAGGAACATGTTATCCCTGCCCCCCCCCCCACAGGTAAACCTAATAAACATTTATGTGCAATTATTTCTATCTTTTGTATAATCTAACATTTACTCTAACAGGAAGAAGCGGGAAAGGAAGTTGTTCCGCATCAGCCATCCCAGAGGATGACATGGACGATGGTAGTCCATGTCTGCTATACATTTTAGATGATACTGAGATGGTGCTGGTAGCTCGAGGAACAGAGTTTAGGACAGCGAGTGTATGTCATGGTATGCAACTATTAGAGGATGAGGTGAAGGTCTCAGTGGATGAAATGATCGTACCAGATGCCATGGTTCCTCTGTCCACGGAAGAGATTTTCACTGTGGAACAAGCATATAAGTCGTTTATCAGTTGGCCTAAATTTTTGGTTAAACCAGTTTCTGACCCCTCGGTATGAAATTCTTCTTTACACTTCTCAATTTTAAAGGTTTTTAATGCTCTATATTACTTATCGTATCTTTTCATGTAACAACAGACGCAGACGCAGGCACAGGAGAAGATTCCTCTATCTGAGGAAGATCCTCTTGCTTCATTGCATCCACTTGCTGACATCCTTGATGATAAGCCTTTGGAGGTTGAGTACGATGCTAATGTATTTGGGAGAGGCTCTGAGGTCCCAATATACCTTCATAGCCAAGATGTCCGTGAGCTTGCGTCGGGAACACAAGAGTTGAATATTTCAATTATTCAACTATGGATCATGTAAGTCTATGGGCAATTATTTATATATAAAATTGATTTATATATCAAGTATCCTTATATCAAAGTTAATTTTTGATTTCAAGTATATGTCTGGGGTCAGTAACAAGTTGGGGCGTTCAGATGATTATGGATTCGTTGATCCCCAATTAATTCATGAATCAAATGATTTTGAGCAGATCAACATGAATCTGATAAGAAGTTTTGCAAGCCGCAAGAAAATATACTTGTTGCCTTATATATCCGGGTAAGTGAACTTTGTTAACATAATAAAGTTCCATATGTAATTTTAATATTTAATAATTGCGTTATTATGAATTTCAGGCGCCATTGGCAACTTCTTGTTATGTCTATGCAAGACAACACTGCTTTGTGGTTCTGTTCATTGCACAGGCCTCCTCCCCCACAACTCAAACAAGCAATTGATTAGTAAGAACATCAATGTTTGGACATTCTTTGTTATATAAATGAATGCTAAAACCTTTTTTTATAAACAGTTCTATTCCAGCAACTATGATGATGGGTGGGAGATCAATTGCTAACAGTAGAAAGATTACTTGGATTTCTCTCAAGATTACTTGGATCAATTGCTAACAGTAGAAACATTGCATTTGATTAGATTCTATTTTCTTAGACTCTGTACTTTATTTGATGTTGAAATGCATTTGAACATGTCTTTGTTATGTTGAAATTGAATTTCTGTACATGTTTTTATATGCAGGTCTGTTTTTGTGGTAGTGGATATCACAAAAACAAACCTGCACTTTTAAAAAACTGCAGGGGAATATGTCGCGGTTGTGACCTTAACCGCGGCATATAATAGACATATGGCCGCGGTTCTTGCACTAACCGCGGCATATGCTATTTCGTTTTAATTTTTTTTTTTAAAAAGACATATGGCCGCGGTTCTTGCACTAACCGCGGCCTATAGTTGCACTTTCTGCTGCGGTTGAACCGCGGCATATAGTAGAAAATTGTTTTTTTTTTTAAAAAAAAGGACATAGGTAGCGGTTCTTTGGAAAACCGCGGTATATTACTGAACTTATATACCGCGGTTATGACCGCGGCCTAAAGTCTCTGACTTACTACCGCGGCTGGATATGCCGCGGTTCGTAAACCGCGACCTATAGTGAAAAATAACCGCGGCAAAAGCCCCCCGCTGCACTAGTGTGTTTAGGAATATTTTTAGTCTTATTACTATAATTATAACTATAGTAATTATAATGATTTTTAGGAACATGTTTAACAACCTTTTGCATTTTTGAATTATTGCTATATTCAACGTTGGTTGTTTTATTTTGAAGCATCTTTTTATTTGAACAGGAAACACATTCTTCAATTTTAGTATATTTACTTTTTTCATAATATAAAATTTTATTTTTCAAATCCTTATTTTCTTCAAGAATTTTTTCATAAGTCAATTTTAATTCTTTAAATTCCTTCTTTAATTTTATATGAGCATTATTTAATTTCTCCAATTCACATAATAATTCTTCACATGTATCAAGTAGTTCACTTTCTCCAACAATTTTACCCTTATTGTTGTCTTCGTATGTAACATGGCCACTTATCTTGTGAGAGAGACTGAAAAATCTGGTTGGATCACCTATCATGTGTCTAGAGCACCTACTGTCCAAATACCACATTGATTGTTTTTCCTTTTGCTCAGCACACGCTTCAACAGTGTTTGATTTTTCCATCAGACTAAGATCAAAACCCTGTAGATTCTGGTCCTTACACCTCTTCTGATCATCCCTAGGATTGATATTCGTCTTCTTTATGTTCAGAAATTTGGTGAACTTTTCTGCGGAAATATCTGCTTCTTTTTCTTCAGGTTTTAGGATTTTGATATTGCTTTTTCTTTCCTGAAAGGATTTCTGAAATGTCCCTGTCTTAAAAGACTCATGAAAACCATTAATAATAGAATTACATTTGTTGTTACAAATAACATTCAAGCAATCATCATCAAATTCACTCTTTCTCATGAGAAAGAAACAAAAACCATCAGGATCAAATTAACTAATTATACAGAAAGCTTAATCGATTATTTTTTGAGTAATTTTCGAAAACCAGCTCTGGTACCAATTGTAAGAATAAATATGGCTTATTTCTTTTACCAAGAAGGGGGGGGGGGTGAAATTGTAATCAATAAAAACTCCTTCTTTTTGAATCTTTTTGGAAACTTTAGATGATCTTTAAAGTACAAAATACTAATATCAAAATAATGCAGTAGAGAAATTAAGAATAGAAAACAAACAGTCTTTTTTATCCTAGTTCGACCTTAATGCCTACATCCAATATCTTTCAATCAACCTTAGATTGAAAGACTTTCCACTATAAAGATTCTCAGTTTTTACAACAAGGAATTACAAAGACCACTCCGAAATGTAAATCTCCTTTCTAACTCACACCAATCTAATTTAGCAAACACACCCTGCATAAGAACAATCCTTTTCACTGTAGTAACCCTTTGAGACCCTTCTCAAAGTACCAAGAACACCAAGTTCCTTCCTAACTATACGCACAGGGAAACACCACAATCTCTTGATTGCAAAAGAAAACCTGATAAGTAAAGAATACACCTGAATTGTGTAGAATGGATCAACCAATAAGCGCCCAGATATAGCCTTTAAGAATTCTTCAAAATCTACAAGTTCTTTCATTCCTGATTTTTGGAGTGCTATGCAATCTCTTTCTCAAACTCTCTGGTATCAATATGAAAATTCTAAAATGATCAAAGTGTCAAAAGTTTTTCATCCAGCGCGCAACATAATATTATATAGTTTTTCTCATATCAGACACACTTTAATCGAACACGAAAATAATGTAATCGGTTACACTTTATCAGAGTCATATCAGAATTACATTGAAAAACATTTAATTAATTAAGTATTTAATGTAATCGATTGAATGTTAATAGTAATTCAAAACATTTGAAAATTTGACCGTTATTACATTTATGACTTAACTTGAAAACAATTTTCAAATAATACCAGACTTAATTGATTACGTAAACAATGTAATCAGTTAAGTCCTACACTTAGACAATTTTGAAAACCTTTTCTCCTTAAAAACACATCACTACATATTTTATAAAAGTGTTTACAAAGACACAAGTTTTATTAAATTTTTATTAAATTTCACACATAATGTAATCGATATAAATGATAATGGTTTGAAACACCGTTATTTGCTATGTGATTTTGATACTAAAAACACCTTTTTTTTACTTAGAAACTTGCTTGGACTCGTGTGTTTTCAATAAATTGTGAGAATAAGAGAGTTGAGGTTGATTTCAACAGTTTTCTAAAAAATTCCTCTTGTTTTGACAGAGATTGAAGGAATATTAGAAGAAGAACTGAAAAGTATAAAAGATGAAGCTCAAAAGGGGTAAAAAGGACACCAAAAAGAGGGAAAACTCGAAGCCCAGGAGACAAGAACGAGAAAACAACGCGAGGCAAATCACCGCTGGTCGCCCGGGTAGTGGCCCCGACGCCCGGGCGACAGACGCCTGAAGCCTGGGCATCCAAATCTGACGCCCAAGCCCAACATGCACCTCAAACCTGGATCGAGCCCTATTTCTGCTCCGTTTTAATTCTTTCCGATCGGGCCGCACTTTGGGACGCGTCTGACACTATTTAAAGGACCCTGGGGCTTTAGGTTTTGCATCCCTGGCAGAAGAGAGCATAACAATACACTCTTAGCCTATTCTAAATCTTCCATTCTCCTTTCTTTCTTCTATTATTCATAGAGTTCCCCCATGTCTATGAGGAACTAATTTCTATTTTTTGTTGGGGAAAGATGTAACCTTGTAAACTCTCATATATTTGAATTAATTCTTAATTTCATATGCTTTTTCCATTAATTGCTAGAGTAATTTATTTGTTCTTATTGCTTGCTTATACAATAACATGATCTGTGAGTTGCATGAGTGCCGACAGGTTCCTTTCAATTTAGGTCCTTGTTAAATTACTCCTAAGGGTTATATTGCTCAGACATGAGGGTATGGGTCTTAGTCGTCTTAACCTCTTGATCTTCACAACTTTTTACCAGGAATGCTAGGAATTGCATGAACTGGTAATTAGGGACAAGCTTATTTACCGAGACATCGGGTTTAAGTGTTTTAGTGAGGGACGTTTGCGTTAATGCATAAAGAAGAATTTGTATATACATGAGAGGGAACTTGGTGAAATCAAACCCCAACAACATATCCATCTCATATTAAATCAAGCTCCATTCACCTCTGTGCTCCTTTGCCACTGATCAATTTTACTTTGGTTTATTTTATTCATTTTGCAATACAAATCCATGATCTCTTTTATTCTAAGTCTTAATTAATCTTGTTTTCACACAACTGTTTAGCGCCGAGAGTCGTCTCGGATACGATACTTGGTCTTACCATTTTATATTACTTGTGCGACTCGGTACACTTGCCGATTTGCCCCAACAAGTTTTTGGCGCCGTTGTCGGGGACTCACGGTTTAATCTATTCTATTTGTGTGATTTTTTATTGATTTTGACTTTATTTTATTTTATTTTTATTTTATTTTATTTTATTCCATTAATTTTAATTTTCCATTTTTATTTTGACTTTAATTTTTATTTTATTTCCTTTTCCCATTTTTATTTTTTTTCAAATCCCTAGTTTCCATTTTTATTTTTATTCCTTTACGCTAACAATATTTTCTAGGATTCTTGTTTTGTTTATGCAGGATTGTGTTAGAACCAGGAGCAACAAAAATTATGAACCTCTTCTGGAAGGGCTTGAGACCAACAGGAGGCCAAGAGAAAATAAATTATCTAGAGAACCTTCTCTAGAGAAAATCCCAATGGCTTCCCAAACTAGTGAAGGAGAGAGGAATGCTAGCAGACACACCTTGGCAGATTACACAACAGTTGTTGGCCCTCATCACTTTAACAGCATCGCAAAGCCAAGGGTCAACATTACAAATATGGAGATGAAGCCTGCTCTGATTCAACTTGTAAAGAGCAACCAATTCAATGGGCTGTCTCATGAAAGTCCATATGAGCACCTGACCACCTTCAATGAGATCTGCAACACTGTAAAGATAAATGGGGTTCCTGATGAGGCTATAAAACTAAGCCTATTCCCCTTCTCTCTTGGAGGTAATGCTAAATTATGGTTGAACTCTTTTCCTGAAAACAGCTTCACTAAGTGGGAAGATGTGGTGACAAAATTCCTCAACAAATACTTCCCACAATCAAAAGTCAACAAAGGGAAGCAAGAGATCTCTTCTTTCAGACAAGGCATGGAGGAAACCTTGGGATAGGCATGGGATAAATACAAAAGCTTGCTGAGAAAGACACCTACTCATGGTTTTGATGAAGGAACGATAGTCATTCTTTTCCTTGGAGGCCTTGGCTCACAAACCAAATTAATGCTGGATGCCTCAGTTGGAGGCAATATCAAAAGAAGGACCCCTGATGAGGCCTATGAATTAATTCAGAACATGGTTGCCAATGATAATGAGATGCATAATGAGAGAGGAGCTCCTGCCCAACCAAAAGGAGTTTTTCAATTATAGCCTTATGATGCCTTGCTTGCCCAAAATAAGATCATCACTAAACAATTGGAGATCCTGACCAAGAAGGTGATGCAGCCACAACAGGAACATCAGAACGTGGCACAGGTTCAACAACAACTCTGTGAGTTATGTGGTGGTGACCATATTAATGGTCAATGTGCAATGCCCGAGAATCTTAATGAAGAAGTTAATTACATGGGCAACCAGAACCAGTTTCGCCCCAATAATTACAATCAAGGGTGGAGATCTCACCCAAGTAATGGACAGGGTGAATTTGGACAAATTGGTGGACAATTTAATAAGCCACCACAGCAGCAGCAACAGTGGCAGCACCAATCATCTTTATTAGACAAAACCGCAAAGCTTCAAGAGACTCTCCATCAATTCATGCAGACAACCCAGTCCAATCAAAAAAGCACAGAAGCTGCCATCAGAAACTTGGAGATACAGATGAGCTAAATAGTCCAACAAATGAAAGAGATGCCTTATAAAAATTTTGGGGCTAATACTAAAGTTAACCCCAAAGAAGAATGCAAGGCTATAGCAAGCATGGAGAATGAGAAAGAGAAAGAGAGTGAGAGAAGAGAAAAGAGAGATGAAAAAATTGAGAGAAAAGAAAAAGAAAGATTGAGTAACTTTGAAAAAAAAAGAGTGAAAAAGAATTTTTGAGTAAAAAAAAATTGAGAGTGAGAAGAAAGAAGAGGTTGGGAGGAAAAAAGAAAAAAAAAAGAAGAAAAAAAAAATTTTGAAAAAAAAATATCCAGCACCCTAAAGAACATGCTACAAGAGAAATACAAGCAGGGTGTTTTGAAGAGATCTCCAAAGAATTGGAGATAGAAGTTCTTGTGACAGAAGCTTTGGAGCAGGTCCCTAAATACAAAGAATTTTTGAAAAAGCTCCTCGAAAGGAAAAATTTAAAAGAGGAGACAACTGAAAAACAAGGGGATTGTAGCGTGATCTTGCAGAGGACTCTTCCTCCAAAGGTAGAAGACCTAGGAAGTTTTACTATTCCCTGCAACATTGGAAACCACAAAATTGGGAAAGCCTTAATTGATTTGGGATCCAACATCAACCTAATGCCCCTAACTGTTCCCAAAAAGGTTGGTGATTTGGAAGTTAAGCCAACAAGGATGTCCCTCCTCATGGCAGATGGATCCCCCAAGAAACCTTATGGTGTGGTAGAAGATGTCATGGTGCAAGTTGCCAACTTGATGTTCCTGGTGGACTTTGTGGTGCTAGAGATGTAGGAAAATGCAGAGATCCCTATCATTCTTGGAAGGCCGTTCATGGAGACGGCTAAAGTAATCATCAATGTTGATGAGGGAACCATAGCTCTCAAGGACCAAGAAGAGGAGGTGATCTTCAGTGCCTGTAACAATAGGCGACAAATTCAAGTGAAGAAAACCAATCCCAAAGCTGCATTTAAAGATGCACCCGGGAATAGTACCAAAGCCAGCAAATCAAAAAGGAAAGGTAAAAAGTGTTTTATGTCACAGGTACCTAAAGAAGAAAAAGACAGCAAAGGAGCAGATGTTCACCAAAGTCCCCTGAAGAAGCAGGAAGGATTGAGACCAGACCTACCTGTACAATGCAACAAAAAGCTTTGGGTTATAAGGGACCTCAGAGCTGATGGACTAATAGATATTTAATCTCCTACTTCTAGGAGAACCAAAAAGGTGAATAGGAAAATGCTGAAGATCAGTTGGCAGGCTAAAGGAAAGGATGACACCACAATTAAAGATGCAGTTGGTTGATGTGACATGAGCCTATTGGGTCAAGCTAGTGACGTTAAAGAAGCGCTTACTAGAAGGCAACCCAGTGCTCTAAACTTTTACTTTTTAATTTTTGTTTTTTGGCTTTTATTTTTGGTTTGAATGTGTGTTTTATTTTATTGTGCTCTGCTTGAATAAACTAAAATTCTAGTGTTTGAATGAAGTTGAGGTGATGCATGATGATAAATTTGTGAGATAGGTGCTTGAAATAAAGTTTGATTAAAATACTGAGCAGATTGTTTTTCTGAATTTGAGAATTTATGAGCTTACCTGTGTGAGTTTTGAGTTTCACAATTGTTCTTACATAATTGTTATTACTTTGGAAGCATGAATGATTTTGCCCAAAATTTCTGTGATTGAACTACTTGCCTGCAGGTTCCACATGATCAAGGCATCTTTTGTTATCCCTTATTCTTTTGGCCTTCAAAATATTTTTGCCCACTAAAAAAAGAAAAATTTGTTCTAACCTTTGAACCTTGAGCCTGATATATGTCTTGAAAAACCTTTTTGAAAAACTTTACCTTGAGTTAAGTTGAGAACATTTGAGGAGGTACTGATAAAGGTTCAAGTTTGGGTTTACCAGGAAACAACCACCTCTCTAGGCAGTGAACACTTAAAAGAAAAAGCAAGAAAATGGCAAAAAGAAAAGAAGAAGTGAAGAAGAAAGAAAAGTTCAAAAAGAAGAAGAAAAAGCTCATTGCAAGGGAAGGTCGGGAAAAAGGAAAGAGGGTTGGTCTTGAAAGATGAATTCATAATTTTCTCTCTTGACTCAAGGAACTTTGCTGACCAGAAAAACCAATTTCCTTCTTAGCCCAGCCAAGTTACAAACCATGAAAAGCCCTTGTGACGATTACCTGCTTGTGAATATGTTTGATTGTGGTTAAATGAAAGGCAAAATTAATTTGTGTGACATTTTGATAACAGAGAGACACACCACACCATACACCTGTGAGTTGAGTGAGACACTTTTTGAATGCTTGAGAGATATACTTAAGTGCTTGAGTGAAACATTTTCCCTAGTAAGGAATAGTTCTCTGAATTTCTGATGGCATCTCTGCTTGGTTTATTGATCACTCGTAAGGATAGAACCTGTTGAAAATGTATCACATTAAGCATGATTGAATTGAAGCATCTGCACATCTTGACTGAAATCTTATGCAGAAATTGATAAAAGTGATTCCTTTTCTTGAAAATGTTTTTTTTGAAAAAGGTTGAGTCATTGTAGTGATTGTTCTGAAAAGCTGAGTTGCATTTTGTTTGCTTGAGGACAAGCAAAATACTAAGCTTGGGTTTGTGATAACGGTTTGAAACACCATTATTTGCTATGTGATTTTTATACTAAAAGCACTTTTTTTTTTCATTTAGAAACTTGCTTGGACTCGTGTGTTTTCAATAAATTTTGTGAATAAGAGAGTTGAGGTTGATTTCAACATTTTTCTAACAAACTCCTCTTGTTTTGACAGAGATTGAAGGAATACTAGAAGAATAACTGAAAAGTATAGAAGATGGAGCTCAAAAGGGATAAAAAAGGCACCAAGAAGAGGGAA
Source organism: Vigna mungo (assembly GCA_036885675.1). Classification (NCBI taxonomy): domain Eukaryota; kingdom Viridiplantae; phylum Streptophyta; class Magnoliopsida; order Fabales; family Fabaceae; genus Vigna; species Vigna mungo. Next base: position 23,177,395 of record CP144698.1, read on the forward strand.
AACCCGAAGCCCAGGCGATAGGAACGAGAAAACAGTGTGAGGAAATCACCGCTGGACGCCCGGGCGATGGACGCCCGAAGCCTGGGTGTCCAAATCTGACGCCCAAGCACAATATGCGCCTCAAATCTCGCCCAGGCGAGCTCCCTACGACGCCTGGGCGATACATCACCTGGATCGGGCCCTGTTTCTGCTCCGATTTGATTCTTTCAGACAGGGCCGCACTTTGGTACGCATATGACACTATTGAAAGGACCCTGGAGCTTTAGGTTTTGCATCCCTGGCAGAAGAGAGCATAGCAATACACTCTTAGCCTATTCTAAATCTTCCATTCTCCTTTCTTTCTTCCATTATTCATAGAGTTCCCCCATGTCTATGGGGAACTAATTTCTATTTGTTGTTGGGGAATGATGTAACCTTGTAAACTCTCATGTATTTGAATTGATTCTTAGTTTCATATGCTTTTTCCATTAATTGCTAGAGTAATTTATCTGTTCTTATTGCTTGCTTATGCAATAACATGATAGGTGAGTTGCATGAGTGCCGACAGGTTCCTTTCAATTCAGGTCCTTGTTAAATTACTCCTAAGGGTTATATTGCTCAAACATGAAGATATGGGTCTTAGTTGTCTTAACCTCTTGATCTTCACATCTTTTTACCATGAATGCTAGGAATTGTATGAACTGGTAATTAGGGACAAACTTATTTACTGAGACATTGGGTTTAAGTGTTTTGTGAGGGACGTTGGTGAAATCAAACCCCAACAACATATCCATCTCATATTAAATCAACCTCCGTTGACCTTTGTGCTCCTTTGCCACTGATCAATTTTACTTTGGTTTATTTTATTCTTTTTGCAATACAAATCCATGATCTCTTTTATTCCAAGTCTTAATTAATCTTGTTTTCACACAACTGTTCAGCGCCGAGAGTCCTCTGGGATACGATACTTGGTCTTACCATTTTATATTACTTGTGCGACTCGGTACACTTGTCGATTTCCCCAACAATAAACTTGTTGCTTTGCCATAATTTTAAGCATAAACTATCTTATGAACTTAATTGATTACTTAACCAGTGCAATCAATTACTTCATACATATTTGCTTTGTCCAAGTGGTTTTAATATATGAAAACATTAGAATGCATACAACATATGTAAAACACATTAATGATCATAGAAAGTATACAAACAATCAGTTGAGAAACATATGTATGAAACATAAAGACATATTTTTGTTGTTGTCATCATCAAAAACCACACACATGAGACATTTAGGATTGGGTTTAGCAATCACTTTGCTCCCTTTATCAACATTTTGCATTTATTTGGCCTTTTTATTCTAATAGTAGGAGATTTCTAAGGTAAAGGAGGAAATTTTAGTAGCAAATAATGCATGCTGGGAAATTGAAGAATTAGCAGTTAAGGTATCACTAATGGAAAAACGCTGTTTAACGTTGGTTATTTTGGGCTTTTGACGTCACTTCCAGAACCAACATCTATTCTAGTGACGTTAACTTTACATCAGTCCGGTAATGACAGATGTCTCTGTAGACGTTGCCTGTGAACACAGTCGACGTCTACAGAGACGTCAGGCAGAGTTACAATAGACGTTAACGTAGACGTCAGTGGTCAACAAAAGAGACGTCTGTACGCGCTGGATCGTTTTGGCCACTGTTACTTAATGGACGTCGCCTTGTGAATGACTGACGTCTATAGACGTCAGTTTTGCATTAACCGACGTCTACTGGGTATTTTTTTTTAATTAATATTTTATATTTTGAATATTACCATACCTGAAAATCAGAAAAATTTCCCAGAACAATTTTTTATAATAAAGAATTTTTTGTTTTAGCTATAAATAGGTATAATTCAATCAAAGATCAAAAAAATGAAATTATAAACTTAAACTAAACCTAAGTAATTGAAAACAACAAAAATAAGTATTGCTCTAGATCCACTTTTGGAGAAGATAAGTTGCCCACACCTGCCTTAGCTGATTTATCGTGTCTTCGGGTAAAGCAGATGGATTGTTGAAGCGCTGCACAATTAAGAAATATTGGTTATGGTTTGATATATGTTCAAAAGAATTAATTGATTTTTGATGTTTTCAAAGTAAGCCTTATTATTACCTCATTCCAGCTATCTGTAATGCCAGCTCGAATGATGGTCCTAAAATGAAAAACTAAATATAGTCAAGAATTAAGATCATTGAATAACATAGTAAATGAATAAAAACTATAAATGCACCAAACCTTGGGATACACGACTTGATTTAGCTGACCTCGAGATTTACCCATTACTCTATTTACATTAAAATAGAAAGTAATGTCAACATAAATATGAAATCATAAAAAATCACTAGTACAAAAACTGCTTTTTTACAGCGCACATTATGCCACGGTTCACCAGAAACCGCAGCATAATGCTGCGCGGTGGCAGTTCTATAAATAAATTGAACTTATATACCGCGGTTGTGTGGGGAACCGTGGCATATAACCAAGTCAACCAACCCCTTTGACTCCACGTCAGGCAAAAATATTTAATGACAGGGGAATAGGCCGCGGTTCTCTGTCCAACCGCGGCCTATTCCACTGTCAATTTATTGCAGATGCTGACATTCCCCATCAATCAGCACCTGCACTAAATTGACAGTGGAATAGGCCGCGGTTGGACAGAGAACCGCGGCCTATTCCCCTATCAATTTATTGCAGGTGCTGACTGATGGGGAATGTCAACAGGTGGCAGGGGGAATAGGCCGCGGTTGGTCAGAGAACCGCGGCCTATTCCCCCTGTCAATTTATTGCAGGTGCTGACATTCCCCAAAAAGCAGTTGTGAGGCAGTTAAGGGAAGTCTGAACGTTGGGGAATAGGCCGCGGTTGTCCGGGGAACCGCGACCTATTCCCTGGTCTGAGGTAATTTTAAAATGTTGCAGAGTATATGCCGCGGTTGGGCGCTGAACCGCGGCATATAAGTTAAAAAAATTTCAAAAATGCCATTTTATATTATTTTTTTAAAATGAATAGGTCGCGGTTAAGTGTAGAACCGCGGCCTATTCCCCCTTTATGCCGCGGTTAAGTGTAGAACCGCGGCAGATTCTCCTCCTGAAGTTAAAAAAATAAAAAAGGCGAAACAGTTTCGTCTTCTTCGCGAAACAGTTTCAGAGCGTTTTGCGTCTTCTCCGACCCTGTTCTTCCATTCTCTATCATTTTTCATCGTTTAAACTGCATTTTGTTGGGTGCATTTGCCATTTTTGACGTTGCGGAAGATTTTTGACCCATCAGAATCGTCATTTTCTACCCTGAGATCGTGAACAGCATTTTGTCGCGCCCATTCCAGGTACTTCCTTTATACCCTCGTCAAGTTTTTCATTAAGCCTCTATGTTTTCATTTCTTGATGCATTATTTGTTGTGGCTTTGATCATTTTTGTCAAATTTGTTGTGGTTTCGGTTGTTCTTGAAGAGGCAAAGTATGTTAGCTTTTATTTCAATGTTTGATCGTTTTTTATCAAATATGCTATGAACCTTTTTTGTCAAATATGCTATGAACGTTTTGTCAAATATGCATATGTTGTTGCGGCTTTGATCATTTTTGTCAAATATGCTATGAATTGATCATTTAAATGATTATTAATTGTATGATTGTATGACTGAATTGATTGTATGATTAAATTTATAATTTTATATACAAAATTGTATAATTGTAATTTCGTCAAATTTAGGAATATGGATCGAAATTGGATTAATTTACCACATATTAGTGTTGAGTACAAGAGAGGTGTAGAGGAGTTTATACAATTTGCGCAACTTAATGAGGGGAGAAGTGACGATGAAGTGAAGTTTAGATGTCCTTGTGTAAACTGTTTGAATGGGAGAAAGTTGAACGCAACTCAAATTAGAGAACATCTTATCTATGATGGTTTCCTAAGATACTATACAACATGGATATGGCACGACGAAGAAATACACTTTCCGATTGACTCGCAAACTGAAAATGTTACAAATTCCACCATGGAAGAAGATCAACCGGATGAAGACAAATTAGAGGACATAATCCGCGATGTTGGCGCAGAAAATTTTGCCAAAGCTCATGTGTATGAGACGATGTCGACTGATGCCGAAACACCTTTGTATGTCGGTTCAACTAAGTTGACACGTTTGTCAGCCGTGTTAAGGCTCATGAATTTGAAGGCGAGCAATGGATGGACTGATAAGAGCTTTACAGAATTGTTGACGTTGTTGAATGAAATGCTGCCAGATGGAAATACACTGCCCACTCGTAATTATGATGCGAAGAAAATTGTTTGTCCAATGGGTATGGAGTATAAAAGGATACATGCTTGTCCGAATGACTGCATTTTATATAGGAAAGAGTTTGAATTTTTGACAAAGTGTCCAAAATGTGGCTTATCACGATACAAGTCAAAAAACAATAGTGAAGATGATGGTCAGATTGAAAAAAATGGATCTGCTTTGAAAGTAATTTGGTACCTTCCAATAGTTCCCAGACTTAAGCGTTTGTTTGCGAATCCCAAAGATGCTAAAAACCTTAGATGGCATGCAGATGAGAGAAAAATTGACGGGCTGCTTCGTCATCCAGCTGATTCACAGCAATGGAAAAATGTTGATCGACAATTCCCCGAATTTGGTAAAGAGTGTAGAAATCTTAGGCTTGGTTTAGCCACTGATGGAATGAACCCATTTGGTAATCTGAGTACCAATCACAGTTGTTGGCCATTTATATGATAATTTACAACTTATCTCCTGCATTGTGCATGAAGAGGAAGTACATGATGTTGTCTATGATGATATCTGGTCCAAAGCAGCCTGGAAATGACATAGATGTTTATCTAAGCCAACTAGTTGAAGACTTGAAGGTTTTGTGGGTTGATGGGGTTGAAATATTTGATGCATTCGCTTCAGAGACTTTTATGATGCGTGCAATGTTATTTTGCACCATTAATGACTTTCCTGCTTATGGTAATTTGTCAGGATACAGTGTCAAGGGTCATAAAGCGTGTCCTATATATGAAGAAAACACTGTAGCTCATCAATTGAAACATGGAAGAAAGACGGTGTATCTGCGTCATCGGAGATTTCTAAAACGTAATCATCCATATCGAAGGTTAAAAAAAGCATTCAATGGAGATCAAGAGAGGGATGAAGCACCAAATCCACTTACTGGCCTTCAAGTTCTTGAAAAAGTTAATAAAATACATCATGTATTTGGGAAAACATCCAAGAAGTCCTCTGTAACGACCCCTTGGAAGAAGAAATCAATATTCTTTGATCTTCCATATTGGTCAAAGTTAGATGTTCGACATTGCATAGATGTGATGCATGTAGAAAAGAATGTGTGTGATAGCTTGATTGGTACACTACTCAACATTCAGGGAAAGACAAAAGATGGAGTGAATGCTCGTTTGGATTTCGTTGACATGAATATCTGAGAAGAGTTGGCACCCAAGGAGGTTGGTAAACGTACTTATTTGTCCCCTGCATGTTACACAATGTGTAGACAAGAGAAGATAAGTTTTTGTGTTTGTTTAAAGAGTATCAAAGTACCACAAGGATACTCTTCAAATATCAAGAGTTTAGTGTCGATGCAGGACTTAAAGCTTGTTGGCATGAACTCTCACGATTGTCACGTCTTAATGCAACAATTGTTACCGGTGGCTATTCATGGAATTTTGCCCAAAAATGTTAGGCACACCATAAACAGGTTGTGTTCATTTTTCTCGTGAATTTGTAGTAAAGCCATCGATCCTACAAAGTTGGATGAACTTCAAGGCGAGATTGTTATCATCTTGTGTCAACTAGAGATGTTTTTCCCTCCATCTTTTTTTGACATCATGGTACATTTACTTGTTCATTTGGTTAGGGAAATCAAGTTCTGCGGACCGGTATACTTAAGATGGATGTATCGTATTGAGCGTTATATGAAGATTTTGAAAGGGTACGTTAAAAATCCATATCGTCCTGAAGGTTCGATGATTGAAAGGTATATTGCTGAAGAAAGTATCGAGTTTTGTTCAGATTACATGACATCAACGAATCCAATAGGAGTTCCTCGCACATCATGGTTGAATAAATTTTCTACAAGTAAAAGCATCCGAGGTGTGAATGTGGTGACAAAAGATCGCGATGAATTGTTGCAAGCGCATCTTTATATATTGAACAACACAGATGAGGTGATCCCTTTTTTGGAAGCACACAAAGCCATTGTTAAGAATAAAAATCCAAGACAATCAGAGAAATGGCAATTGATGGAGCATAACAAAACATTTATGTCTTGGTTCAAATCTGAAATTGACAAAGAGCCACATCCTTCTGAAACTTTATTGTGGCTTGCAAATGGTTTGAAGTTTGATGTCGTGTGTTGTCAAGGTTATGAAGTCAATAATTGCACATTCTATACGAAGAAATTGGATGATAAAAGCACAGTACAAAATAGTGGAGTCAGTTTAGAAGCTGAGTCACTTCAATTTTCCACATCAAAAGATCAATCTCCTGTACTTGGATCAATGAGATATTATGGTATAATAGAAGAGATATGGGAGGTTGATTACACCAAGTTTTTTGTTCCATTGTTTAAATGTAAGTGGTTTGACAATAAGAGTGGTGACGCAACTCAAATTAGAGAACAGTCTTCAGGGGATGAGGCTCCCCCAACCAGATCCACTAGAGGACCCACTAGGATGAAACAACTATTGCTCAGGAAACAAAGTGGTGAAAGAACTCCGGTGAACGTGAATGTCACCACGGGTGTGGCAACTGGCCGCTATGCAGATGACTTCCGATCATACCTTGGAGTGGTGACACGTGATAAAATTAGCATTCTCATTCCATCTTTTGATCATGTGTTCGAGGTTGATCGGAACGTTATTTGGAACGATATATTGGTAAGTTAATTAATAGCATTTGAATTAAAATTTGTTTATATTGATAATTTTGTACTAATACAACTTTATTATCTTTATTTCAGGTGACTTTTGACATTCCAAATGTCGCAACACTTAGAAATAAGTGTTTGTCAACTGTTGCAGAAAATTTCAGAAACTTTAAAAGCAAGTTGACATCAAGATACATCTATGGAAAGCAAAAAGATAAGACTCCATGTAGTTTATATAAGTCCATTGATGAGGAGACTTGGCGGCTTTTTAAAGAGAGTCGGTTGTCAAAGGAATGGCAGGTTAGTATAGTTGATATTATATATCAAATATATATAATATATATCATATGAACTAATTAATTCATGTGTGTGTGACAAGCAATTAGAAGCAAAGCACAAGGAACAAGTGCTCATAACAAAAACCCCCACCTATTATCTTGTGGTGGGTATAGGAAGCTTGAGGAGAAACTCCTCAAGCAAAAGGCAGATGCTAGACCACCATCTCAGGGTGGTAGCCCTCCTCAGCCTCCTTCTCCACCGTCTAGACATGAGAAATGGAAGTTGACCCATATGCGACCATTAGGCACCTACTCTTCCGACACTGCACGAGAGATTTCTGAAAGAATTGTAAGTTATCACTCTTCCTAAAATAATAAGTATTCTCATTGTACATACTACATTAAACTATTTTAAGAATAATGGTGTTTTGTAATGTTACAGGACGCCTTGGTTGAGCAGAGCTCCCAAGGCCAATTCACTCCAGAGGGTCGCCAGGATATTCTTGCTGCTGCGATTGGACGACCTGAGCACCTTGGACATGTACGTGCTGCAGGTTCTAGAGTAGGAATTAAAGATTATTTTGGGAGCTCTTCTCGTCAGCGTTCATATTCATACAGCGATACACAATGGATGACAGAAGAGATCACAAAAAAGGTCTGAGAAGACCTTAGAGAGGAGATCAGGGCCGAGGTTAGATCAGAGATGAGGGCTGAATTCCAAAGCATGTTCCAGCAGCAGTTTCAGAACATGCGCGCGGTGCCATCTCCTATAGAGGAACATGTTATCCCTGCCCCCCCCCCCCCCCCCACAGCTAAAGCTAATAAACATTTGTGTGCAATTATTTCTATCTTTTGTATAATTTAACATTTACTCTAACAGGGAGAAGCGGGAAAGGAAGTTGTTCCGCATCAGCCATCCCAGAGGATGACATGGACGATGGTAGTCCATGTCTGCTATACATTTTAGATGATACTGAGATGGTGCTGGTAGCTCGCGGAACAGAGTTTAGGACAACGACTGTATGTCATGGTATGCAACTATTAGAGGATGAGGTGAAGGTCTCAGTGGATGAAATGATCATACCAGATGCCATGGTTCCTCTGTCCACGAAAGAGATTTTCACTGTGGAACAAGCATATAAGTCGTTTATCAGTTGGCCTAAATTTTTGGTTAAACCAGTTTCTGACCCCTCGGTATGAAATTCTTCTCTACACTTCTCAATTTTAAAGGTTTTTAATGCTCTATATTACTTATCTTATCTTTTCATGTAACAACAGACGCAGGCATAGGAGAAGATTCCTCTATCTGAGGATGATCCTCTTGCTTCATTGCATCCACTTGCTGACATCCTTGATGAGCATCCTTTGGAGGTTGAGTATGATGCTAATGTATTTGGGAGAGGCTCTGAGGTCCCAATATACCTTCATAGCCAAGATGTCCGTGAGCTTGCGTCGGGAACACAAGAGTTGAATATTTCAATTATTCAGCTATGGATCATGTAAGTCTATGAGCAATTATTTATATATAAAATTGATTTATATATCAAGTATCCTTATATCAAAGTTAATTTTTTATTTCAGGCATATATCTGGGGTCAGTAACAAGTTGGGGCGTTCAGATGATTATGGATTCGTTGATCCCCAATTAATTCATGAATCAAATGATTTTGAGCAAATCAACATGAATCTTATAAGAATTTTTGCAAGCCGCAAGAAAATATACTTGTTGCCTTATATATCCGGGTAAGTGAACTTTGTTAACATAATAAAGTTCCATATGTGATTTTAATATTTAATAGTTACGTTATTATGAATTTCAGGCGCCATTGGCAACTTCTTGTTATGTCTATGCATGACAACACTGCTTTGTGGTTCTGTTCATTGCACAGGCCTCCTCCCCCACAACTCAAACAAGCAATTGATTGGTAAGAACATCAATGCTTGGACTTTCTTTGTTATATAAATGAATGCTAAAACCTTTTTTTATAAACAGTTCTATTCTAGCAACTATGATGATGGGTGGGAGATCAATTGCTAACAGTAGAAAGATTACTTGGATTTCTCTCAAGGTTTGACATATGCTAAAGCCATACTTTGTTATACTTGTTTTATTTTAATGTTATTCACTAACTATTATCAACTGTGATGATATATTGTAGTGTAGCAGACAAAATGGGCCATATGAGTGCGGATACTATGTAATGTATTGGATGACCCATATTGTTCGTTCTCACATCACAAGGAGCTGGGAAACGGTAATATTTAACTTTAACAAATTTTGATTTTTTTCCCAAATGATGAATTCATATACACTAATTAATATGAATTTTCTTTTGCTGAGATTCAAGACTACTACACCAGTTCCTGAGAAGCCACTATTATTCATTAGGAAGGCTGCTGCGAAGTCTATAATTAGATTATACAATAGCTCTTAGATTTAAACATTGCATTTGATTAGATTGTATTTTCTTAGACTCTATACTTTATTTGATGTTGAAATACATTTGAACATGTGTTTGTTATGTTGAAATTGAATTTGTGTATATGTTTTTATATGCAGGTCTGTTTTTGTGGTAGTGGATATCACAAAAACAGACCTGCAATTTTAAAAAACTGCAGGGGAATATGCCGCGGTTGTGACCTTAACCGCGGCATCTACTTTTTCGTTTTAATTTTTTTTTTTTAAAAAAGACATATGGTCGCGGTTCTTGCACTAACCGCGGCCTATAATGGACACTTGTTGTCGCGGTTGAATCGCGGCATATAGGGGAATTTTTTTTTTTTTAAAAAAAAAAGGATTTAGGCAGCGGGTCCTTGGACAACCGCGGCAGATAACGGAACTTATATACCGCGGTTTTAACCGCGGCCTAAAGTCTCTGACTTACTACCGCAGTTCGTAAACCGCGACCTATAGTGAAAAATAACCGCGATAAAATCCCCTCGCTGCACTAGTGAATTAAGGCCTACATGAATTTAAAAGTCATTTTTAGCGATACACTTACTCTTGAAGCATGGTTCTCAAGTCATTTTTCATCTTCCTTTGCAGCGAACAAAAGAAGACAACTGTACTTTATTTGGGAATGAGGATCACCAGCTGCCAGTGAGCCCTGTTTGGAACATCATAAATAGTTAGTAAACTAATTAAGTAAACTTTAATTACCTTTTACATAAAACAACACATACCCATCAATGTGTGACACAAGGTATATGTCTCTGTTTGACTCAGTCATCCATGTTTGCAAATAATTTTGTTTGATTTCAGCTGTGTTACCACAACGTTGAATGGTCTGAGGTTCAATAAATATGTAAAGAGAAGACCGACCTTGGTCTACAATGACTGTGCCCATGTACCTATAACAACAAAGTTAACTTGTTACAAAGTAGGCATCTAACTTAAACTAATATGGTTGACAAAATTAACTGCCTTACATGCACCAGAGTTTAAGAATGGAAATATTCAACTCCCTGTCTCCCTAGATGATCTCCGATACATCATTGAATGTGATATATACTGGCATATGGGGGGAGACCAAATACTCTTAATTCCCAGTATATTTGAATTGATCCTTTGATGAACTTGGGAATGTTTGACATTAGCTTTGCTATGGGATTATCTTCTGCGTCAACCGTGTCATCACCATGATCAACATCATCATATTCAGGTATTGGTGCGTCATGCATCGGCTGCTTTTGAGGTCGTGTGAACTGAACATAGAATTTTCAAAGTTATGAACAAATATTTTTAATTAATAATATAAAATTAGTGAAGATAACAATATTATACCTGTTGTGTACCAATGTGTGTGATAACCAATGCTCTAGGCCAGGCTAAAAAAGTTCCTATCGCCTCCCCCACAAATTGAACTTCAGGAGTCGGTACAGGCACCTGAGCTTGTGGATCTCGAACCTCGTCAATCATGATACACACGTGCATGGGTGATATGAGAACACCATGAATAGTCTGTCCTCCCTCAACTACTCGTCCGATCACTAGTAAAAAATTGACATTCTATAGTGCACATTATGCCACGGTTCACCAGAAATCGTAGCATAATACGAACTTATAGGTCGCGGTTGGCCTGAGAACCGCGTCCTATACCCCAATCAAACTTATGCTTTGATGCCACGTCAGAAAAAGAACAAAATACTAGGGAATATGTTGCGGTTCTGCTAGCAACTGCGGCATATTCCCATGTAATATTCTGACATTAACAATTAGTCAGCTCCTGAAATAAATTTGCAAGGGAATATGTCGCGGTTACTCGTAGAACCGCGACATATTCCCCTGCAAATTTATTTCAGGGGTTGACAACACTAAGAGTGTCAGAAGATTGCAAGGGAATATGCCGTGGTTGCTCGCAGAACCACGGCATATTCCCGTGCAACCGTCTGACATTCACATTTAGTTAGCCCTACAATAAATTTGCAGGGGAATATGCCGCTGTTCTGCGAGTAACCGCGGCATATTCCCTCTGTAACATTTATGGAGGCAGTTGAACGTTTATCTGAAAGTAAAGGGACAATAGACCACGGGTGGGGGAAAACCGCGACAGAAAGGTTTCTGAAAATTTTCAAAATTGCCATTTCTTTTTAATTTTTATTATTGTTTAATACGAATAGGCCGCGGTTCTCCTAACAACCGCGGCCTATGCCGTCATATGACAACGGGTTTAATGTGAACGGCGGTAGTATGGTTAAAATAGGTTAAAAAAAATTTTGAACAGTTTTCGTCTTCCACGCTTTCAGAAAACCAAATCAGAAACCTTCGTTCTGCTGCGAGCCCTCCGTTATGCTGCAAGCCCTCCGTCAGCCCATTGACGCCAGCCGTTCCCCGTCCGTCGGACCTCTGCTTCGGTGCTGGACCCCTGCTTCTCTGCTGCGGCACTCGCGTCCCTTCTTCTCTGCTGCGGCAAATTTCTTTGCGAAGAGAACCAGGTATGGGTTTGATTCTTCTCCGCCGCGTCCGATGTCTGATTGTTTTCCTATGGTAGTCTTTGCTTTTTGTTGTTTCTGGTGAAACATTCTACATTTTTTTTTTCTTAAGAAAGGTTTGGCTAACACGTTTTGGAATCAAAAGCAATCATCAATTTCAAGAACACACATAACTTTGCAAAAGCGAGTCATGAACGTGGTTGAATGAAATTATAGCGATGTAGCGTGCCTTGCTTTCATCTTGCAGTGAAACGTTAAAATTGACATAGTTAAAAAGGTACAAGAGCAGAAAAGAAAGGAGAGATGTTGATTTGATTAGGTGGTCGAAAATTGAAATTATGGTTTGAATAAAAGTAAGGTTTGAATTGAATGTAGGAGAAAGCAAAAGGACTATTTTGTTTTCTTTCTTCTGACTCTTCTATTCTATGCTATGCATTGATTCACTTGATAGTAAATGCATAAATGTAGTGAATTCGAGAGTGGTGACAGTGACAAAGATGAGGGGCATTATCATTTAATATTTATTTTTTTTTATGTTGGGGAATCAATTGAACTGGCTATGTTGGCAGTGTCCCAGCACCAGTCTTGATGAACTTAAAAAGGATTATTAGGCTGCTTCACTTTGAAGGGTCAATACGTCTAAATTCTGATGCATATATTTGTGTGCACAAACAGAATTTTACTTTTATTTAGATTTGGATTTTGGAACCAAATCTCTATCTGTGTCAAATTACATCATACTTATTTGCATATGTTAACTATTTAATTCTTTGCGATAGATTAAATAATGTTTAAGTTTTCTGCTACTTTACACTTACACAACCAATTACTATGAAAGTGTTAGTTCTTTACAAGAAACATTTGGGAACAAGATGACAGTGATTTAAGTTGCTTCATATTGGGCTTTGGTGCTATTTTCATTTTTGGTTTCGAACTGATTTAACAGAAAAAACAAATGAAACATATATCTCTTCAAATTTCATTAATAAAACAAATATTTCAATTAAGTTTTTCCTGTGTTTTTTTTGCAGTTTTTTATTATCACAGATTAATTAATAAAATATCATCTTTTAGTTATAAAAAAAATAAAAGGGTCATAGAATAATAAATTTCATAATTATTTTATATTTTTTAATGGTTATGGCACGGGCATGTTAAAATTACTGTGAGAATTTGCTTAAGAAATTTAGATGAATGGTGTGAGAATTTGCTATCCAAAAATTACTGAACTCTTTTAGTAGAAGAAATGTTTTTGTTTTTGGCGAGTAGAAGAAAAGCATGTTAAAGCTCTCATCCACTTTTTCCTATTCCTTTTTGGTTAATTTTCCCCCCTCATTTATTTCAATTCATGGATTATGAAAATGCCATAATATGGTACAATTATTTGCCAGTACAACTAGTATTCAATAATTATGAATTATTAAGTTGTTCAATTTTTCTCATTAAATTCGTATATAACCAACCTATCGTACTGACAATTATTAGAATCGTACTGACAATTATTAGAATGATTTTGTAAATTTTTTATTACATATACTTTCATATGTTTCTACTCATCAAACACATAATTTTAAATATATACTGATTTTCAATTTATTTTTTATTTAATATTAAAAATAATTAGAAGAATTTTGTAGTCATCTAATTTTAAATTATCATCGAAATCAATGTAAAAAAAAATTGTAAACTCAATGATAAAATCTTTTACTAGTCCTTCTATCCCTGCATTTACTTGTTGTTTCAAAATATTTTCCACTTTAGAAAATTAAGAAAGTATTAATTATTTTTTCATTAATATATTTATATGGCCAATGATTATTTTCTTGCGTTTTTTATTATTTTAGATGATGAGACTTACGTTTTGTTATATCTGTGTGTAGGTATTGTGATTTTGCTGCGTTCCAAAACTCAGGTAGTTGTATTTCTCTGTTGTTGGCTCCTTTTTCACGCTCTCAGGTTCCTATTATTGTGTTTATTAAACTTTTTTTTGTAAATTTTTAATTTTTTGTATGTTGAATATATATAATTATGTGTGGTTGAATGTTTGAATTGATCATTTGAATGCTTATTAATTGTATGATTGTATCACTAAATTGATTGTATGATTAAATTGATTTAATATGTAAAATTATATAATTGTAATATTTAGGAATGGATCAAAATTGGATTAATTTACCACGCATTAGTGTTGAGTACGAGAGAGGTGTAGAGAAATTTATACAATTTGCGCAACGTAATGAGGGGAGAAGTGATGATGAAGTGAAGTTTAGATGTCCTTGTGTGAACTGTTTGAATGGGATAAAGTTGAACGCAACCCAAATTAGAGAACATCTTATCTGTGATGGTTTCCTAAGATGCTATACAACATGGATATGGCACGGGGAAAAAATTCATTTTCCCACTGACTCCCAAACTGAAAATGTTATTGATTCCACCATGAAAGAAGATTGACCGGATGAAGACAAATTAGAGGACATCATCCGCAATGTTGGCGCAAAAAATTTTGCCAAAGCTCATGTGTATGAGACGATGTCGACTAATGCAGAAACACCTTTATATGTCGGTTCAATTAAGTTCACACATTTGTCAGCGGTGTTAAGGCTCGTGAATTTGAAGGCGAACAATGGATGGACTGATAAGAGTTTTACAGAATTGTTGACGTTGTTGAATGGAATGCTACCAGATGAAAATACACTACCCACTCGTAACTATGATGCGAAAAAAATTCTTTGTCCAATGGGTATGGAGTATAAAAGGATACATGCTTGTCCCAATGACTGCATTTTATATAGGAAAGAGTTTGAATTTTTGACAAAGTGTCCAAAATGTGGGTTATCACGATACAAGTCAAAAAACAATAGTGAAGATAATGGTCAGATAGAAAAAAATGGATCTGCTTTGAAAGTAGTTTGGTACCTTCCAATAGTGCCCAGACTTAAGCGTTTGTTTGTGAATCCCAAAGATGCTAAAAACCTTAGATGGCATGCAGATGAGAGAAGAATTGACGGGCTGCTTCGTCATCCAACTGATTCAAAGCAATGGAAAAATATTGTTCAACAATTCCCCAATTTGGTAAAGAGTGTAGAAATCTTAGGCTTGGTTTAGCCACTGATGGAATGAACCCATTTGGTAATCTGAGTACCAATCACAGTTGTTGGCCAGTTATATTGATAATTTACAACTTATCTCCTGCATTGTGCATGAAGAGGAAGTACATGATGTTGTCTATGATGATATCTGGTCAAAAGCAGCCTGGAAATGACATAAATGTTTTATCTAAGCCCACTAGTTGAAGACTTGAAGTTATTGTGGGTTGATGGGGTTGAAATATTTTATGCATTCGCTTCTGAAACTTTTGTGATGCGTGCAATGTTATTTTGCATCATTAATGACTTTCCAGCTTATGGTAATTTGTCAGGATACAGTGTGAAGGGTCATAAAGCATGTCCTATCTGTGAAGAAAACACTACAGCTCATTAATTGAAACACGGAAGAAAGACGATGTATCTACGTCATCGGAGATTTCTAAAACGTAATCATCCATATCGAAGGTTAAAGAAAACATTCAATGGATATCAAGAGAGGGACGAAGCACCAAATCCACTTACTGGCCTTCAAATTCTTGAAAAAGTTAATAAAATACATCATGTATTTGGGAAAACATCCAAGAAGTCATCTGTAACGACCCCTTGGAAGAAGAAATCAATATTCTTTTATCTTCCATACTGGTCAAATTTAGATGTTAGACATTGCATAGATGTGATGCATGTAGAGAAGAATGTGTGTGATAGCTTGATTGGTACACTACTCAACATTCAGGGAAAGACAAAAGATGGAGTGAATGCTCGTTTGGATTTCGTTGACATGAATATCCAAGATGAGTTAGCACCCAAGGAGATTGGTAAACGTACTTATTTGCCCCCTACATGTTACACAATGTCTAGACAAGAGAAAATAAGTTTTTGCCTATGTTTAAAGAGTATCAAAGTACCACAAGGATACTCTTCAAATATGAAGAGTTTAGTGTCGATGCAGGACTTAAAGCTTGTTGGCATGAAGTCTCACGATTGCCACGTCTTAATGCAACAAGGCTATTTGTGGAATTTTTCCCAAAAATGTTAGGGAGACCATAAACAGGTTGTGTTCATTTTTCTCGTCAATGTGTAGTAAAGCCATTGATCCTACAAAGTTAGATGAACTTCAAGGAGAGATTGTTATCATCTTGTGTCAATTAGAGATGTTTTTCCCTCCATCTTTTTTTGACATCATGGTACATTTACTTGTTCATTTGGTTAGAGAAATCAAGTTGTGCGGACCGGTATACTTAAGATGGATGTATCCTATTGAGCATTATATGAAGATTTTGAAAGGGTATGTTAAAAATCCATATCATCCTGAAGGTTCAATGATTGAAAGGTATATTGCTGAAGAAAGTATCGAATTTTGTTCAGATTACATGACATCAATGAATCCAATTGGAGTTCGTCGCACATCATGGTCTTCCAAATGTTTTACAAGTAAAAGCATCCGAGGTGTGAAAGCGGTGACAAAAGATCGTGAAGAATTGCTGCAAGCGCATCTTTATATATTGACCAACACAGATGAGGTGATACCTTTTTTGCAAGCACACAAAGTCATTGTAAAGAATAAAAATCCAAGACAATCAGAGAAATGGCAGTTGACGGAACATCACAAAACATTTATGTCTTGGTTCAAATATGAAATTGACAAAGAGCCACATTGTTCTGAAACTTTGTTGTGGCTTGCAAATTGTTTAAAGTTTGATGTCATATGTTGTACAGGTTATGAAGTCAATAATTGCACATTCTATACGAAGAATTTGGATGATAAAAGCACAGTACAAAATAGTGGAGTCAGTTTAGAAGCTGAGTCGCTTCAATTTTCCACATCAAAAGATCAATCTCCTGTACTGGGATCAATGAGATATTATGGTATAATAGAAGAGATATGGGAGGTTGATTACACCAAGTTTTTTGTTCCATTGTTCAAATGTAAGTGGTTTGACAATAAGAGTGGTGTAAAAATAAATGAATCGAGTATGACACTGGTTGATTTTCGAAAGGTGGGTTACTGAGACAAACCGTTTATCATGGTAAATCAAGCATCTCAGGTTTTTTTATGTCAAATATCCTGCGTCTGACCATTGGTATGTCGCTCTTGAAGGAAAAAAACAAATTGAAGTTAATGAAGAAAATTTGATTAATATTCATATTGCTGACAACCATTCATTTCAAACTACAACAAATTTGGATGAACAATCTCTAGTTGACGATGATGTACATGCAATTCGGTCAGATCATGATAAGGGAATATACATGTGATCAATCCATATTTTTATGTATGAATTTTAAATTTCTGTATAAGTATTTCTTGTTGTTACATGAGTCTTTTATTAATATTTCATGTTGTATCATGTTGGATATTACATAAGTCTTTTATTAATATTTCATGTTGTTATTTATGTTGACAAATATATGGCTGATCATCCACATTCTTCAGGGGATGAGGCTCCCCCTTGTAGATCCACTAGAGGACCCACCAGGATGAAATAACTTTTGATCAGAAAGAATCATGGTGAAAAAACACCGGTGGATGTTAACGTGATCACAGGTGTGGCAATTGGCCACTATGCGGATGACTTTCGATCATACCTTGGAGTAGTGGCACGTGAAAAGATTAATATTCTTACTCCATCTTTTGAACATGTGTCCGAGGTTGAACGGAACATTATATAGAACGATATATTGGTAAGTTATTTACACAATTTCAATTAGAGTTTGTTTATTTTGATAATTTTGTACTGATACAACTTTATTATGTTTTTTTCAACTGACATTTGAGATTCCAAATGTCGCAACACTTAGAAATAAGTGTTTGTCAACTGTTGCTGAAAACTTTAGAAATTTCAAAAGTAAGTTGACTTCAAGATATATTTATGGAAGCCATAAACATAAGTCTCCATGTGCTTCATATCCGTACATTGATGAGGAGACTTGGTGGCTTTTTGTACAGAGCCGGACCTCAGATGAATGGCAGGTTAGTATAGTTGATATCATTCAATTTCTCATTAACAAATATATATCATATGAACTAATTAATTAAACATATGTGACAGGCAATTAGAAGAAAAGCACAAGGAACAAGTGCTCAGAACAAAAAGCCCCACCTATTATCTCGTGGTGGGTATAGGAAGCTTGAGGAGAAAATCCTCAAGCAAAAGGCATATGCTAGACCATCATCTGAGGTGGTAGCCCTTCTCAGCCTCCTTTTCCACCTTCTAGACATAAAAAATGGAAGTTGGCTCGTATGAGACCATCGGGCACCTACTCTTCCGACACTGCACAAGAAATTTCTGAAAGGATTGTAAGTTATCACTGTTCCTAAAATAATAATAATTGTAATTATACATACTACATTGAACTTTTTAAAGAATAATGGTGTTTTGTAATGTTACAGGACTCCTTGGTTGAGCAGAGCTCCCAAGGTCAATTCACTCCAGAGGGTCGCCAAGATATTCTTACTGCTGCAATTGGACGACCTGAGCACCCTGGACGTGTACGTGTTGCTGGTCCTGGAGTAGGAATTAGAGATTATTTTGGGAGCTCTTCTCGTCAGCCTTCATATTGATACAGCGAAGTAGAAAGAGAAAGGCTGACACAAGATATCACAAAAAAGGTTCGAGCGGACCTTACGGACGAGATCACAAACAAGGTTAGATTAGAGCTCAGGGCTGAATTGTATAGTAAGTTCAACTCCATGTTCCAGCAGCAGTTTGAGACCTATGGCATGCGCCCGGTGACATCTCCTGTACAGGAACACGAACATGTTGTGCCTCCCACAGGTAAACTTAATAAACATTTTTTGTGCAATTATTTTTATCTTTTGTATAATCTAACATTTACTCTAACAGTGAGAAGCGGGAAAGGAAGTTGTTCCGCACCAGTCGTCCCAGGGGATGACATGGACGATGCTAGTCCATGTCTATTATACATTTTAGACGATACCGAGACGGTCCTGGTAGCTCGTGGAACAGTGTTCAAGGCAGCGACTGTTGTTCATGGTATGGAGCTATCAAAGGATGAGGTGAAGGTCTCAGTGGACGAAATGATAGTACCAGATGCCTCAGTTCCTCTGCCCACAGATGAGATTTTCACTATGGAACATGTATTCCTGACTTTTATCGCTTGGCCTAAACATTTGGTTGCTTCAGTTTCTGATCCCCCGGTATGGAATTCTACTTTAGACTTCTTAATTGAAAAAGTTTACATGTTATTGATGTCAAAACTTATCCTATTTTTCCATGTAACAACAGACGCAAACACAGGAGAAGATTCCTCTATCTGAGGATGATCCTCTTGGTTCATTGCCGCTACTTGCTGACATCCTTGAGGATAAACCTATGGAGGTTCAATATGATGCTAATGTATTTGGGAGAGAGTCTGAGGTCCCACTATACCTCCATAACCAAGATGTCAGAGAGCTTGTTTCGGGAAAAGAAGAGTTGAATATTACAATTATTCAACTATGAATGATGTAAGTCTATGAACAATTATTTATATATAAAATTGATTTATATATCAAGTATCCTTTTATCAAAGTTAATGTTTGATTTCAGGTATATGTCTGGGATCAGTAACAACTTGGGACGCTCTGATGATTATGGATTCGTTGATCCCCAATCCATTCATGAATCAAATGATTTTGATGTCATCAACACAAATCTGATGAGAAGTTTTGCAAGCGGCAAGAAAATATATTTTTTGCCTTATATATCCAGGTAAGTGAACTTTATTAACATAATAATGAAAGTTCCATATGTGATTTTAATATATAATAATAGTTAAGTTATTATGAATTTCAGGTGTCATTGGCAGCTTCTTGTTATTTCTATACAGGAGAGCTATGCTTTGTGGTTCTGCTCATTTCACAGGCCTCCTCCCATACATCTCAAACAAGCAGTTGATTGGTAAAAACTTCAATCTTTGAACTTTCTTTGATATATAAATGAATACTAAAACCTTTTTGTATATATAGTTCTATTTCAGCAAGTATGATGATGGTTGGTAGATCAATTGCTAACAGTAGAAAGATTGCTTGGATTTCTCTCAAGGTTTGAAATATGCTAAAGCCATACTTTCTTATATTTGTTTTGTTTTAATGTTTTTCACTAACTATTTAAAACTGTGATGATATATTGCAATGTAACAGACATAATGGGTCATATGAGTGCGGATACTATGTCATGTATTGGATGACCCATATTGTTCGTTCTCATATCACAAGAGGCTGGGAAACGGTATTATTTAAATCTAACAAATTTTTATTTTCTCCAACATTTGAAATTCATATACACTTATTAATATCAATTTTTTTGTGCAGAAATTCAAGACTACTACACCAGTTCCTGAGAAACCACTTTCATACATGAGGAAAGTTGCTGCAAAATATCTTATTAGATTATATAATATGCCATAGTTATTAGATTTATAATAATTTGAACATGTTGATTTAGAATTATTAGACTTCGTACATTATTTATATGATTAAACATTGATTATTGTGTTGAACTTGTTCAATATGTGTGCATTGTGATTGTCTGATATGCAGTTCTGTTTTTGTGGTTGTGGAAATCACAAAAACAGACCTGCTATTTAAAAAAAAAAGCAGTGGATCTTATACCGCGGTTGTGATCAAAACCGCGGCAGAAAGTGTGACGTGTTCGTTTTTTTTTTTAAAAAAAAGCCTTTTGGCCGCAGTTCGTGCACCAACCGCAATCTATTTTGGGCTTTATACCGCCGTTGCAACCGCGACCTATAGTTCAACGTTTTTTTCTTTTTTTAAAAAGCGGTTTTGGCTGCATTTGCTGTAGGAACCGTGATCTATTACCCACGCTTTATACCGCGGTTCCAACCGCGGCCTAAAGTCCCAAACTTTCTACCGCGGCTGGATATGCCACGGTTCATGAACCGTGCCGGATAGTGCAAATCAACCGAGGTAGAATCTCTCTGCTGCACTAGTGGATAGCCACAATGGGTGCGAGATTGTTAACAAACTGGCAAGTGTACCAGATCGTATCAAGTAATAATAAATGGTAAGTCCAAGTATCGTTTTCCCAAGAGACTCGCGGCACTAAACTGTTATGCTTTTGCTTAACCAATCAAGACTATAACAACAAAATATTTTTAGGGTTTTTGAATACGAAAAAATAAACATGAATGCAATTTGATCAATTGAGGTTAAACACAAAAGTGGATGGATGATGTTGATAATATGAGATGGATTTGTTGCTAGGATTCAGATTTCACCCAATCACTCTCATAATTCTATTATTCTTATTAGATTGCTTTGTTATCTAATTGTTATGCAAACTTTCTTAGCCTCCCCTTAACCCGATCCCTCGGCGAAAAGGGCCTATTCTTAATTACCGGCTTGTTATCCCTAGCCTCCCCTAGTAACTAGCAACGCATTACCGAACAAAAGCAAAAATAATTGGTCGTCCTACCCCCCTATCCCTATGTGGTATTGCTTAACCAAGGAATTACTCACCAGTTCATGACATTACTGTACGTTCCCATATCAATAAAGGCAAACAACAGTTATAGAATGAGTTAAACAATAAAAGCCTTAAGCGCAGATGGGAAGCCAACAATTGATAATCAAAGCATATGAAAATCATATAAATAAACAAGAAATTCGATATATGAGAGTTTAGAGGTTACATCTTTCCCCAGCAACAAATAAGATTAGTTCTTCATCGTCATGGAGAAACTAGGTGGATAATGGAATGAAAGAGATAGAAACCCTAAAAAGGAGAAAAGGAGAGTTGTCACCATCCCCAAATCTACCCCAAAGGGGTGAAAAGTGTGTTTTTGTGCCTAAGCCATCAAAAGATACAAACCCTAAGACGTTCTGGCCTTTACATAGGGCATAAAAATAACATAAAACAAGCCCAAGCCCAAACAGATCATAAAAATCACAGAAAATAGGTCCAAGCCCAGCAACAACCGCCCGACGTCACACTTATGCCGCCCGGCGGTTTCCCCTATATCGCGCCACCGCTCGGCGGCAAGGGTCTACCGCCCGACGGTTTCCCCTAAATCGCAAAACCGCCCGGTTGCACCACCTGGGCGCCAGACAATGGCTTCTCTACGGTTTTGACCGCCCACCGTTGGATTTTTGGCTCTGGGCTGTTCCTAGACTCTTCGTTTCTTCATGTTTCTTCCTTGTTCTTGAGTCTAAGACCTTCATCTTCAATCCCATTCTTCACTTTTATCAAAATTCCTGCAAAGCAATGCAAAACCAGCATAATTTCTCTAAAAAAAGCTCTTGACTCTCAATCGAATCAACAAACGTGTTTTGCTTGATTCTAAGCTCATTCTAAGCCTTAAAGGGTGTAATTTGGTCTCAAATGAAGCATGAAAATAATTGTTTTTCAACTGTTATCAGGGATCCCCATCAACCAACAAGTCATATTGACCAATGTAGTAAGTAGGTTCAACAACAGAGCATGATCCTTTGGTGTTGGCAGGAGGTGGTGTGGGAGTTTCAGTGGGCACACCCACGGTGGCCTGCATCATGGATTGCAATTTCTCTTCCAGCGCTCTTTGTATTTGTTTTTGTTCTTCTAGCTGCTGAGTGAAGTGTTGCTCCATTTGACGAATTCTTTGATCCCACTGAAGATCTAACTGCTTCAGTGCCTCCTCATTCGTTGATTGAGTTGTTTTTTGTACAGGGCCAAAGTACTCACGAAGACCAATGGACCTAGGAACTGCACGTACATGTCTTGGGTGCTCCGGTTTGCCAATGACCATCGTTAAAATGTCCTCCCAACCTTGGGGAGTAAATGTTCCCTGTGTCTGCTGCTCAACCAACTCATCCTGCACATTAAAATATTTACGTTACTTAAATTGAAAGATATGATAAAAAGCCAATAAAGTAATGTTTACAATTTCAACTTACAATTCTCTATGAGATCGCTACGGCAGAGGCAGATGTCATGTTCCCATCAGATTTCGTCTGAGCAGCCTTCCACATCTCGTACCTTGTAGGTGGAGGTGCTACATCCGGGAACTCAAGCCCCGACTCATCCGCTCGATCCTTCCTAAGTTTCTTCTCCAGTTTCGCATAACCACCGCTCGATCATTTAGCCTTTTCCTTTCTTGGGCGGCTAACCTTTTACTCTGTAAAACAGTTTTTATGCATAACTATATAATAATAAAAACTGCTTTTTAAAAAGGTTGTTGGTTAAGATAAATACCTTCCATGCATTAGTCTCTCTAGATTGACGAAATTGCATCCATTCTTCTTCTGTGAAGGAGTAATGCTGAGATGGATTCTCATGTTGTCTGTCTCCAAATACATACAGACGTGTCAACCTTATCTTGAAATCCATTCATCTCTTACTTATCTGCGATAAGATTTTCTGCCTCATGTCCAGTGTGTTTGGAACATCATATTTTTGCTGTTTAAAACAAGGAACGTGTGAATGACATAATAAGAGCAAAGAAATAATTATATCAAATTTCTTTTAAGTAACCATACCTGAACATCTTTCCATAAGAGGTTCTTCTCGACCTTTGGGACGTCATCCCAAGTTGCATGAAGGATAGAAACATGGCTTTTGGCTATCTTACCCATATAACTACTAAAGTTATCAGCATTTGGCCCTGATGCCACACCGGTTCTTGGGTCAATCTCAAGATGTTTCCTCTACCCAGGAACCTGTCCGGATGTCGCTTTTGGCAAACGTGTCACTCCTCGTGTACGTCTGGTCTATCTTGATGCTGAGTCTGAGGTTGACATACCTGAAAAATATATAAGGTTAATATGAATTGAAATTGAAATATTCATCTGAATAAGAGTACATATAAAGTCTAAACAAAAAACAAGACATTACTTATTAAGATATTGTTTTCTCCCAGATCCCTTCATCGTGATCACTACGAATTGCATGTATGTCATCGGCAATGTCATCAACTAAGTCTTCAATGGGTCTTGATGTGCCACATGTTGTCTCAAGTATATCAAGAGATTCTTCATCATCAAAGTCGTGCATGTTTTTTCCTTCCAAAACCACTGACCATTTTTCGTCGGCTGGATCACTGACGTAGAATATTTGCCTTGCTTGACTTTCCATAATAAATGGTTCATCAGTGAAACTCATCTTTTTAAGATCTACCAATGTGAAACCAGAGCCATCTGTAATGATTCCAGAATTTATATCAACCCATTTACACTTGAAAACGGGGACTCTAAACCTCACATAATCCACCTCCCATATTTGTTGTATTACTCCAAAATAACTAATTGATGCAGTGATTGGATTTTTGTCTTTAGAACTAGAGAAGTGCACTGACTCAGCTTTTAGTGTAACCCCACTATTTTGAACTCTACTTTTGTCATCTTCTTCCTTTGTCTGAAAAAAGATATTGTTAATATAATACCCACCATATGTAATGATATATGTGTTTGGCCCTCGAGATAACCTCAATAGAGTTTCAGAAACATTTGGAGTCGCATAAATCTTTTTCTTAAACCATGGTAAGAAGGTTTTGACATGTTCATTAAGCTACTATTTTTCACTCATTCTTGGATGTGATGCCTCTATTTCATTAACGTGTTCAGAAATATAAGGCATAACATCATCAGTGTTGTTTAAGATGTACAAATGAGCTTGATCAACTTCTTTTCTTACTCACACGTTGAATCCTCACACCACGACCCTTACCTTCACATTTTCCAAGATGTATGCTCTTGGGTAGACCCACTGGTTCAGAACTTGGCATGTAAACTGAACAAAATTCAATGGCTTCTTCTGAAATGTATCACTTTATGATTGAAGCTTCTGGTCTATACTGATTCTTGACATATCCCTTTAAGATTTTCATGTATCTTTCAACATGATACATCCACCTTAAGTAAACCGGCCCACATATTCGAATTTCTCGGACTACATGAACGATCAAATGAACCATGATATAAAAAAATGGTGGAAAATACATCTCCAATTCACATAGTAGTCTTATTCCTTCATTTTCCAATTGATCTAAACATCGAGGGTCAATAGCTTTCTTGCAAATGGCATTAAAGAACAAACACAGACGTGTCAGAATACCCCTAACAGATGATGGTAATATGCCTCAAATAACAACTGGTAACAATTGTTGCATCAATATATGACAATCATGAGACTTTAAACCAACTAACTTTAGCTTTTGCATAGAAACAAGGTTACTAACGTTAGAAGAATAACCTTGTGGAACCTTCACACTTCTTAAAGACTTACAAAAACTTTGTTTTTCTTTTTTAGAAAGAGTATGACAGGCTGGGGGCAAATAGGTGCGTCTACATATTGTCTGTGGATGTAACTCAATTTGGATTCCCATTTCAACCAAATCTTGTCTTGCTTTTATTCCATCTTTCGTCTTCCCTTTGACGTTTAATAAAGTTCTGATGACACTGTCACAAACATTTTTTTCTACGTGCATCACATCAATACAATGTCTAACATTCAGTTTAGACCAATAAGGAAGATTAAAAAATATTGATCGTTTCTTCCAAACTTTTTTTGCAGATGTACTTTTACGATGTTTTCTGAATACAATGTCAATGTTTTTGACTTCGTTGTACACCTCTTTACCATTCCGGGGTCTGCACACAACCTCATCATTGGCACTTCCATTGAATGCTTTTTTCAATCTACGATAAGGGTGATTGCGAGGAAGGAATTTCCGATGTCTTGTATAAACCGTCTTCTGACCATGCTTCAATTGAAGGTAACTAGTGTTTTCTTCACAAATCGGACATGCAAAATGTCCGTTAACACTATAACTGCTTAAGTTTCCATAGGCTGGTAAATCATTTATAGTGTAAAACAACATTGCACGCAAACGGAAATTCTCTTCAACATCTAAATCAAACACTTCGACACCTTCTTCCTACAACAATTTCAAATCATTAATTAAAGGTTTCAAGTAAACATCAATCTCATTGCCAGGTTTTTTAGGACCAGATATCATCATTGACAACATGACATTTTTTCTTTTCATGCACAACAAAGGAGAAAGATTGTATATCATCAACATAATTGGCCATGAACTGTGTTTGCTACTTAAGTTCCCGTACGGATTCATGCCATCAGTTGCAAGTGCAAGTCTTAGGTTTCTTGGATCTGCACCAAATTCTGGAAATGTTTCATCGATCTTCTTCCACTGTGGTGAGTCTACTGGGTGTCGAAGAAGATTATCGCACTTTCTTCCTAAAACATGTCATTTAAGGTTCTTTGCATCCTCCTTAACAGAGAACATACGCTTGAACCTAGGTATTATAGGAAAATACCACATGACCTTACTAGGTGCACCATCATTACCTTCTTCACCAGTGTTTTTGTCAGATTTCTTTTTAAAACGACTTAAACCACATGTTGGAAAGTACTTTAGTGTAGCAAACTCCTTGATGTACAAAACACAATCATTGGGGCAAGCATGTATCTTCTGATGTTCAAGACCCATTAGACATAAAACTTTTTTGGCCTCGTAATTTCGAATAGGAAGAGTATTATTTTCTGGAAGCATGTCCTTCAACAACTCCAACAACTCCGTGAAACTTTTATCGGTCCATCCGTTCCTTGCTTTTAAACTGAACAACTTCAAAGTTGCAGATAAACGTGTAAAGTTCGTGCAGCCTGGGTACAACGGTTGCTCAGAATCATTGATTACAGAATCGTACAAATTAGCTTTTCTAAAGTTATCTTCACCAACATCACGTATCATGTCCTCTAAATGATCACTCATTCATTCTTCTACATAATCTGTTCCTCGTGACGTCATAGGTTGGTCCAATACTTCTCCATGCCAAGTCCAAACCGTATACATTCTCGTTGTGCCCAACATGAATAGATGATCATGCAAATTGCTCAAGTCTTGTCGTATTTGATTAAGACAACGAACACAAGGACAAAAATGTGTCCCGTTCACAGACTTTGCCTTTACTTTAACATATTGCAAGAACACCCAAACACCCTTCTCATATTCTTCAGAGAGGCGACGTGCATTCATCCAGCTTCGATCCATACTATGTTCGTAACATACTTCATCAGTATAAAATTGGACAATTGGACAATCGGACAATTCAAAATTTAATACAAACGATTAATTTTTAATCGTTTGTGTTAAATTTCAAATGGATAAGTTTCACTTAGTGATTTCATATTAATGCATGTCAATTATAATAACACAACTAAACTTAATCACATGCACATACTAACAATCTGCAAACATATGCATATACTAACAATTTGCAAACATATGCATACCTAAACGTCAATATGAAATCATAAAGAAAAAACCAATAAAATGCAAATTCAAAATGCCAACATCATACACAAAAGCCAATAATATCCATACAAATTAAGTTTTCAACAAACAACCTAACCTTTTTAGCAGATTATATATAACCAAATGAGATAGCTGTCGTAGTGCACGCCCATATATAGGTCAGAAAAGCAGTCCCAAAAATGGTTGAAAACGCAACCCAACAAGACGTTTGAAACTACAACAAAATGCAATGAAATGAAATGCAACAAGACTAATTCAATCGGAGCAAAACTAAATTTAAACGGTCAAAAAAACAGAAAACGAACCTCTAATGGCGTGACGGAGAAAAGCTCTCGACGAAGAAGACGATGAATAGTGGAAACTGCTCGCGGGTTCGTGTTCTGAGTTTATGTCACTATAGACGTCGGTTAGCTATCGCGACAGACGTCTGTAAGGTTAGAGACGTCGGTGCTATCACTAATTCGACGTCTATATGATTTAAATATTAATATTGGCGCAGATTATAGACATCAGGTATGTACACAACTGACATCTAGTTGGACATAGTCGTTGGTTGCAGGGTAACCGACGTCTAGTTTGTAGCATAATCATTACAGTTTCACCTAACTGTCAGGTTATAGACGTCCATTAGGGGGGGGCGACGTCTATGTCTCAGACATTATGGCACTCAACTACCTGTCAGGTTATAGACGTTCATTGAGGGTCCACCGATGTCTACCTCGCGACTTTTCACCACCTTTGAGACCTATAGACATCGGTGATTGTCTTGTGGACGTCTATAGGTCGACTATTCATCTTACCTGGCAGCCCTTTAGACGTCGCCTTATAGGGGGATCGACGTCTCGACTTCTTCAGGCATCCGTTAGAGCAGGGGTCGACGTCTAGTTGTCCTACTTAATTACGAAGTTGCCGCCGGTCATCGTTTTACGTCAGTGCACATAACAACCGACGTCTATGTGGTGACGTTAAACAGTGTTTTTCCACTAGTGTATGTCATTTTAATGCTTCTTTATGATAAAATGATATAAAGATTTGCAAAATAGAATCTAATTGGCATATTGACATTTGGTTTGAATTATATAGATCTAAATTGTAATGATTAAGATAAATTCTGGTTTACAAGCTGTTTAGACTATAATGAATACTCTGATTGTTAAACGTGGGCCATATGCTGAAAATGAAGTATATTGACACGGTAGAGAAGCTACAGAACAAGCAGCTGGTCTTCAACACTATAATTGAATATTTGTAATTTTTTTTAGATGCAGTGAATTTTACTTTTGATAATATCTTTTAAATTTGAAGTATTTATTTTATCAATTGACCGATTTTGTTTTATTTATCATACCTAAACTTGTTAAAACAAATAATTTTATACAAAAATAATGTGATTACATAATTAAGGATGAGAATGTAAAATCAAATTTATTGCAAATAATTTTTTTTATTAATCATGTATAAAAATTGCGATATTTGGAACAAAAAGACTAAATCAAGTATTTTAAAAATTAAAAAGAGTATACAGATCAATTTAACATTTACAAAATAAAAAATAAACTTATTTGAAATTTTAAAAAAATTAAAAACATGTTCAATCCTTTTATCATACACAAGTACGAAACAACTACACGTTTAAAGTATTATTTTTAATTAAATTACGTTAAACTTCTTTTTCCATATAAAAATAGCTGTTTGTTCTCACCTTTGTCCATTGTTTTTCTTAGTTGGTATGTGGTCCATTTTTTTTCTTAATTCGATAGGCCGAAGATACTTCTCTTACATCCCAAATTTATAATATAATATTTTAAATCATACGAATATATGATTTGAATGTTTTATTGCACACTTAAGCAAGTAATATATTTAATTTTATTTTAAGCAAGTAATATATTTAATTTTATTTTAAGCAAGTAATATATTGATTTGGTGGATTTGTATGATTTTGTGTTATATTGCAATTTTATGATGGGTGGTACTCTTGATATGTGTGGTGATGTTGTGTTTTGGGTTAATTATGGAAGAGAAATGGATTTGATTAAGTTGTTGTGTTTTTGGGTCAAAATAAAGAGGTTTTGATATGTGAATTTTTAGTTTGGGGTTAAAAAGAGATAATCCAGTTTTGGAATATGTTTATACTTGAAGGATTTTGATGTATAAAGTGTAAATCTGAGTTTGGGTGTTTTGGAGTGTCAAAAATGGCTTGATGCAACTAGTCTTTGGTTTAATGATTAAATGAATGTCTACTTTCACTTATAAATGTGTTTTCCTATCAATCGTAATTTTTAAGGAGTCAATTTCATCAAGATTGGAAGGACACTAGATGTAGGCATTGTTGACCGAACCAATATAAAAATCAGTATTTGATTTTCTCTATCCCTGCACTCTTTATTTCCAGTCGACTTTATCTGTTTAGCAGTCAACTGCATTTTTCCGCTACATAGAAATTTCATTGCTTGTATTTCAAGAAAGATCAAAAAGCTTTGCATTTTTGTATAAAGATTGCGAAAAGATTTTGTTTTTGAACTAACACCAATTCACCCCCCTCTTGGTGTAAAACGAAGCCTACCTATTTCCTAACAGGAACTTCATCGTTGGATGAAGTAATAGTTTTAGCTCATGGTATCATCTAGACTGATGTAAACGCTTTTCGTGATTTTGTCTTTTTAGAGGACGAGCATTTAACATGTTATATTTTCTTTTAAGTTTTAGGCTTAGGCTCTCTAGGGTATTTTTGTCAAAGACATAGTCTTGATAGTTTTTCTATTTTCTCGAGAGTTCAACTAAATACCCCTTGGGTATAGTATAGCTTACGCGTTTAGCATAACTATCTTAGACGCTTCGACTTATTAATCATTTAGTACTGTGTCTAGGTACTTAACTTAGGTGTTTCTATGTTTTGTACAATCCTAAGTATTTTCCTAAGGCTTTTGTATTGTTGGGAATTTCGAACCTAGTGTTTATGTTTCTACCTATGGTATTTTCATATTCTTATTTTGTTTAATGTTATTTGGTTAAACTTCAAAACATGAGAGTGTTTCGACGTATAAATGGTTCTGTCATAACAAAACCCCTTAATAGAGGTCTAATGGGTATGACCATTCATCCCCAATAGAGGACTTAAGGGATTGATGGTTCATCTTAAAACCTTGTTATTGGCCCCAAGGTGGATGTCAAATATTCTTACCGGGACTTAGAGCATGGACTTTCAAATAGGTGACAAGATCTAAGTGGTATAAGGCCATCTATAAAAGACTTTACGACACTCAAATTAATAAGACATTTTTAATTTTTTGAGTAAAAAAGAATGAGTATGTGTGAATATATTTTAGTGAAATACCATGTGTTTTATAGTGTTTCTGGATCCTATTTTTTATGTGATAAAAACAAATAATATCAAGATTAGTATTAAATAATATCAATAAAATAATAATTTGCGATATATGATAATTAGTAGGATAATAAAAGAAAAACATGATAAAAAATTATTATATAATTATTTATTTTAGATGTTTTTTCTAACATTAAACAAAAAGTTGTGATAAAGATATCATAATAAAATATTACTAAATAATATATGTATAGATTTTTATTTTCAAAACTTGGCTCTCCAATTATTTGTGCAATCTCCAATTAATAATCAAGTTTCTTTCTCCCTCTTAACATTGAATTCTGAAAATATTTAGAACTCTATATACTGATCTCCATTCTACGTCATCTATACGATTACAGCCCAAAATTATTTTATAAAATATCAGAACAAATAAATGCCTGAAATTTATTCCAGTAAATATGCATTTAAGTCACAAAGTCACCCTTGGGGAAAAACGTGTTGCACGTTATTGTTGGATCAATCGTAATTGTACTACTAAATTACTATACTTGCGTACCTGCAATTTTCATGTCCAAATTTCCAATTTCACGAGATACAAACTTACAAGTCACAACTCTATTAAAAATATGACTTCTTCAATACCCTCTGCAACTTTTATTAATATTATACCAAGCAATACAAACAACTTACTAGTAGGAAGACTTGTCTGAACACATTTATTCCTAAATTAAAATTCAAAATTTAGAAAAATTATGTAAAAAAATTCTATAAATTAATACAAAGTATAGATAAGCTAATTTATAAAAGAGAAAAAAAAAGTTATTCAAATATGAGATACTTATCATGTTTCCTTTAATTCTTTCTTGACTACAAAGGCGTGAAACTCAATGGGTGTTTCTCTCCAGGATCTCTAAGCTTTCTTCCTACATCTCCAAGATAACAATTTTGTGTTTGAGTCAAAATATATATAATATAAAAAAAAAAAATTAGGCAAAGGGTACTGCTTATGCATATATTTACTATCATCCATCCGCAAATACTTACGTGTCTTCTTCTTTGCTCGAGTCTCTACTTCTCTTCTGGTGGTTGTCGTGTGCAATGGTGGTGATTTTATCAGATGCAAAACTTATTCAATTCTCATCAAAACTCTATAAAACAATGCAAAACAAGTATAATATCTCTAAAAACAACTATTGACTCTCATGTGACTCAACTAAGTGTTTTACTTGATTCTAAGCTCATTCTAAGCCATAAAGGGTGTGTTTTGATATCAAATTTAAGTATAAAAATAACGGTTTTTAGACCGTTATCACAACCCCAAACTTAGAACTTTGTTTGTCTTCAAGCAAACAAGACAAAACTTGGCTTTCCACCTTTTTCCAAAATAGCTCAACAATCCTTGGTTAAGCAATACCACCTAGGGATAGGGGGGTAGGACGATCAATTGTATTTGCTTCTGTTTGTAATGCGTTGCTAGTTACTAGGGGAGGCTAGGGATAACAAGCCAGTAATTAGTAATAGGCTCTTTTCGTCGAGGGATCGGGTTAAGGGGAGGCCAAGAAAGTTTGCATGCAATTAGATAATAATGTTATTTAAACAAGAGGAGTAAATAAGAGAGAGAGGATTAGATGAAATTGTAAACCCCCAATAACTCCATTCATCCATTGCCTAACTCTTGTCAATTGAATCATTCATTGCATGTTTATTTTCTGTCTTTGCATCACCCACAACAATTAATTTTTCCTCACAAGTCTTACGATTTTAATTCACGCGAACGATAAGGCCTTTTGAGTCTCATGGGAAGAACGATAATGGGTTTTACCATTTTTATTACTTGATACGATTTGGTACACTTGCCAATCTGCTAACAAGTTTTTGGCGCCGTTGTTGGGGACTCGAGGTTTAACTTTTTCAAGTAGTGTGAATTGACTGAATTCGACTTGTTTGAAATTATTTGTTTATATTTTTCTTTTGTTTTGTTTTATTTTATTTTTCAGTAAAAGTGCTTTTAGGGGTATTTTCTCTTGTGTATGCAAGAAGGAGTACACACTACAAGCAGAAAAGATCAGTAACCTCTTCTCGAGGGGTACCAGACAGGAGAGGGAGGAGAGTTAATCAGTCTGAACGTGAGGACTTTCCTTCTCCTGAACCACTTTTGCAATCTTCTGCACAGGACTTAGAGGAGATGGCGGAACAACCTCCTCCGAGACGTACACTGGGGGACGCAGCCAACACTGTGGGTCCCTTGTATTTCAACAGTATAGTCATTCCTACGGACAATGCAACGAATTTGGTAATGAGCCCTGCACTTATTCAGTTGGTCCAAAGTAACTAGTTTCACGGACTGTCAAGTGAGAATCCTTACAAACACTTGACCATCTTTGGCGAGATTTGCAACACTGTTAAGATGGCTGGAGTCTCAGATGAGAGGATCAGACGTAGCCTATTTCCTTTCTCTTTGGGAGGAAACGCCCAGGATTGGTTGCACTCATTTGCTGAAGGGACGTTCAGAAACTGGGATGCGTTGGTAAGGAAATTTGTGACTAAATTCTTTCCCCAAGCGAAGATTAATCAAGGGAAGCTGGAGATCTTGTCTTTTAGACAAGAATTGGAAGAAACTCTTGGGTATGCATGAGACAGATTTAAGGGCTTGTTGAGAAAAACCCCAGTCCATGGGTTTGATAAGGGAACTTATTTACTCACATTTATTGGAGGTTTGAACATACATTCAAAGATGATGTTGAATGTTGCTGCTCAAGGAGACATTAGAAGAAAGATAGAGGATGAAGCTTATGATCTGATAGAACTTATGGCAGACAATGAGGAAACATATGATGCCCGAGGTGATGATGTTAAGGATGTTTCGATGTTGCAAACTACCATTGAGACAAGGGAGCAAAACAATGCAGTCTCTCAGCAATGGGAGATTGGGGGCAAATATATAATCTGATTGGTCACAAACAGTTAAAGAAACTTCTATAGTCTCACCGCAACCTCATTTCATGCCTATCCAAAAGAGTACACAGTCTGAAGAAATTTTTCAGAGAATTATGAAAAGAAGTGTGTGTACTATAAGTTTGACAGAGAAAGGAAATGCGAAGGAAGCATGCGAGATTGTCACTAGAAGTGGGAGGATATTAAAGGAGAAAGAGGTTGAAAAAAATATTGAAGAAGAAGGAGAGCAAGAGGCGAAGTATGAGTCAGAGAAAGAGTTGTTGCATAAGGAGCAAGTAGAGGAGACTGTGAAAGCCAAGGAGAAAGATTATGAAAAACCGCTGCCGTACCCAAAAATATACTCTAGAAAGGAAAGAGAGAAGCAGTTTGATCGTTTTATGGAGCTTTTCAAGAAATTGGAAATAACCATACCGTTCTCAGAGGCACTTCAGTAGATACCCTCTTATGCAAAGTTTTTAAAAGAACTCATTACAAAGAAGAGGAAACACCTTGAAGAAGAAACAATTGAGGTACAAGGAAATTGCAGTGCAGTTTTACAAAGGTCACTACCTCCTAAATTACAAGATCCTGGCAGTTTCACTATTCCTTGCACTATTGGAGAAGTAGATGTGGGAAAAACGTTGATTGATCTTGGAGCTAGCATTAACTTAATGCCCCTCTCGATGTTCAAAAAGATTAAAGGAGTGGAGATCAGACCAACAAGAATGGTTCTTCAGTTAGGAAATAAATTTCTCAAGTACCCTTATGGAATTGCTGAAGATGTGATAGTCAAGGTAGACAAATTCTTATTTCCAATGGACTTTGTTGTAATGGAAATGGAAGAAAATGGAGAAGCACCTCTGATTCTTGGAAGGCCCTTCATGAAAACAGCCAGGATTGTAATTGATGTGGATAAGGGAAAGCTTAAAGTGCAGGTACAGGATGAAGAAGTGGATTTTGATGTATTTCAGGCAATGTCACATCCTAAAGACAACAAGTCTTGTTTCCAAACCGATGTGGTAGAAGAGCTTTGCATGATACAAAAGAGTAGGGTCCGAATGACATCCATGGTGGAAAGAACCCTTACTAATGAATGTGACGATCTGGATGAAGAAGAGGGTAAAATGAAACAGGAATGTGTCCAAGATTTGGATGCAGCAAAAGAAATTCCAGCAGAACAAGCCCCTTTTGAAAAGATTGAGTTTGAAGAGAAAATTCCAGAAAGTAAGATTGAACTAAAGGAGCTACCACCACATTTAAAGTATGTGTTTCTAGAAGATAATGGAGGAAAGCCAATCATTATTAGTACTTCATTACCTCAGAAGAAGAAGGAAAATTGGTGAAAGTCCTGAAAGCAAATAAAGGTGTCATAAGCTGGTCAATTGCAGACCTCAAGGGCATAAGTCCTACGTATTGTATGCATAGAATTCTGATGGAAGAAGATTATAGACCTGTGGCGCAACCGCAAAGGAGACTCAATCCCGTGATGAAGGAAGTTGTGAGAAAAGAAGTATTGAAGTTATTAGAAGCAGGAATTATTTATCCTATTTCTGATAGCAAATTGGTGAGTCCAGTTCAAGTTGTACCAAAGAAAGGAGGGATAACTGTCATTCATAATGAAAAAAATGAGCTCATTCCTACAAGGACAGTCATTGGATGGCGAATGTGCATTGATTATAAAAGGTTAAACACAACTACCAGAAAAGACCATTTTCCCTTACCTTTTATGGATCATACGTTAGAACGATTGATTGGACAAACTTATTATTGCTTCCTGGATGACTATTCTGGATACAATCAAATTGTGGTTGATCCTGAAGATCAAGAGAAGACAACATTCACATGTCCGTTTGGGGTTTTTACCTACAGAAAAATGCCTTTTGGATTATGTAATGCCCCAACCACATTCCAAAGGTGTATGCAAGCAATCTTCGCTGATTTCATGGAGAAAAGTATAGAAGTCTTCATGGATGATTTCTCAGTTTTTGGGGATTCCTTTCAAAGGTGTTTGACCAACCTGGAGGCGGTGCTCAAAAGATGTGTTCAAACAAACCTTGTTCTAAATTGGGAGAAGTGTCATTTCATGGTTACAGAAGGGATAATATTAGGGCACAAAATTTCAGCCAGGGGAATTGAAGTAGATAAAGCAAAGGTGGAGGTTATTGAAAAGCTTCCACCACCCACCGATGTGAAGGGAATTCGAAGTTTTCTGGGACATGCTGGATTTTATCGACGATTTATTAAGGATTTTTCAAATATTGCCAAGCCATTGAGTAATCTGCTTGCTAAAGATATACCCTTTTTAATGAGTCCTGAATGTCTGCAAGCTTTTGAGATTTTGAAGAAGAGGTTGGTCTCCGCTCTAGTGATTGTAGCTCCTGATTGGAGTAAAGAGTTTGAACTTATGTGTGATGCCAGTGACTATGCCATAGGTGCAGTGTTGGGCCAGAGACGAGAAAAGGTTTTTCATGCTATTTACTATGCCAGTAAAGTTTTGAATGAAGCCCAAGAGAATTATGCTACTACAGAAAAATATTTTTTGGCTATAGTTTATGCATTGGAGAAATTTAAATCTTATTTCATTGGATCTAAGGTGATTATTTATACAGATCATGCAGCTATAAAGTATTTGTTGACAAAACCAGACTCAAAACCATGGTTGATCAGATGGGTATTATTGTAACAAGAGTTTGACATAGAAATTCGTGATAAAAAGGGAAGTGAAAATTTGATTGCTGATCATTTATCCCGACTAGTCAATGACGAAGTAACAAGAAAGGAGAAGGAAATCTGGGAGTCATTTTCAGATGAAACTCTTTTATATATTCAGCAAAGACCCTGGTTTGCTGACTTGACCAATTTCAAAGCTGCAGGTGTTATCCCTGAAGGATTCAATTGGCAACAGAGAAAGAAGTTTTTACACGATGCCAAACAATTCATTTGGGATGATCCGTATTTGTTCAAAATAGGAGCAGATAATCTTCTAAGGAGATGTGTAACAAAAGAAGAAGCAGAAAGGATCTTGTGGCATTGCCATAACTCTTCGTATGCAGGTCATTATAATGGTGAGCGTACAGCTGCAAAAGTTCTGCAAGCCGGATTCTACTGGCCAACTGTGTTTAAAGATGTCCATAATCATGCTCAGAGTTGTGATAAATGCCAAAGGACAGGGACTATTTCAAGAAGGCATGAGATGCCACTGCAAAGAATTTTGGAGGTTGAGGTTTTTGACTTCTGGGGTATTGATTTCGTTGGACCCTTTCCTCCATCATTCAATAATGAATATATTTTAGTAGATGTTGATTATGTGAGCAAATGGGTGGAAGCTTTAGCATGTCCCAAGAATGATGCTAATATGGTGATTAAATTTTTGAAGAGGCAGATCTTCTCACGATTTGGCACCCATAGAGTACTCATCAGTGATGGGGGCTCTCACTTTTGCAATGCCCAGCTTGCCAGTGTACTTAAACATTATGGGGGTGAAACACAAGGTAGCTGCACCTTATCATCCACAAACAAATGGGCAAGCTGAAGTATCTAATCGGGAGATCAAAAGAATTCTGGAAAAGACTGTCACTCTTTCAAGGAAAGATTGGTCACAGAAACTAGATGACGCTCTTTGGGCATACAGAATTGCAATGAAAACTTCTATGGGACTCTCACCTTTTCAATTGGTCTATGGAAAAGTATGCCATTTGCCAGTAGAAATGGAGCATAAAGCTTTGTGGGCTTTGAAATTTTTGAACTTTGATCCTAATGAAACTCAAAGCAAACGAAGAGACCAGATGCTGGAACTTGAGGAGATGCGATTGCACACATACGATTCATCAAGGATTTACAAAGAAAAGGTGAAACTGTATCATGACAAGAAGCTGCTCAAAAGAACCTTCCATCCAAGGGAGTTGGTGTTATTGTTTAACTCAAGGTTGAAGTTGTTTCCTGGGAAGCTGAAATCAAAATGGTCAGGACCTTTTATGGTGAAACAGGTATTCCAAAATGGAGCAGTGGAACTTGAACATTCAAACGATGAGAATCAACAGCGAAGCTAGATAGTGAATGGGCAGAGGCTCAAACATTATGTGGGAGGAGATGTGGATCCATTTGCTTCAGTTATGATGTTGGTGGATCCATGAGGTTTGGGTCAGGCTCGCGACGTTAAACAAGCGCTACTAAGAGGCAACCTAGAATTTCTTCTTTCACTCTTGCATTTAAATTCTTAGAATAGGGTGAATTTTATTTTCAGTGTGTGTTGCTTGGCTTGAATACTCTTTCTGAAAATGTTTAACTGACTACTTTGCATGATGAACTTATTTGATGATGAATTAATGTGAATGATTATTGAGATGTGTTGCCTGTTGATATCCTGTGAAACAGATGTGTGATGAATTATGATTGTGGTTATGATGCTAAGCAGGGTGTATGAATGACTGTGTGTGAGAAAGCATGTTGTGTGAGGTATTAAGCCCCAAAGTTTTTATTGCTTTATGTATTGTTAATAGTGAAACATAAATTTTATTGTCTTAATATTGATGATTGATTGATTTTTATGTGAATGTCAAATGATCAAGACCATGTTTGAACACCTTTTCTAGCCAAATTTTCACCCAAAGTGTTTTAAAGACTATACCCTTTTTGAACCTTAACCTGAAATAGGATGAAGCCCTCTGATTTGAAATTATTTATCTTGAGTTGGGTTGAGAATAATTGTAAGGAATGAAAAGGTTCAAGTTTGGGGTTGTATGGGGAAAATGGAAAGGCAAAAGAAAAGGCATTGAGCTCAAGTATAGAAAAGAAAATGAGAAAAAGAAAAGAAAAGAATAAAAGCATGAGGATGAGCTCAATGAAAAAGAAAAAGGGAAGAAGTTGGGAATAAGTGAAATTGGTGACAAAGAGAGAGTAAACTTGAACCTTTTCTTTGATGAAATAGTTCTCTTGACTCAAGAATTTTGTGATCTAGAAAAACCAATTTTTATTGATAGCCCGGCCTCATTACAAGCCTTGGAAAAGTCCTTTTGATGGCATTTGCATATAATGATGTTGGTTGTTTTAGATGAATGGTTTATTTCATGTGACTTGTGAACAATAAGGAGTGGGAGTGCTACCCTAAACACTTGAGTGATTGAGTGAAACACTTGCTTGATGAGAACTTCTAGAGTTCATGATTGCATTTTTGTTTAGTGGATTGATCATTCATAATGTATGACATCTTTTGAGGAAAGCATGAGCTAAATTAAGTTGAGAACATGTATGCATCTTGATTTGAGTTCACTGATTATCTGAATTGAGTAAGTTTTGTCATGTACTTTAGAAATGTTGAATTATTGGATGAAATGGTAGAAAGCCAAGCTTTGTTTTGTTTTATTGTTTTGTTTTGTTTTGCTTGAGGACAAGCAAAGTTCTAAGTTTGGGGTTATGATAACGGTTGAAAAACCGTTATTTTCATATGCTATTTGGACTAAATTATGCCCTTTACTTCTTAGAATGAGCTTGAAATCAAACAAAACTCAATAAATGAGTCAGTTAAGAGTCAAAAGTTGTTTTTAGCGATATTATGCTTGTTTTGCAGCAAAATTGATAGAAGTGAAGATTGGGAATGAAGATGAAGGTTATAGACTCAAGAAAAAGCAAGAAAATCAAAGAAAAGAAGAGTCTAGGGACCGCTCGGCGGTAGACCCCTGACGTCGGGCGGTCAAGCGGGAGGAGAAGACACAGCAGTGGACGCTGGACGACAGACCCCTGCCGCCGGGTGGTTTTGCGGCAGAAGGTCAACCGCCGGGCGATAAACCCCTACCGCCGAGCGGTGGTGCGATTTAGGGTACACCGCCGGGCGGCAAAGTGTGAAGCTGGGCGGTGGTCAGCTGGGCTTGGGCCTATTTTTCTGATGCGCTCCTCATCTATAAATAGCCCTGTTACGAATTCCAATTGATTCTTTTGACAGAGGAGGGCGGCCAAACCTACTTTTCACTCTCTGGAGAGGATCTCTTGGATGCTTGGGCTCCTTTTCATCTTTTCTAGAGTTTGTTTTCCATATCTTCCATTAATTTCATCTTGGTTCACCATGACTATGGTGAATTAAACCCTTTTTGTTGTTGGGGGAACAATGTAATCTTTTGATACTCTCTATTATTGAAACTCTTGTTTGAATTATATGATTTTCATATGCGTTCATTATCAATTGTTGGATTCTCATACTATGCTTAATGCCTTTATCATTTAACTCATTCGATAATTGTTGTTTGCCTTTATTGATACGGGGACGTACAATAATGTCATGAACTGGTGAGAACTCCTTGGTTAAGCAATACCACCTAGGGATAGGGGGGTAGGACGATCAATTGTATTTGCTCTGTTTGTAAGGCGTTGCTAGTTACTAGGGGAGGCTAGGGATAGCAAACCGGTAATTAGTAATAGTCTCTTTTTGCCAAGGGATTGGGTTAAGGGAAGGCCAAGAAAGTTTGCATGCAATTAGATAATAATGCTATTTAAACAAGAGGAGTAAATAAGAGAGAGAGGATTAGATGAAATTGTAAACCCCCAACAACTCCATTCATCCATTGCCTAACTCTTGTCAATTGAATCATTCATTGCATGTTTATTTTTTGTCTTTGCATCACCCACAACAATTAATTTTTCCTCGCAAGTCTTACGATTTTAATTCACGCGAACGATAAGGCCTTTCGAGTCTCATGGGAAGAACGATAATGGGTTTTACCATTTTTATTACTTGATACGATTTGGTACACTTGCCAATCTGCTAACATTGTGCTTTCTCTAGATGTAGCATGTCTCCTAGAATTTTTATGTCTGACTCTCTTCTTTATCCTTACTTTATTCTCCTTAGAGCCATTATACAACAACACATGCTCTTGATCTCTCATCATGATTCTCTCGTCATAGACACTAATAAGCATTTTTGAAGTTGCCATGAAAGGTCCTCCCAGAATCAATGGAATCCTTTCATCATTCTCCATGCCCATGACTATAAAATCAACCAAGAACTCTAGCTACTCAACACGAACAATCACATTTTCCACCATACCAAGCGGCTCTTTAGTAGAACCATCCGCTACCGTCACAGTAAGATTAGACGGTTTTAATACTAGCCCTCCAATTTTCTTCAAGAAACGCTTAGGCATCATGTTAATACTGGATCCAGAATCTAACATAGCTCCTCCTACATCAATATCATTAACAACACATGGAAGAGACAAACACCATGGATCCTTCATCTTAGGCGGACGATTTTTCTTTTGAGGCTTAATAACAGGTTCCTATTCCTCTTCATCAAGATCTATCACATCTCTAAGATAATATTTTATTCTTTCAGAGTAAACATGAATCTACTGAATTACTGAAGGCAGCACAATCACTTGATTAAAAATTTCTCTAAACTGTCCATTATGATTGTCACTTTTCTCCTCTTCTTCTTCACCCTCACTAATTTCCAGCTCAATGATCTCTTTTTTTTCCTCCTCTTTACTACTCTCAACTTCGATAACTTCCTTCTCTGCTTTCCTTTTACTTCTAGTTACAACAACATTGCAATCCTCTTTAGGGTTAACATCAGTATTAGCCCTAAATTGATTTTTCTCTGTAGTTTCCACCCTCTTTGATAGTTGACCAATCTGCATCTCCAAAGATCTAAAACTGGCTTGGTCACTTGCTTGTTAAGACTCATAAACCTTCAGAAATTTATCAAATCTATCATTTAGGCCTCTGACAGTCTCTGTCAAATGGTTCACCTGCTGCCACAAGGGTGATGGTTGTTACAGTCTGTTGTTAAGGAAGCTTCCTGATTGCCCAAATGGGTTATTTTCAGTTTTCCTAATACTAGGATGGTTTTTCCAACCTTGGCTAGTGTTGCCTTGGTTGAAATTTCCCTGCTTATATTGGAACTGGTTACCCATATAATTTGCCTCCTGTTGCATCTCCTCTGGCATAACACATTGATCATTAATATGGTCACCACCACAGAAATCACAAAGTTGTTGAGCTTGGGAAACATTCATAATGTCCTTTGGAAGTTCAGAAAGAATCTTCATTAAATTATCCAGTTTCTGAGTAAGAAGATGATTTTGAGCTAACATAGCATCATCTGCTGGCAAAATGCAAAACTCCTCTCTTTTGCACTGGTGCACTCCTCTCATTATGAGTCCCCTGCTCATTTGCAGCCATACTCTCGAT
This sequence comes from Vigna mungo, assembly GCA_036885675.1. Classification (NCBI taxonomy): domain Eukaryota; kingdom Viridiplantae; phylum Streptophyta; class Magnoliopsida; order Fabales; family Fabaceae; genus Vigna; species Vigna mungo. The sequence goes on from CP144698.1 coordinate 23,219,300, forward strand.
CAAATCATAGGCTTCATCTTCATTCTTTCTCTTTATGTCACCTCCAGCTGAGGCGTCCATCATCATCTTTGACTGTGTATTTATGCCTCCTATGTAAGCAAGAACTAGAGTTGTCTTATCAAACCCATGGACTGGTGTCTCCCTCAATAAGCCTTTAAACCTATCCCATGCTTGTCCGAGAGTTTCCTCCATGCCTTGTTTAAACGTAGAGATCTCCAACCTTCCTTGGGTGACTTTTGAATGTGGAAAATATTTATTCACAAATTTGGTTGCCACAGTCTCCCACGTAGTAAACGTTCCTTCTGGAAAGGAGTTTCGCCATGTCTTAGCATTGCCTCCCAGTGAGAATGGAAACAAGCTAAGCTTTACTCGATCATCAGATACTCCAATCATTTTCACAGTGTTGCAAATTTCACTGAATGTTGTCAAATGATCATATGGATTCTCATTCGACAAACCATGAAATTGATTGTTTTGTACCAAATGGATTAACGCAGGATTCATCACCATGTTGGTTGTATTGTCTCTCGGCATGGCTATGCTGTTGAAGTGGAATGAGCCCACAACATTAGATTGATCAACAAGTGTGCGTCTGGGAGGAGGAGGTTTGATGGGGAAGTGCATGCCTAGAATGAATAGACTAAAATGGCATACAAGAAATGGAGAGAAATTAAAAGTGGAAAAGATTTGAGGAAGAGGAAACTTATGACTTGAGGATGCGCCACTTGAAGGAAGCTCCAAGATAAGCATCAAAGGAGGACTGCCACTTGCTTGAGCAAGATAAGCTATGCTCAAAAGAGGGACTTCGAGACAAAATACTATCTCAAAAGAGGATTGAAAAGGTGAAAATCAACTCAAATTCAATTCAATTCAAGGTAAGGTACAAAAAGGAGACCCCTAAGCCTTCTTATATAACCTTTGGAGTGAGCTAGGATGCAAGATGTAGGAGATGTGGGACTTTTGAGAGTGTAGTCCGTCCAGCAGCTACTGCAGGTCTTCTAGGGACTTTTGAGTCCCACATTGCTCAATTCTCTCCACTCCAAAGGGTTTATAAGGCAACTAGTTCTCCTATAGTTCAAAACATGAAAACTAGCTATGCTATCTTGCACTAACGCCTAGGACGCCCATTTCCTCTCCTATTCTTTTTAAGACCAAGCCATGGAATGTCCCACATTGCTTGCTCTTAAAGAGAACGAAGAGTTTATAAGCGTTTATTCACAAGAACTAAGAAAAAGAAATCAAAGAGGGAAATACACGCATCTGAAACCTATTCTACTTTTTTTTGTACAAATGTATAAAGAAGACAAGAAGTAAAATTATTTCCTTTAGCCATGCTTCTTGTCATCCTTTTATTCTCTTTATTACTTGGCTCATCCATGATCACGTCATCCCCCCAGGTTGGAGAGGATTCGACCACGAATTTGTGAAGTCTGCAAAAGGAGAAAGATCAGCCACATTAAAAGTAGGATGTATAGTATAAGTGTCAGGCAAATCAATCTCATATGCTTTATCATTTATTTTGCGTAGGACTTGAAAAGGACCATCTCCTCTAGGATTGATTTTGGATTTCCGTTGTGAAGGGAATCTATCCTTGTGCAAATGAATCCACACCCAATCACCAGGATAGAAAGTAATCTTTTTCCTACGCTTATTGACACTACAAGCATGCTTTTAATGAATTGTGCTTTGGACACACCATCTAAGCACATGGACTCAAGGTCAGGAAGGGGAAGAAGATCTAATGGAGTGAGGGGGTTAAATGTGAAAAGGAGAATGAGTGGAAGTAGAGTTGACAACCCTATCATAGAAATGTCAACCCAAGGGCTGCTAGGCACAGGCAAAAGAGTGTACAAGCCATAAGGGTGGGTGGTGGATTTAACATGCTTATATGCGGCCAATAGAAATGGTCATGAAGAATAGCTAAAGTTTTTGCAATCCCAAAGTGCCCCATCAAACCTCCCTCATGTGCTTCCTTAATTAAGAGAAGACGCAATGAACTCTTGGGCACACAAAGGCATTTATTTTTGAAAAGAAAGCCATTGTTAATGAAAAAGTCCTTGTGTGGTCCATGAGTGCACTGTTCAAATAAAGAAGAGAAATCATTATCATTTGGATACAATTCCTTTATGTGATCAAACCCAAGAAACTTGGTTTCAAGAGTAGTCAAAAGAGTATGTCTTCTTGATAGTGCGTCCGCAACTACATTAGAAGAACCCTTCTTGTGTTTGATTACATAAGGAAATTGTTCCAAGAACTCCACCCACTTAGCATGTCCCTTATTGAGTTTGCCTTGGCCTTTCAAATGTTTTAGTTTCATGATCACTATGGATCACAAACTCTTTTGAAAGTAAGTAATGTTGCCAAGTTTGCAAAGCTCGAATGAGAGCATATAATTCCTTATCATAGGTGGTATAATTTAAGTAACTCCCTTTAAGCTTCTCACTAAAGTAAGCAATAGGGTATCCTTCTTGGAGAAGCACGACCCCAATGCCTACATTAGAAGCATCACACTCATCTTCAAATGACTTAGAAAAGTCTGGTAAGGCTAAAATGGGAGCATAAGTTAACTTGTCTTTAAGGACTTGAAAACTCTTTTGTTGCTCATCCCCCCACTTAAACCCTACATCCTTCTTGACTATGTCACTTAAAGGAGCGGAAAGAGAAGAAAAATTAGGCACAAAGCGATGGTAAAAACTGGTTAAACCATGAAAGCTCCTCACATCTTTGATGTCTTGAGGAGTAGGCCACTCCCTAATAGCATCAATTTTGGAGGAGTCAACTTTAACTCCTTGGGAGCTAATAATAAAGCCTAGAAAAGCTACTTGCTCCATGCCAAAGATGCACTTCTCTAAATTAGCAAATAATGATGCCTCCCTTAAGGCTTGAAGAACACTCCTAAGATGCATGCAATGATCATCTAGAGACACACTATAAATGAGAATGTCATCAAAATAGACCACTACATATTTGCCTATGAAAGGTCTTAGAACATGATGCATGAGACGCATGAATGTGCTAGGAGCATTAGTCAAGCCAAAAGGCATGACAAGCCACTCATATAGACCAAACTTGGTCTTAAAAGCGGTTTTCCATTCATCCCCTTCTTTGATTCGAATTTGATTATATCCGCTCTTAAGATCAATTTTAGAAAATATGGTGGAACCATGAAGCTCATCTAATAAATCATTTAACCTGGGAATGGGATGCCTATACTTAATGGTGATGTTATTAATGGCCCTACAATCTGTGCACATGCGCCATGAACCATCTTTCTTAGGAACAAGTATGACCGGCATAGCACATGCACTCATGCTATCTCAAACCCACCCTTTGGACAACAAACCCTCTACTTGTCTTTGAATTTCTTGGGTTTCCATGGGATTTGTTCTATAAGCTGGACGGTTTGGAAGAGAAGCTCCTGGTATAAAATCGATTTGGTGCTCAATTCCTCTAATAAGTGGTAAACCTTTTGGAGGATCTTGAAACACATCTTGGAACTCCTCTAGCAAACTATCTAGCTTGGAAGACTTAAGGACAGGAGTGGATGTAAGACACTGGGACGGAACAACACAAAATATAGGTTCCCTTTTTTCAATAACTTTAATTACCTCTTTATGAGAGATGAGGAGATTATTCTTGACCTTCTCCTTTTCTTCACCTCTCTTGGACTTCATGATGAGGTGGTCCTCATGTATTTCCTTTGGAGTTAGAGGTTTTAAGACAACCTTGCGCCCTTGGTAAGTAAAAGACATTCTATTAGTAAGACCATCATGTTGAACATTTCTATCAAATTGCCATGGTCTTCCTAATAAAATGTGAGTTGCTTCCATAGGTACAACATCACAAAGAACCTCATCTTGGTATTTGCCAATGGAAAAGGAAATATTGACTTGCTTATTTACCAACATTTCAACCTACTCACTTAACCATTGAAGTTTGTAGGGCTTGGCATGCACAATAGTGGGTAGCTTGAGCTTTTCCACTACGCGTGTGCTAGCCACATTAGTGCAACTTCCCCCGTCTATGATCATGGAGCAAACCTTGCTAGCTATAAGACATCTAGTGTGAAAAATATTTTCTCTTTGAGTTGTGTCAAAGTCCTTGTGGACTTGACCCAAGAGACGTCTTATAACTAGTAGGTCGCCATCAAATGGAACCTTGTACTCATCTTCACTAGAGGAAGAAGAAGAGTGAGAAGTGTGTGAAGGTGAAGAAGGAGGAGAGTCATCGGTGACAACCTCTTCTCCTCGAATTCACTTTGCCTTCTTGTTTGGGCATGCAGATGCAACGTCACCATGACCTAAGCACTTAAAACATTTGACTTGACTAAGTCGCGTTGGTGACTTAGGTTTAGAAGAAGAAGGCGCAGGGTTAGTAGAAGATGGCCGAGATTTATGAGGCATCTCTCTAGAAACATCTTTTTCCTTGTCCCTTGATGATGAGGTTTTGTAAAAATTTTCTTTTGAAGAAGTGGAAAATTTATTGCGGTAGGACTCTTTTCTTAAAACATGTCTTTCAACTTTCATAGCCCTATGTACCAATCATCTAAATCCTCATCATCATGGAGTTCTACAACATCTTGGATGTTTCTATTGAGACAACTAATAAATCTAGCTATTTTCGCGTGGTCAGTCTCATTAGTGTTAGTATGATATAAGAGCACTTCGAGCTCACGCGCATGCTCCTCCACACTTCTTCTACCCTGAGTAAGCCGTTGGAGCTTAATCAGGAGGTCCCTATGGTAGTATGAAGGTACGAAGCGTTGGTACAACAAGCACTGAAAATGTTCCCAAAAGCTCGCGGGTGAGCTCCTGGTAATGTTCATCCTAAGTAGCCATTGCATGGCATATCCCTCTAAGGCTAAAGTAGCTAGCTTTACACGCAAATGTCCGTCTACATCATACAAATTAAAAACTTGTTCTACTTTAGCTATCCAATCTAAAAATACACTAGGATCGGTGTCTCCCTTGAAACTTGGCAAAGACAACTTTGGCATTGCAAGGTTTGGATCCAAAGCTTTGTCTTCTTGCTTTTTCTTGGAGGATCCATGCTCATGACCATGAGAAAGCTTCACTTTAGCCTTTGCCTCCGTGTCCAACCGTTTGCTAATACCATCAAGTTGGTGTTGCATTTGTTGGAAGGCCTTCATCAAATCAAATTTGCTAGAAGGGCTATATAGGGACAACTTCATTGGAAGAAGCACGACTTGAACCTGCAGAAATTTTAGCAAAGAAAACAGCAGCAAAGCTAACACAAAAAATGGGTTAGAAACAGTCACAAATCAAAGCAAAATAGCCGCACAATCCACAGCAAATCAGCAGCCCACGGTTTCACTCAATACAACAAAAAAGAAAGCTCAAAACTCACGGTAAAATGGCTCAAAAATAAGGTAAAGGCAGCACCCTTCTTTCAAAAATAGGACAATGTCTCACAAGTCCACTTTTAAAGCACCAACTCAAGTCTAAAGCAAATGGAAGGATGTACAATCCACCCTCAATGCTAAGGAGCCAAATCAAGACAGCACATGGTAGAAGTCAAAAAAATGAATGAAAACTTCAAGACAAATGATGAAATTTAAACCTAAAATTCAAGAAACTTGGCACAAAACAAGGTGGCAGTAATCTAAAGATTTTTAAGAGACAAAACAACAAGAAATAAGAGTCAAAACAGTGGCACAAATTGAACAAGACAGCAAAGAAAATCACACAACCAAGAAGTAAAGTTACATCAACATACTAAGTATACATGAAGAGCAAGACCAAATTAATAATTTTGGCAAACCTCAAACCAATAAATTCTGTATTTTAAATGATAAAAGAGGATTGAAAAGAATGCTCAAACACACTAAAGACACTAAAGATGTCTCGGTCAGCAAACATTCACATCAAATACAAATTTTTTTTTTCTTTGTTTTGGTGCAGGCTGCAATGAATGTCTCGACCATGGTAATTTTAACACATTAAGTGTGTTTGATTAATATGCCAAATAGAATTGATGGAGCTTACATTCCTTTTTTTTTTGTATGTGATGTAGTATTTTATATAAGTCTAAATAGTGGAGTAGATGTTATTCAGTATGATTGCGATTACATGTTGATAAGTGCTTATTTGAAAATGTAAATGTATGTTTGTGTGTGGTAACTCAACGAAAGGTGGTGAAGGATAATTCTGTGTTGTTGTACCGGATGTGAACTTCATCGGGGCTCTTAAGAAGAATGATGGAAAGTGACACTTGTTTACTTCACTAGGTGAGCTCTCAAGGAGAGTAATAGAAAGTGACATCTGTATTGGTAAGTTGTGTGCAAGAGTTACAACTCAGTTTCCTTATGCTGAGATCACTAGTGGTTGTACAATTATGTGAGACAATATATTTTATGTGTATTTGTATGATATGTTGTTTGAGGTTTATGATTTATATTGTAATATATATTTAAACTTATAATATGATGAAAACTATTTTTATTGTTTATGTTAGCTTACTTACCTATTTTTTTATTATGGTTTCTACCTACAATGATTGTATTTATACAAGGAGCAGATGATAGTACTGGTGTCGAGAAAGATACACAACATTATCAGAAGATATTTGGGGTAATCTTTTAATGTTTTTTCTTTTCAATAAAGTCTTATGTTTTATTTTAATTATACAATTGGTGTTAATAATAGATTCTAGTAAGTGAAAAATTGAGATCTTACACATTTAAGACCTTTCTTGCGTAGAAAATGGTGTGAAAATTTGCTTCACCTTCAAAATGTTAGAGGTTTACTTCATTAAAACTAAGTGGGCTATCTTTGGGATTATGATATGTTGTAAAAACAGATCAATAATACTGTAAAAAAAATGTTAGAGGTTTACAACATACTGTGTCACTATTTTATTGGTTCGTATATTTAAAACGGACCAATCACAAAAAACCACATAGACAATTGTAAAAAAGTTGTCAAAAAAAAATTGTTAAAAAAACATTTTTCCTATCTTTGACTAAGAAGTTGCATAAGAACTTAGCTACTTTAAAAAAATCTTTGATAAATTTTTATAAAATCTGACATAACAAAGAAAGCTTATAACATCCTCATTAGTTCGAGGTAGCAATTTTTCTATCACATCCATTTTGCATTATAAAGAATTATTCCCCTTGATGAAATTTTATGACCTAGCACAATACCTTCAAACACTAAAAATTGACATTTCTCCGAATTCAATGTAAGGTTAGTATATATACCTTTCTTTAACACAACATCCAAGGTTGTTCAAATTGGTATCAAAAGATGTGTTAATAGATAGGTTATCCAAGAATACTTACATGCATTTCCAAATCAAATAAGCAAAAATGACTAGCATTGCAGAGACCAAAATAACATATGGGAGAACAATGTTTTGGGAGAGAGTTTTAATAAAAATAGCGAAAAGTTAAGGAAGAAGAGATAAAATTTTAAAGGTTAAGTTCTAAATGGCCTGAAGGAAGAAGTGAAGAGTAAGAGGGAGGTGGAGCTTACATTCATTTTTCTTGTTTGTATGTAATGTAGTATTTTATATAAGTCTAAATAGTAGAGTAGATGTTATTTAGTATGATTGTGATGACATGTTAATATGTGCTTGTTTGAAAATGTAAATGTATGCTTCTGTGTGATGACTCAACGAAAGGTGGTGAAGGATAATTCTGTGTTGTTCTATCAGAGGTGAACTTCATCGCAACTCTTAAGAAAAGTGATGGAAAGTGACACTTGTTTATTTCACTGAGTGAGCTCTCAAGGAGAGTAATGGAAAGTGACATCTGTACTGGTAAGTTGCGTGCAAGAGTTGCAACTTGGTTTCCTAATGTTGAGAAGTACGATTGTGTAAGACAATATGTTTTGTATGATATGTTGTTTGAGTTTTATGATTTATATTGCAATATATATTTAAACTTATAATATGATGAAGACTATTGTTAGCTTACTTACCTATTTTTTTTTTTTTATTATGGTTTCTATGATTTTATTTTATACGAGGAGCATATGATAATACTATTAGAAGATATTTGGGATAATCTTTTAATTTTTTTTCTTTTCAATAAAGTCTTATGTTTTATTTTAATTATACAATTGGTGTTAATAATAGATTTTAGTAAGAAAAAAAATTGAGATCTTACACATTTAAGACCTTTCTTGCGTAGTAAATGGTGTGAAAATATGCTTCACCTTCAAAATGTTAGAGGGTTACTTCATCAAAACTGAATGGGCTATCATTGACTAAGAAGTTTCATAAGAACTTAACTATTTTAGAAAAATCTTTGATAATTCTTTTATAAAATCTGGCATGAGAAAGAAAGCTTATAACATTCTCCATCATTAGTTTGGGGTAGCATTTTTTCTATCACATCCATTTTGCATTATAAAGAATTATTCCCCTTGATGAAATTTTATAACCTAGCACCTTCAATCAACATTTCTCCGAATTCAACATAAGGTTAGTATATATACCTTTCTTTAACACAACATCCAAGGTTCTTCAAATAGATATCAAAAGATGTGTTGACAGATAAGTTATCCATGGATACTTACATGCATTTCCCAATCAAATAAGCAAAAATGACTACCATTGCAGAGACAAAAATAACATCTTTCTGCAAGCGAACACTCTAAAGAGACAAGTAAAAGTAATCTTATCATGATCTAGATTCACCACAATCTCATTATACCCAAAATAAGCCATAATTACACTCTTTCGGATTTTATAATAATAACTGTAAACATACATAAACTTTTCTCCACTTCTACTTTAATCGTTTTGAATGAAATTGAATTATCTTCGTTTACAGATCGAACTGTTTGATGTTCTTCTATCTCTGCAGTTATAGTGTAATCATTCGTATATTTGGTAGAAGGTGCGTAACCTTTTTCTTTCTTTATTTATGAAGAATCTTGAAAACAACTCGTGATCTAAAGAAGTTGAACCTCTTCATAATCCGTTTGTAAACAAACAATTTATGGTAAGCGATACATACATTCATATATAAATTATAAATCATACTCGTGCAACACTGTCACACCTTCAAGAATTATTCTGTATGTATGGTACACACTCATTGGTTTACTTTCCTGCAGTTAACACGAACTTCACCTTGATTCCCTGTGAGGGGCTGAATATTTCCCATCTTAATCATCGAATCTGCGAAATCTTCGAAGAAATCATCAGTGTCGTAGCTGTATTCTTTGACAAGATCATCAGTGGAACCACCATTGAAGAGTTCTTGATCAGAGTGAAGAAGCCCTTTCTTTTGGACCAAATTCGAGTAGTAGTTTTTGTCAAATTGAGCAGGAGTTGAGTCCAAAGGAGAAAGGTTGGAGTCACCACCAGCTGTAGGGCAAATGTATTTGAGATTTTTTGCAAAGTCGGAATCGATGTTGGAGTCGTTGTAGATATGAGCCCTAAAGGTAGCACAACTTGCATATCCGATGGAGTGGCCTCCAGCTAGAACAACAAGGTCCTTCTCATCAAGACCATGGTTCCTGAAGTTGGTGATGAGTTCAGAGAGGCTGAAAAATGGTGCTGGAATGTTTGCATCTGCTGCTGCACGACTTGCTGTGGTGGAGTCTCTTCTCCCTAGTTTCACCTTCCATGTTGGCCCACCTAACTGCATCATGCATGCACATAATTGATGTAATAAACTTCGAGAACAGATTAATTCAAGTAATAACATTAAGCACACTCTTTCTTGTATGGGTAAACACGACGTGTAGAAGCTGTGGTTACGAAGTTATAATTAACTATTGTTACTCACCGCAACGACAGAGTCACGAGCTGCAACAGCCAATATGTCTGCGCAAGAAACAACAGGTTTCCCACATGCTTCGTCCACAGCCTGCTTGATCTCATCCACCACTTCAAACCCTCTAGCAGATTGGAAATTAGCATTTGAATTCTTCTCGCTGTCAATGGAGGATGTTGAATCTAGAAGAATTGAACCATCGCAGCCCTGAAATCACCCTCACAGAACCAACTTTATCAGACTCATTCTAAATATGCATTAATTATGTAATATTTTCAAAACTATCTTTTTTCTTTCAGTGTAAACCAGTCACTTGCTGGTATTATAAGATGTGTTTATACGTGTGCATGTATATGTATGAGGATGCATAGATTGTCTTACGTTAACAAAACAATCATGGAAGTGCAGGCGTGTCAAGGATGCTCCCATACGGCGTTCTTTCTGCACCGCAGCCTCGACGACAGTTTTGATGGTGCTCAAAGCTTTGGGGCAAGAGTAGTCATAGTAATGAGATGACAATTTTGAGAAGGCTGAGGTTGCAAGAGCAGCAAACACAAGGGCATGAAGAAGAACGAAGTAATATCCACGCAATGCCATTCTATGTTAATATGCAATGAGTGATTGATCAAGTTGTATAGTACTCCTATTGTGTATATGAATTTGTTTGGATTAATTTCTATTGCCCCATTGCTGTATTTATAGAGGCACTGGAGCAGGTGAAGAAAGACCAATAAATTAAACTGCACCATATCATACCATGTAATTTGTGGACTGAGCCATGAGAAAGACCGTTTCACCTTGAAGAAACGTACGTGGTAGGTTTAAAGCAGAAATAAAAATATCGTAGAAAACGAGTACTTTAATGGTTGATTTAGTCCGCAGAGGGTGGTTTATTGATATTTGTAGGCCAACTAAAGCGAGTAATGACAAAGGAATGCACAATGGATGCATCGTTTGACTAAATCGGTAGCTACTATGATACACCGAATACATAGAAAATTCAAGGAAAGAAATTTTGAATCTTAGTTAATGAAGTTTAACTAGTCGTTCTTATTTTATTATAAGCACGTAGAAGTTTCAAAATCATAGACGTGCACCTAATCTAGAAAAAGAGATTTAATTAATGTAGATTCTATTTTTACCCAATCGCATCAGCACCTTCAAACCCAGATCTCAAGTACGTTTTTGATACAATTAGTTCAAATTCACACACTTAGTCAAATGATTTAAATTAATATAATTTAAATTTGAATATAAAATTTTCTTTTATTTTCTCAACATTTACCTATTATCCTTAGCTAGGGTGTGGGTTAAAATATATTTTCTTAAAAGGCTAAGAGTAAAGGAATGACACATTTAGGATAAAAAATAGTTAACAATTGGATAACACATATCAGGATTAGCTATTTGACCAAGTAGCTTTAAATACATATGTCAAATAAATGCCTTTATCCTATTTAACCATTTATATGACTATATTAAGAAATAAAATTCATGAAATAATTGCTTTCTTCGTAGCTTTCTGCACTCAGGTTCATGACACTAAATTATTCAACACTTATATACTGATTATCTATATGTAGCTTATATACGGAAATCTTCTAAACAAAGTAACAGTCTATGATTTCTTGTTTCATTTTTATTTTCAGATACCTGGGCATTCTCTTTACATAATACTTAAACAGACATACTTAAAGTTATGACAGCAATACTAAAAATAACCACAAAGAAACATTTGACATTAAATACTTAAATATTGTTTACATTATAGTATCCAATATAAAGAAGTTCTAGATTGTTTAAAAGATAGAAACATTCAAATTCTAAGCATGACTAACACTAATAATCACGATAATCATTATCATCTTGATAATGTGGTGGTTGTGTTGGGATAAACTTAAATTTTTAGGGTTTTATTAATAATTTTGTTTGAATCTTATTTTATTAGTTTTGGGTCTAGTAATATTTAGTTTGATTTGATAGAGATAAAATAGGAATAGGTAGTTATGATTTTCGATACAATATTATTTTATGATAGGTTAAGCAAATTTTATTTTTAAGACAATTGATATCTTATTTTCAGATTTTATTTTTATTCCCGTAATATTGTAAGTAGAAAAACAATGTAAGTAGCAAATTTTATTTATATTTAAAGCCCTTCAATTATAATGAATAACAAGACTCAATTTTAGAAAAATATCTGAGTGTGTATCGTGAGATTTTTCCAACAGTGGTATCAGAGCTTTATGCTTTGAGTACCGAGAGAGAGAAAAAAAGAGCAGAGAGTTAAAACACCGTGAGAGAAAAAGTGAGTGCTTGATTTTTTTTAGAGAGATGGCAAAGGTAGTCAATCGAAAAATACCAATTACGACAATTGGTCTTTGCAGATGAAGGTTCTTCTTGGATCCCAAGATGTATGGGACATAATGGAGGATGAGTACAATGAACTCGCGGATGATGAGCATCAAACAGTGAACCAGTTTGCTGCATTGAAAAAGACATGAGTGGAAGACAGATCGGCTTTGTACTTTTTGTATAATGTAGTGGATGAATCTGGATTCAAGAAAATAGTTAATGCAAAGTCAGCAAAAGAAGCATGGGAAATTCTGACGGTGGCATACAAAGGAGATACCCGCATGAAGAAAGTCTGAGAACAAGCTCTCAGAAGAGAGTTTGAACATATGAAGATGGATGAAAATGAGGGAGTTGTCGAGTTTAGAAGATGGCCAACCAACTCGGAATGAACGGAGAAGAGGTTCCTCCTAACCGGGTTGGAAAAGATCTTGAGAAATCTGACGGATGATTTTGAAAGTATCTTGGTCACTATTGAAGAGACAAAGGATTTGTTAACTATCACTGTGGAGGAGTTAGCCGGGTCATTAAAACACCATGAATTGAGGAAGAAAAAGAAAAAGAGGGAACCTGACGATCAAGCACTACAGGTACAGTTTGAATGGAATAAATCTCGGATTACTTAGAGCCGAGGTCCTGGTGGAAGAGGGCGAGGAGGCCGAGGACGAGGTGGACGTAGTCGAGGTAATGATAATGAAGATCAAACCGGTCAGCAGAATTGGCATGACGGAGGACAAGGAAAAGGCTGAGGAGATCAGTCAATAGTGAAGTGTTTTAAGTGTGGCAAGTACGGCCACTATGCAAACGAGTGTAGGTCAACAAAGTGCTACAACTGTGGCAAGTTTTGTCATATTGCAAAGTATTGCAAGACCGAGACAAATGGGGAGACGAATCTCGTTATTGAAGATGCAGAAGAATTGTTGCTGGCAAAGAGCTCGGATGTAGTGGACATGGAAACTTTGGACTCAATTATGTTCCCAAGTTGAAGAGCAATATTTTAAGCATGGGTCAGATGATTGAAAAAGGTAATTCAATTTTTATGAAGCACCAGGTACTGTATTTAAAGGATAAACATGGTCGTCTAGCAATCAAAGCAAAAGCGAAGAAGAACCAGTTGTATGATCTAGAGCTGAAAATCTTGGAGAGAAAGTGCTTGAAGCAAGGTATGACTAACAAGAGCTTGGATAACTCCAACTCAAATCTGATTGAAAGAAGCAAACCCGGTGTGGGATAATGCACATGGAAAGCAATGAAGGAAGAATTTAAGTTTATGGGGGGAGTTTGTTGGGATAAACTTAAATTTTAGGGTTTTATTAATAATTTTGTTTGAATCTTATTTTATTAGTTTTGGGTCTAGTAATATTTAGTTTGATTTGATAGAGATAAAATAGGGATAGGTAGTTATGATTTTCGGTATAATATTATTTTATGATAGGTGAAGCAAATTTTATTTTTAAGACACTTGATATTTTATTTTCAGATTTTATTTTTATTCCCGTAATATTGTAAGTATCATGGCTATTTAAAGCCCTTCAATTATCAATGAATAACAAGACTAATTTTAGAAAAATATCTGAGTGTGTATCATGAGATTTTCCTAACAGGTTGATGTTGTGGTTGTGGTTGGACATCATTATGTGTGTGATTTTGTGGTTCATTTTGAGGTTGAAAAAATTGTTGTACTGCTTCGACTACATGAAGGGGAAGGTACTGCATAATGGTGCTAACAAAACCTTAAAATTGTCTCAGCTACTGATCATGACTTGCTAATTGCATTTCGAGGTTATGAATGTCCTCTACATTCGATGGCTGAGTAGAAGATGCATGTGTCTATCGTACGTAAGTGTCGACACAGTCATCTTGAGAAGTACTAACATTTCCAATACAGTATACGCGTCCCTTGTACCTTCCACCTGCAGCCTCTAACCAACATCGGTTCCTCAATCTTTCCTCCTCTGCAGCGTCTAGGGAAGTAGATGTTGACGCACCAACAGATGCAGTCTCAGATATTGTTCTAGAAAATCTTGTTTGAAAATCTTCCTGTTAACATGAAAACATCATGTTTGCGTTAAGTAAAACTAAGGCTTAAAACGTAAGTAATACCAAATGTAATCTTTAATTTGATAAAGTACTTAGTAGAAACTAACATGTGTGTGCCTAGACCTCTCATCAAAAAATTCTCCTGTTGATGTATATGTGCCTAATGAAAGATTTTGCCAACATGCATTGAGCGACTAAGCTCCTGTGGCTGCAAACAAAAAATGACTTCTTAACAATTATATTATAAAGTTTATATAAATACAACAAAGAAAAACACTAGAAATGTCATCCAAACGATCACAAAGAAGCACTTTCCTTGTGTAGATAATGATCAGCAAATGTAAGAGTAGAAAATCTCCCCTTTGAATCTTGTTCAAGAAAGATCACCACCATCTTCTTGGAGAATTCTTGGAGCTAAGAGGAATCTGAAACAGAAATGAAAATTGTCAGTTCATCAAAAGTCTTCTGAATAAACCTGTGTTTAGCCTATTTATAGATTTCTGTTAATCAAGCAGATTCTCAGTCGAATACGCTACTAATTCAGTCGACTGTATTATGACAGTTATAACATATCAGTGAACCAAGTAGCATATAGTCAACCAAAAACAGATACATTTAAAACAATTGACTAAGTCATCAATGCTCAACTAACTTTTAAAAATATAGCCGTTAGAGTGCAAGAGCATAACAAAATTCTAAATCAGATAAGAGATACAATCGAATGTGTGAAACACATAGTCGACTTCAACCATGTAAAACATTTTGAAATTCTTTTCTTTTCAAAAATTCACAAAGCACTGATTCTCAAAATCTACACAAAGATTTTAGCATAGTCGAATCCATTAATAATGTAGTCGACTGCACTAGAACTTTGTCATACAGTTATAAGTTCATAAAAGTGCTTGTGGTTTTCAACTTTAAAATATGTGCAGTAAAACATATGTAAAGATGCATTGCACATAGCACATAAAGCATATGAACACCTTCCATATATATATATATATATATATATATATATATATCAATCAATCAACATAGGAACATGTAGCACATTACATAATCATGTTCACAGATATAACCATCAATTTGCATAAGAACATGTAATAACAACAAACAACATATGCATGTTATTAAGCAATGTGATGTCATCATCAAAAAATGGATTGATATAGAAATTGTGTTGTCAACAATCTCAACAATCTCCCCATTTTTTGATGATGCACAACCATGATTAATAACCAACCATGTTTGTACAATCCAATACAAAACACATTTGTTTTCTCTGTTTTGTATTTGATCCAAACAGCAAAATATCAAGCAGAATATGAGATAGAATGAAACATTCTCCCCCTTTCATAAAGCAATGAAACATTCTCCCCATTTCATATAGCTTTCATGCATTTTCTCCCCCTTTGTGCATTAGCAAAAAAGGTATGCTCTAGATATTTATGCTGAAATATCAAACAGAGATGCATCAAAAAGAGTATGCAATATTCAAGATGCAATGATGCTCTCATAACACATTTTAATCACATGTAAATGATAATGTTAAGTACCTAGCAAGTGTACCAGATCGTATCAAGTAATAATAGACAGTAAGTCCAAGATCGTTTCCCAAGGGACTCACGGAACTAAACTGTTGTGCTTTTGCTTAACCAATCAAGACTATAAAAACAATATTTTGAGGTTTTTAAATATAAAGTGCAGAAAAATAAACATGAATGCAATTTGATGAATTGAGGTTAAACATAAAAGTGAATGGATGGATGAAGGTTAGAATATGAGATGAATATGTTGTTGAGGTTAGATTTCACCTAATCACTCTCATGCATATAAGAATTCCTCTTCTTCATTTATGTTAATGCCACTCTCTAAAACACTTAATACCTCTATCACTGGTAAGAAAGTATATCCTTAACTACGAGTTCATACGATTCCTAACATCCCTAATAATTAATTCTGAAGCACAAGAGTGTATATGCAAAAAATCCTCATATTCCCCCATATTCCTATGTCTAGGCAATACTACCTTTGGGAGAATTTCCCCAGTTCTAGATTTCCCCGTACGTTCCCATATCGACAAAATCAATGATCATGCAATTGAATGAGTTAAACAAAGCATGGATTGAGTAAAGAGGAAAACTCAAACAATTAATGAAGTAAAGCATATATCAATAAAAAGAATTAATTCAAATACAAGAGAGTTTAGAGGTTACATGATAACGGTTGAAAAACCATTATTTTCATATGCTATTTTGGACTAAATTACACCCTTTACTGCTTAGAATGAGCTTGAAATCAAACAAAACTCAATAAATGAGTCAGTCGAGAGTCAAAAGCTGTTTTTAGCGATATTATGCTTGTTTTGCATTATTTTGCAGCAAAATTGATAGAAGTAAAGATTAGGAATGAAGATGAAGGTCATAGACTCAAGAAAAAGCAAGAAAATCAAAGACTAAAGCAATTCCTCCTCAAGACTTCTTTGTTGAATCCGGTGGTGGAAGAGATCTCCCTAAAAGTCCAAAATTGGCAATTGCCACCATGATCAGGGGAGTCTTCTTTTCCCTTCTCCTCCCTTTCCCGCTTTTATTGAACTTGTCCATGATCTGTTGATTGTTCTGATTTCTGATCTGATGATTGTGACACACTGAGGACATTGTGTAGTTTAAGTGTGGTCTATAGGGGGAGATTCTGATTTTTCTTTTATTAGTTTATGTTTTCTGCGTTAAATTTTTTGTTTTCTAGGTAGTTTTTGTTGTGTCTTGTGTACAGTTTTACCTGTTTCTCTTGATTTCTAGACTTGGTTTAGATTGTAGATGTGTCTTTCACTTCATTGATACTCTGATTGGTTTGAAATCCTTTCTTTTCTCTGATTTGAAGATGATCATGATGTTTGAGAGGGTGATTGATTGTGACAGAAATGCCTTGTGTGAGATTTGAGCCACTTGATATTCTTTCTTGTGTGACATGTCTCTTGATTGCTTGCACATATGCCTTGGCTTGACTCTTTTTGATAATTCTTGATTGATATGCATGTTTGAAAGTGATAAAGGCAGCTTTGTTGTTGAGCCTCTCTAGCCAAATGAGCCTACCCTGTTTTGATCCATTGATGACCCCTTTTGAGCCTATGCTTTCCTCATTTCTTTGTTTTGAAGCTTATACACTAGCCCTAAGTGAAAAACCATGGTTACCTGCCTTAGGGAATTTTGGAGCTTTGGAATTGTTTTGGGAATAAGTGTGGTCTCCTGGGAGATTATGATGAATTGGCTAGTTGGTTCCTCTTCTTGTTTGTTTTTGTATATATGTTGTGTTATCTTGTCTCTTAGAGTTGTGTTCTGAAAAGAGAGAAAAAAAAGAGACAAGATGAAAAAAAAAATATACAGAAAAATGAAAAAAAAAATTGTGAAAAAGGAGTCAAGAGGATTAAAGTAGAGGGTTTGGGTGTTATTTGACTGTATTTACGCTTGTTCCCCATTGCTCCTCTATTTCTTTTGGTTTGTAGCTTCTCATCCATATTATATCCTCCCTTACCCTTGGCCCCATTACATCCATAAAAGACCTTTTGATTTGAACAAGCATATGTTTTGAGTGTTGATATTAGAGACTTGCCAAGACTGTTTGTTGCTTGCTTTCTTGAGTGAATTGAGTTCAAATTGTTTACCATAAACACTTGAGAGAAACACTAATAGTGCATCTGTGAGGTTCTGTTGCTATTGATTCACCTCTTAAACTGATTGATTATTTTACCATGCTTTGAATTGCTTGGATGACCTCATGAGTATCTGCTTTCTTTGATGTTGTGTTGGATATTGTCTACTTCTTTTCTTTGTCCAGATTTCTTGAGAACTGTGTAATTTTGTTTCTTTCATTGTGAGTCTTTGTCGTCCGTGTGCTGAGTCTGTGTCACTTCCCTGATGTGCTTTGATCTATTCCCTGATTTGCATCTTGATTTTGCCAAGGAGTGCAAAAGACTAAGTGTGGTCTATTTTGATGAGTCACTATTTACTTGACTTCACTTGGTTTATTGTGCTAGAATTAATTAGGGAATTGTGCTTAAATGTCCAGTATTTCCCCATTTTCACTAATTTTGCTTAATTTAACCGAAAACTATAATTTTAATTAATTTGAATTATTTGAGCTTATTATTTTTATTATTGAGTGCAGGGAAAATTCTGAAAATACAAATTGGGACATCTAGAGGTTAAATGAAGATGTGCAGCCACCACCTGCTTGCTTTTCAATTTTTTTTAATTGGGCTTGCAGCAATTGGAATGTGTCACGGCCCAGCAGTGTAGAAGGAAACCCTCCACGGTCCAGATATTGAGGCAGCAGCTCCCAGCTACATCCAACAAGGGGTGCACACGGAAGAGTCCAGTTGGAGAGCGTGATCCAACATTTCCACACGGACAACAGCAGCAGCCTATGTGACGTGTCCAGCAACCTGAGTAGTCCAGCAAGCAGCTTCCAACATACTCATAGTCCAGCTTGCTTGAAAGAGTTCAATGCATGTCCAACAAAGGGTGGTGCATGCGGATAATGGGCTGGACTTCACGCTGCTAGCTATTGATTTTCATTGTGCTGCAAAGAAGCTGGAGCTGACATGGAAATAGGGCAGCAAGCTGATTCGTCTTGGGGGCTGCCACGTTCACAAAAGGGAGGGCCTTCTTTTTTTTTGAGGCACGCAACCCTAGGCTATGGAGAGGACCAGCCGCAACATGCTGCAGGAAAAAAATATGATATTTTATGGAGTTGGAAGGTAGCACACATTCTGGAAGGAGAGAGGTGTCATTGTATTGAAAAAGAGGGAGATTCATTGGAAAGAGAGGTGATGGAGGGTTACGGCTAAGCATAGGGGTGATTCATATTTTTCTTGCTTTGAGAAGATGACAGTGATTTTTCATTTAGATAAAAGCATGTGTTCATTCCTTAGAGAAAACGCTGCCTAAATTTAGAATGTACACATGCTGTTTGTTGAATTATGTTTCCGCCACTTTAAAATTGTTCAAAGTACTTTTTGAATTAAATTTTTAATCCTCCTCCTGTGTGTTTCAATTGCAAAACATTGTTTCCTTAAACTTTCGTCCCAAGCTGCATTTCACTTTCTTAGTTTAAGCCCATGAATTTTCATTCCTTTCACGCATTTTTTTTATTATTTATTATCATTTTCGGTGCTACATCACGTTGCTTCCATTGGGAGAAAGACACGTTAGATCCTTGTTGAGGGATTTTAGAAGCACATGTGTGGTGATTTTCTTTAGAATTATATTAGCTTCATTACATTTTACTCATTAGTTGAAAAGTTGCAATTTCTTATTCCACCGTTCATGGAGTGTTGAATGTTAAGCATTTTAATTATATCTGGATATTTTTCTCTTGTAGTATTAAGTTTAGCATCGTCTTTTACTTTAATGTTGTCCAGTATTTTTGGTAGTGTTAATTTAACTGTGATGTTAGCTTAGGTTAGTCGGGTTGGTCATTAGCGATATTACATTGTTTCTTTGGAAGCATAGTGATTGAGTTAATGACCAACCGTTTTCACAGTCCGTTTTTACATTTCTTTTTAAATTTTTGTTCGCATTCGTGTTTTAATTTAGTTTATCTGTATTCACAACCCCCTCCTCTTCATGTTAGACCTAAGACTCGAATCACATTTGGTCCTTGAGAGACGACCTAGGAGTCACTTCCTAGTCTATACTGCATTTCTTATATGCAATCAAATTTGTGTGGGTTGCGACAGCCCATCACAGCCATTTGAGCAAAGAAAAGGAAGGGTTTCACCATAATCAGAATAAGGGTTTGTTTGCCAAGTTGTATGTGAATGCCTCAGACTACCTCATTCATTTATAGAAGGAAAACGTGCCAAAGATTTTTCTTAATCCCTAACTTTAAATCTTAACGTCCAAAAATAGAGTTTTTCACATAATCAAATACCTCAGTCGATTGAATTACTATTGAAGTCGACTAGGACTCGAGAAAAACATTTTCAAGCAAATCAATCATTTAAACAATTAACCACACCACACAAACAATCATACAACAACAATCAATCAGTATATGCATGACGCAACAGATAAATACAGATTTACCAGTTGTAGACACTCAAGGTTTTTGATATGTTCCATAGTTGATTCATCCTTGAGAAAAATTCTGCATCAGTTGTATATCCTGCAAAAGAATTAAGTTTTGGTTACTGGTACCCATTTGACTTTGGGTCCTTGATTGTTAGTTCTTGTTACATGTTCCTTTGGTATCCATACACATAATCCTTGAGGAACAACAACATTTCTATAATAACAATTTCTAAGAGTATGACCAACACAATTGCAATAAAAACATGCATTTCTAGCAGGTTTTCTTAATTCATTAAATTTCCTAGCATTGGTTCTGTTAGAGTAAGCATTGTATCCAATTCCTTGTCTATTTTTAATTCTGCTAGATGAATTTAATACAGCATCTAAATTGTCTTTACCTTGAGTAAACTTAGCTAGCATGCTAGTCAAGTAATCTATTTTTTCAATGTGTGTAGGACAATTTTCACAAGCTTTTTCAACAGTAACAATTTTAATTTCAATATTCCTAGCAGATAACAAAGCTTCATTCAGTTCTTTTTCTAATTTCTCATTTTCTGCAACAAGGTCCTTAATTCTATTTTCAAAGTCTCTTGCTTTGGCTGTATGATGGGTTGTCGCAACCCACACAAATTTAATGTACAATTAAGAAATGCAGTATAGCTAGGAAATGACTCCTAAGTCGTCTCTCAAGGAGCAATTTTGCAGTTCAGGAATTAAGTAAAACACGAAGGGGGGGGGTTGTGAAAGGTTTGTGAATGGGGATGAATTAAATCAAAACACTAACGCAAACAGAAATGCAAACACAAATCTAAAAACGAAATCAAAGACAGACTGAAAACGGTTGTTCATTAACTTAATTACAATGCTTCCTATCACAGATCAACAAAATGACGCCGACTCAAACCTCTAATCCAACACAGTCAACCAACTAAGCGAAGGCTGATCATGTTTTCATAAAAGCGGACTAAGTGAACGCAGTGTTAACATTAAATCTAATTCACACCATGCAGTTTCATCAACTAAGAGAAGACTCAACACCAACTAGACAACTAAGTGTATACCCAATTGCAAGTGCAAATACAGATTTGACATTAACCAAGTCAAAGTGGCAAACACAATTACAGTCCGGAAATCTCAAGGAAATATTATAATATCGCTAATGACCAACTCAGTTAAATTAAGCTATCATGACAATTAAATTAACACTACCAAAAATACTAGACATCATTAAAGTAAAAGACGATGCTAAACCTAACAATACAAGAGACAAATATCCATACATAATTAAAACTATTAAAATGTAACAAGTATGCTAAACATTAAAAGCAATTCATCATGGTAATAATGCAAATAAAAGACACTTAAAAAGTAAAGGAACTAAAGTGCTTCTTTGTTTTTTTATCACTACCGTGACACCTTGCTTTCTACAATTGATACACGATGCACCCCTAATTGATTGAAGTACCGCTTGCATTGTGCTTCCAGCCAAACCAAAAGTGAATCACACTTCCCATTTCCAAATGAATAAATGTTGCTCCTATCTATGTTGGATGTGACCAATTGCTGTGACCGTGCTCACCCAAATTCAAATAAATTGAATGCTTGTTGCACCTCATAATTAGGCACCGTGAAACTTTTCTCCAAAATGAAATGAATGCACTTACTGCACACCTTCTCCATTCAAATCACTTTTCTACTTCTAAAAATATAAATTGCTTGCTAACATTCAGCGGCTTCTAGCATGTCCCATCCATATCCATGAGTGCCTTATCTCCAAGCATCAATGCCCATCTCCTCCAAAGCCAAATGAGAGTGTTTCATTTAAAAGTAATGACTCAACCGTGATGGGACAAGGCTAGATGTGTGATGAGTCAATATTTTATTGATTTCACTTAGCTTATTGTACCGAATTTAATCAGGGAATTGTGCTTAATTGTCCGGTATTTTTCCGTTTTTACTAATTGTGCTTAATTTGACCGGAAATTCTAATTTTAATTAATTTGAATTTTCTGAGCTAATTAATTGCATTTTTAATTGCAGGAAAATTTTGGAGATATATTTTGGAGCATTGGGATGGAGACAAATTAATTCAAGACTCTCCAATTAGACATTTTAAAATTAATTGTATTGTAATTTAGTTGTTTAAAACTTTTTAGACAAACTCTTTGCATTTTGGGTCAATTTTGAAAGAATTATGATGGGCCCAAATTGTAAGACACTTGACACTACCCTAGGGTTTCGTTTGGGTTGGCCCCACCCATCCTTAAAAGAGGACACATGGCCCTAGGGATGGGGGAGCTACCAGTCGTCATTTTTATTTTGAAAAACTTGGCTGGAACGTTTTTTTGGCAGCAACATTTCTCTTGGAACATGGTTTTGGTGATGGATAATGGATGAATGGAAGAAGCATTTTCATTTTTATTTTTCTTTGCTAGGAGAAAGGGACAGTTGTCATGTCCTGGTGATGTTTTATTTTCTTTATTGAATGAAAAGCACACTTTCTATTCTTTCTTGCAATTTCTTTTGGAACGTTGTCTAAGGATTCTTGAATGCATTCACATTTCTTTTTTTGTCTATCTTATTGGTTGCAGCGCTAGAATGAGGAGAAACAATTTCTTTCTTTTTAGTGTTTAATTATTGAAGATTGTTGATGGGACGTTGGCACATTTCACTTCTTTTATTTCTTTGATAATAAAAATTTGATTTGGTAGAAGGGAACCCATTCGGTCATTACAAGGAGAGGGCATTAATTTATTTTCTTTCTTTATTTGCATGCTTTATTGATTGATGGAAAGATGAGTATTTGGTGTCACATGCTGCAACGTACAACATACCTTTTGCTTTGAATGAGTGATAAGTGGATTAGGTAGGGTGGTATTTTACTTTTAATTGGAAGCAATGTTAATTTCTTGGAGCAATTCAATGTCCACGTGAAGGGAGTGTCACGGCTAGTGCAATCAACTTTCATGTGTGGGATTCTTTTTTTTTTTTAATTTGGAAAAGCACATTTCTTTGAGAATGAAGAGGTGGTAGGTGAGAGTAGGTGTTGTCACGTCTACCATTGTTCCAGGCATGGACTGATTTATTTTGTAGGAGATTTAAATTTGTCATTTGGCTTCCATTCAAATTGGTGCAGCACGTTTTATGATTGAAGAGTATTTCTTAGAAGCATTTTTAGTTTCCATTGCTCTTGAGAAGAGAGGAATAAATTTCCTTCCATTTTAATAGCACATTGGACACGTGAATGAGTAGAAAAGAATTTATGTTTTCTTAATTGTTTGTTTAGAATATTTTATATTAAATATTGAATAATTTTTAATCTTTTTAATTAAGTGTTGAATTTTAATAGCTTAGTTGTGTTTAGATAATTGTTTGTGTAATGTTGGGTTTAGCATCGTCATTTACTTTAATGTTGTCTAATATGTTTGGTCTTGTTACTTTAATTGTCATGATAGCTTAAATTAGTTTGGTTGGTCGTTAGTGATATTACTTTGCTTCCTTGAGATTTATCGGACTGTCTTTATGTTTATTCTGCTCTGTCTGGCACTCTATGAAATTTGATTGTGTTCTTGAAACGGGTATACGCTTAGTTGCCTAGTTGGTGATTGCATCTTCGCTTAGTTGATCAATCTGTATAGAACATAGTGGATGGAATAGGTGTATTGCGTTCGATTAGTTCGTGATTATGATAGCATGGTTAGTCTTCCCTTAGTCGGTTAGTTGTGTTGGATTAGAGGTTAGAGTAGTTTATTCATGAGACTCTTGCACTTTAATTGTCATACTGCTGCTTTGATTCTACTCAATATTTAATCTGTTGTCTGCCTACGATTAGGTATACGCTTAGTTGCACAATCGATGTCAAGTCTTCGCTTAGTTGATTAGAATGTATGGTGGATGATTGATTAAATTTGTGCATTGCATTCTCTTAGTCTATAATTTTGAAGACCGAATTAGCCTTCGCTTAGTTGGGTGATTCGTGTCGGATTTTGATTAGAGTAGTGTGTACTTGTCGTTGATCTGGGATAGGAAGCATAGTAATTGAGTTAATGACCAACTGTTTTCAGTCTGTCTTAGAAACTGTTTTTAGATCTGTGTTTGCATTTATGTTTGCGTCAGTGTTTAATTTGATTCCTCCGCATTCATCACAAACTTTTCACAAACCCCTCCCCCCCCCCTTCGTGTTTGACTTAATTCCTGAATCACAAAATTGGTCCTTGAGAGACAACATAGGAGTCATTTCCTAGCTATACTGCATTTCTGGCAGCTAGATGTGCTACTAAAAGAAATTTGAGATAAAAAAAAAACAGCAAAACGCCCCTCGAGAATTTAAAGTGATCTTCTCCTTCAGCATAAAGAAAATGCTCCCTCCTTCAGCATCCAACACACACACTGTACACACCTACTCTATTCTACCTAATCTATTTATGAAAATTTTGTTTAATTCTCAAATAAATTTGGTGCAGCACTTCTAATCAGCCACCTCTACTTTCTAAAAGTCAAAAGAAATGAAAAATGAATAAAGATCCCATCCAGATCGTGGCACCACTTTGCAAAGTAATGTGCCTTGCGTTTCCATCAATCAATGACCATGTGCATAAACGTAGTGCAACATCAAATTGGAAAGAAAGAAATTAATCATCCCATCTAGAAGAAAAGAAAAGAAAATGCTTCTAACATTCATCCAAAATCCATCACAGTAAACATGTTCAAAGGAGAAAAATATATGTTGTCCAAAATGTTCCAGCCAAAACGTTAAAAGGCAGAACCCTCTCCTACTCAAAAGAACGGCTGGTTGCTTCTCCCTAGGACCATGTGTCCTAATAAAAATGGGTGGGGTCCACCCTAAAACCCTAAAGTTGCCAAGTGTCTTACAATCTTTGGACCCCTCATATTTTTAATGGCCCAATGTGCAAAAGTTTGTCCAAAATGTTTAAATAATTAATTTACAATATAACTAAAATTTAAAATGTCTAATTGGAGAGTCTTCAATTAATTTGTCTCCATCCAAATGCTCCAAAATATATCTCCAAAATTTTCCCTGCAATTAAAAATGCAAATAATTAGCTCAGAATATTCAAATTAATTAAAATTAGAATTTCCTGTCAAATTAAGCATAATTGGGAAAAACGGGAAAATACCGGACAATTAAGCACAATTCCCTGATTTATTTAAGTGCAATAAACTAAATACAGTCAAGAAAATATTGACTCATCACTGTAATTCAGGACAGTCAAGCTTGATGTGACCTTTTCCACATTCATAGCACTGGACAACATTTGTGCTGAAGCTCTTCTTTTTACTTTGACCTGCATGGTTAGACAGTTGACTATCATTTTTTATAAGTCAACTAAACTTTCTTACCATCAAGGTCATTAGCTCTTTGTCATCCATCTATGTTTCTGTGATGTTGTTGCTTGCAACCTTTAGAGCAATGGACTTCTTTTCTTCAATCTCCTCTTCATCCTTCGGTCTACCAAGTTCTAACTCATGTTCCCGTAACTTGCCAAACAAGGTAGTCATATTCATACTTCTAAGATCTTTGGACTTAGAGATTGCAGTGACTTTTGGTTGCCAATTCTTGTTCAGGCTTTTCAGAATCTTGATGTTGATCTCTTCTTTGTCAAAGACTTTGCCAAGAGCCATCAGGTGATTTACAATATGAGTGAATCGTTTCTGGACATCAAAGATGCTTTCACCAACTTTCATTCTGAACAATTCATACTCTTGTATCAACGAATTCTTCCTGGCTCTCTTGACTTCATTCGTGCCTTCTTGTGTTACCTCTAGAACATCCCACATTTCCTTTGCAGACTTGCATTGGGATATCCTGAAAAATTCATCAATTGTTAGTGTAGAGGCAATAATATTTCTAGCTTTAACATCATACTGAGCTTTTTTATTTTCATCAGCAGTCCACTCAGTAAAAGTTTTCAAAACAGTTTCACTATCAACAATTTTTGTAGGCACATATGGACCATTCAAAGTGGCATCCAAAATTCCTTTATCTTGTGATTCAAGAAAGATCTGCATGCAAATTTTCCAAAAAGGATAATTTTCACCAGCAAACAGAGGTGGTCTGTTTGTTGAAGCACCTTCACCAAAAGTTTGAAAATTTGAAGTCATCCCCAAGTTTTATAGTCGAATAGAATAAAAATAGAGTCGACTGAATTTTCAAATATCTTATGAAAACTATCTCTGGTGCCAATTGTTAGGAAACAGGTAGGCTTCGTTTTACACCAAGAGGAGTGGTGAATGGTTGTTAGTTCTAAAATAAAATCTTTTCGCAATCTTGATATGAAAATGCAAAGCTTTTTAATCTTTTCTTGAAATGCAACTAATGAAAATTCAATGGCCACTAACTAGGAGGAAAACTCTCCAATAGGAAGCTTCCACATGTCTAGGACGAAATTCTTCTCCCTTGTTCTCCAAGCTTAGCCAAAATGTTGACCCCTTGTCCAACACACCCATTTTGGAGGTCCAAGCATAGTCAATTTTGGGCCTTGACCCTTTGTTGACTTGTTTGGTCAAAATCCTATTCTACTTGGCCCAAAATACAAGGCCCAATTGAAATCCTACACTACTAGGCCCATAATACCAAGCCCAAATAAAATATACACTACTTGGCCCAAAATTCAAAGCCCAAATAAAATCTAGACTACTTGGCCCAAAATACAAGGCTCAAAATTATTCTTACTCTACTAAATCTTCATGATTACTTAAGATGGCCCAAGAGAAAGAGTCTAGGCCCATCTTCCATAAATTTCTTCAACTCTCCGTGAATGTGCTAGGTCATGGCAAGGGGTATGCCATCATTACTTCATGCCATATAAGGCTTTTTTTAGTCTTAGTATTTTTCCTTCATTACCTTTATTGATGAAGCCTTGTGATTGTTTAACATAGATCTCTTCTTCGAGCAGTCCATTTAGAAAGACTGATTTGACATCTAGTTGATAGATGTTCCATCCTTTTTGTGTTGTAAGAGCTATTAAATCTCTAATTGTATCTGAGTGAGCAACTAGAGCAAATGTCTCATTGTAGTCGATTCTTGATTGTTGTGAGTAACCTTTAGGGACTAATCTTGCCTTGTGCTTTTGTATAGTTCCATCACGATTAAGCTTTGTTTTATATACTCATTTCACTCCAATGATGTCTTTTCCATGAGGTCAATTTACAAGTTCCCAAGTATTATTCTTCTCAATGATTTTAATCTCTTCTTCCATGGCCTTGACCTATACTTCCTTCTTTGATACTTCTTAATAACAGTTAGGCTTAAACATGATCATATTGCCAATTTTGTATATGTTTACCAAAGATCTTACTCGTCTTAGATTGGATCCTGATAATAATCTTCTTGTTATTGTTGTGGAGGTAAACAAAGCGTATTGTAATCTTCTGCCTCATCTTGAGATTCTTGTATTATAACTAAATGTATTTTTTAAAAACTTTTTCTTTTTCCCAATTCCAAGAAGCATTTTTATCAAACTCAACATCTCAACTAATGTTGAGATTTTTTTATGTAGGTTATAGACTAGATAGCCTTTTGACTGTGTGCTATATCCCAAGAATATTTTCGTGTAGTCTTGTCTTCAAGCTTGTTCCTCCTTTGATCAGGAACATGTATGTAGCAGATAGATCCAAATACTCGTAGGTGTTTAGCTGATGGCTTTCTTCCACACCAAGCTTCAATAGGAGTCTTGTCTTAGACTACCTTAGTTGGACATCTGTTTATAATGTGAAATGTAGTGTATATTACTTTAGCCTAGAAAATGTTAGGCATAGTTTTCTCTTTTAGCATTTATCATGGCATGTCCATGACTGTGATTCTTTCTCTTTGACATACCATTTTGTTGTGGAGTATATGTGAATACAAGTTTTCGCTCTATGCATTCATCTTTATAGAATTTTTCAAACTCGGGAGATGTGTACTCCTTTCCACAATCACTTTTAAGCACCTTTATTTGTTTTCCACTTTGCTTCTCGACAAGAGCCTTGAATTTCTTGAATACTCCGAAGACTTCTGACTTTTCCTTTAAGAAACAAACCCGTGTTATTCTAGAGAAGTTATCAATGAAGAGCATGAAATACATGTTGTTGTGATGTGAAGACGTTCTTTGGCCCATAAACATCAATATGGATTGACTTTATTAAGTCTTTTCCTCTCCATGCTTTGTTTGTCGAGAATGGTAGTCGATGTTGATTTTCTGATATAGAAGAAACTTTAAGGCATGTGTGTTGAAGTGGCCAAATCTCTTATGCCGAAACCATGAATCATCAACTTCTGACTTCATGGCAATATTAGTTCTAAATTTGAAGGTTATAAGAAAGCTTCTATTTCTCTTCTCCATTTTTATTTGGCCAATTTCTATCATTCTACGATCATAAATATTGCATATATCTTTCTTAAAGTGAAGAGAATATCCATTCTCCATTATTTGGACAATACTCAAAAGATTTTCTTTAAGATTGAGAACTAATAAAACATCCTTGATGAATTTCGTACCTTTCTTTGTCTCCGCCATGATAATTCCTTTACCTTGAGACTCCACTATGGTGTCGTTTCCCAACCGAACTTTGACATTGATAGATTTATTAAGGTCTTTGAAAATGCTTTTATCTTTCACCTATGATTGTTGCATCCACTATTAAAGTATCAACTTCCTTCTACACTAGGATATTTTTTTTTATTGGCATAGAATAAGTGTTGCTCCTAAGTATGTTCTTCCACAAAGTTTGCTTAATGCTTATTTTTATTACAACAATACTTCTTTAGGTGGCCAAATTTCTTGTAATACTGACATTGAAGTTTTCCATGACGCCAATAATATTTTTTTCAAATGACTTGTTTTTTTACAAATGCCACATGGAGGATATTTTCCTTGACGGGTGATAGAGAAACTTAAATAATTTTCTTTATTTATATAAATTTCTCCTATACTTTTCTTTCGTTCTTATTCTTTATTTTCAGATCGTAATTTTAGTTTTGATTGAAAGGCATTTTTGACCGAGTCTTCTTCACGCTTTTTCAATCTTTGTTCATAACCTTCAATACAGTCCATTAGTTATGTTACTGATAATGTACCCAAATCTTTTGTTTCTTCAACCACGATTTTGATTGCATTATATTTTTGTCGGAATGGAAATTAAAATTTTCTCAATGGTTTGTTTTTTCAAGAATATTTTTCCTATAAGCTCTCATCTAACTAACTATTTCTTTTATTACAGAATGGTAGTCTTTAATGGTATCAAATTCTTTCATTCTTATTAATTCAAATTCCCATATTAGAGAATGAAGTTTAACATTGTGTATGTCATCACTTCCTTGAAACTCCTCTTGTATTGTGTTCCAAGCTTGCTTTGCATTTGTGGCAGCTATTATTCTTAGAAAAGTTGTGTCATCAACTTCTTGTTGAAAAGCAAATAAAGTCCTTGAATCATTGTGTTTGGTTTCCTTAAGCTTCTTCTAAGTTGTAGTAAGAGTGGAGGTGTCTTCTCAAATAGTGAATCTCTCTTCTATAGTGACCCATAAATCTTGAGAGCAAATGAATGTCTTCATTTTGACACTCCAAAAATCACCTATGAAAATAGGTACTGGAATTGACGATGTTTGATCTAGCCATGGGTTGAGAAAATATTTTGGGTAGTATGGAATTAAGTTAAAGTAGTTGAAAAAATGTATTTATGCCTAGAGAATGTATACCTAGTAGAATGTGAAAATAATAGTTGAAAGAAGTGTATTGTGTAGTTGTCTTAGTTGTGTTAGATCTTGTCTTACATCAAATGGATAGAACATGGTATTTACCCATAAATTATTTTAAAAAATGTTAACCACAACTTATGTGAAATGTTAGAGTTTTAGCTATGTTTTCGTTTTTTTTCTTCCTATCTTAGGTTTTTCTATAATATTCTAGAATTTGTATTACATTTCAATACTTCCATGATGGGATTTTTTATATTCTTCTAGAATTTGCATTATACTTTAATACGTTTAACTTCAAAGCAACAAATTTGTAGATCTTTTTCAATTTAACTTTTTTATTTCTATTCAACGGTGGATTCCCACTCACTCGAATTACTAACCATTGCAACAAGTGCAAAGACTTAAAAGGAAAGGGGCATTCTAAATTTCTTACACTAAATAGAAAGTTCTTTACTTATATTCAATGGTAGGAGAAAGCTTTAACTATTAAGGGTGCTTATGTATTAGTTTGTGGTGATGGTTTATATACTGATATGATAGCTGATAGTGCTAAACATCAGAAGGCAAAAGGAGAAGGCAATGGCTGCAGCGGAAGAGTCTGTAAATGTTGTCAGCAGTTTCCCTGATTCTGTCTATATTATTGGAATAGCTAAAGATGTTGATAATAGCAAGACATATGCTACAACCTGAAACTAAACAGTTTTCTAATATTTCATATCAAGCAAAAGACTACGTACTGAGAAACTGATTTTTAATTGCAAAACAAAATCAGATTATTATTATATTAGAAGCATCAATAACATTTAAGTTATCCTTAGTGTTGTTTAAAGAAATAAGTTTGGAATTTTGTACCTTCCCAAAAGGATAACACCAAACAGAAGTATCAAGTTTCCAATCCACACTTTTAATCATTACTTGCAAGTCTATCTCACACTTCATTTTTTTATGATCTGTTGTGAAACTGTTCAGTGCAGCTCGATTTCAACACTGAATTTGATTCAGAGAACTGAATTTTGATTTAGAAACAAAAAACCAATGAAATGAATTTGATGGGAGAAGAAAGAATGTCAAACCTGATCTCCAACAAAATCAATCAACCCAGTCGTTTATGGCCGAATCATGGTTTTCCCGGTGGAAATTGATGAACTTGACGAAACACTTGAACTCTAGTAGAATTGCCACAGCCAGCAAATATTTACAATCCAAAAATTTCAATTTAACTTCAAATACTATATATGTAAACAAAAATTAAATACTCAATTGATTAAATTCTATAATTATTTTTGCAATACTTATAGGAAAGAAAATAAGAAAAAAACTTGGTAAAATCAATTTATATACTTTACCCGAAGAAAATTTAGATTAGAAATACTTCTACAAAATAAACTATTTCATTTAACATGTCTTCAATCTGAACAGTTGAATTTTTAATTAATATATCTATGGGGAATTTTCAAGAGGCATCCGTCCATGAGCCTTATTATTGAAAACGACAAACCAGTAGGCTTTCCAACGAAGCATGTTTAAACTAAGCATGTTCAATCTCAACCATTAGAACTTTTAATATTTTTAATATATATCCAACGGTTTATCTTGATTGGAGGTACGGACGGACCGTAGAAAGTTAAGTAAAGTCTCCTCCCATCAGTTCAACTCATCATCCAGAACCAGCTCAGTTTCTTGCAGCCAATTCCTTTCCTTTGCGTTTTTGTTTGTCGCTCTGATCATCACTTGTTTTCTGTTGAGATCATGGCATTAGCTGTGGTAGGCGGTGCGCTCCTTTCTGCTTTCATTGACGTTCTTTTCGACAGGCTAGCCTCCCCTGAGGTTGTCAACTTTATCCGAGGAAAGAAACCTGACAAGTTGCTTCAAAAGGTGAAAACCCAGCTCATAGTTGTTAGAGTTGTGCTTGCGGATGCCGAGAATAGACAAATCACAGACCCCAATGTCAAAGAGTGGCTCGATCTTATCAGAGATGTTGTCTATGAGGTGGATGATTTACTTGATGAAGTTTCTACTAAAGCTGCAACTCAAAAGGAGGTAAGCAATGCATTTTCTCGCCTTTTCAAAATGAAGAAGATGGTTAACATTAGTAAGTTGGAAGACATAGTTGAAAGATTAGATGACATTCTAAAACAAAAAGAAAGTCTTGATTTGAAGGAGATTCCAGTGGAGAGCTACAGGCCATGGAAAGCTCAGCCAACATCTTTGGATGATGGATATGCTATCTACGGTAGAGATAAAGATAAAGAGGCCATAATGAAATTGTTGTTAGAGGAGAACACCAATGGTGAAAAAGTGTCTATGATCCCTATTGTAGGCATGGGTGGGGTTGGAAAAACCACTTTGGCAAGATCTGTGTTCAACGATGACAAATTGAAGCAGCAGACCTTTGATTTAAAGGCATGGGTTTGTGTTTCTGATATATTTGATATTGTGAAGGTCACAAGAAGCATGATAGAGGAAATTACCCGAAAGGCTTGTAAATTGAGTGATCTAAATGCTCTTCAACTTGAGTTGATGGACAAACTGAAAGGTAAAAGATTATTGATTGTCTTGGATGATGTTTGGATCGAGGATTGTGACAATTGGAGGAGTCTTACAAAACCATTTCTAAGCGGGATTAGGGGCAGTAAAGTTTTGATCACAACCCGCAATGAAAATGTAGCTGTTGCTGTGCCTTTTCATAATGTTGAAGCATATCATCTAAGCAAATTGTCAAATGAAGATTGTTGGTTGGTGTTTGCAAACCATGCATTTCCTCTCTCTGAAGCCAGTGAGACTAGAGGAACTCTAGAAAAGATTGGAAAGGAGATTGTTAGAAAGTGCAATGGGTTGCCGTTAGCGGCACAGTCACTTGGAGGAATGTTGAGAAGAAAGCAGACTATTAAGGATTGGAATAATGTACTTCAAAGTGACATTTGGGAACTTCCTGGAGGTCAGTGTGAAATTATTCCAGCACTTAGAATAAGTTATAATTATCTCCCTCCACATTTAAAACAGTGTTTTGTTTATTGCTCACTTTACCCCAAAGATTATGAATTTTTAGAAGATGAACTCATCCAGCTGTGGATGGCAGAAGATATCGTAAAACCACCAAAAAATGGAAAGACTTTAGAAGAAGTTGGTCACGAGTATTTTGATGATTTGGTTTCGAGATCCTTTTTTCAACGTACAAATGGTAACACTTTTGTCATGCATGATCTAGCAGCATTCCTTGGAGGGGAATTCTATTTTAGAGCAGATGAACTTGGAAAAAAAACCAAAATCAATAGAAAAACTCGTCATTTGTCATTTACCAGATTCAGTGATCCAGTATCGGATATTGAAGTTTTTGACACAGTAAAATTTCCAAGAACTTTCTTGCTAATCAAATTTAAAGAATCCCCATTCAACAACGAAACGGCACCGCGTATTATAGTGTCAAGGCTTAAGTACTTGAGAGCTTTATCGCTTTGCAACTTCCAAAGTCAACTTGCTCTGCCTGATTCAGTTGGTGAATTGATACATTTGCGTTATCTAAATCTCTCTAGTACAAGTGTAGAAACTCTGCCGGAGTCACTGAGTAATTTGTGCAATCTACAAACGTTGAAGCTGTCTTTTTGTTTAAAGCTGACTAAGTTGCCTAGTGCCATGCAAAATCTTGTAAACTTGCGTCATCTTGAAATTCATGCTACTTCCATAAAAGAGATGCCTAAAAGAATGGGAAAACTAAATCAATTACAGAATTTGGAGTTTTATATTGTGGGCAAGCATATAGAGAATAGCATCAAAGAACTGGGAGGACTTTCAAATCTTCGTGGTTCGTTTTCTATTAAGGCACTGGAGAACGTTACTAAAGGCGAAGAAGCATTAGAGGCCAGGATAATGGATAAGAGTTATATTAACCATCTATCCTTGGAATGGTCTATAGCTAACGACAGTAGCATCGACTTCCAATATCAGTTAGATGTACTCAGCAGGTTAGAACCTCACCAAGACCTGGAGTCGTTATCAATAAATGGTTACAAAGGAACCAGATTTCCGGAATGGGTGGGGAGTTTTTCCTACCGCTACATGACATTTATAGGTTTATCTAATTGTAAGAACTGTTGCATACTTCCTTCACTTGGGCAGCTACCATCCCTCAAGCACCTCTCTATTTCAGACATGAACTCCGTGAAGACAATCGACGCAGGGTTTTATAGGAAGGTAGATGGTTCATCTGTGATACCTTTTGCCTCCCTTGAATCTCTACACATTTCTAGTATGCCTTGTTGGGAGGTGTGGAATGCTATTGATTCAGAAGCTTTTCCTGTGCTTCAGAATCTTTGTATTGTAGACTGCCAGAACCTTAGGGGAGATTTGCCAAAACATCTACCTGCCCTGAAAACTCTCACGATTATAAATTGCGAGTTTCTTGTCTCTTCTGTCCCAATGGCTCCCACTCTTCGAACATTAGACATACGTAACAGCAACAAAGTAGAGTTTCATGAGTTTCCTCTTTTGGTCGAAAGTATAAATGTAGAAGGAGGTCCAGTGGTGGAGTCCATTATGAAGGCCTTCACTATCATCCAACCTACTTGCCTCCATTTTTTATTCCTAAAGAATTGTTCGTCAGACATATCTTTTCCAGGTGATCGTCTTGCAGCATCGCTGAAAAGTCTTCATATCAGTGGTTTAACCAAAATCAAATTTTCGATGCAACACAAACACGAATTACTGGAATCACTTTCAATAATTAATTGTGATTCGCTCACGTCTCTTCCATTGGCTATCTTCCCAAATCTCCTTAGTCTTCAAATAAAAAACTGCGAAAATATGGAATCACTTTTGGCCTCAGGGTCAGAGTTGTCGAAGAGTCTGAACTATGTTGAGATTAGCCACTGTCCCAACTTTGTATCATTCCTGGGAGAAGGATTATGTATGCCCAATTTGACTCGTTTCTGTGTTTATAATTGTGACAAGTTGAAGTCGTTGCCCGATCAGATGGGAACTTTTCTCCCAAAGATAGAATTTCTTAACATATCCAACTGCCATCAAATTGAGTCATTCCCTGGAGGAGGTATGCCACCTAACTTGAGAACAGTTGAGATCAGGAATTGTGAGAAACTATTGAGAGGCCTAGGATGGAAATCGATGGACATGGTTACCTCTCTCAGGGTGTATGGTCCATCTGATGGCATCAAATCCTTCCCAAAGGAGAGTATGCTGCCTCCCTCCCTTGTGTCTCTGGATTTAATTGATTTGTCTAGTCTGGAAACGTTGGATTGCAAGGGGCTTCTCCATCTCACATCACTCCAAGAATTAAACATTAAAAGGTGTCAAAAGCTGGAAAACATTGGGGGAGAAAAGCTGCCTCTCTCTCTAACAAAATTAATGATATATGAATGTCCCTTGCTGAAACAACGATGCCACAAAAAGGACCGTCAAATTTGGCCTAAAATCTGTCATGTCCGTGGGATAAAGATTGATGGTAGATGGATTTAATGAGAAGGTAATTCTCCTTCGTTCACTTACATCATCAACCTCTAACCATGAAAAACTATTTCTGTCTGTGTTATGTTTCATTTCTTGTCTTTCTCCTTTCATATTTAACTTAATTAATATTGCATTCAACAAGTCTTAAATATAAGTTAATTGTTCAGTTTCATACTTGACTGGAATTGCAAGTGTAAAGGAAACCTAACATTTTGTATATATGTTATTTACCGTGAGCATTCATGTCATTTTCGTGAGTAATGGTCTTTTATTTTTCTTAACAGTTTTTCTGTGGTCAGTGTCAAGATTCTGATTAGTACTCTGGTGGATATGGAAGACAGATAATTTCCACTGAAATTTCATTTAGAGGGGTAGATTGAAGTAATGTTATCCATTCATGTTTTCTAAACACATGTTAATAATTGTTTTAATGACAAGAAGGGTGGTATTTGTTTTTCAGACAAGCTAGATTGGTTTGGAGAAACTGCACCTGTCCATTTGAATGTAGTGCCCTCTAGGAGGTCATCACTTTTGTGTTTGACTGATGGATTTGGGTTGAATGCATCTGAAAGCTATATCCCAGCATGCAGAGATTGAATTTCTCATACTGCTTATTATGCATTTGAAATGCTGAATTGACTGTATATGTTGAAAGGAGTGAATCCCATCTCATAACTACTTGTCTGCACTCACTCCAATGCACTGAATGAGAAAGAACTGGAAGAAAGTTTATCTTCCATTCAAAATTAAAACACTAGAAAATGGTGATGATACGAGTCCCTTCAGCTTTTCAGTTTTCATTGTTTTGGAGATGCAAAACCAAAAGAAGACTTCAGTGAGGTTTCAAGAAACGTTGTTGCTTATTGTGGAGGACTACCTCTGGCTCTTGAAGTGCTTGGTTCTTATTTATTTGACAAGACGTCAAAGAGAGTGTGGGAAGGAGTATTGTCGATATTAGAAAAAAATCCCAATGGTGAGGTTCAGCAGAAATTAAGAATAAGCTTTGATAGTTTAAGCAATGAGACGGAGAAGGATATATTTCTTGATGTATGTTGTTTCTTTATAGGTAAAGACAGAGCTTATGTCACAGAAATACTAAATGCTTGTGAACTATGTGCTGATGTTGGAATACCGGTTCTCATAGAACGTAGCCTCATAAAAGTAGACAAAAACAACAAACTTGGAATGCATCCTTTGCTACAAGAAATGGGAAGAGAGATAATTCGTGAAAACTCAAGAAAGGACCCTGGGAAGCACAGTCGATTGTGGTTTGAAAAGGAAGTAGTTGAAGTATTGACAAAGAATACTGTAAGTTCATTTCCTGTGCACGGTTTTCATTTTCTTTTTAAAGTGTTTTCTTTGCCGTGTTCAATATAAGTGTAGTTAGGCTCAGCTGAGCCAACAAAAAAGATTTCTCGATTTATTTCCCTCTGCTCTTTAAATCACAGGGGACAAAAGCTATTGAGGGATTGGTTTTGAAAATGCATTTAACCAGCCGAGATTGCTTCAAAGCCGATTCTTTCCTGAAAATGGAGAGATTGAGACTGTTGCAACTCCATCATGTACAACTTGCTGGAAATTATGGATACCTTTCTAAGCAACTGAGATGGATCTCTTGGCACGGCTTTCGTTCAAATTATCTGCCAAACAGCTTTTGTATGGATGATGTAATTGCGATTGATTTAAAGTACAGTCATCTTCGATTCGTCTGGAAACAATCCCAGGTATTTATAACATGTTGTTCTTGTAAAAGTTCCAGGTTGATTAAAATAGAAATAGTAATTGTTTCTATTTACTACTTTTTCATTTTTTATTTTATTCTCTAATATTTGTCAAAAAAAAAAAAAAATCTTGTAGGACTTGAAGTGGCTAAAAGTCCTTAATCTCAGTCACTCCAGGTACTTGATAGAAACCCCTGACTTTTCTAGACTACCAAGTCTTGAGCAGCTCATTCTCAAAGATTGTCCAAGTTTATTAGAGATACACAAATCCATTGGTGATCTCTGTAATATTTTATTGATAAATTTGAAGGATTGTACAAGCCTAAGCAATCTCCCCAAAGAGATATATAAGTTGAAATCTGTGAAAACATTCATCCCTTCTGGTTGTTCAAAGTTCGACAAATTGGAAGAAGATATAGCACAGATGGAATCCTTGACAACTCTAATTGGTGATAATACTGCTGTGAAACAGGTCCCCGTTTCAGTAGTAAGGTCGAAAAGCATTGGATATATATCTCTATGCGGATTTGAAGGACTGGCACGAAATGTTTTTCCTTCTATAATCCAATCTTGGATGTCACCAGCAATGAATCCCTTGTTATCTATTCGTCCGTTTTTTGGCACATCGTGTTCTCTGGTTTCCATGAATACACAGGATAATACTTTGGTTGAACTTGCACCCATGCTTAGAAGCCTTCCACATCTTCGAAGTCTTTTGCTGCGATATGAGACAGAGTCTCAACTATCTAAAGATGTAGAAACCTTTTTGGTTGAACATGTTGTAAATGTTGCAGAATTAAGAATTTCAAGGCATCACTTGAGGTCATCTTTGATTGGAGTTGGAAGTTACAAAGCATTCTTTGATATTCTCAACGATACAATATCTAAGGTTAATTCCTTCTCTAGATTTTACCATTCTCTACTGTACGGTCAATTTTAGCTACTAATGAAGACAACTTGAAATAATCCTTATGATGAGTCTAAAAGAAAATTCAATGAGTATTTGTTAGATTTCTCATTGAACGTAAAAGAAAGTTGAAAGATATCCTGAGACATAAACAGAAATACATTATAGATTCATATTGATCTGCTGTTGATATATATACGGAACTAATCTATTAACCAAATTTGTTTGAATTAGTTATCATTGCTGAGTTTCAATTTATACAATAAGTGATCTGGGATTCGATCTCCAGGTTTCTGTGTATAGAAAAATATTTGTTAAAAGAGGAGTCTCATATATGAATATCATTCAATATTTCAAAAACTTAGTCATGACTTTGGGATGACAAAGTTGGGAGTTATGGGAAAAGATATCAAATTTAGGTTATTATAACTCAGAACTAAAACTAAAGCTTGATGAAATTTTCAGCATTCACGTATATCTGTCATTGCATTATTGATAAACATCCTTCTACAGGTTAAATTATGTGTCACTATAGACCATCATCATAATAAGGTCCTCTACATTTCACACTAATTCCTACTAATGGTCTTTAATGCCATTACAAAATTTTTAATGTGGAAAAGTAATTAACTCTCACTGATGTAATCTTAAATCCTCATTATATGCATCATTATTTTACACATGAAAGCATGAAGTATTCACATTCTCTTGTAGTTTTTAATCTTCAGATATGGCAATTAACCGCTTAATTAAAAGTATAATTTGCCTCCCCAAAAAGTTGTACAATTCACTTCTATTTTATTAGAAATACTCATTTTATAATTTTGGAATGGTAAAAGAATTATTGCAGGGGTTAGGAGTCCATTGCATAATGACTAAGATCGTTTTCTCATGTTACAGGGATTGGTAACCAATGAGGCTTGTGAAGTTTTACTTCCAATTGACAATTATCCTTATTGGTTGGCCCATATAGGTGAGGGACAGTCAGTGTTTTTCACTGTGCCGGAGGACTGTGGCATGAAGGGAATGACTTTGTGTATTGTTTATTTATCAAAGACCGAAATCAAGCCCACCGAATGTCTTACTAGTAGTGTCTTAATTGCTAATTACACAAAGCGCACCCTGCAGATACACAGGCAAGAAACAGTGACTTCCTTTAATGATGAAGATTGGCAGGAGATAATATCACATTTGGCAGGTGGAGACAAGGTGGAGATTTTTGTAACTTTTGGTCATCACTTGGTAGTCAAGAAAACGGCTGTGTATCTAATGTACGGTGAATCGAACAATATAGAAATTGAGCCGACAAATTGTGAATCGAATGATGTAGAAATTGAGCTGCTGCATTGTGAATCAAATAATATCGAAATTAAGGCAATATGTGAACCAAATGATATTGAAAGTAAGCCCCTGCATTGTGAAGCAAATGATATCAAAATTACGGCCATGAATTCTTATAGGAAAAGAAAATGCCCTGATTTCGAGGATAAGGAACCTCCTAGAAACAACAGAGAAAGGTTAGTGAAAATTCTTCTTGCCTTTTCATTCCTTTCCTTTTGATTTTAATAATCCTTCACGTAACCAATTGGTTTTTCGTGAACAGTGGAAACAAAAAATATTACACAATAGAGAATCTAAAACAGAGAGTACAACTCAGCAAAAATATGAAATATTTAATAAAATAGGGTTATTTTAATTGACATAGTCATTGAGATAGTTTTATAACTTGCATCTCCTTTTGGACCTTTCCATGATATTATATCTCTGTTGCCAACCCTTGACCCAGCCAACTTGTCAACAATTGGCCCTGAATTGAGAGGGCTCCTACCATCAATACCCACCACTATGGAAGGCTCCTTGTCCTCAAGTGAAAATCAAAAACTAGCTCGGTCCAAATTTCCCATGTGGTGTCTTCAGGAGCAGGACCTTTCCATTGGACCAGTGCAAGCTTCGTGGGGGAATTGTGGAAACATCCATGTTTGTGTCCAAAATAATAAGTAGTTCAATGATAAGCTTGTTGTCTTATTCAAGAGGGGGAAGTTCAGCTGGAACTAATGGAAGTTGGCCTTTATGCATCTTCAAAAGAAAATAATGGAACATAGGATGGATGCGTGAATTCGAAGGGAGATCAAGTTTATATGCAACAAGGCCTATACGAGCTGTGATGCGAAAAGGACGATAAAAGCGCTTGGCCAGTTTAGGACAAGAAGGGGAATAGAGTGAACATTGTCTATAAGGGCAGAGACGAAAATACACTCAATCACCTATCTAATACACCACATCCCTCTGATAACGATCAACTGTTGTTGTCATAGCTAATTGTGTCTTTTCTAATTTCTTACATAGCATGGCCATAAGGGCCTGTTGATTAGTAATCCAAGAATCAACAAACTCCACACTAGAGGATCCTGTCAAGTAAAAAGGAATAAAAGAAAGAGGTTTGCCATAAATGAATTGAAAGGGGGTGAAGCTAGTGGTCAAATGTGTGAATGTATTTTAAAACCATTCGACAAGGGAAATGTAGCGAGCTCAATGGCAAGGCTAAGCGTGAACAAAAGATCAGTTTTTCGATCAGTCTCAGGATGATAAGAAGTATTCATTTAAAGCTTGGTCCCACATAAACGAAACAACTCGTGCTAGAACCTACTGATAAAGATGGGGTCACGGTCGGAGACAAGCCTGCGAGGAATGTCGTCGTGCCTGCAGACCATATCCATAAAAAGTTTGGCAACCCAAAATGTGTAAAGTGATTGGGAAGAGTACCAAAATGAGCCCCTTTTGAAAAATGATCAACAACAACCAGTATCACGGTGTGGCCCATGGAGGGAGGTAATATAGTAATAAAATCAAGGGAAAGATCTTCCCATGAATCATGTGGAGTAGGGAACAACTATAGCAACCCTATTAGCTTTTGTGTGTCATACTTAGTCTGTTGGCAAGTGGGACACTGAGATACAAAAGTATAAATAGTGGAATGCATATCTTTTCAGTAGATATTGCCCTGACTACGTGCCAAAGTCTTGCAAAACCCATGTGACCACCTAATGGAGTAGCATGGAATTCATCCAACAATTAGGGACTAAATGGGTTGTCCTGGTTCAACCATAATTTACCATCATATAACAAAAACCATTGTGAATGACGTAGAGAGGAAAGGAAATCAAGATGTTACGCACATCTACCAACAATAAAAAGAACTCAGGGCTGTTGTGGAGAGATTTGCGCAATTGATCCAAGTAAAGAAAACGACGCACAAAATGGACCAAAAACTGATCTTGTG
This sequence comes from Vigna mungo, assembly GCA_036885675.1. Taxonomy (NCBI): domain Eukaryota; kingdom Viridiplantae; phylum Streptophyta; class Magnoliopsida; order Fabales; family Fabaceae; genus Vigna; species Vigna mungo. The sequence continues at coordinate 23,260,579 of CP144698.1, forward strand.
TGAATTTAGTAGGACGAGAAAGGGCATTTACAACCACATTTTGTTTTTTGGCCTTGTATTATATGGCATAGTCATAACCCAACAACTTAGAAAGGTATACTTGCTTCTCAAAGCTCTGAATCACTTGGGACATCAGTTCCTTCAGGCTATGATGATCGTAATAATAATAAAATGATGGCCTAGTAGGTATTGACGACATTTCTTCACCACAGAGGTGATATCGTTGAGCTCACAAACATAATTTGAGGAGCCTAGCAACTTGGGACAAACAAAGCTTACTGAAAAAGGCGATAGGGTGATCTTATTGCATCAAAACAACACCCATGACAAATCCAAAGGCATCAGTTTCGAGCTGAAAAGGAAGGGTGAAATCGGGAAAGGCCAAAACATGAGCCTCATTCATGGCCTTCTTGAGTTCAAATGCAGATTGAGCAACAAGATATCACACAAAGTTGTCCTTCTTCAGTAAGGTTATAAGAGGGGAGGCAATTGAAGCATACCCCTTGATGAAATGTCTATAAAACCTTGTCAACCCCCAAGAATCCATGCAAATACTTGACAGAGGAGGTAGTTGGCCATCCTACCATGGCTTGTATCTTTGAAGGATCAGTTGCAACTCCAGAAGCAGAAACTATTGGGCGAAGATGCACTTGGATTCTTTAAGGAAGAAATAGCCCTCAATCAATGTCTTAAAGGTACATTCCAAGTGATGCAAGTGAGCTTTGAAAGACTTGCTATAAACGAGAATATCACTGAAGAAAATGATAATAAATTTGCGCAAGAATGTCCACCATCATCCGATAAGTACTGCTGAAGCCATCAGTGGAATGCTTGGGCATATTCTCGCGAGTTGACGATGACTGAACCACTGAAATTAGGAAGCTTATGGAGCAACAAGAGGCTGGACAACTAGTCCGACTGAACTCCATAATGGCGTTTATGGATTTCATATCGGACGCTAAACTTTGAAAGCCCTAACGATCAGAGCTTGCTACTATTGGCCTACCATGGAAGAAGGCGCGAAGCGTTTCGTACAAAGCTGTCTATCTTGCCAAGAACATGCCAATAATGCACACGTTCCACCGTTCGTTCTGCATAACATAGTATCCCCTTGGCCGTTCGTCCAATGGGGGATGAACATAGTAGGACCCTTTTTGGTTGGTAGGGCACATAAGAAGTTTCTGCTGGTGGCTATCGATTACTTCACCAAGTGGATGGAGGCGGACGCACTAGCAACAATCACGGCCCAACAGGTGAAAAAGTTTGTGTGGAAGTTGATATGCCATTTCAGATGACCTCGAGTGGTTATCACGGAAAATGGAAGACAGTTCATAGGCAAGAGGGTGGCCAAGTTCTATAAGAGTTTGGGAATCAAGCACGTTTCTAATTCGATGAAGGACCTCCATACGAACGGTCAGGCTGAGACCATCAATAAAACGATCGTTGCTAAACTTAAGAGGAGGTTGGGGGAGAAGAAGGGTGCTTGGGTCGATGAGGTACCGAAGATCCTATGGGCATACAAATGCACCCGACACAGGACAACTGGAGAGACGCCCTTCAACCTTACATATGCCACTGACGTCATGCTTCCGATCAAGGTGGGAGAACCATCTTGCGTAGACAGTTGGAAGACATCCGGTTGAATAGAGCTCGACACTCTGCAAGAGCGAAGGGAGGTTGCAGTTGTTCGTTCAGAAGCATGTAAAAGGCTAGTGAAGAAGAGATATATTACCAAAGTAAAGCTTGGGAGCTTTAGGCTGGGTGACCTAGTATGGAGGAAGACCGGTGATGCAAGACGAACAACGGCACATGGAAAGTTGGCGGTCAATTGGGAAGGTCCCTTCAAGATAATTAAAGACCTAGAGAGCAAAGCTTATCGCTTATTGTACCCGGACGACAAACTCATCCCCAACAGAATGCGTCACAGTTAAAATTTTACTTTAGTTAGCGGCACAAATGCCCTTTGTATATTTTCGCTAAATTAATACAATGAGGAAGTTTGTGTTATCACATTTACAATCTTAACGCATAAAGGATAAGTTGGTGAACTGAGAGTTCCGAAAAGAATCACTGCCAACTTAGCCTAGCAGTGAACGATAGAGTTCTCAAATGAACCACTTTCGCTCGGTCCTAACAGACATAAAGTTGGTGAACGAAGAGTTTAGAAAGGAACCATTGCCAAGTCGACCAAGCAGTGAACGGAGAGTTTTGAAAATGAATCACTTCCGTTCGGTCCTAACATGCGAATAATAAAGATTGGTGAATGGAGAGTGCTGAAAGGGACCACTACCAACTCAACCAAACGACGAACGACAAAGTTCTCAAATGAATTACCGCCACTCGACCTACATCACAAACAACTTGCTTTTATTAAAATTAAAGGACCGACACGACCCAACAAACCATATCTGACCGAACAGATAAAACAGATGTTGATAACTCATAAAACAACGAGAATAAATTAAAGACCAAAAGCAAGACAATTGCATTCATGTTCAAAATGGGGTATACAGAAATGTGTCGATGGGATAGTAAAGCAAACACTTTACAAAGATTAAAAGAGTGTTTGTCGCTCGGCCGCATCCAAAAAATAAAAGAATAAAAGAGTCTAACTAGAATGGACATAAAATCCCCCTCGAAATAAAAAGAAAAACAAAGTTATTGCTCATTGACCTCCCGGTCCTGCCCGACCACCCCACCTTCATCCCTCATCTTCTCCCTTACCTTCTTCTCCTTCATCTTCACCGTCCAAGGGAACCAAGTTCCTGTCATGAACATTTTTCATGATATTGAACCCTTCGGCCACGGAGTCCACCCTCAGAAGAACAACCGCTTTGCACAAGGCCTTGTTAAAACTGCCCTCGTGTTCAGGTACGATCGACTCGTTTAGATCCTTTAGTCGCTCGCCCGCCTTCGCCAGCTTCACAGTAGGCTCTTGTTTTGAATTATAAACTCGACCCTTTCGGTAAGCAACTATTTTTGCTTTTCGGATAGCTCATCCATCTTGGCCTTATGTTGCTTGTATTCTTCGAGCACCAGATCACCCTTAAGTTGGGTGATTCAGGCCTTCTCGACCACCTCGTTCCATTTCCGGCAAACCTCATTTAACTTCGCCTGGAAGTTAGTTTGTTGTTTCTCCTCATGGGCGGCGGTAGTTGAGCACGGAGAGCCGCCAACTACTCAATCTCATACCAAATCCCAGCGTCAGCTATCGCTGCCTAGGGCTTAAGGGGCCTGTGTACTGTATAGTTGTATGACTATCCACAACAAAGAGGAGCAGTCGACCTCGCTTACTTCAATCCCCAAATTTGTATACAACGAAGACGAAGGCCATTCGACCACACATGAGTTGAGGTCGAACGGTCGATCCTGGTAGCAAAGTACTTCTCGAGACGCTAAGAATCGAGATTAAGAGTAAGTATCAATTTGTGTAATGGGCTGAGATTGGGCCCGTGGTAAGAACTCCATTAATCTTAGGCACATCTCAAAAACTATAAATAAAGATCAATGGTAAGAGGTATGTGATGACATTTATTATGAATTTAAGACTTTTCTCTGACCCCGTTCGAATTGATTACTGACTTAAGCATCAGAGTACCTTTGACAGGTATCCCTCGATCGGTTTGAAGAGTTGACGAAGGAAAATTTGGACTTAGAACAGACGTAGTGACCCGTGCGACAAAGTTGTAAATGTGTGAAAGTGTGTCTTGTGAAGTCCCTCGACCCCACACCCGAAACAATCATTTTTCTGAACAAAATCCAAACATAAATAGTCACTTTTGTGAGGTTTTCCATAGTCAATTAATTTTTTTCATGATTTTGAACAGTGACTCAGTTTACTTATTTGTTGAATGCACTAACTCCTGCAACATAACAAGATTTAGTTACTTACTTTGTCTTTCAATTTATTATTAAAGTTTAATTTAATCCTTTTTATCATAAGAAACTTTAATTATACGTCTACTAAATTTTAAAGATATTTCACTTAGATTGGATGTTTGAATTAGACCCCTTATTATTAAAATGAACTTTATTAGCTCTCATTATTGAAAACCAAATTTAATCTTAATTTTCTTAAAAGTAAATGAAAGAAAAATGGTATCAAATTATACTTAATTAAGAAAATAAAAGATCTAATTGTGGCTGATAAATTATTATTTTGTACTATTCATTTAGTTTTCCACACCGAATTTAATTAGTCAATTGTACTTAGTTGTCCATTATTTTCTCAATTTTGCTAAATTTAGATTATTTGAGTCTAAGTATTTTAATTATTATTTGCAGGATAATTTTAAAATCATATTTTGGGACAACTAGAGTGTGACCACATGATTTATTATTTTCCACATCAACAATTATTTTTAATTTCGTTTGTAATTTTAATCCTTTTAATTTTAGTCCTAATTTCTGTGAATTTAGGAGAAGCCTATATGGAGGGTATTTTCATCCAAAGGGGCTTTTAAAACCCTTGAATTAGATTTTGGAAGCTCTCTGCTTCCATTCTTGTTGGTCTTGGGTGTTTTTGTAGCTCCCCTTTGGAGGTCTAGGTTTCATTTTCGTTTCATTCTTCTTTTTTGTATTGAATCTTGTTTTTAATTCCAATTTCATTTCTATTTTTTGTTCTTGCTTCAATTTAGTTTTCCAATTGCACTTTCGTTTATGTCTTCATCTGCACTTTCATTCTCTATTTTCAATTTCATTTTCCCTATTTCGTTTTGTAATTCGAATGGTGTTTTTGTTTTTGTTTTGAAGTATATTTTCATTCCAGAATTGCGTTTTTGGTTCTACTGCTATAGTGGCTTGATGAATTCAATTTGGATTTGCTATTTTAATTTCGTTTTAATGGTAGCTTAAGTGTGCTTGGTTGGTCATTAGTTAAATTGTGTCGTTTCCATGAGATTTTTGAACCATAATTGTGTTTTTGCCGCTCTGACTTTGCTCATATTCAATTTGTTTGTGCACTTGCAATTGGATACACATTTAATTACCTAATTGGTGTTTAATCTTCGCTTACTTGATTAAACTGTGTGGTGCAAAACTGATTGAATATGAGCATTGTGTTTGCTTAATTCGCTTTTATGAAAACATTATTAGTCTTCACTTAGTTGGTTAATTCATGTTGGATTAAGGGTTAAAGGAGTGTGTAATTGTTGTTAATCTGTGATTCAAAGCATTGTAATTGAGCTAGTGTCCAATCGTTTTTAATTAATGTTTGAATTCGTGTTTTAATTTGTTCATTTTAGTTCACAAAACTGTTGAAATTTCCCACCAACTATGTCTTCGATCTAATGACTGAACCAAATGTTGGTTCTTGAGAGACGACCTAGGAGTCACTTCCTACTATATACTGCATTTCTAATTGCTCATTAATTTGATTCGGGTACGGCCTCGATCAATGACTTATAAAACTAGAAGGATTTGTTGAAGCACTTTAACCATTAGAAAATCTAATTGAACTTTTTAATATAGAGGAACAAACTAAACATCTTAAATAAATCAAATGATCCAAAAAGTAATTAAACCATACCATTAATGTCAGAGTGATGCAGCGGAATGGTTAAGGTGTACAACAAACCAAGAAGGGAGTGAATTGGTTTCTTATTAGAAATAATACCTTAAATAATTTTCTCGTAAACTATATATTCCTTAACAAATTAAAATTAAGGAAGAGAGAAAATTGCACAGGTAATTTTTATACTGGTTCGAATCACACAGATCCTAACTCAACAACAACACTTAATCACAACTCCCGTGAAAGTTCTCGCTCTATGCCAATACCAAGTTCTCAAAGCCATAAGCACAAGGGTTACACTAACCCTAGAACAGTTATCACATTACACAGTAGATAAGAATTTCGAATACAACGTACATTTTGTATTTTGGAATGAGTCCAAATTGAATTTATAGAGATCTCACTCAAGGATACCTCCAAAAATCTATTGTTAGCTGTGTGATAATCGATTATCCACTTATGGTAATTGATTATGCGTTTAATAAATGCACTACGGTAAAAAACCTGCTTGAAAGTTCTCATAATTTCTAGTGATAATTGATTATGGCAAGTCATAATTGATTACTGATAATCGATTATTATAAGTTGATAATCGATTATCTGAGTATAAAATGAGGTTTTCTGATTCAAAACGAATTTTAACACAACCTAAGGCAAACAATACACAGAATCAAAGATAAACCACATCCTATACATAAATATACTAAATTCCAAAAGCTTTAATAAAGTTCTTGCAAGTTCTTCTAAAGATCTCTTCTTCCTCTCTACAACCCCATTTCGTTGTGGAGTTCTATGTACGGAAAAGTTATGAGAAATTCCAAGTCCTTCACAAAAATTTTCAAATGATTCATTTTGAAATTCCCTTCATGATCACTAAGAATACTTTTAATTTTAAAATCCTTTTCATTTTGAACTTGTTTCGCAAACTTTTTGAAAACTTTGAAAGTTTCACTTTTTAGAGTAATAAAGAATATTCATGTATATCTTGAAATAGTCCTTAACAATAACTAAAGCATAATAATTTCTTCTAAAACTTTTTATCCTTGAAGGAACAAATAAATCCATGTGCAAGAGTTCTAAGGGTTTTTCACTCGAAACAATATTTTTTTAAATTAAAAGATGATTTACCTTGTTTACACTTTTGATATTCAACACATAGTTTTTCTTTAATAAAATTGAGCTTTGGCAGACCAATTACTAAGTCTTTAGATATGAGTCTATTCAATTGTTGCATATGAATATGAGCAACTCTCTTATACCACAATCATGAATTTTCTTCTTTTACTACTAAACATGAAAGATTTTTATTTGAAACATTTTCCAAATCAATTAAATAAATATTAGCATGTCTAATACCTTTCAAAGAAATTTCAAAAGAATCTTTTTCATGGATAGTGCAATAACTGGGTTTGAATGCTACCTTATTCTTTCTTTCAAAAGTTTGAAAATTTCTTTCTATCCCCTATCATGTGTCTTGAACAACCACTATCAAGGTACCATATGGACTTCCTAAAAAAAAGAGAACAAGCTATTTTAGGTACCCAACCACTGGGTCCTTTGGTTTAGTTTGACAAATATTTAAATTATTTTACAACCTAAGTAAACTCTCCACAAGGAATACCATAATGTTTCATTTTACATTTATTTGATTTATGACCCTTTTTCATGCAATAAAAACCTATAGCAACATTTGGTTTTCTATAATTAGTTCCTTGCTCTATCCAAATTTTATGGGTTCTTTTATATTTACTTTTAATTTTAATTTTATAATTACAATCATAATAATAATTTTGATTTTAATTAGGAACATGCTTGATTTTATTTTTATAATTATAATCATGATAATTATAATTATATTTAGGAACATTTTTAATTTTATTACCATAATTATAATCGTAGTAATTATAATTGTTTTTAGGAACATGTTTAACAACCTTTTTTATTTTTAAATTATTATTACTTTCAGTGTTGGTTGTTTTATCAAGACACTTCCTTTTATTTTATCATAAAATGCATTCTTCAATTTTAGTATATTTACCTTTCTCATAATATAAAATTTTATTTTTCAAATCTTTATTTTCTTCAAAAATAACTTTTTAAATTTCATTTTAATTCGTTAAATTTTGTTTTTAATTTCTTATGAGCATTATCTAACAATTCACTCTTACTATCATTTGAATTTTCAGAATCGCTAGAGATACTTGATTTGCAGAGATGTCATCTTCAGCCATAAAAAATATGTTGGCTTGCTCAACAGAGTCGCTTGAGCTAGTTGTAGATTCATTATCTTCCTTCCAAGCAATATATGTCTTCGTTTTCTTGAAGAACTTCTTTTGGCCCCTTTCTTCACATTATTTAGGTTTGTACAATCTACCTTCATGTGTCCTTTTTCTCTACAACCATAACAACGATAGTTTGATGATGATTCCTTGTTTTCCATCTTCTCATTTTTAAATCTTCTTTTGCCCTTAGACTTCATGAACTTGTTAAATTTTTTGATGAAGAGACCCATATTTTCTTCATCTTCTTCAAAGTCTTCTTCTTCATTAAGATGTTTTCTTTCATCAATATCAAATTTGAACGCCTTAGTCTTTGTCTTTCCTTTCTTTTCATCATTGTTCAAACTCCTAAGATCTAGTTCATGTTCTCTCAACTTACCAAACAATGCAGCCATTGAGATGGTGTTGAGATTTTGTGACTTACTTATGGTAGTTACTTTTGGTTGCCAAGTCTTGTCCAAAGATTTGAGAATTTTTATATTTAATTTATCATTATCAAAGGACTTACCTAACCCAATGCGATGATTCACTATGTGCGTGAAACACTTTTTAACATCTACAATAGTTTCTCCTACTTCTTGCAGACCATCTCATACTCTTGGATCAGAGTATTTCTTCTGGCTCTTCTAATATCATCAGTTCCTTCATGGGTGACTCTCAACATCTCCCACATTTCTTAAGCAGTCTTACAGGTTGAGATCCTGTAAAATTCATCAACAGTTAGAGCTTATAATATTATGTTACGAGCCCTTACATCCTGTTGGGATCTTCTTCTATCATCAGCATTCCATTGTTCTCGTGGTTTGGATTTCTGCAAATTGTTAATAAACACAGTAGGAACAAAAGGACCATTTGTGACAGTTTTCCAAATCTCACTATCAATAAATTGCATAAAAATTTGCATTCTCACTTTCCAAAAAGCATAGTTTTCTCTAGTAAACAATGGAGGTCTATTGTTAGAGGCACTCTTAGCAAATGTTTGATGTTGCCCCGTCATTTTGAGTTACTATCAAAGCAAGCTCTAATAACAAATGTCAGAGCGGTGCAACAGAACGGTTAGCGTGTACAACAAACCTAAAAGGGGGTCGAATTGGTTTCTTATTGCAAATAATACCTTTAATAGTTTTCTCATAAAATATAAATTCCTTAACAACAATTTAAACAAATTAAAGGGTAAGGAAGAGAGAAAATTGCACAGGTCATTTGTATACTGGTTTGGATCACAGATCCTACGTCTATTTGTTAATCTCAAATGAGAATTAACGCTTCACCATCACAAACCAACAAACTGTTATGAAGGATGAACACCTCCTTTGAATCTTCACAAAGGATGATAGACTTTAACTCAACAACAACAACAACACTCAATCACAACTAGTCTGGCTTTGTTCTTGATGACATTTCCATATTCATCTCAGTTGTTATGTTAAACCTATTTAGCTACGACTACATGTTTTCCATGGGGTAGCTCAACGAGTTCCCTTAGCTTCAATCCAAGAACTATCTTTAAGAGCCTGATTGACGTTTGATGGCCCAATCTAAGAGATAAGAGCAGGGTTGGTGGATTGTGATATGATCTTGTCCTTACGCATTCACTGAGTCTTCCAATAATTTTCTTTGAAGGATGATCCTTAGTGATCAGACAATGTAAGCTAGTTGGTTCCCTTCTTTCTTGACTATTATCGTTGAATGGCTCTTCAGGTTTATTCTCGACTTCATGGTTGAGATCTTCTATTGCATCTCCATCCTTGGATATGCAATCATTTACCTGCAATTTGGAAAAGGATTCTTCTAGCTCTAACTTACTTTTTTCAGGCTCATGGTTAAATTTCACATGAATGACTTCTTCGACCTTCAAGGTTCTAGAGTTATATACCCTAAACACTCTTGAGGTTTATGCGTAACCAAGCATGATTCCTTCATTACTACGAGAATTAAATTTAACTAGACTATCCTTAGTATTAAGAATAAAACATTGACAACCAAATGGATTAAAATAAGAAATATTTGGTCTTTTGTCCTTCCATAGGTCATAGGGTGTTTTATGAGGATTGGCTTGATGTAAACTCTATTTTAAATATAGCAGGCAATGTTAATTGCTTCTGCCCAGAAGTGTTTAGGAGTATTGAAAGCATTTAACATAGTTCTGGCCATTTTTTGCAAAGACCTATTTAACTCCATTTTGTTGTGGAGCTCTTAGAGTTGAGAAATTATGTTTGAAGCCAGAGTTTTCGCAAAAGTTTTCGAAAAGATCATTTTCAAATTCTCCTCCATGATCACTTCGGATAGACATAATTTTTAAATCTTTTTCAGTCTCTATTGTTTTATAGAGTTTGCAAAAGAAATTGAAAGCCTCATCCTTGTGAGTTATAAACAGAACCCAAGTCCACCCAGAAAAATCATCTACAACTACTAATTAATAATGTTTACCACTCATAGATTCAGTTCTTGTTGGTCCAAACAAATCTATATGAAGCAGTTCTAGAAGTCATTTGGTCGAAACCACATTTTTACGTTTGAAAGATTCTTTGACCTGTTAGCCCTTCATGCAAGCACTACAAAAGACTATATCATTGAATGATACTTCTGGCAGTCCTCTTACGAGAACATGGTGTTTTAACTTAGAGATTAATCTCATACTTGCGTGTCCACAATTATTATGCCACGTTACTGCTTTGTCTTTCATAGAGACTAAACATGAGACACTTTGAGACTGCAATTCATCCATGTTTTTTTTATACAAGTTACTTTGTCTATTAGTAGTAATTACTACAGAGTTATTATTATCTAATACTCTATTGGCCTTTTTCAAAAATAACATTACACCCGCTATCACACAATGGATTTTTGCTAATCAAATTATATTTAAGGCCATCTACTAACAAAACATTATCAATGGAAGGGGAAAGGTTTGTACCTATCTTTCCAATTCTTATGATTTTTTCATTTTGGTTTCCTCTAAATGTGACCGAACCTCCTTTCTTGTCCCTCAGGTTTAGAAACATACATTTTTCTCTCATCATGTGACGTGAGCAGCCACTGTCCAGGTACCAGGACAAGACTTTCTTTTCGGTCATCAAACACATCTCCTTATCAGAGTCGTCTAATGTGCTTTCCGCACTTCCTGCAACCAAGCATACTTTGGCCTCTTCATCATCGTTAGATGTGTTCAGGTCTTCCCTAGTGCTCATCGACATCTTTTTCTTTTCATATATGGACCTGACTAACTTTTTCTTCATCTTTTCAAGCTTGGGAAATTCTGATCTGAAATGTCGACATTTGTTGCACAGGTAAGAGACAATTAATTGTATCCTCTGGTCGTTTGTCTCTTACAATGTTCTTGGAACCATATCCAAGACGTTTGGTCTTGAACATCGTGCATTTTCTTTTCCTCCATAATGTTTGGTCCTTTCTTGTGATGAATGAAAGCTCATCTTCATCCTTCTCGTCCATGGAGTCATGTTCATCGCCTAATTCCTCGGAGGATTCTTTTATTTTGAGAGCCTTGATAGGTGTCTTCTTGATAGCTTTAAGTGTGATGTTTTTCTACTTCTTGATGGGGCCATCATGAAGCAGGTCGAGCTCATGAACTTTTAGTATCCCTACCAACTCTTCTAGACTCATCCCATCTAGATCCTTTGACGTATGCAGATTTGTGACCTCAGGTCTCAATTATTTGTGAAGACCTCGTAGAATTTTGTCAATATGATCGAAGTTTTCATATCACCTTCCCAAGGATTTATGCTAATTTAGGATCGGTTGAGATCTACTAAACATGGTTTGAATGTTTTCATTTTCAAGCATAGAAAACAAATCATATTTTCTTGTCAGCAAGCTCAACTTATTCCTTTTCACTTCGTTTGATCCTTCCTACGTGATGACCAAGGTATTCCACATTTCCTTTGTTCCATGGTAACGCTGAGGGAGAACACATAAGAGAGTTGCGAGCTTTAGAGTTTACAAGTAGTGCTGCTTCTGCTTGTCCATCCATTTGCTTTTCGAAAGTAGCTCTTCATCTTTATCTACAGGAATGTAGTTTTTTTTTCCACCATGTCCCACATGTCGATATAACATGATTCAATAAATGCAATCATTCTTTGTTTCTAGTAGTCAAACTTCTCACCCTTGAAAAGGGAAGGACGATTGATGGTGTATCCTTCATTTTTCATTCCTTAGGATTGTTTCCTCGAGTCTTGCTAAGAATTAACCTTGTGAGGTTAGCTCTGATACCAATTGGAGTACCTGAAAAACACTAGAAGGGGGGTCAAATAGTTTTTCGCAACCCTTCTGATGTAGCAGTTAACAAGCGAGTAAAATATTCTTTTGAAATCTTAGAAGCTCGACTTGAAATATGTTGATATACTTTGATAAAGTTATTATGCTATTCAGAATGTTTCTACTCAATGTTTTGTAAGAACTTCCTTTAAAGACAAAAGATCGTTTAGAGTGGAAGTTCTTGTATTTTGAAATAGAAAGCTCAACTGCAGGTTTTTCAAGAGAAAGTGAAGAGAAAATAACATAAGAGATTTTATACTGGTTCGCTCCAACTGAGCTACGTCTAATCTCCTTAGTAGAGAGTTCCACTATAATCTTCACACAATTATAAATTACTATTAGCATTGCTCATGGTACTCAGCTATCTCGCCGAGATTTCCTCTAAGTATTAACACTAATCTTGGTACTCAGCATCCTGCTGAGATTTCCTCTGAGTATTCTCACCACTCTTAGTACTCAGCACCTTGCTGAGATTTCCTTTGAGAATTTGAACAACTCCTAGAACTAGACTACCGTGCCTAAATTTCTAACTCAAAAGAATTCAGTTGTAACTATTTTAATTCTCTTTAGAATTGCAATCAACGATTGCTTAGAAGTAGTTCAGACTAAATCTCTCTACGAGAGGATTTAATTACAATACAATACAATCTAAACACTCGCATGTGTTTCTCTCTTCTCTCTTACAACAGTAACAAACTTGACGCTTAAGCTCGAGAGTATTTCTTTCTCTTCTTCTCTTCTCTTCTCTTTTCTTCAACTCAAATATATTCTTTTCTTTGAGCTTTTTTCTCTCTTCTCTCTAGGATGGATATTTCGTTTTAACCTTTTATTTTTGCTCTTTGGCTATCCTCTATTCTATCCTCTTGATTTTCTTCTTGGGATATCTTCTATTTATAAGCTTCATGAATATTTGTCTGTTAGACTGAGTTTGAAGTTTTGTGTTCTCTCTTTCTTCTTTTCAAAGCAACCGTTGTGTAAGTCAATTTTCTCGGAGCAAGCATGATTTTTCAATCCTTTGCTTGAAGTAGGTTGTACAATCTTTTTAGAATTTGCTTCAAGAGAGGATCATTCTATGATTATCTTCTTTGTCTCTAACGTTCACATTTTGATATTTGATCTGTAGCACTATGGATGAGTGTAGAATAAATTATATGGAAAATTAGAGTAAACTATGCATGTAGAATATATGAATTTTCTTATCACTTTTGTTGTTTTCGAACGTTGAGCATTTAATGTTTGCTCAGAACAAGGTTTTCAATTTCCTATTCTTAGGTAGCCTTTTATAATTAAGTTCTTTTAATCGAAGATACCAATTATATATTAGTACTTCATCATAAGATGAGGTATTTGTTAAGCTCATGATATCATCTAGTCAAGTAAACGCTTCTTTGGCTTTTGTCTCTTTTTAGACAGATAATGTTTAGCTTGATTAGGCTTTCTTATGTTTTTTATAATTACGTCTTTTAATGTTTTTTGTGGAATACATTGTCTCGACTTGCTTTTTTTTCGAGAGAAATCAAATACTTAATCTAGGTATTTTAAGCATTGAGCATTTAACTCAATCTCTTGGAGGCTTTTAGACGAGACATCGTCTAGTCATGCGTCTCGGTGTTCTAGACTAAGTGTTTTTCTAATTCCTAGGACCTAAGTGTTTTCCGATGATATTTATGTTAGGGGTTCAGATTCTAGTTTTTCTTTGTTTGGGGTTTAGGCTCTAAAGTCTTATGTTTTTACCTTAAGTTGTTTTTTAGTTATTAATCCGTTGTAATTTTATTTAATTAAACTTCAATACATGAGATAATTTGTTCGTTATAGATAATTTTGTTTTTAACACATCTGAGACAAATAAATGATAAAGAAATATAAGCATGATTAGTGATACATATTTTTGGGTATGCAATTTTCTGAAAATCTTTTTAATGTTCATTTTGTGTTTCTTTTCATTGTTGAAGGGATGAAACTAAGCAAGTGTAGAAAATTGTAAAGTGGGTTTTTTAATTTTGGAGAAAGAAAGCCATTACTTACCCACATCTCGAGGAAAAAACCCTTACTTTCAAATTTCAAGTGATTGGTTGCTTGAAATTTAGGAGACTAGTTGCTCCTTTCAAACTTTAGAAGACTGATTGTTTCTTTATGATTTTAGGAGACTAGTTGTCCCTTTTGATGGTTTAGGAAACTGGTTGCTCCATTCAGATTTTGGGATATTACATTAGTGCAAAAAACATTTTTTTATACACTAGTAAAAAATTGCCTTTATACAGTGCACATTATGCCACGGTTCACCAGAAACCGCAGCATAATGCTGCGCGGTGGCAGTTCTGTAAATAAATTGAACTTATATGCCGCGGTTGTGTGGGGAACCGCGGCATATACCCAAGTCAACCAACCCCTTTGACTCCACGTCAGACAAAAAATATTTAATGACAGGGGAATAGGCCGCGGTTGGGTGGGGAACCGCGGCCTATTCCCCCTGCCACCTACTGACGGGACCCCTGCAATAAATTGACAGGGGGAATATGCCGCGGTTGGGTGGGCAACCGCGGCATATTCCTCCTGCCCACCCAACCGCGGCATATTCCCCCTGTCAATTTATTGCAGGGGTCCCGTCAGTAGGTGGCAGGGGGAATAGGCCGCGGTTGGGTGGGGAACCGCGGCCTATTCCCCTGTCATTAAATATTTTTGTCTGAGGTGGAGTCAAAGGGGCTGGTTGACTTGGGTATATGCCGCGGTTCCCCACACAACCGCGGCATATAAGTTCAATTTATTTACAGAACTGCCACCGCGCAGCATTATGCTGCGGTTTCTGTTGAACCGTGGCATAATGTGCGCTGTATAAAGGCAATTTTTTACTAGTGTAATAAGAAACAATATGCATGATTCTATTTTATAAAATTTTTATAGGACATATAACGTTGGAATCTGGATTATTAGACATCTTAAGTGCCTAAATTTTTCACCAACGTTCCGAAAGTTTGAATGAATTCATCAAATTTATAGGTCATATAATGTCAAAAAAATGGATTTCCAAGTTAATTGATGTTGAAAATCTCATTTTTCGACGTATAGTTGGTACTTTGACAGCCCAAGAGTCATTTCTATTTAGGTTGAAATGATTTCATGCAACTATATACCGTCAAAAAATGAGATTTCCAACGTCTAGTTAGTATTTTGACAGCCCAAGGATAATTCCTTTTTAGGTTTAAATGATTGCATGCAATTTTATAATGCCAAAAAATTGGATTTGCAACGTCAATTGATATAAAAAAATGAGATTTCAGACGACAGATGAATGAGAGTTTTGACGTCTAGTTTGAACATTTATTCATAACAATGTTACTCGTCATTTTTAACCTTGATGTTTTTCTATTCTAACATTGAATGTGAGACATGGAAGACTTCTTTTGGACTAGTGCTTATAGTGGCCAACCTTGGTCAACAAAAATTCTTAAAATCCAATTATTTATTATGTATATTCTATTTATTTAGTATTTTTTCCCCTAATTCTACCACATCTCATACATTTATTTCACTTGTCCATATATACTCTTCAAAACTTCTAAAAATTTTCTTGTGTTTTCTAACATTAAATAAAGATTTTTCATGCTTTTACATTTTACATGAAATTTTTAAAGCTATAGGAGGAACAAGGTGTGAGACAGATGCAAAAGAAAACAAGAGAGATGTACCTAGGAGTGTGCTTTGAATCGAGAGCACGGCACACTGGTTGGTGGGAGAGAGAAGACGAACCTCCAATGGCAAGTGATGAACCTACAAAATCAAGAGACAAAACAAGACAGAAAACGAGAGTTAAAAACCTGAACACGAGAGAGAAAAGGAACAAAAACATGAATGCATCTCCCAAAGGAAAAAAAAAATGAATACGCAAAACAAGAGAAAAAACCCTATTTAGAGGTTTGCATCAAGGGTGGCATGTGCGAGCAAAGTAAAAGTGTTGAAATAATAACTATTTAAATGGGCTATAGGTTGCAATTTTTTGTAAAACTATAGCTCATATTCTAATAGTTAAAGTATAAATTACGATTTTAAATTAACCATAGCCTATACCCTTCCAGAAATTGCACAAAATCCATCGCATTTTTATAGACTACGTTTTTCTCAAAACTATAGCAGATCATGCATAGTTAATTGCATTTTTTTGCACTAGTGCAAATAAATACATTCGACTACTACTGGATTATTGAGTAAAGAAGAAAAAACATTAATTAATTGTTGCATGGATTGTATCAAATGCATTCATCTTTATCAAGCTCATAAGATAAAAGGGAAAGACATTTAAAAAAACTAAAACTACTCAGCGATTTGAAATGGATTCACAATGAATACTTTCTTTGTAGTCTATATAAAACGAATAAAAAAAAGGAAGAAAGTGAGAGACCACATGTATAGTGAAAATATGCTAACAAAATTCTAAGCAAACAAAATTTTCAAAGAACATTGTTAATGTTCAGAATCAATAACATAGAAAGAAGAATGCCTTTTGTTAATGATATAAGATCACAAAATACCTAAGCTTTTCAACTTAGTCAGGAGTGGTCACTAGTGCAGCGGAGGGCTTTTTCCGCGGTTATTTTTCACTATAGGTCGCGGTTTACGAACCGCGGCATATCCAGCCGCGGTAGTAAGTCAGAGACTTTAGGCCGCGGTTATAACTGCGGTATATAAGTTCAGTAATATGTCGCGGTTTTCCAAAGAACCGCTACCTAAGTCCTTTTTTTAAAAAAAAAAATTGTCCACTATATGCCGCGGTTCAACCGCAGGAGAAAGTGCCACTATAGGCCGCGGTTAGTGCAAGAACCGCGGCCATATGTCTTTTTTAAAAAGAAAAATTAAAACGAAATAGTATATGCTGCGGTTCTTGCACTAACCGCGGCCATATGTCTGTTATATGCCGCGGTTAAGGTCACAACCGCGGCATATTCCCCTGCAGTTTTTTAAAATTGCAGGTTTGTTTTTGTGATATCCACTACCACAAAAACAGACCTGCATATAAAAACATGTACAGAAATTCAATTTCAACATAACAAAGACATGTTCAAATGCATTTCAACATCAAATAAAGTACAGAGTCTAAGAAAATACAAACTAATCAAATGCAATGTTTAAATCTAAGAGCTATTGTATAATCTAATTATAGACTTCACAGCAGCCTTCCTAATGAATAGTAGTGGCTTCTCAGGAACTGGTGTAGTAGTCTTGAATCTCTGCAAAAGGCAATTCATATTAATTAGTGTATATGAATTCAACATTTGGGAAAAAAATCAAAATTTGTTAAAGTTAAATATTACCGTTTCCCAGCTCCTTGTGATGTGAGAACGAACAATATAGGTCATCCGATACATTACATAGTATCCGCACTCATATGACCCATTTTGTCTGTTACACTACAATATATCATCACAGTTGATAATAGTTAGTGAATAACATTAAAATAAAACAAGTATAACAAAGTATGGCTTTAGCATATGTCAAACCTTGAGAGAAATCCAAGTAATCTTTCTACTGTTAGCAATTGATCTCCCACCCATCATCATAGTTGTTGGAATAGAACTGTTTATAAAAAAAGGTTTTAGCATTCATTTATATAACAAAGAAAGTCCAAACATTGATGTTCTTACCAATCAATTGCTTGTTTGAGTTGTGGGGGAGGAGGCCTGTGCAATGAACAGAACCACAAAGCAGTGTTGTCTTGCATAGACATAACAAGACGTTGCCAATGGCGCCTGAAATTCATAATAACGTAACTATTAAATATTAAAATCACATATGGAACTTTATTATGTTAACAAAGTTCACTTACCCGGATATATAAGGCAACAAGTATATTTTCTTGCGGCTTGCAAAACTTCTTATCAGATTCATGTTGATCTGCTCAAAATCATTTGATTCATGAATTAATTGGGGATCAACGAATTCATAATCATCTGAACGCCCCAACTTGTTACTGACCCCAGACATATACCTGAAATCAAAAATTAACTTTGATATAAGGATACTTGATATATAAATCAATTTTATATATAAATAATTGCTCATAGACTTACATGATCCATAGCTGAATAATTGAAATATTCAACTCTTGTGTTCCCGATGCAAGCTCACGGACATCTTGGCTATGAAGGTATATTGGGACCTCAGAGCCTCTCCCAAATACATTAGCATCATACTCAACCTCCAAAGGCTTATCATCAAGGATGTCAGCAAGTGGATGCAATGAAGCAAGAGGATCTTCCTTAGATAGAGGAATCTTCTCCTGTGCCTGCGTCTGCGTCTGTTGTTACATGAAAAGATAAGATAAGTAATATAGAGCATTAAAAACCTTTAAAATTGAGAAGTGTAAAGAAGAATTTCATACCGAGGGGACAGAAACTGGTTTAACCAAAAATTTAGACCAACTGATAAACGACTTATATGCTTGTTCCACAGTGAAAATCTCTTCCGTGGACAGAGGAACCATGGCATCTGGTATGATCATTTCATCCACTGAGACCTTCACCTCATCCTCTAATAGTTGCATACCATGACATACAGTCGCTGTCCTAAACTTTGTTCCTCGAGCTACCAGCACCATCTCAGTATCATCTAAAATGTATAGCAGACATGGACTACCATCGTCCATGTCATCCTCTGGGATGACTGATGCGGAACAACTTCCTTTCCCGCTTCTTCCTGTTAGAGTAAATGTTAGATTATACAAAAGATAGAAATAATTTCACATAAATGTTTATTAGGTTTACCTGTGGGGGGGGGGGGCAGGGATAACATGTTCCTCTATAGGAGATGGCACCGCGCGCATGTTCTGAAACTGCTCCTGGAACATGCTTTGGAATTCAGCCCTCATCTCTGATCTAACCTCGGCCCTGATCTCCTCTCTAAGGTCTTCTCGGACCTTTTTTGTGATCTCTTCTATTATCCATTGTGTATCGCTGTATGAATATGAACGCTGACGAGAAGAGCTCCCAAAATAATCTTTAATTCCTACTCCAGAACTTGCAGCACGTACACGTCCAGGGTGCTCAGGTCGTCCAATCGCAGCAGCAAGAATATCCTGGCGACCCTCTGGAGTGAATTGGCCTTGGGAGCTCTGCTCAACCAAGGCGTCCTGTAACATTACAAAACACCATTATTCTTAAAATAGTTTAATGTAGTATGTATAATGAGAATACTTATTATTTTAGGAACAGTGATAACTTACAATTCTTTCAGAAATCTCTCGTGTAGTGTCGGAAGAGTAGGTGCCCGATGGTCGCATACGGGCCAACTTCCATTTCTCATGTCTAGAAGGTGGAGAAGGAGGCTGAGGAGGGCTACCACCCTGAGTTGGTGGTCTAGCATCTGCCTTTTGCTTGAGGAGTTTCTCCTCAAGCTTCCTATACCCACCACGAGATAATAGGTGGGGGTTTTTGTTATGAGCACTTGTTCCTTGTGCTTTGCTTCTAATTGCCTGTCACACACACATGAATTAATTAGTTCATATGATATATATTTGTTAATGAGGAATTGAATAATATCAACTATACTAACCTGCCATTCCTTTGACAACCGATTCTCTTTAAAAAGCCGCCAAGTCTCCTCATCAATGGACTTATATGTACTACATGGAGTCTTATGTTTAAGGTGTCCATAGATGTATCTTGATGTCAACTTGCTTTTAAAGTTTCTGAAATTTTCTGCAACAGTTGACAAACACTTATTTCTAAGTGTTGCGACATTTGGAATGTCAAAAGTCACCTGAAATAAACATAATAAAGTTGTATTAATACAAAATTATCAATATAAACAAATTTTAATTCAAATGCTATTAATTAACTTACCAATATATCGTTCCAAATAACGTTCCGATCAACCTCGGACACATGATCAAAAGATGGAATGAGAATGCTAATTTTATCACGTGCCACCACTCCAAGGTATGATCGGAAGTCATCTGCATAGCGGCCAGTTGCCACACCCGTGGTGACATTCACGTTCACCGGAGTTCTTTCACCACTTTGTTTCCTGAGCAATAGTTGTTTCATCCTAGTGGGTCCTCTAGTGGATCTGGTTGGGGGAGCCTCATCCCCTGAAGACTGTGAATGATCAGCCATATATCTGTCAAAATAAATAACAACATTAAATATTAATAAAAGACTTATGTAATATCATATAAATTAACAAAACATGTAATAGTAATCATAGAAATTCATACATAAAGATATGGATTCATCATATGTATATTCCCTCATCATGATCTGACCGAATTGCATGTACATCGTCGTCAACTAGAGATTGGTCATCCAAATTTGTTGTACTTTGAAATGAATGGTTGTCAGGAATATGAATATTAATCAGATTGTCTTCGTTAACTTCAATAAGTTTTTTGCCTTGAAGAGCAACATACCAATGGTCAGACGCAGGATCTTTGACATAAAAAACCTGCGATGCTTGATGTACCATGATAAACGGTTCATCTCGGTAACCCACCTTTCGAAAATCAACTAGTGTCATACCCGATTCATCTACTTTCACACCACTCTTATTGTCAAACCACTTACATTTAAACAATGGAACAAAAAACTTGGTGTAATCAACCTCCCATATCTCTTCTATTATACCATAATATCTCATTGATCCAAGTACAAGAGATTGATCTTTTGATGTGGAAAATTGAAGTGACTCAGCTTCTAAACTGACTCCACTATTTTGTATTGTGCTTTTATCATCCAATTTCCTCGTATAGAATGTGCAATTATTGACTTCATAACCTTGACAACACACGACATCAAACTTCAAACCATTTGCAAGCCACAATAAAGTTTCAGAAGGATGTGGCTTTTTGTCAATTTCAGATTTGAACCAAGACATAAATGTTTTGTTATGCTCCATCAATTGCCATTTCTCTGATTGTCTTGGATTTTTATTCTTAACAATGGCTTTGTGTGCTTCCAAAAAAGGGATCACCTCATTTGTGTTGTTCAATATATAAAGATGCGCTTGCAACAATTCATCACGATCTTTTGTCACCACATTCACACCTCGGATGCTTTTACTTGTAGAAAATTTATTCAACCATGATGTGCGAGGAACTCCTATTGGATTCGTTGATGTCATGTAATCTGAACAAAACTCGATACTTTCTTCAGCAATATACCTTTCAATCATCGAACCTTTAGGACGATATGGATTTTTAACGTACCCTTTCAAAATCTTCATATAACGCTCAATAGGATACATCCATCTTAAGTATACCGGTCCGCACAACTTGATTTCTCTAACCAAATGAACAAGTAAATGTACCATGATGTCAAAAAAAGATGGAGGGAAAAACATCTCTAGTTGACACAAGATGATAACAATCTCGCCTTGAAGTTCATCCAACTTTGTAGGATCGATGGCTTTACTACATATTGACGAGAAAAATGAACACAACCTGTTTATGGTGTGCCTAACATTTTTGGGCAAAATTCCACGAATAGCCACAGGTAACAACTGTTGCATTAAGACGTGACAATCGTGAGACTTCATGCCAACAAGCTTTAAGTCATGCATCGACACTAAACTCTTGATATTTGAAGAGTATCCTTGTGGTACTTTGATACTCTTTAAACAAACACAAAAACTTATCTTCTCTTGTCTACACATTGTGTAACATGCAGGGGGCAAATAAGTACGTTTACCAACCTCCTTGGGTGCCAACTCTTCTCGGATATTCATGTCAACCAAATCCAAACGAGCATTCACTCCATCTTTTGTCTTTCCCTGAATGTTGAGTAGTGTACCAATCAAGCTATCACACACATTCTTTTCTACATGCATCACATCTATGCAATGTCGAACATCTAACTTTGACTAATATGGAAGATCAAAGAATATTGATTTCTTCTTCCAAGGGGTCGTTACAGATGACTTCTTGGATGTTTTCCCAAATACATGATGTATTTTATTAACTTTTTCAAGAACTTGAAGGCCAGTAAGTGGATTTGGTGCTTCGTCCCTCTCTTGATCTCCATTGAATGCTTTTTTTAACCTTCGATATGGATGATTACGTTTTAGAAATCTCCGATGACGCAGATACACCGTCTTTCTTCCATGTTTCAATTGATGAGCTGCAGTGTTTTCTTCACATATAGGACACGCTTTATGACCCTTGACACTGTATCCTGACAAATTACCATAAGCAGGAAAGTCATTAATGGTGCAAAATAACATTGCACGCATCATAAAAGTCTCTGAAGCAAATGCATCAAATATTTCAACCCCATCAACCCACAAAACCTTCAAGTCTTCAACTAGTGGGCTTAGATAAACATCTATGTCATTCCCAGGCTGCTTTGGACCAGATATCATCATAGACAACATCATGTACTTCCTCTTCATGCACAATGCAGGAGATAAGTTGTAAATTATCAATATAACTGGCCAACAACTGTGATTGGTACTCAGATTACCAAATGGGTTCATTCCATCAATGGCTAAACCAAGCCTAAGATTTCTACACTCTTTACCAAATTCGGGGAATTGTCGATCAACATTTTTCCATTGTTGTGAATCAGCTGGATGACGAAGCAGCCCGTCAATTTTTCTCTCATCTGCATGCCATCTAAGGTTTTTAGCATCTTTGGGATTCGCAAACAAACGCTTAAGTCTGGGAACTATTGGAAGGTACCAAACTACTTTCAATGCAGATCCATTTTTTTCAATATGACCATCATCTTCACTATTGTTTTTTGACTTGTATCGTGATAAGCCACATTTTGGACACTTTGTCAAGAATTCAAACTCTTTCCTATATAAAATGCAGTCATTCGGACAAGCATGTATCCTTTTATACTCCATACCCATTGGACAAAGAATTTTCTTCGCATCATAATTACGAGTGGGCAGTGTATTTCCATCTGGCAGCATTTCATTCAACAACGTCAACAATTCTGTAAAGCTCTTATCAGTCCATCCATTGCTCGCCTTCAAATTCATGAGCCTTAACACGGCTGACAAACGTGTGAACTTAGTTGAACCGACATACAAAGGTGTTTCGGCATCAGTCGACATCGTCTCATACACATGAGCTTTGGCAAAATTTTCTGCGCCAACATCGCGGATCATGTCCTCTAATTTGTCTTCATCCGGTTGATCTTCTTCCATGGTGGAATTTGTAACATTTTCAGTTTGCGAGTCAATCGGAAAGTGTATTTCTTCGCCGTGCCATATCCATGTTGTATAGCATCTTAGGAAACCATCACAGATAAGATGTTCTCTAATTTGAGTTGCGTTCAACTTTCTCCCATTCAAACAGTTTATACAAGGACATCTAAACTTCACTTCATCGTCACTTCTCCCCTCATTACGTTGCGCAAATTGTATAAATTCCTCTACACCTCTCTCGTACTCAGCACTAATACGTGGTAAATTAATCCAATTTCGATCCATATTCCTAAATTTGACGAAATTACAATTATACAATTTTGTATATAAAATTATAAATTCAATCAACTCAGCCATACAATCATACAATTAATTTTATACCTATATAATTTTATTTCCAACAAAGTTAAAATTATGTATTTGATGGTGTGTACTAAAATTAACAAATTTTTGTATTTTACATTTAAATGTTTGTAATACAAAAAATTCTAACAAAAATCCAACTATCACAATCACTAACCAAATTACAACAGAATTTTCCAAATTCAAATTAATACAACCATAAAATCCAAAGGTTATATCAAGCAAAATCAAAAATTTTACTCAATCACTACTAAACATTTGATGTTAAACAAACTCATATATCAAATACAATAATCAAATACAATAGTTTGATTAACTTACCGTGATGGACAGCACAGTGGAGGCGATGGCAGCAACGGGCAGGGACGACCACGTCGGACTTGCGGCGGCGACACTGGTGGAGGAACGGTGGCGGCGAGGTTGAGGCGCAGTTGCAGGAGTGGAGTAACGGTGGAGGCACCACAGTGGAAGAACGGTGGAGGCAAAGACGAAGACGAAGATGGCGCAAGGCAGAAGGAGGCACCACGGCGGAAGGTGCAGCTTGTTGTTTTCGCGTGGAGGCAGAGAGAAAATTACAGAATCGCGTGGAAGAAGATGAAAACTTTCATTGTTTTTTAACCTTCAGAAAAGAATCTGTCGCGGTTCTACACTTAACCACGGCATAAAGAGGCCATAGGCCGCGGTTCTCTACTTAACCGCGGCCTATTCATTTAAAAAAAAAATTCATAATGGCAGTTTTGAAAATTTTTTTAACTGATATGCCGCGGTTCAGCCCCAACCGCGACATATCCTCTGAAAATTTTATAAGTTACTCAGATTAGGGAATATGCCGCAGTTGGGTGGGGAACCGCGGTCTATTCCCCAACGTTCAGAATTCCCCCAACTGCCTCCCAACTGCCTTTTGGGGAAATTCAGCAGTTTGCAGGGGGAATATGCCGCGGTTCTCTGACCAACCGCGGCATATTCCCCCTGCAAACTGCTGAAATTCCCATCAGTCAGCACCTGCAATAAATTGACAGGGGGAATATGCCGCAGTTCCCCACCCAACCGCGACATATTCCCCCTGCAAACTGCTGAAATTCCCATCGGTCAGCACCTGCAATAAATTGACAGGGGGAATATGCTGCGGTTGGGTGGGGAACCGCGGCATATTCCCCCTGCAAACTGCTGACATTCCCCATCAGTCAGCACCTGCAATAAATTGACAGGGGTATATGCCGCGGTTGGTCAAAGAACCGCGGCATAATCCCTTGTCAATTTATTGCAGGGGTCCCGTCAGTAGGTGGCAGGGGGAATAGGCCGCGGTTCCCCACCCAACCTCGGCATATTCCCCTGTCATTAAATATTTTTGTCTGACGTGGAGTCAAAGGGGTTGGTTGACTTGGGTATATGCCGCGGTTCCCCACACAACCGCGGCATATAAGTTCAATTTATTTACAGAACTGCCACCGCGCAGCATTATGCTGCGGTTTCTGGTGAACCGTGGCATAATGTGCGCTGTAAAAAGGCAATTTTTTACTAGTGGGTTGTTTCATAAAATATACTTAATTATTAGCCATAATTGATTACTTTATTTGTACGAAAAATAACGTGAAAAAAAATATTCATTTGAGTAAGAAGTAACTTGGTAAATAATGCTTAAACAAGATAAGACAAGAGCGGTTGGGAGATGAAAAATTACTTGTGTATAGTCAAGAGTAACTCAAAAAAGAATACTTAATTGAAAGAAATAACTTGATAAAAGAGTGTTGAAGAGGTTAATTAAGAATGATTTTGAAAAAGTACTCTTATTGTATTTCATAAAAACACCAGTATTCATAGTATAATTCAATATGTTGATTGAGAATTAAATGTAATATGTAGACAAACTAATATAAAAATTTTGTATATATTTTTCTCTTTGTCTCTATATTTCTATATTGCATGCTTTTTACATAACATTAAAAGGGAGTTGTTAAGTATATAGAAAAGTATTTGAAATGAATTCTTATTTGATCATTGGATTGCAATAGTATAAATATACAAATTGATAAGGAAAGAGTTAAAAAGGAATAAACTCCACCAATTTAATTATTCCAATTTAAAACTAATTATTATAATTGATATCCTCTCGCAAGTTCTACGATCTGGAAGAGAGATGCAACTTGAACAGTAATGAGTCAAACCGAGGATGAAGCAGAGAGGCTTTGTATTCTGCTTCAGTTGAGGAACGCCCAATCTGCATCTTTAGACACCGTGTGGAGACACTCCTTTAATTGCTTGAGGTATAAGACGGTTCTGTCGACGTAGGTTTGATAAGCAGGATTCGAAGTTGGAGGTATGGTGGTAGAGATCGTCATCGGCGGCGCAGGAAAGGATTCATCTGGATATTTGAGAAGATCATAGCCATCAAGAAGAGCTTCAACTAATTTAAGGGCAGAAGCTTGGTGACACTGCTAAGGGTGATGCAAGTGAATGGTTTTGATGACTTATGAGGGTTGCTAATAGATGAAGAGTTGTCGTTGGCCATGGGAGGCAAAAAGAAAGGAAGGATCAACGTCCTGTGTTAAAGAAGATAAAATAAAATAAAATAAAAATGAAGGAATAAAGACATTCCAAGTGGTTCTTGAGAGCGTCTGGAAAACCGACAATGAAGGAAGGAGCGACGTCCTTTTGGTGGCCGGTGACGGTTGACAGCAACGATGGCCATTGATTGGGTGCTAATAAGAATGCCTATGATTGGGTATTATAGGAGGGAAGGCACCAGTTTTAGGTATTGGTCCGAAAGACCATGGCCAGGGGGACACTACAAGTGAGGCTGAGAAACAAAACAAAATTCTAAAAGCTGAATTCCAGAAGACGAACTTGGCTAGGACAATTAGGTGGACTACACATAGAAGTATAAAAGACATAGGTTGAAAAAAAGAGACTTTTAAAGGGGGTCACCGGTGACGACGGCTATAGGCCACCGACGGCAACAAAGATAGAGTAGAAAAGGATCAGAAAACTACTCTGATACCATATAGAAAAGTATTTGAAATGAATTCTTATTTGATCATTGGATTGCAATAATATAAATATACAAATTGGTAAGGAAAGAGTTAAAAAGGAATAAACTCCACCAATTTAATTATTTCAATTTAAAACTAAATAATTGATAAAGTAAACATATAATTAAAACATGCAACCAGTTACCTGTTAAAGTTTCATCTGTCACAATCCATGAGTTGAAACAATAGTTTAACTTATTACTTAGTCATTCATAAACCTATCGTTTCGATATCGTTAATGAGATGATATTTACGAAAAGTGGCAGAAAGTTTTCAAAAAATAATTCAATTTTTTTCAACTTCTTTTTTGCTTATTTTCACAAAAACAAAAATATATTCAGATTTTTTCTAATAATGAAAGTCAATATGGTCGGCAAAGACTTTTAATCTTTGAGGGGGAAATGATGATGAAATAATGCATAGATTCCACATAGTACAGTGATAATATATTAAAATATGCCTAATTTCAAAATCAGTGATTCATCATCTTTAATGCAGATTGAAAAATTATTGACGCCTAGTATATACCGCTTCACTGTGTCTTCGATTTTTTTAATTATTAATTCAATTTAACATATGCATGTTAGTCTAGCTAACTAGAGAAAATAAGCAAAGGTAAAATTAAAGGAAAAAAAGAAGAGA
Organism: Vigna mungo; assembly: GCA_036885675.1. Taxonomy (NCBI): domain Eukaryota; kingdom Viridiplantae; phylum Streptophyta; class Magnoliopsida; order Fabales; family Fabaceae; genus Vigna; species Vigna mungo. The sequence continues at coordinate 23,287,818 of CP144698.1, forward strand.
ATCGGAGTAGGTAGTTTTGCGAAAAAAAAGAGAAGAAATTATTGGTGTTGCACTCATTATGCTTTTACTATTTTTTTTAACATTTCCTTTCATAGTTTCTAATTTATGGTTTCTGTGTATTGGTCGCTTAAAAAATGTGAAAGTATATAAAATTGAATTTTACAAAAAAGAAATCATCACTAATTTTATGTATTTTTTAAAAGTTTTATCTTAAACTTCTGATATAGAGATATTATATTAAAACTATTAATATCCATTTAATGCACCCTTCGTAATAACATACGCAACGACACACTATTTTAGATCAGTACATTACCCTCAAATATTTATTGTATAAACAAAGATAAACAATTTCCGATAGAAGTAATTAATGTTGACCATAAAGATAAAAAAATGTTGCTCTACTACGATATCCAATAATTTTGTTCCACTGAGAACATTTTACGAAACTCGAGCCTTATGAAATAAAAAATTATTTAATAAAATAAATCCATAATTTTAAATTTTATTTTCATTGTCATCCACTCCCAGTAATGCCGTAAAACGTATTATTTCTTTGAAATTTTCAGTTCGTACCATTTGCGTGCTTAGTTTGACCTTTCAGCATAGACGTTGACTTCAATTATGGAATGTGTGGTTTCTGCAACTGCTGCTGCTGATTCTTCTTCTTCTTCTTCGTCCAAATCAAAAACCCATTGGAGATACGATGTGTTTCTGAATTTCAGAGGAGGAGACACTCGCAGCACCTTCGTATCTCATCTCCACAGCGCGCTCTCGAACGCGGGAATCCACACTTTCATCGATGTGGGACTTCATAAGGGACAGAACCTGGGGCCAGAGCTGCTGCGAGCAATTGAAGGGTCTCAGATAGCAATAGTTGTTTTTTCGAGAAACTACGCGGAATCAAGCTGGTGCCTTGAGGAGTTGGCAAAAATTGCAGAATGTCACAGAACTCATGGGCAAGTTGTTGTGCCAATATTTTACGACGTTGATCCGTCGGTTGTCCGCAGACAAACGGGTGATTTTGGAAAAGCGATGGAAGCAGTTGCTGTCAGAACATTCCCTAGTAAGACGTTGCTAGATTCGTTGGTGAGATGGAGTGATGCACTCAACCAGGTTGCAAATTTTACTGGTTGGGATATGAGGCAATGCAGGTAACTCAATTTTTTTTCCTTTTACTGAGACGATCTCATATTATTAATATGATAAATTATAGTATATATAATATATAACTGTAAATTTAAATTTTATTTTCCAAATTGTATCCTGTTATGCTGTATAGTATTAATATTTAGGCTTGATTAATTTCTCTTCTCACAAAGTTTTGCTATTTTTAAATAAGTTTTATTGGTTTTTTTTATTAGTTAGATATTTAAACTTTTTATATTTTTCAATTTTATCCCTACAGTTTAATTTTTTAATTAAATGAATTATTTGACTGATTGTTCATTCGATTATCTTGTTAAATCATCTTTTTGTTTCAGATGAAAGTAGAGCTAAACTAATAATTCTAAAATTTTGGAAAAAGATATAGCTTATGTTTTTACCTTTTAGAGGGAATTTTAGTTTAAACTACTAAAGAATTCCAAATTATAAATTCTTGTTTTGAAACATTTTATATGTTTTGAGGTTATATATATAATTTAAATTAAAAAAATTACTATTCTTTTATTAAAGTAATTTAAATGATTATTTCTTTAATTAAATTTTTCAATACTTAAATGGCTATTTCTTTCCGATATATAATTTAAAAATTGTTTAATTTATTTAGAAAAACAAAATCGTCTTACTATAAGTTTTAAAAAGTAAAATTTCTAAATTAAAAGTTGAAATCGTGTCTTACTCTATTAACAAAGCCACCCAAAGGATTTTTTTTCACAACTCTCTACAATTCATAGAACAAAAATGTATCCCACCATCTGTTTGAGACAGATAAATGATAGAGAAATATAGGCATGATTGGTGACACATATATTTGGGTATGCAGTTTTCTGAAAATGTTGTCTTTCTTTTTATTGTTGAAGGGATGAAGCTGAACAAGTGAAGAAAATTGTCCAGGGAGTTTTGGCAGCGCTAGACAACACATCATTATCTATTACCCAATTTCCAGTTGGCTTAGAATCTCGTGTGAAAGAAGTGATTATGTTTATTGAAAATCAATCAAGCAAAGCTTGCAAAATAGGGATATGGGGGATGGGAGGATCAGGTAAGACAACCACAGCGAAATCCATCTACAATCAAATTCGTCGTAAATATGACTATAGAAGTTTCATCGAAAACATTAGACAAGTTTGTGAACAGGACAGTAAAGGGTATATTCATTTTCAAGAACAGCTTCTTTTAGATGTCCTAAAATCAGAAGTTAAGGTACATAGTACGGAAGCAGGGACCACTTTGATTGAGGAAAGATTTCGTGGAAAAAGCACACTCGTTGTACTTGATGATGTGACTAAGTTGGAGCAAGTGCATGCCCTGTGTGGAAATCGTAAATGGATAAGCTCAGGAAGTGTGTTTATTGTTACATCTAGAGACATACGATTACTTCATTTACTTGAAGTTGATTACATTTATAAAGTGGAGGAAATGAATGAAAGTGAGTCTCTTGAGCTTTTTAGTTGGCATGCTTTTAGGGAAGTAACTCCGACACATGATTTCATTGAACTCTCAAGAAATGTAGTTTCTTATTGCGGAGGACTACCTCTAGCCCTTGAAGTTCTTGGTTCTTACTTGCACAAGAGAACCAAACAGGAGTGGAAAAGTGTGTTATCAAAGCTAAGAATAATTCCCAATGATCAAGTTCAGAAGAAATTGAGAATAAGCTTTGATGGTTTAGAGGATCAGATGGAAAGGGATATATTTCTTGATATTTGTTGTTTCTTTATTGGAAAAGAGAGAGGCTATGTTACGGAGATACTGAATGGCTGTGGACTGCATGCTGATATTGGAATAACTGTTCTTATAGAGCGTAGTCTGGTGAAAGTTGAAGAGAATAATAAACTTGGAATGCATGATTTGGTACGAGACATGGGAAGAGAGATTATTCGTCACAGTTCACCAAAGGATCCTGGGAAGCGCAGCCGATTGTGGTTTCATGAGGATGTACTAGATGTACTAACAAATAATACTGTAAGAACTTTCTCTACTTACAATTTTGAAACTTTGCTTGAGATAACTTTCCTTTCGTTTTGTAAGAAGGTTTTGCTTTGAATATCATTTCCCTGTGAACAAACAAAAGTGGTTTGTTTTTTCTGCCTTTTTCATCTCAGGGGACAGAAGCCATTGAGGGATTGGCATTGAAATCGCATGGAACTGGTAGAGATTGCTTTGAAGCAAATGCTTTTAAGGAAATGAAAAGATTGAAACTGTTGAAACTTCATTCTGTACAACTCATTGGATCTTTTGGGCATCTTTCTAAGCATTTGAGATGGATCTGTTGGCAAGGATTTCCTCTGAAATACATACCTGTAAACTTTCATCTAGGAAGTGTAGTTGCGATAAACTTAAAACACAGTCATCTTAAACTAGTCTGGAAGGAAAGTCAGGTATATATATTAGATGCCAATAATTATCATTTATTGCCACAAGTGCAAACAGTTCATTTTCCATTTTCCTCTGACTTGTGTATGAAAATGTTTGTCTTGTGTAGTTGTTGGAGTGGCTAAAAATCCTCAATCTTAGTCATTCCAAAAACTTGACCATCACCCCAGACTTTTCTAAACTACCTAATCTTGAAAAAATCATTCTCAAAGATTGTCCAAGTTTGTGCAAACTGCACCAGTCCATTGGAGATCTCTGCAAACTTCTTCTGCTAAATTTGAAGGACTGTACAAATCTTAGCAATCTGCCAAGGAGGACCTATAAGTTGAAATCTGTGAAAACTCTAATCCTTTCTGGTTGTTTGAAGATGGACAAATTGGATGAAGACATAGTGCAGATGGAATCCTTGACTACTTTAGTCGCGGAAAATATTGCTGTGAAACAAATTCCCTTTTCCATAGTAAGATCAAAAAGCATTGGATATATATCACTGACTGGACATATAAAGGATTGTCACGTAATGTTTTTCCATCTATCATTTGGTCTTGGATGTCACCAAAGATAAATCCTCTCTCCGGTATTTACCCATGTTGGAGCATGTCATCGTCTCTAACCTCCATAGATGTGCAGAGTAACAATTTGGGTGATCTAGCATCAACGCTTACAAGCCTTTCAAAACTTCGTAGTGTTTTGTTGCATTGTGACACGGAGTTTCAGCTATCTAAAGAATTAAGAACAATTTTGGATGATTTATATGACGTAAGTTCAATTAAATTAGAAATAAGGTCAAATGATTCGCAGATAACAAACCTTTTGTTGAGGCCTTATTTGATTGGAATAGGAAGCTACCATGAAGTCTTCAATACTCTCAACAAGAGCATATCAGAGGTTCTTTCTGTGAATTCCTTTTATATAATATTCATCTTTACAATTGATTAAGAGACATGGAATAATCTTGGTAAAAGTATCTATAGGAGATCCAATGTGTGATTCTAGAGTTATTCCCCTTTTATAATCTCAGGGCTTCCAAAAGTTAACTTGTTTCAATAAATTGAAAGATCTGCATGCCAAACAAGCCTAAAAAACACTCATTTGTGAGATGAGTTTTCCTCCTTTCTTACTCCTGCACATAAAAACTAAAGCTCTCTTATTTCTTTTTTCTGTTTTTTATTCCCTTCTTTCACTGTCTTTGATTTTGTAACACTAGCCAATGAAGAGCCTTTTAGCCTTACCTATAAAAGTCCACTTTGTATTACTTTGCAGATGTTTCATATATAAAGTCCGTTTTTGGATTATTAGTTGATTATTCCTTATATAATGTCTCAATAAAATGGACTGAGTGAAAGGAAAAGCAGATTAGTCTTGGAGATTACTACATGCAAGTTGATTTCCTTCTGCATTAAATGATTACTACATGAAGTGTTTTTTTCTCCACATGCAATATTGTACCAGATACCTTAGGTAATGACTTTGCTTTTTTCTATATGGTACAGGGATTCACTACCAATGAGTTTTGTGATGTTTTTCTTCCGGGTGACAACTATCCACTTTGGTTGACTCATACAGGTGAAGGACATTCCGTTCTTTTCAAAGTGCCTGAGGATCGTAATTGTCTCATGACTGGAATGTTTCTGTGTGTTGTTTATTCATCACCCCTTGAAAGAGTTGCAAATGAATGCCTTCTTAGTGTCTTGATAGTTAATTACACAAAGTGCACCATTCAAATATACAAACGAGAGACAATAATTTCTTTCAGTGAAGAAGATTGGAAGGAAATAATATCACAGCTAGGATTTGGTGACCAAGTGGAGATTTTCGTAACTTTTGGGCATGAATTGATTGTCATGAAGATGGCTATCTATCTATTATATACTGAATCAACTGACATGCCAATAAATCCTTCTTTGGAACCAAAGGAAAATGTCCTCCTTAGATTCCTAAAGAGAATTGTAATGTGTGACTTTTGGTAAGCCATATCTTTTTCAGTAACAAATCAGTATTCCTTATGGTATCGAATTAAACCTTAGTTTCCTTAATTGATAAACCTCAACATCCTAATCTCGCTAGTAGAAATTAAAATCTTCCTGCAACATTTCTACAAGCCAAACATCTCTAACTTCTGATAAATTTAATGATAAGGTTTATTAATGAAGTGAGTACTGGGTAGATGTAACATCCCAATAAATATATAGAACAAAACTATATTTTATTCTAGGAGTTATCATGAACAATATTAAAGAACAGTAGAGAATGAAGAGTAAAAGATAAATAACGAAAACTGGCACATATATATATAACTTAATCATTCAAAATATACAAGTCGAGAGTTCTGAAAGTAAAGACTAGGACGGACGGCTTTACAAAACAAATTTAACCGGCCGCCATCTACAGAATTTACAACAGGAAAACTCTAACTAAGGACCAGTCGGTCCGGCAAAATGCTCTGGCAGCACATCCAAAGGTTGCTCCACTTGAAGGGTTTCCTCCAAAGTTTCCTCTTGAGCTCCTTCTGCTCACACCCAAAAGGATGATCATTGCAGTGAAGAGAACAACCCGGACAGTCAAATACCGGCCGGCAATATAGACAAGACAAAGGCACACAACAGGGTAAGCTTATGAAGAATTCAATAATTCATTTACAAGAGTAACACAATCATAAATTATAAATAAGTTCTTTCCAAATAAATCAGAAAGGAAACATCATCAACATCAATCTTTCAAAAATCTTGTCCGGACGGTATGACCCTGTATGCTCGCCGCTCTCTACACCCGGGTGGACCTGGCTGGGATACACTCAACAGACCGCCACCCGAGGTTAGTCCAATGGAACCACCTCGGTATAGAAATACCCTGAGGCTAGAGGACCTCCCGCCATTCCCACGCATGAGTTACTCCCCTCTACTTGAGGTGATGTAATCACGGAATATCGGGATAGAGTCAGAACCTGAGCCTTTTGCCACGGTCATACTAAACCAAATTACTTCAATCATGAGAATTTCCTCCTTGGAATTCTCTTACTAATCAATCAAACCAGACGACAACTTGATATAAATTTAACGTAGGAAAACTCAATAGAATATTCCAAGGAGAACCGGGCGGAAAACTCAATGGGAAATTAACGATGACAGCAAAGGGAACTAAACCAATGAAAACCGGTCGGACCCATCAATAGAGGTTCATCAACAAAAGTGAAGGTAGACTAATGAAAACCGGTCGGAACCATTAATAGAGAGTTTCATCAACAAAAGTGAAACCAGCCTAGTTAATGAGAATCGAATAAAGGAAACTGAACAATGAAAATTAACTGACTAGATCAAAGAAAACCGGACGGTTTAAGATAAACAGGTTCTCTTCAGAAAAGTGAATGTCCGTACAAGGCTGGACACTCCGTGAGGAATCAAGTGTCGGTGTAATACCGGACACTTTCCAAAGAAATAATATTATTATAAACCGGGCGTTCTGTGTAAGACAGAACAATCCGAAATAGCTAACTTAATAGCATATCTTAGGTTCAGAAATAAGTAATCAAATCAAGATTTACAGGGAAACCGGACGGTCCTAATGACCCTTCGATTACAGAATCAATTGTTCTAAGTTCTTATACATTCCTCTAAGTCTAAAAATCAAAGAAATCAGTTTAATACAAGATACATCTTTCATTATACCATATAGACTGTCAAACATACATTAAATCATGTATTCAACCATACAAGAAAATAAATAATGAAATTTCATAAGCTTCCCTTACCTCTAAATCCAGCTAGTACGTCTAAAGTTGGTTGGTAACAATTTATCTCTTCTAAAGTTTCCAAAGTCTAGAATCAAATAAAAAAAGTAGGCTCAGAGAAATGATTTTACAAATACATGCAAGCTTTAAAGGCACATGCATGCAAGAAGGCTAGGAAACTTCAAGGGTCGGACACTTACCAGCTCAGAATGAAATTTTGTTTGGTACAGGTTGAATGTCTTGGTGCCAGCAGCAAAACTCTTGAACGGATGCTAGTGATCGGAGAAGAATTGAAGGTTAGAAATCTAGAGAGAAGGTTGGGAGGTTTTAGAGAGAAGGAGGAGAAAATAAAGATTTTCAGAAAACAAGGTTTGCTGAAGAAGAAGAAGATTGTATGGGAAAAGTGGCGTCAGAATTTTCTTCTTATCTTAAGTATGGCTTCCAAAACGGACGGTCGGCCATTCACCGATTGCCACCTGGTTTCCACTAAAACACTCAGCTAATTTTAAGCGAGCCACCTGTTTTCCACTTTCAGGGTTTTTCCTGCTCTGCCGTCGCTGCACGGATTACGAAGGAAAATAATTTAATGTTTGCAGAATTGGTCTCCCACTCACCAGGGGAGACCGGCCGGTTGACACGTGGTCGTGCCTAATAATGCTTAATTAATGGGGTGTGACATTCCCCCCAACAAATAAAAATTTTCGTCCTCGAAAATTATAGTGTACCTTCAAACAAGTGAGGATAAGCCTCTCTCATTTCTTCCTCACGTTCCCAAGTGATGTCGCCAGATCGATCATCCCAGATGACTTTAACATAAGAAGTACGTTTGTTGGATGGTCGCCTTGTTGCATACTCTTCAACTCTCACCGGTCGGACTTCTACCGAACAATCTGCATTGAGTTGGATATTGTCGGCTTCAAGCACATGCGAAGGATCGGCAATATATTTTCGGAGTTGTGAGACGTGAAATACTGGGTGAAGGTTGGACAAAGGAGGGGGCAAAGCCAGTTCATATGCTACCGGTCCAATACGCCTCAGAATTTGATATGGACCAAGGAATCGAGGAGATAACTTCTTTGGTCGAATAACTCTTCCAACACCAGTCATTCGGTCCAACTTGAGAAATACATGGTCTCCTTCCACAAATTCCAACGGCTTCCGTCTTCTATCGGCATATGATTTCTGTTTGCTTTGAGTCGCTTTCAGTCTCTCTTGAATCAATTTCACCTTCTCAGTTGTCTGCTGCACGATCTCTGGTCCAGTTAATACTGCTTCACCTTCCTGGAACCAACAAAGAGGCGTTCGACATTTCCTCCCATAGAGAGCTTCAAACGGCGCCATTCCAATACTTGAATGAAAGCTGTTATTGTAAGTGAACTCAGCTAACGGCAAAATCTCATCCCAAACTCCCAAATGATCCAACACACTGGTTCTCAATAAATCTTCTAGAGTTTGGATGGTTCTTTCTGATTGACCGTCCGTTTGTGGATGGTACGCAGAACTCATTTGGAGTTTGCTTCCCATTTCTTGTTGAAGCGCTTGCCAAAACCGAGATGTGAATCTTGGGTCTCGATCTGACACTATTCCGGACGGCACTCCGTGTAATCGGACAATTTCCTTAATATATAGCTGAGCTAGCTTGGACATAGGCATTTTCAAGTTGATAGGGAGGAAATGTGCGCTCTTGGTCAGCCTATCAACTATCACCCAAATTGCATCATGGTTTCTGACCGTTCGGGGCAAATGAGTCACGAAATCCATGGCGATGCTATCCCATTTCCACTCGGGTATCTCTAAAGGCTGCAGCTGACCGCTCGGTTTCTGATATTCTATCTTAGCTCTTTGACAAGTTAAACAAGATTCCACAAAACGAGCTACATCTTGCTTCATTCCTGGCCACCAGAAACACATTCGTAGATCCTTATACATCTTCGTCATACCCGAATGGATACTAAGTCGACTCTGATGAGCTTCTTCCAGAACAATCCTTTTCAATTCTTCATCATTGGGTACGCATGTCCGCCCATTGTATCTTAGAAGACCATCAGTTCCAGTGCTGAAATCCTTGTGAGGTGGAATACCGTTTGGTTTGCTGATCTTCTGCAATTCTTCATCAAACGCTTGCCTTTCTCTGATTCGGTCAATGATGTTGCTCGACAGCTGCATATGACTACACCGTATACCGGTCGACTCTAACTCACAATGGAACCTTAGATCTCTGAAGCTCTCAACCAGTTTCAACTCTTGAACCATCATGCTCGCCATGTGTACAGTCTTTCGGCTCAAAGCATCAGCGACTACATTTGCTTTTCCCGGATGGTATTGTAGTTCAAAATCATAGTCCTTCAAGAACTCCATCCATCTTCTCTGCCTCATATTCAACTCCTTCTGATCAAACAAATATTTGAGGCTCTTGTGATCACTGAATACTTGAAACCGGGCGCCATATAAATAATGCCTCCAAATCTTCAATGCAAACACTACGGCCGCCAACTCAAGATCATGAGTTGGGTAATTCCTCTCGTGAACCTTCAACTGCCGAGAGGCATAGGCAACGACCTTCTCTTCTTGCATCAGGACACAACCCAAACCTTGATAGGATGCATCACAAAATACTACGTAGGGTTGATTTACATCCGGAATTACCAAGACTGGGGCATTCGTCAATCGCTGCTTCAATTCTTGAAAGCTGGACTCACACCGGTCGGTCCAGACGAATGGTTGATCTTTTCGGGTCAACTGAGTTAAGGGCGCTACTATCTTAGAAAATCCTTCAATAAACCTTCGGTAGTAGCCAGCCAACCCAACAAAACTCCTAACTTCCGAAACTGACTGAGGTGTTTCCCATTCCAGAACCGCTCTCACTTTGGCCGGATCCACAGCTATTCCGCCGGCCGAAATCACATGTCCAAGAAACTGTACCTGCTCCATCCAGAATTCACATTTGGACATTTTGGCGTACAACTGCTTTTCTCTTAACACACCAAGAACTATCCTCAAATGCTTTTCATGTTCAGTTCTGTTCTTGGAGTAGATGAGGATATCGTCAATAAACACTACTACGAAGTTGTCCAAAAACGGCCGGAAGATCCGGTTCATATAATCCATGAATACGGCAGGTGCGTTGGTAACACCGAACGGCATTACCACATATTCGTAATGGCCGTATCGAGACCGAAATGCAGTCTTTGGAATATCAGCTTCTTTCACCAAGATCTGATGGTACCCGGATCTTAAATCAATTTTAGAGAATACGGTCGCACCGGACAGCTGATCCAACAAGTCATCTATTCTCGATAGTGGATACTTGTTCTTAACTGTCAACTTGTTCAATTGACGATAATCCACGCAAAGCCGAGAGCTGCCATCTTTCTTCTTAACTAACAGAACAGGCGCTCCCCAAGGCGAGACACTCGGCCGAATGAACTTCTTCTCCAGTAGATCTTCAATCTGCTTTTTCAACTCAGCCAACTCTGCTGGGGCCATTCTGTATGGTGGCGCTGCTACGGGACCGGCTTGTGCAATTAAGTTGATGGAGAACTCAACTTCTCGAATCGGAGGTAAACCTGGCACTTCGTCCGGAAAAACATCCATGAATTCCTCAATAACCGCTTGGTTTTCTGCCGAACGGTCTCCTTCACTTCCGTCCTCACGCGTTAATATCAGGAAACACATGGCTTCTTCTATGAGATCCTCTCGGAGTTGACCGAGAGTCATTGATAACTTTTCTTCATCGCTTGGGAAAATCAACTTCTTCTTCCCGCAGTCAATGAGAATGCGATTGGTAGTCAATCAATCCATCCCTAATATTACTTCTAGGTCTTGAAGAGGTAAACATATAAGATTTACCTTATACTGGTACCCTTCTACCTCAATAGGACATCTAATGCATACAGTAGACGTCCTAATCTCTCCAGCTGCTGGGGTTGACACCACCAAATCAAGCTGCATCTCACTCTTGTCTAAACCCAACTTTTCAACACATGCCTTCGAGACGAAAGAATGTGTTGCCCCCGAGTCATATAACACACAGCAAGAAACGCCATACAGCAAGCAAGTACTGATGATAAGGTTACCTGAACTTGCTGCCTCCACTCCTGTCAAAGCATAAACTCGTCCGGTTGCTTGAGCTCTTCCTCCATTTCTCTGACCACTTCTGCCTGCCATTGGAGGTCTCATAACCCCTCGACCTCCCATGTTGCACTCAGAGTCAAGATGACCGTTTCTTCCACACTTAGAGCAATGTTTGAATCCCACCAGTTGAGGGCAGGACGACCGGTAATGTGGCCCTCCACAATTAAAGCAAGAAATCGATCCTTGCTGTCTTGACGAATCAGTGTAAACTGGAGTTTGCGAGGAAACACCAGTACCGGTCGGCATAGGTCGAGAATAAGGTGACCTCCTTACGACTTGACCGGTCCGAGCTGGAACAGATACCCTACCGGTCGGCTGTTGCTGCTTCTTTTGTCGTTCCACTTCAGCCATATTCCTTTCCAGTACTTTGGCTCTTTCCACAAGGGTAGGAAAAGACGTAATGCACAAACTGGAAATCATCACTTTCAAGTCTGGCTTTAATCCATTCTCATATTTCCTGCATTGCCACTCTTCGTTCATACCCATTGTATAAAATCTTACTAGGTGCTTGAAACGGTCCGTATACTCAGAAACCGACATTCCCCCTTGCACTAACTGAAGAAATTCTACCTCCTTAGCAAAACGCACGCTGTTGGGGAAATATTCTTCATAGAATTTGTCCTTAAACAATTCCCAACTGATTGGGATCCGCTGTTCTTCCAGTAGCATCTTCATTGCACTCCACCAATGACATGCTTCACCGGTGAGCTGATATTCGGTGTACAACAATCTATTCTCGTTAGGACATCTCTTAGCATTGTAAATTTTCTCCATATCCCTTAACCAACGGTCAGCCTCGTCCGCACTACACTTCCCGTCAAATTTGGCCGGACGGTGTTGAAGAAAATTTTCCAGACTCCATTCCGTCTGATTTGGTACGGAAGAAACAGAGGGTCCACTAGTCTGTACACCCGTCCTCAGTAACTCCATCAATTGCCTCTGAGTTGACACTGCAGCTACCCTAGCCGCTTCAGAATTCTGCATTGCTATTGCCTTTTGCTGAATTAAATTAGCGTTTTGTTGTTGAAGTGCCGCTAACACAGATTCCAACAAATTATTACTACTGCCGGTAGCATCACGATCAGCCGGTTGTGGGGGTGGTCTTGGAGCCATTTTCTGTTTTAAACAGAAAGAAAATTCATGAATTTCCATAAGAAGTTAGAAAATCTAACTGATCATGTGAGTACACAGCACAAGCAAAGCATACTCATAACCTACAGGCTTTCTAAGGAATAAAACTGCTCTGATACCATTAATGTAACATCCCAATAAATATATAGAACAAAACTATATTTTATTCTAGGAGTTATCATGAACAATATTAAAGAACAGTAGAGAATGAAGAGTAAAAGATAAATAACGAAAACTGGCACATATATATATAACTTAATCATTCAAAATATACAAGTCGAGAGTTCTGAAAGTAAAGACTAGGACGGACGGCTTTACAAAACAAATTTAACCGGCCGCCATCTACAGAATTTACAACAGGAAAACTCTAACTAAGGACCAGTCGGTCCGGCAAAATGCTCTGGCAGCACATCCAAAGGTTGCTCCACTTGAAGGGTTTCCTCCAAAGTTTCCTCTTGAGCTCCTTCTGCTCACACCCAAAAGGATGATCATTGCAGTGAAGAGAACAACCCGGACAGTCAAATACCGGCCGGCAATATAGACAAGACAAAGGCACACAACAGGGTAAGCTTATGAAGAATTCAATAATTCATTTACAAGAGTAACACAATCATAAATTATAAATAAGTTCTTTCCAAATAAATCAGAAAGGAAACATCATCAACATCAATCTTTCAAAAATCTTGTCCGGACGGTATGACCCTGTATGCTCGCCGCTCTCTACACCCGGGTGGACCTGGCTGGGATACACTCAACAGACCGCCACCCGAGGTTAGTCCAATGGAACCACCTCGGTATAGAAATACCCTGAGGCTAGAGGACCTCCCGTCATTCCCACGCATGAGTTACTCCCCTCTACTTGAGGTGATGTAATCACGGAATATCGGGATAGAGTCAGAACCTGAGCCTTTTGCCACGGTCATACTAAACCAAATTACTTCAATCATGAGAATTTCCTCCTTGGAATTCTCTTACTAATCAATCAAACCAGACGACAACTTGATATAAATTTAACGTAGGAAAACTCAATAGAATATTCCAAGGAGAACCGGGCGGAAAACTCAATGGGAAATTAACGATGACAGCAAAGGGAACTAAACCAATGAAAACCGGTCGGACCCATCAATAGAGGTTCATCAACAAAAGTGAAGGTAGACTAATGAAAACCGGTCGGAACCATTAATAGAGAGTTTCATCAACAAAAGTGAAACCAGCCTAGTTAATGAGAATCGAATAAAGGAAACTGAACAATGAAAATTAACTGACTAGATCAAAGAAAACCGGACGGTTTAAGATAAACAGGTTCTCTTCAGAAAAGTGAATGTCCGTACAAGGCTGGACACTCCGTGAGGAATCAAGTGTCGGTGTAATACCGGACACTTTCCAAAGAAATAATATTATTATAAACCGGGCGTTCTGTGTAAGACAGAACAATCCGAAATAGCTAACTTAATAGCATATCTTAGGTTCAGAAATAAGTAATCAAATCAAGATTTACAGGGAAACCGGACGGTCCTAATGACCCTTCGATTACAGAATCAATTGTTCTAAGTTCTTATACATTCCTCTAAGTCTAAAAATCAAAGAAATCAGTTTAATACAAGATACATCTTTCATTATACCATATAGACTGTCAAACATACATTAAATCATGTATTCAACCATACAAGAAAATAAATAATGAAATTTCATAAGCTTCCCTTACCTCTAAATCCAGCTAGTACGTCTAAAGTTGGTTGGTAACAATTTATCTCTTCTAAAGTTTCCAAAGTCTAGAATCAAATAAAAAAAGTAGGCTCAGAGAAATGATTTTACAAATACATGCAAGCTTTAAAGGCACATGCATGCAAGAAGGCTAGGAAACTTCAAGGGTCGGACACTTACCAGCTCAGAATGAAATTTTGTTTGGTACAGGTTGAATGTATTGGTGCCAGCAGCAAAACTCTTGAACGGATGCTAGTGATCGGAGAAGAATTGAACGTTAGAAATCTAGAGAGAAGGTTGGGAGGTTTTAGAGAGAAGGAGGAGAAAATAAAGATTTTCAGAAAACAAGGTTTGCTGAAGAAGAAGAAGATTGTATGGGAAAAGTGGCGTCAGAATTTTCTTCTTACCTTAAGTATGGCTTCCAAAACGGACGGTCGGCCATTCACCGATTGCCACCTGGTTTCCACTAAAACACTCAGCTAATTTTAAGCGAGCCACCTGTTTTCCACTTTCAGGGTTTTTTCTGCTCTGCCGTCGCTGCACGGATTACAAAGAAAAGTAATTTAATGTTTGCAGAATTGGTCTCCCACTCACCAGGGGAGACCGGCCGGTTGACACGTGACCGTGCCTAATAATGCTTAATTAATGGGGTGTGACAGTAGACCTTGGTTCCTTAATGGGCATGACAGAGTTTCAGTTTTGGCCTCCAAAGTTTCAGTTCTTCCTTTGATATAAAGGTGAAATAAGAAACTAGAGACTCAATTTTGCATTTAAGATATGGGTTCCTGACAGAAGGATAATTCATTAAGCGTAAAGTGAAATGAAATAAAAAATAAAAATTAAGGCATTAATGACATTACCCAAAATGTAAAAGCTATTTTTTAAACTGACTATCACAAACAAAATGAAATATCAAGAAATAAACTGTCACTTCTTTTTCTAACTCTTCAACAGAATCAGTTTAGGAACATTTCAAAAGGATATGAACTCTTTGACAGTATTTTAGGAACATTTCAAACATGAGTTTTGAAAGTCGTTTAATAAAGTTGGATGAGTTTTACAACAGTACAAGAAATTTTCATTAAAATAAAAAACGCTAAATAACACCGACAAAAAATTATTAATTATTATAATGATCAATTTAAATATCAATTTATAAAAAATATTATTGATAATTAAAATAGTTTATTTAAGTTTGTCCTTTTCTAAATCATTTTAATAGTTTTGATAGAATATCATAATTTCTTCCAATGTTTAAAAGTCTTAATTGAATACCATAAATTTTTTAATAGAAACAATTTAATTGAATTGTTTTTGGAATCCGAAGTGAATAAGTACGACCCTTAAAGTGTCTTAAATTCAACGAGAAGGTGGCAGAAAATGCAGTATGCAGACTGAGGTGGGCCAAGGAGGAAAATATAAAACACATATCTAATTTAATGTAAAAGATATTATTTGACATATCTAAAACTTTTAAGTTTATTTGATACTATTTTTTTTACTTTTTATTTTGTTTTTACTTAAAAAATTACAAAAATTTATATTTTAATGATTATTTTATTCTTATACCTGTATCAATTCAACGTAAAAGTATGTGAATTACACTTTAACATAGAGTCATTATTGGTGGGTCGCTAAGTACTTGGAAGGCTACATAGAAATGAGTCCGTTATCTTTTCGTCACCAACTGTTTTTCGTTCCTAATGAAGGAAAATTGAAGGTTACATGTATTTCAACTTTTTTTTTTTATTAGCATTTTCTGTTTTATGACAACCTGTAATTAATTCGTCATTTATTTTTAAAATTTTGGTGCAAAATATATAGTTTTTTTATCCTGAAATTTCTTAGGAGACTATGAGATGAGATGACTATCAGTGCTTTACCTTTGAAAAGTTGACTCCCATTCTTTTGATGGAGTTCGCTTCTTCTTCATCATCGTCATCTTCATCTTTCTTGAAATCAGAACCCCATTTCATATACGATGTGTTCATCAACTTTGGGGGAGAAGACATCGGTAAAAGGTTCCTTTCTCATCTCCATTATGCCCTTTTACAAGCTCAAGTCAAAATTTTTATTAGCGAGGAAAATGGTCAAAAGGGAACGAAGATGGAAGAACACCTGCGAGCAATAGCAGCCTCTAAGATCGCAATAATCGTTTTCTCCAAAACATATGCTGAATATACCTGCTGTCTTCTTGAGCTTGAAGAAATCATTGAATGCCTCAAAACATTTGGCCAAATAGTTTTGCCCGTATTTTACGAGATTGATCCATTGGATGTACGTGATCAGACAAACGATTTTGGAAAAGCGTTGGGACAAACTGCAAACAAAAGTTATTCAGGAGAACAACTGGAACATGTATTGTCCAGGTGGAGCCGTGCACTCGCCATAGCTTCAGGTATCACTGGTTGGGATCTCAGAAATTTCAGGTAAACAAATTACTCCTTCAAACTTTCTTTGTTCTTTCGTCTGAGACTGAATGAAGCATATTTTAAGGTTGTGATTTAATTTTTGTAACGATTATCATTCCTCTTGAAGGCATGATGCTGAATTTGTGGAAGTAATTGTTAATCGCG
Source organism: Vigna mungo (assembly GCA_036885675.1). Classification (NCBI taxonomy): domain Eukaryota; kingdom Viridiplantae; phylum Streptophyta; class Magnoliopsida; order Fabales; family Fabaceae; genus Vigna; species Vigna mungo. Next base: position 23,304,627 of record CP144698.1, read on the forward strand.
TTCAGACATTACTGGACTATAAAGACTTAGTTATTACCCAATTTCCTGTTGGATTAGAGTTTCACGTGGAAAAGGTGATTGAATGTATTGAGAATCATTCCACCAAAGTGTGTATGATAGGGATATGGGAAATGGTAGGATCGGGTAAAACTATCATAGCCAAAGCCATCTATAATCGAATTTATCATTTATTCATTGGCAAGAGTTTTGTTGAAAATCTTAGAAAAGTTTGGGATCCAGTAAATATATGGCATCTTCATTTGCAAGAGCAATTTCTTTACGATGTCCTAAAATCCAAGTTCAGATTGCAAACCACTTGGATGGGAAGAATTATGATCGAGAAGGAACTTTCTCGAAAAAAGTTGCTCATTGTGCTCGATGATGTGAATGAGATAGGCCAATTACAAAACCTATGTGGGAGTCATCATTGGTTCGGTAAAGGAACTGTGATAATCATTACAACTAGAGATGTTCACTTACTGAACCGACTCAAACTTAATTATGTTTATAGAATGTCTGATATGAAGGAAAATGAGTCCCTTGGTTGTCATGGCTTTAGTGAAGCAAAACCAAGAAAAGACTTGGATGAACTTGTAAGAAACATAGTTGTTTATTGTGGAGGACTACCATTAGCTCTATAAGGTCCTTGGTTCCTTTTTTTTTGGTACGACAGTAGAATAGAGGGAAGGTCTATCATTGAGTAATAGTTTATAGTTGGGAAATTCAATGTTCATTTTACCTTGTTTCTTTCCACATAATCTCATTGGCTGTACTTTTATTATATTTCCTTTCTAGCTTTTATTTTTGTGAAATCCCTTTCGCCTTTTACCAATATTAATATTGTTTCAAGGTATAAACACAGTTACTCTTTGGTATTTTGTTCTTAAATGTTATGATATGTTGCCTATTAGTTTGTGTTTGGTTCAACATAACGTGTGCTATCGTGATATAACACGGCCGAATACTACTACAAGGCCCACAAGGGAGCACAAGAAACCATGAGAGATTTCGTTTAAGATGGTCCAAATGAATATTTCGTTTCTGTTAACTATGGCTTTTGAAAGCCCAATATTAAAAAAATAGCTTTATAGTCAAGGGGCACACTTGGCCAATTACAACCTTATTTAGGGTTGTTATTGTTAAGTTAAAATCATTCCATTAGTCTTCATTTTTGTAGTGAAATTACAAATTAGTTTCTCCATTTTTTCTTTATCTCCATTTGATTCTTAATTTGGAAAAATTGATGCAATCCAGCCATTTTCATTAAATTGGCTAAACAGTGTTAGATAAACAGTGACTAGGCATGTTGTCTTGGAGTTTTATAATGATGTGGCATAATAAAGAAGTTTGTGATGTGAAAGCATGGTCTACACGCTTTGGTGCGCAGCTCGGCTGAACAATGGGGAGCTCGGTCTGCATAGTGGGCAGCTTAGTCTAGATGTTGCAAAACTCGGTCTGGATGTTGTGAACCTCGGTCTGGACGTTGCACAACTCGGTCTACACAATATGCACAACTCCATTAATTAAGACAAAGGATTTACATTCAAAAATTTCAGATGAGATACATTTGGTTTTCTACCTTTAAACAATTCATAAGGAGTTAACTTTAAAATTGGCCTAATGAGCATTCTATTAAGAACATAACAAGCAGTACAAACTGCATCAGCCCAAAAATATTTAAGAACATTAGACTCATTTAATAAAGTTCTAGCCAACTCTTCTAATGACCCATTCTTCCTTTCAATAACCTCATTTTCTTGGGGAGTTCTAGGAGCACAAAAATTATGAGTTATATCATACTTATGACAAAACTTTTCAAAAGACTCATTTTGAAATTCACCACCATGGTCACTTTTCAAAACTTTTATTTTCAAATCTTTTTCATTTTGGACTCTTTTTGCAAATGTTTTGAAAGCTTTGAAAGCTTCACTTTTCAAAGTTAAAAAGAAAGTCTAAGTGTACCTAGAGTAATCATCAACAATTACAAGAGCATAATAATTTCTCCCAAAGCTTTTGATTCTAGAAGGACCAAATAAGTCCATATGCAATAACTCTAAAGGTTTTGATGGAAGAAGACTCGAGGAAGAGGCCTATTAGAGCTGCGTGATGAATCGAACCTCCTCAATCTTCCTCTTAGAGAGAAACTCAATGGAATGCATACGAAACTCGAGGTTGAGAGAGAATCAAAGAAGAATGATCGGGAACCTTAAATCAAACGAAGAAAACTCTAACTGGACACAAAAGAACCCTAGAAAGGTGAGGAAACCCTAACTGCACCAATAAATCGGTGGATAATAAAAATCAAATGGTGGAAAGGTGTTCAATCGGTTGAAAGTTGATATCAATTGGTGGAAATGGAGACAAACCTAAGGAATAGGTATTCTAGGGTTTAGGAACTCAAAAAATGGAGAGGAGAACGAGATTTGGAGATGACCATAGGTGAAAACTAAAGGTAGAGGATGAGTTTGTGATGGAAGATGAGACTTACGCTGAAGAAGAACTCGCGAGAAAGACGAACGCTTACCCCTTTTATGACATCTCCAATAACATTGTCTAATGATAATACTCGAGGTTGCTGCCATGTCTTAGCCAAATCTTTAGTTTAAGGATTATTTTTCTCTGCTTTTGTTGTCTCCTATTAGTCTTCTTCTTCACCTATATCTGATTCATCTGACTCAAGAGGTTTTTCCTCAAAGTCCATAATTTCATCAAAGACAACATGCATGAATTCTTCTATTTCAAGCGTTCTCTGATTAAAAACTCTATAAGGTTTACTTGTTAGAAAATAACCAAGAAATATAGCTTCACTCGATTTAGAATCAAATTTTTCCAAAATTTGTTTCCCATTGTTTAAAAAAAAAAACATGTGGATCCAAATATTTTTAAATGAGAAACATTAGGCTTTCTTCCTTTAAATAGTTCATAAGGAGTACATTTTAAAATTGGTCCACAAAAAATTCTACTATTTTTTTGGCACATAGGTTTGTTTAGGGTTTACTTATGCTCAAATTTGTATCTTTCTCTATGGAGATGTTTTTCTCATATAATCTTGTCAATTCTTTATTTCTTTTTTTTGTTGTTGTTGAGCACCGTACATATCTTTTCATGTATGATCTCTTTGGTGTATTTATCTACGAGAACATTTCTCCATCTCATTTTCGTCATAAAGAAATTTTTTCATTTTTCTCAAAAGATCTTTAATTTAACTAGACTAGACTGACAATCATCTAGGCTAGACCAGATCAGATTAGACCAACCCAATAGGGATCCAAACCACACCAAAGCAGCCCGACGATTGTTCAGACCACAACAGAGTAGCCCGACAATCATGACACTAGCAGCCCGACAATCACCTAGACCAACCTGACAATCATCCAAACTAGAGTAGGATAATCGACAATCATGACACTAACAGTTCGATAGTTCTCCAGACCAACCTAGACTAGCATGGCATGGATCCAGACTAGCCCAAAAACAGCTCGCCATCCCGACAGTAGTGGGTTGTAAATTACAATCCGATTTCAATTGTTGTTATATATACAAAACAAATACATTTGTCTTAAAAATGAATGTTGTGTGTTGTATAGATCAGATTTATAGTTTAGTATACAAAAAATATTTGACTCCTGCAAATTGATTATGAAAGTCCTGCCACATCGTTGCATAATTGTTTTGGTATAGTTCAAAAAATTTTAAACATAAAAGGAAATAGAAAAGGGAATAGTATCCCCCTGGTAGTTTCTTTAGCTAAAGATTTTTGTTTTAAAATCTAAAAATGATATTCAACATTAAAATACTATTTTTGTTAATAAACCCTAAAAAAGCTCTTATATTAATATTATTGCATATCCAAAGTTGTCACTACTAGGCTATGTAAGTGCACAAATGCCATTAATATTAAAGAAGTTGTGGTTTTGTTTTCTTCTTATATGGTATTTAATGACTGTTAATTGGTCCAGATATTGATGAAAATAATTCACCACATAGAAGAAGTTAATTCAAGAAATTAAAGAAGAATTAGACAAAGCAAATTGGTAATTTGAATCAAAGTGTTTCGGTAAATCAGTAATTAAGAGTTTCATGAATTGGTATTTTGAAATGTTGTTCTGATTGTGCCAAACCCAAGGTTTTAGGCTCTTTACATGGTTTCATATTCTTTACATTTAATTTTGGTTCAATTAGTATTTGGTATGTGGGACTCACCATTATGTTTAATTGCTTGCATTGAAAATTTAGCATTTGAGAAATCTGCAGGTCCACATTTTAAAGTCCAATTAAATTGAATTGAAATCGGAGGGACCGGCAAGTTTGACGATAAATCCAAAGAAAGATATAGATACTCACTTAGTTTTAAAACCGTTTGAATCAGCAAGGGACTCACCTTACGAAGACACGCTTAGGCTTCACAAAAAGTTTAATCTGACTTCAAAAGTTTCAGTTCTTCCTACAATGATATAAAGGTGAAAATGGGAAATATAGACTCAATTTTGCATTTAACATATGGCTTCTTGAGTTAAGGGTATAGTGAAACCGGATAAAAGAAATGAAATGAAAATATTTGTTAGAAATTTCATATTGACTAGAAATAAGGCCAATTGATAGTATGTATATAAATAGATACAAATCTTACCTTAAAAGGTTTAGCTTTAATACCGTACTCCAATATGTTAAAGATATATGTTAGACTATGTATTTGTTATTCTTTTAAAATTTAAAGAGCTACGTCCCTAACATAAAGAGAGAGATATGATTATCAAAGTATCATACATACTATTTTAATATATTTTTTCTGTGATTCAAAGTGAACGTGTGGTTTAATTTCTTAAATGGCTAAAGTAAAAGTAAAAAGGGTTCTGTAATTGTCTTAACGCGCTTCCACGACTGTAAAAAATATCAATCTTTGGGCGACTGGTTTTGTGTCTGTACAGAGATCGTTTCTCAGTCTGTTTCATTATTGCTTTCTCTTCCAACACTTCATTACGTCGTCAATTCCTTCCATGGAATTAGCCTCTTCAACTTTCAAACCACAGATGTGTGACGTGCTCATCAACTTCACTGGAGAAGACATCCGCAGAAAATTTGTTTCTCATCTCGATTCTGCCCTCTCTGCTGTTGGGCTCACCACTTTCCTTCACGAAGAGACTGCAGTGAAAGGCATGCACATCCAACAACCCATTCTCAATATGTGTCGAGCAACAATTGTTGTTTTCACCAAAACATATTCTCAATCTGCATGGTGTCTTCATGAGCTCCAACAAATCATCAAATGGCACGAAACTTATTCCCGGCATGTTCTGCCCGTATATTACGAAATTCAGCCATCTGATGTACGTCTTCAGAAGGGTGATTTTGGAAAATCCTTCAAAGCAACTGCCCAACAAACATTTTCAGGAGAACAACTTGAGCATGGCATGTTGAAGTGGAGCCACGCACTCACCAAAGCTGCAAATTTCTTTGGATGGGATGAGAGCAATTACAGGTAAATCACTTACTCACTCAATCAACCATATTTTCAGTTTGTACTTTAATTTTGGTAATATATGACTTCTTTTATGCATGGTGTTGAACTTGAAGGAGTGATGCTGAACTAGTGGACACAATTGTTAAGAGTGTTCTCATTTTACCAGTCTTGTCTGCTACTAAATTTCCAGTTCGATTACAATCCCACGTGAAAGATATGATTCAAGTTATAAAAAATAAATCCACAGAAGTTTGTATAATAGGGATATGTGGAGAGGAAGGATCTGGTAAAACCACCCTTGCCAAAGCCGTCTACCATCAAGTTCATAGTACATTCACTTATAAAAGTTTTATTGAAGATATTGCAGAAGTTAGTCAAACAAGAGGGCTTGTTGGTTTACAAGAACAACTTCTTTCGGATGTCCTAAAAACAAAGATAAAGTTACACAGCGTTCAGATGGGAATCAGTATGATTCGGGAAAGACTTTCTGGGAAGAGAATGCTCATTGTACTTGATGGAACAAATGAGTATGATCCAATCGGCCTATGGAATAGTCATGTATGGTTCGGTAAAGGAACTGTAATGATAATTACAACAAGAGAAGAAGGCCTTCTAAGGATACCTGAAGTTGATTCGGTTTTGTTGATAGAGTTATTGAACACGAACGAGTCCCTTGAGCTTCTTAGTTGGCATGCATTTAGAGAAGCAAAACCAAGAGAAGAATACAATGACCTTGCAAAAAGAGTAGTTGCTTGTTGTGGAGGACTACCTCTAACTCTTGAAGTCATTGGAAGTAGTTTATTTGAAAGGCCAAAAGAAGAATGGAAGAGTATACTGTTAGAATTAGAGAAAATTCCCAAGCATGATGTTTATCAGAAATTGAAAATAAGCTTCCAAGTTTTACGAAATGAAATGGAAAAAAATTTATTCCTTGATGTATGTTATTTCTTTGTTGGTAAAGGCAGAACCTATGTTACACAGATCCTAAATGGATGTGGAGTAGATGCTGATAGTGGAATAAGAATTCTCATAGAGCGTAGCCTTATACAAGTTAAAAGGAACAACAAATTAGGAATACAACCGTTGCTACAAAAAATGGGAAAAGAAATTGTTGTTGAAATTCTAGAAAGGAGACTTCGGAACAACACTCAACTACGGTTTCGTCTGGATGAAAATTATGTAGTGTCAGATAATACTGTAAGAACATTCTTTCTCTTTGGTTTTGAAACTTCTTTTGGAAGTGTTTGCTTTCTCATGTGCAATATATTTGTTTTTCTTAGCTCTTTTCATCACAGCAGACAAAAGTCATTCAGATATTGCCTAGTAAACTCTTTTTAACCAGAACAGATTTGTTACAACCTTGTCGAGCAAAGGTATCAGACACATCAAGAATATTTGAACTCGTTGAACATTCGAATTCTGATGAGTACCTTTCCAAGAAACTAAGATGGATCAGTTTACAAGGGTTTCCTTCAAAATACCTACCTAACGACTTTTATCTGCATGATTCAATAGCCATTGATTTAAAGCACAGTTCTCTTCGATTCGTCTGGAAACAACCCCAGGTATTTTTATTACGTTCCATTTTCTTTTAAAATATTCTTTGTTTCCACTTATAACAATTTTTTTTTTCTAATATTTATTAAAAATTATCTTCTTGAAGGTTTTGCCATGGCTTAAAGTTTTGAATCTTAGTCACTCCAAGTACTTGAGAAAAACTCCTGACTTTTCAGGGCTATCAAGTCTTGAACAACTCATTCTTAAAGATTGTCCAAGATTGGGCCAAGTACACCAATCTATTGGATGTCTCTGCTATCTTAGATTGTTAAATTTGAAGGACTGTATAAGTCTAAGAAATCTCCCCAGACAGATATATCAGTCGAAGTCTTTAAAAACTCTCATTCTTTCTGGTTGTTCGAAGATTGGCCTAATAGAAAAAGATATAGTGCAAATGGAATCCTTAATAACTCTAATTGCGGAAAATACAGCTGTGAAACAAGTGCCTTTTTCAATTGTAAGATCAAAAAGCATCGGATATATATCCCTACGTGGACTCGAGGGATTATCACATAATCCTTTTCCTTTTATCATTAGGTATTGGATGTCACCAACAATGAATTTCCTATCTTACATTCATTCGTTTTGCATAGATATGGAGGATAATAGTTGGGATGACTTTGTCCCATTGCTTAGAACCCTTGAAAATCTTCGAAGTGTTTTGGTTCAATGTGACAGCGAGTTTCAACTATCTAAGCAAGTGAAAACTATTCTGGTTGAACATGGTGTAAATATTACAGAAACAGGAACTCCAAAGCCACACTTCAGGTATTCTTTGATTGGTGTTGGAAGATGCAAAGAATTCTTCAATGCTGTCAGCGATAGCATTTCTGAGGTTTCTCTCTAACTTTCTTTTTTGTTACCTTCACCATCAATTTTAGCTATTAATTAACAGAACAAAAAATAATTCTAATGAAGTATCTAGCAGAAATTACAATTCTAGACTTTTAGCACCCTTCGCTTCTACAGCCACACAACTTCATCTAAAGATTTGCAATTTTAGAAATCAACTACCCAATTGATTATGCTTATACTAAGTACTACAAAATTAATTTCCACTGACCGTACAATTATAAACTAGAATAGACACAAACAAACGCATTCTAAACCCCTGAAGAAATGATGGTGATATATACACAACAAAACTATTATCCAGATTTAGTTTAAATTAATGACAAATAATGATTGCAGAAAACCATTTGAATAGCAAAATTAGATAAATGACTAGGCTTTTTATCTCATCATATAGGTACTAGCAAGCAGTGAGTCATGTGATGTTTGTCTCCCAGGTGACAATGATCCTTATTGGTTGGCCCACATAGGTGAGGGACTTTCTGCTTCTTTCAACCTGCCTCAGGATCGTGTCATGAACGGAATGGCTTTGTGTGTTGTTCATTTATCAACCTCCAAAACCATTGAACCTACAATTACTACTGTCTTAATTGTTAATTACGAGAAGTGCACATTACAGATACACAACTATGGCACACTAGTTTCCTTTACTGATGAAGATTGGCATTGCATAATGTCAAATTTAGGATCTGGAGATAAGGTGGAGATTTTTGTGACTTTGGATTATGGATTCGTGATTAAGAACACTGCTGTGTATCTGATCTATGGTGTGCCATAGAAAAATTCCCTCATTGGATTGATACAGAAAATTGTAATGTGACTTGTGGTAAGTCATTTATCTTCTTTGTGAAAGGAAGGACAGTTTTAGTTATGGAATTATTCCTATATTCTTTATTGCTATTTATTTATTATTTTTATCTAATTCTTGTTTTCTCTTTAGAGTATAGCTTATATTTAAAATTTCATGTTTATTTTACCCTGTTTTTCACTCCTTAGTGGTGCTTCCTTGGCTTTACTTGATCTGTTGATTGTATTTGTTTTTTTAGTTGTTACTTTTTGTCAATTCTTTTTCTTTTAGCAAATAATATTTCTTTAAGAAATACTCTTAAACAAAGACATTCATTATGAAATAAAGGCAATTGTTGTTCGATATTTTGTTATGCGTTTTGCTTTGCTATCTGCTATGTAGTTTCTGTTTTCGTTTCAGCAAATAAATATTTTGTTTCTATGTGTGTGTGTGTGTGTCTATATATATATATATATATATATATATATATATATATATATATATATATATATATTACACAAAGGTATAAGATTATTGTGTCTTAAGCTACCATGAGGTCTTTAATACTCTCAACAAGAGCATATCAGAGGTTGCTACTGTCAACTTTCATTTGGTCATTAGTATTCGTCTTGGCAATTGATTAATATATGGAATTATCTTTGTAAAAATATCTATAGGAGATCCAGTGCATGCTTTCCTTTAGAGTTGTTCCCCTTTTATAATCTCATGTCTTCTAAAAGTTAACTTGTTTCAATAAATTAAAAGATCTGCATGACAACAAGTCTGCACCTACTGATCTATTGTTTGATAACATGAAAATATTGACATGGTTTATCTTTAGCATTAAATGAGTTATTAGACTTTGAAATTATGAGTACAATTGGGTAAATAGATACTTGTTAAGTATCGGTTATAAGCTGCAAGTTAATGATTGTTTTGTATTTACATAGTTGATTACTTTTTCTCCTTTACAGTTAGTAATGGTTACCGGTAGTATTTTGAGGTTGTGAAAAGAATAATTGATGGGATAAAGAAATTGTGGAGATAGTAGAATGTGCAAACAGTAATTGGAAGAAGTGTTTTTTGTAGTTGTCTTAGTTGTGATTGATGTTGTCTTATATCAAATGGTAGAGTACATAAGTATTTTTAAATCCATAGATTATTCTAAAAAATGCTAGTGACAACTTATGTGGAATATTTTAGATTTTTACTTATATAGAATTTTCTTGATTTTTTTTCTTTTTCCTATCTTAGGTTTTTTTACAATAACATTCTAGAATTTTCATTACATTTCAATAATTTTATCTTTAGGATTTTCTATATTATTCTAGAATTTGCATTACACAATAGTAACTAAGATTTCTCTATATATTTTAAGATCTTGTATAGTTGCTGTTTGTGTTTTGTTAAGTTGAAATTAGTGATAATCATATTTTATGTGAAAGTTGATCATATAGTCAATGTTTTGGATGAAGGGGTTGTTAGTCTTTTTTTTTTGTTGACTTATATTCTTTTTTGTAATATATATTACCTACTACACTTAGTAAGGAAATGAGTTTTTGTGAAATCCCTTTCGCCTTTTACCAATATTAATATTGTTTCAAGGTATAAACACAGTTACTCTTCGGTATTTTGTTCTTAAATGTTATGATATGTTGCCTATTAGTTTGTGTTTGGTTCAACATAACGTGTGCTATCCTGATATAACACGGCCGAATACTACTACAAGGCCCACAAGGGAGCACAAGAAACCATGAGAGATTTCGTTTAAGATGGTCCAAATGAATATTTCGTTTCTGTTAACTATGGCTTTTGAAAGCCCAATATTAAAAAAATAGCTTTGTAGTCAAGGGACACACTTGGCCCAATTACAACCTTATTTAGGGTTGTTATGGTTAGGTTAAAATCATTCCATTGGTCTTCCTTTTTGTAGCAAAATTGCAAATCTATTATTTTTTTTGTCTTCATTTGATTGTTAATTTGGAAAATCTGATGCAATCCAACCCTTTTCATTAAATTGGCTAAAAGGTGTTAAATAAACACTGACTAGGCATGTTGTCTTGGAGTTTTACAATGATGTGGCATAATAAAGAAGTTTGTGATGTGAAAGCATGGTCTACACGCTTTGGTGTGCAGTTCGACTAAACAATGGGGAGCTCGGTAAGCATAGTGGGGAACTTAATCTAGATGCTGCAAAACTCGACCTAGACGTTGTGAAGCTCAGTCTACACGTTGCATAGCTCGGTCTACACACTATGGAACTTGGTCTACACTCTATAGAGCTTGGTCTGGATACGGCAGAGTTCGATGTGCATACTGTGGAGTTCGGTCTGCACATTACGAAGCCAATATTTTTTTAAAGTTATCTTACAAAAGAAGACGTGCTTCGCAGGATGTAGATTGAGCTCTGCAGCATGCATACCGAGCTCCTCAACGTCTCGATCGAGCTCTGTATAGAGTGAAAATTAAGCTCCACAATGTGCAGAGCAAGCACTGTAGCAACTAGATTGATTTCCGCAACATCTAGACTGAGCTCCCCCACTATGCAAATCGAGTTCAACACCAAAGAATGTAGATTGTGCTTCCATGTCACACAAATGTCTTTATTAAGCCACATCATTTTAAAACTCCACAACAACATGCCTAGTATCAACATCCAAATTCGTCCGAGAAAGTAAATAATCAAAATTAAATAATAAGAAAATAATAATGAATATTAGAAAAAAAAAAGAAAAAGGAAAATAATAAAATAATCTTCCTTAATGCACCACACATCACTTTAGAATGTTTTTGAAATATTAGCTTAATATGGTAATAATTTGAATCAATATTGTGCAAATAATTATAAGCAATAATTAAAAATACATTTACCGTGTTAGTTGCTTTTTAAAGAGAAAATTATATTTTCTGACAATAATTACAATCAATGTCTTGGACATTCTTTGATTTATTTGTCTTGCAATCAAGACCATTTCTTTTCCTATTTTGTCTATTGTCAAGATTGTCATTACAATATGTGCCTTGTTGATACCAACCAGGTACGCTTACATTCATCATATTCTCCACTTTCATCATCAGCAATTCCTATATCAAAATTCTCACTCTGAGCATTGCCTTGTTGAGAGACGAGAACATCCCACTACAGACACCTAACTTGAGCGTCGAAGCGTACTGCCATTGCAGGTACCCCCTCGACCAGAACTTGAAGAATGCCAGACGATCTCAACTGAAGAAGAACGAATGGTTGAAGTACAGGAAAAGCGACAACTCAGTATCAGAAAGGGGCAGATCCACGTCATCCAGGTTAATGTCTCGGTCCCACAAATTTTACACTGAAACAATATATATTTAAGTCGTCAAAATTTGTGCAATTTAGAGAGTGTGCTAAATATTTTAATCATGAAGAGGATTGGATTTCACAATTGTTTAGTGCATGTGTGGTTAATGGTAAAAATACACTAATATATATATATATATATATATATATATATATATATATATATATATATATATATATATATATATATATATATATATATATATATATATATATATTCTTTAATTATTGGTTGAAGAGTAGACGAACCTCACTTTAAAAATATCCTTATAAAATGATTTTACAGAATTAAGTTATACTAAAAATTTATTAATGATATTAAAATTAATCTTAATTAAGTTTATTGAGTCTTTTTTACTATGATATATAGTTCAAATATTAATTTACAAATTTGAATATTGTATAATTACTATCTTATTATTACTATTAATATATTTACTCATCTACGTGTTAGGTGTTTTATGGAAGTGAATAATAATATATTTAATATTATTATTTAATATTATTAATATTTAATATTATTATTAATATTGATATATATTAATATTATTATTAATATTAATATATATTAATATTCTATGATTAGACAATTTCTTTTATTGCAGTTGTTTTAATTTTTACAGTTCTGTACGTTTTGTATGTTCTGAATGAGAAAATTAATTTTTATCTCTTGTTCCACTCCTTTCTACATACCTGTTGTCCTGTATATGTTGTGTTTGGGAGATTGTGAGAGAGAACAATACTTTGTTTGTGTCATGTGCTGTATCTATTTTTTCTTTTTTCTTTTTATTTATCTATAAATAATATTAAAACGTAACATTTATATTTCTAATTTTAGAAAATGAATATTTAAAGGCATATAAATATCAAAACTAATATTCAGTTTCACTTAAAATTGATACTTATCACCGTACATAATGTAGGTACTTACTATCATCCCAAGGTAATTAAAATTAGAGCTGTCAAAATGAATCACAACCCGCCGGCCAATCCGACCCGTCACGGGTTCGGGGCGGATTGGGTTTCAAAAATACAACCCACCTATATGTGGAATAGATTTCAACCCGGCTCATTTAGACCCGGCTCATGCAGGTTGAACCCGTGGTGAGCCGGGTTGGCCCACCAATTCACCTACCTAATTTTATTTTTTTTAATTTATTATTTTATTTATGAAACCCTAAAAAACAAAATACTTTCTTCACTCATTGTGTATACTAAAAAAGTAATTTCTGCTCTCACAAATCACTCTCACTGTACTTGCTCTCATTTGACATTGCTTTCACTCTCACTTCACTAAAATAATTATTCAAGGAGCAGGTAAAACACCATTCCTTTTTTCTTCTCTTTTCTCCACATTTTTGTTTTCTCACTTCTCTTTCTTTTTTTTTTTCAAACATCCTATAATGACAAAAATAGAGATTTGCGAATTTTGTTTTTTGTTGCGGGAGATTTAAAGACATGGAATGATTTTTTTTCCTGTTCTGACCTGCTTGTATCAGAGTTTGTTCATTTTATTTAAACAATTTGAGTATACATTATTTGAACAAGCTGCTTTTGATATCTTTGAATTTGGAAAATTATGTTACAAATTAAACTATTATTTTTTTGTTGATGTTGTTGAGTACTGTTCTTTTTTTATATATTTGAATTTGGATTATATTGTACTTATTATTATTATTTTGAATTGTCTTTAACATAATTTTTTTGGGAGTGAAATTTGTTTAAATTTAAATTACAGAAAGTTTGTATTTTTTTATTTTAAAAAAATGTAATTAAATGAGCTAGTGAGTCAACCCGTTTACCCACCAACTCGTGGTGGGTCGGGCCAGATTCAAGTTTTTCTGACTCGCTAATAAATGAGTCGGGTTGGGTTGGTTCACTAAGTGACCAACCCGTGGTGGGCTGGACCGGGTCCGGTCGAGTTACCCGTTTTGACAGCTCTAATTAAAATAATGTATAATATTCTTTTTTAATAATTTTATAATTCCTTAATTAGTATCTTGTATTTGGTTAACATTGTCTTAAAAAAATTATAAACTTTTCTTTGAAAAATAATTTTACACACTAGGAATTGTTATTAATTTAGAAAAATAATAAGTGTGAACAATTATTTATATATATTTAACTATCGCCATTATTACACCCACTTTATTCACTTTTGTTTATGAAATGTTAAGAACTTTTCATTTTTACACACTATAAAGTTAGCATTTGTTTCTTTCATAAAATTTAATTTTACAAACAAAATAACAAGTGATATATATATATATATATATACCACATAACAAATCTAATTTACCCTTTTGAATACAAATTGCTCTAATCATTTAAACTTTGAAATCTTTTTTACCATAATCTAGTTCAACCTGCTCAAGTTAAACATTTATAATGGTTCCAACATATTTATTTTGTATGGAAAATATTATTTTAACAACTTTTTTCTTACAACTTTTTCATAACAGTCCATGTAATAGTAGTTTATGATTAGTACGTTGAGATAAATCAAATAGGGACATAGTCGTTAATGATATCATAACCTATTTTTTTATATAAAAAACTCTTTCTATGACTGTTCTTATGTTGATTTACAGCATAATTAAAAAATCAAATTGTAATGCCACCTGTTGAAGAAAAGTGAGAGGGTCGTGGCTTTAGCCTCAACCACATATATTCTTTCTCAACTTTACCAATACTCTAATCACACTATCAATTACCAATAATGGCACTGGAAGGAGTCCCACGTCGGTCAGTTTGGGTATCTCCCCACAATAGCATAAGCATATATAAACTGCACTACAGGAATTTTGTAGTTCGATGGACCAAATGGATGACGAGTCATGGAAAAAATGGGTTTCAATTTTGGTAAGTAACATATGAAATATGGTATCTAACTTTATACGCAACCTTGTTCCTAAAAAATATTCTCTTTTGTTCTATTTACAGGAGGAAAATGATTGCCATACTTTAACTGATTTTGACTTGAACTCCGTTGGAGAAGAATTTAAGGAGGACAGTTCTGTGGTGCCTGCAGAAGACTCATTGAAAGAAAGCAGCACTACCCTTCTAAGCAATTTTTCATCTTTGGAAAAGAACACTGGCTTTGACATGACAAGTCTCACACAACAACATGCTTCTTCACAAAAACCAAAGTCTTGTCTTCTGTCGTTTGAGAATTTCACTTCAGTGCCAATTTTTGGTAAGAAAACATGCCAACATCTTGGTGAACACTCAAATCAGACTCAAGAAAAAACCAGAAAACCCCTCAAGAGGGAAAGAAAGTCTTCTCAGACACTTGATCACATAATGGCTGAGAGAAAAAGGAGAGAGAATCTCACCAAAATGTTCATTGCCCTTTCTGCTCTTATTCCTGACTTGGAAAAGGTTAGATCATATGGTTTTTCCTTTGCTTCTTAGTACCATGGATATATATAGAACTATTTCTCATACTATTTTAATATATTATTAGCATTTGAAGATCGAATTTGGTATTAGAATATTATTAGGATAGATTTTCGAGAAACTGAAACTAAATTTGATTGTAACAATTATGTATTTGTAATTAACTTTGTTATGTTTTATCTTTTTAGCTTTCATGTATTACTGGTGCAAAGAAGATTTTGCTTTGCATGAAGTACAAAAATGGATGTAAGAAAGTTCTAATTTGTAAAGATGTGTGTAGATGGACAAGGTTTCTGTTCTGAACAAGGCCATAGAATACGTGAAGGTTCTTGAGCAGCGTGTGAAAGATTTGGAAAAAGAGAATAAGAAGAGGAAGATAGAATCAGAAGAAGGATGGTTGAAAGTGAGAAAAAGCAACATGGTTGGTTATGAGTTTTCATGGAGCTCTGATGCTTGTTATGATGATGAGAAAGCTAGCAATAAATGTTGGAAGGTTCAAACAAGAGTTGCAGGAAAAGATGTACTTATCAGAGTAACCTGTGAGATGCAAAGAAACGTTGTGCAGACTGTAATGGCCACGCTTGAAGCTCATAATCTCTCTGTTGTTTCCAGCAATGTTTTGCCTTTTGGGAATTCCGCTCTCACCATTACCAGCATTGCTCAGGTATTTACACTCCTTATTATTACACATCTTATCAATATACCACTTTCATTGTTTAAACATTAAACAAAGTATATATATATGTATTATATATAATACTTTAATCAAATATTACTTTTAATTACAATATATATTTGATTATAATATAAATGAAAAGTGAATTAGATCATTATATTAATTATTTTATAACATATTTTCTAAGAATAATTAAAATCACGAGGTGTGTCTTCTTTCAAAAAAGAGTATGTCGTTTGTAAGAATAAAAATATGGAATTAGTATCTTTGTGACCCTTACATGCATATCACATGGAGCACTAAAATAATAATATATTGATATGCATGGACCATGATACGTATATATGATTGCCTTATCTTGCAGATGAACCCTAAATTCACCACCACAGTTGACAACTTTGTGAAAATGTTGACTGAGGATTTGTCCAAGTGCTGTAATCTGCATTATTAATATTAATTAATGCAGTATCTGCAACTTCCACACGTTACTGTTGAATGTCTCTTTTCCATTTTTTTCAATCATTAAAGCTTCTAAAGAATGAAATAGTGCTGCTGTGCATGATAATTATGGTTTTGGCCATCTTCACGAACATTCATTATTTATGGAAAATAAGATGATTTTGTTTACTTTACAATTAATATATTTCTATAGTTGTCATCTTCTATATGCATGTTTTCTCCACCCTACATTGCAATTTAAAATGCTTCAATAAATCCACCCTTTCAGTGTGTTTGGATACACAGAGACAGAAAGAAAGAAAAAAATAAGAGAAAGTTTGACACACATATCATTGAAAAAAAAATACAAATTTCAAGAAAAATAATAACCTTTTTAATAGAAAAAAAAAGCAAAGATTTACAATATTTTTTCAACATAATTAATTAAATTGCGTATTACAAGTTATATATACTTTACATATTAAGACATAACAATTATGCAGTTATCTTTTTAATAATATTAATGTATTTATACTATTCATCTTATTTAATAATATACAATTATTAAAAAATATCACATAATTAATATTTAAAAATAGATAATTCAAGATATATACCATTATTACATTTGGATAACTAATATATATTAATATATATATATATATATATATATATATATATATATATATATATATATATATATATATATATATATATATATATATATATATATATATATAAGTTTTATATAATATATCCCCGTTCAAAATATAATAAAGTTTTTCAAAAGGAAGAAGCTTATAGAAAACAAGATCACTCTAGATTTATGCTGTAACACTATTATCATCATGAATTGCATCTACTGCCATATGATCGTCTATTCACACCATTAATTGAGATGATTATTTCAAACAAAGAGAACACAGCGGACAAACAATACAGAAAAAAAAAAAAAAGATAAGCCAATGTGAAAAAGAAAATACACTGTTAGGAAAAATCAAAGTGGACAGCTAGTCTGAAGAATCATTCTAACGGTCTTTTATCTTTAAACAAACAAAACAGAAATATAAAAAAACCTAGAGAGAAGAGAGAAAACACCAGAGGAAGGTTTCTAGAGATATAATATCATGAAATTCATTTATAAAAATTCTATTTATACTTTAAACATTTTAATATCAAAATAATCAAGTCTCATTATTTTAAACAAACTATCAATATTGAAACACTATTTTCTAGATTCTTACATCTACAATAAAATAAATAATATTATTAAAACAAAAAATAAAAAAATTTATTTTAAAATCAATATGTGTAGTATAAACTTTGTACTTAAATATATTAACTTTCTTTTAATTTAAATAACTTCATTTTTTTTTTCTTTCCCTTTTACACTTCAGATATTTTCAAACAAAGCCTTAATTAGTCCTCTTCCAAAATTTATTAACTTCGTTTTAGTTCAGAATATATTTGGATTAATTGCTTAAATGAAAAATAAAAGAACTCTATATTTGAAATTTTTTTTAGTACGTCTAATTTGAATATTGTGATTAACTGTTGAGAGTTTTATATAGTAGCCTTTTAACTTAGAGTTCTTTTGAAAAGTTATATTAACTTAATGTGAGAAACCATATATCATAATTGGTATTAGTATTTCACACTTCTAACAACAGTAATTAATTCACTTTAATCCACTCTTTGCCACTTTTATAACAAAACAAACTGTAAATTAATTCCTATTCTAGTAAAGTCTATATATTTCTATAAAACACCTCATCTAGTAAAAAAAAGTTAAGTAAAAAGACCCTTAAACTTCATTCTTTGGTTTTGAATTGAAGGTAATATATATATCTCTTATGCGAGATACACTTGTTAATTAAATGTGTCATTTTAACCCACAGTCCATGAACTGACTCTAATATCATTTAAAACTGACCCTTGAGTTTGAAAATTCACTTCCATAAAACACCTAACACGTAGATGAGTAAATATATATTAAATATTAATAATAATAATAAGGATAGTAAAATTATATAATATTCAAATTTGTAAATTAATATTTGAACTATATATCATAGTAAAAAAGACTCAATAAACTTAATTAAGATTAATTTTAATATCATTAATAAATTTTTAGTATAACTTAATTCTGTAAAATCATTTTATAAGGTGATTTTTAAAGTGAGGTTCGTCTACTCTTCAACCAATAATTAAAGAATATATATATATATATATATATATATATATATATATATATATATATATATATATATATTAGTGTATTTTTACCATTAACCACACATGCACTAAACAATTGTGAAATCCAATCCTCTTCATGATTAAAATATTTAGCACACTCTCTAAATTGCACAGATTTTGACGACTTAAATATATATGAATCAGCCATACCTACTCTCAGTGGCATCGCTTTAGATATGAGGAGGTATTTGTCCTACAATTCTTTTTCCACCATAAATAACTTTTTTAATTTTAATATATTTTACATTCTCGTAAATAAAAAGAATTGTTATTACATTTTAAAATATTTCTTGATCAGTGCCTACAATGGTTTCATCGTACTTTTCGTTTACTAAAACTATTTTTATTACTTATTTGTTTTTTAATATGTAATTTGTATTTTAAATTTAAATTGTTTTGATATTGATTGGTATGAGATCTTATAGCTCGTTTATTACACGTCAAGTCATTACATTGACAATACCAGTTTCAAAGAAAAAGCAAAAGCCAGTACGATAAATCATTGGAAATATCAAGTTAATTTAATACAAAAAAACTTCAACAAAATTTTTAAACTTAGACTTGAGTTTGTTTGGGATTATAGATGAAGTATTATATATGAAGTAAAGGATGTGAGAGGATATGAAATATGATAAATACAATAAGTTAAAATATAAAATGACCATTGTAAACTTATATTTTATATTTTATAAAATCATGTAAGAGATAAAATACAATTTAAATTATTTATATTCTATTAAATCACAACATTTTTATATTTTTTATTTCTACTCTACCAGATAATAAAATATTCCTTTTTAATTATGATGTATTTACGTCAGAGTTCTTTGTACTATTCTAAACATATCATAAAGAGAATTATACAAACGAAAACTTTTTTTCACAACGTTTTTTTTTCTACAATTTGACAACGCCACGTGGTGTGTGTCTGTTGGCTCTTCTGGCTGAAAGAAATGACTTATTTAAAAATCCTGCCGAGGCTATAATTGGAAATCTCAATATATGAAATTTGATTTTGGCGGTTTCATTTTTCTTCCTTGGTTCACTTTCTTGTCGTCTCTCGTCTCTCCCATTCGCCTCGTCTCTCTCATTCGCCTAGTTTGGAATCACTTCATTCTCCCAAACGAAGATTGCTCTCAAATGCCTCATCTCATCCTTCATTCAGTTCGCGTTTTCTTTCGCATTCACTCTCTATTGGTAAGCTCATTTTCGCGTTTTGGCTCTCTTTCGCTGTCGCATTGTCTCGTTTGTCTTGGTAAGTAAAAGATCTCGAACCCTACTCTATTTTTGGAGTATTTTTTGCTTTTGTGCTTTATGAACCCTAACCCTCTTCTTCACCATTGATTTTTTTTGTATGAAATAAGTGCAGTTGCAATGGCGTCCCAAAACCCAAAGGTATGTTCATGTTTTGGTATTTTATATAGTAGCATTTTTTTGGTAATTAATAACAATATTTTTTTAATGTTTTGTAGTGGCAGGTTCGAATCTCTCTGGATTCATCAACCATTGTTCAAATGAATGGCTTACTGAGAGATGTTCATGTAGAACGAATTCGGACGACACCATTTAGGTGGTGTTTATCGCTACTTAAATCCTTGGATGTTAATTGTGAATTATTGAAGGTGATGGTATGTCGGTGGGCTAGGCATGATGTTAACTTTAGGGTTAGTCATCAATTGGTTCCATTTACTGTTTTGGATGTTTTCATGAGCACTAGTTTAGACATAGATGGTTTAGAAATCCCATTTGATGAATGTATAGTTGGTTTGGTTGGGGAAATGTTTAATTCAAAGAGCATAACTTTGAAGGATTTGGTTGACATGTTTAATATCATTGTCTTGGACGAAAACATCGACGTTGATTTTGTGTGTAGGTTATATATATTAGTGTGTTTGGTTGTTTTTTTCTTTCCTAGGAAGTCTAAGATTGTTGCTAACATGCCTTCAAAAGTGTTAGATGATCTAGATAGTTTGTGTTTATATTATTGGGCCAACGGTGTACATAAACACCTTGTAGATAATTTGAATAAATGTATGAAAAAAATAATGTCCGGAGGTATCGCCAGCACACTCAGTCTTAGTGGCAATGTGGCCGTATTGCAGGTAACATTCTTTGTAGTTCTTTAACTGAATGGAATGTGCTACATTGTAAAATATGGGTGACTGTAAATTATTTTCATATTGTAGGCTTGGGCGGTAGAGAGACTTTCTTTGGATGGTAATCCAACTCATAGAAGGTTCCCTCACATATTGAGTTGGTTCCCCTATAAGTCAAGATCATTCGAAAAAATAGAAGATTTGTTTCGGACTGGAGATATAAGTATTTCATGCATATCGTTTAATGTTTTTTATAATTATTGATGCTTTTAACCTACTAATAAATGTGTTTAAATGTGTTGTAGTTAAAGTTGGAGTGGTATATTGGGAAGCGTGTTCGTAACATGCCCCAAATCATTGCGGCTTTTGACTTGTTTGATGAAGGGATTGGTTTAGGGCCATTGCTGAAACGATCGAGAGTTGACGAATCAGATGATGATACATCCGATGACGACACTTTTGAAGCAAATGCCAATGAGAGATTGAAGAAAAATAATAAAGAAATGATAGCCTTGAATTCAAGGCTTGCTTCCTTGACGAATGAGTTATTTTGAAATTCGTCAAATTCCAATTTTTAATAAAGATGTGTTTAATGAAGAAGGTGTTGGTGGAGGTCATGAAGAACCAATGGGTGGAGCTGCTGAAGAAGTGTTGAATGAAGAAGGTGTTGGTGGAGGTCATGAAGAACCAGTGGGTGGAGCTGCTAAAGAAATGTTGAATGAAGAAGGTGTTGGTGGAGGTCATGAAGAACCTGTGGGTGGAGTTGATGAAGAAGTTGGTGGACGAGTTGAGGAAGACCGTGTAGTTACGTTCAATGAAGGAGTTCTAGTGGCTGAAGAACCTAGAAATGAAGTTGTTAACGTTGTTGAAATTGATGATGATGGTGTTCATGATGAAGAAGCGGAGACACCTGTACCATTGGCTATCGTCCCTCTGCCTGCTATTGCTGGTGATCCAAAGTCTACCGTCAATGCTGACCAAACTGTAATCGCCGCTAGTGTAAGAGATAGACCACAAAGGTAATTAAGGATAATTTTCTTTTTTGTACGTGTAAGGTCATATTGTTTTATTGAAAAATACATTTTTTTATTAGGATTGTCTGTGAAATAATTGGATAGACCCTGAACACAACTTCTATTCAGATTTTAGTGCCTTACCAACTTCTATTTAGATTTTTATAACAAACGAAGCATATAAAAATACGGTGACATTTTTGAAATTTTTGTAAACTTTTAGGCCTCATTTGTTGGGGAATCGAAACCTATATAACATTTATGCTTCGATTGTAAAGGAATCAATACTTAATAGTTCGTCAAATTTCAAAAACTGTCACTGAGCACAGACCTTTAGGCTTCGACTATTTGTAAAACCAAAGCATAGTAACCTTTAGGTTTTGGTTTTTCTAATAACTGAAGCCTAAAGGTCTGCCTAGGGTTAATTTTCTCGTAGTTTGTAGACGTGCCAACTTCATTTATGCAGTTTTCTCTTTTATTCCTCCACTACGAACCCATTGTACACGTTCTATAGCCACTGAGCGCCCTTCCTTTAACGAAATTCCTCCAACAAAACCGATAGCACTTTTTCTAACGCCATATCCTCCGCTACAACTTCTTCCACCTGTGTGTGCTCATTTGTGGCGTCGAAGTGGTCCCTACTATGCACTACCTCACTGAAGGAGTTTTCAAGGACCACCATTTCAGTCGTTGAAGCCCACTTGTTGAGCAACTCCATTCTTATTGTCGCTCAATGTCTTTGGTGAGTGATTTTTTAGGTTTTCTTTTTGTATTTTGGTTTTTGATTGAGTTCTACATGTTCCACATGCATTGACATCTTGCTAGGAAGCTTGCGTAGCTTTTGATTGATGCTGGTCCTTTTGTGCCACTGTAGTCACATAGATCAGGTGCAACAACATGATATCCACAATAAAAATACATTAATTTCTATAGAAATTTTGAAATTTTATTCAACTTTTTTGCCATGGGTGTTGAAAAACTGAAGTCATAGAGTTATGTCACTGTGGTTCTTTTGTAACTAACGCCAAATCCCATTTCTCAAATAAAATATTTAAATAAAAAGAGTGGCAATTTTAAAATTTTATTCAACTTTTTAGCCTCGAGTCTCAAAAAATCGAAGTCATAGAGGTATATATAGCCTAGGTTCTCTAGCAACCGAAGTCAAATCCCCTTTCTCAAATAAAATGTTTAAATAAAAAGAGTGATAACTTTGAAATTTTATTCAATTTTTTAGCTTTAGGTCTGGAAAAACTAAAGCCAAATATCTATATGGCCTCAATTCTTTAGCAATCAAGGCCAAATACCCTTTCTCAAATAATATATTTAAATAAATAGCGGGGTTTTTGAAAAATTATAAAAATTTTGGCACAACTTTTTGCCATTATTCTTTAATAATTGAAGCCATATATGTATATGGGTTTGGTTATTTCAAAACTGAAGCTAAATCTCCTCTCTCAGAATAAATAATTAAAAAAATAGTAGAATTTTGAAAATTTTATACACTTTTCGGTCTCAGTTATGTAATAAGCGAATCTAAAAGAGATATATGGATTCAATTCCTTTGCTATTGGAGCCTATAATTTTGCAAAATTTTTAAAATTGCCAATACGTCTTTATATGCTTTGTTTCTTTCAAAAATAAAGTATATTACTCAAATTAAAAAGCTAAATTTGAAGTAGTGATTAGAGTTGTCAAAACGAACAACTCAGCTCAGTCCAACCCATAACTCACCACGGATTGATCACTTAATGAGTCAACCCAACACGACTCACTTCTTAGTAAACTCAAAAAATTTCAACTTAACCGAACCCATCATGAATTAGTGAGTTAAACTATCAACTAACTTATTTATAATAAATTACAACTTTTTGTTTTTCAATTTTATATTTTCTTTGATATGTAACCAAAATCTAAAAAAGTACAAATTTTAAAAACTGGTTTTATTTCTATTTTAGATAAGAAATAAATCATTCATCCAAAAGCTAAACAATAATATTAAATAAAATATAAATAATCTCAAAAGTCAATAAAAAATATTCATCGAAAAGCTTAAACTTCAATGGAATCCAAATATAAAGGTAGAGCATGAATGAAGTGTCATGAAAGTGAGTCTACCTCTCGCAATTTTTTTTTTTAAAAATAGTTTGTTTTAGTTTTGTGCTCGAATGTTAAGTTAGGAGTGAAGTAAGTTTTTTTTTTTCTGCTCTTCATGGGTTTAATCGGGTTTAATCTGGTGACTCAAGTTTTTAGTGGACCGAATTATTTTACGCATGTACTGAAATCTTGTAGAACAAAGTTATTTTGAATTTTTTTGAAATCCGAAGTGAATAACTGCAACCCTTAAAGTGTCTTAAATTCAACGAGAAGGTGGCAGAAGAAATATGAAGAATCCTCATTGAGGTGGGTCCAGGAAGAAAATATAAAACATGTATGGAATTTAATGTAGAGTCATTCTTTATGTTTTCACCAACTATTTTTCCTTCCTAAGGAAAGAAAATCTGAAGGCTCCATATCATATTTTCAACTTTTTTTATTATCATTTTCTATTTTATTGCAACCGGTAATTCTTCAACAAATTTTAAATTTTGATGCCAAATATATAATATTATATCGACAAATTTCTGATCAGACTCTAGTATGAGATGACATCATTAACATTAGTGCTTTACCTTTGAAGAGTTGACCTCAATTCTTTGGATGGAGTTCGCTTCTTGTTCATCATCGTCATCATCTTCATCCTTCCTAAAATCAGAACCCCATTTCATATACGATGTATTCATTAACTTTGGGGGAAAAGACATCGGTAGGAAGTTGGTTTCTCATCTCCACTCTGTCCTTTTACAAGCTCAAGTCAAAACTTTGGTTAACGAGGAGAATGTGCAAGAGGGAATGAAGCTGGAAGAACGCATGGGAGCAATAGCAGTCTCTAAGATTGCAATAATCGTTTTTTCCAAAACATACACTGAATCTACATGCTGTCTTCTTGAGCTTGAAAAGATTATTGAATGCCTCGAAACTTTTGGCCAAGTAGTTCTGCCCGTATTTTACGAGATTGAACCATTGGATGTACGTGATCAGAAAGATGATTTTGGAAAAGCGTTGGAAGAAACTGCAAAGAAAAGCTATTTAGGAGAACAAGTGGAACATGCGTTGTCCAGGTGGAGACGTGCACTCACCACAGCTGCAAGTATGAATAGTTGGGATGTCAGAGATTTCAGGTAAACAAATGAATCCTTCCTACTTTCTTTCGTTTGAGACTGAATGAAGCATATGTTAAGATTGTGATTTAATTTTGGTAACACATTATCATTTCTCTTGAAGGGATGATGCTGAACTTGTGGAGGTAATTGTTAGGCGCGTTCAGGCATTACTGGACTATAAAGACTTGTTTGTTACCCAATTTCCTGTTGGATTAGAGCTTCACGTAGAAAAGGTTATTGAATGTATTCAAAATCATAACACCAAAGTCTGTATAATAGGGATATGGGGAATGGTAGGAACGGGTAAAACTACCATAGCCAAAGCCATCTACAAGCGAATATATCGTCTATTCATTGGTAAGAGTTTTGTTGAAAATATTAGAGAGTTTTGGTCTCGATTATTTAGAACATATGTTGATTTGCAAGAACATCTTCTTGATGATGTCTTAAAAAACAAGTTTGAGGTGGGAAGCGACGAGATGGGAAGAAACCTGATCGAGACTAAACTCTCCCGAAAAAAGTTACTCATTGTGCTTGATGATGTGACTGAGTTTGGCCAACTAGAAAACCTATGCGGGAATTGCGAATGGTTTGGTAGGGGAACTGTCATAATCATTACAACTAGAGATTTTAAAATGCTAAATAGACTGAAAGTTAATTATGTTTATAAAATGGATGCTATGAACAAAAATGATTCCCTTGAGCTTTTTAGTTGGTATGCCTTTAGAGAAGCAAAACCAAGAAAAGAACTGAATGAAATTTCAAGGAACATAGTTGCTAATTGTGGAGGACTACCACTAGCCCTTAAGGTCCTCGGTGGATGGACAATGCAAATTCCCTATGCTCAAGTTCAAGAATGGAAATGTGTATCGTTACGACTGCCAAATGCCTTTGCTCAAGTTAGAGAGAAATTGAAAATAAGTTTTGACGGTTTAGGTGACATGGAAAAAGATATATTTCTTGATGTATGTTGTTTCTTTATTGGTAAAGAGAGAGGCTATGTCACAGAGATACTAAATGCCTGTGGACTAGAAGCTGATATTGGAATAACAGTTCTCATAGAACGTGATTTCATAAAAGTTGAAAGGAACAACAAACTTGGAATGCATCCTTTGTTACGAGACATGGGAAGAGAAATTACTCGTCGGGATTGGCCACAGGAACCGGGAAAAAGGAGTCGATTATGGTTTCATGAAGATGTAAAAGATATCCTGAAAACAAAGAGTGTAAGAACATTCTTTATATGATTTTGAAAGTGTTTTCTTTTGAGTGAGATGCGTGTGTTAACATTTTAGACTCAGCATTAATAAGTATCAATGATCAACTGATATTGAGAAACTTCTTAATTGTATCTCTTTGATATATTCATCACAGGGAACGAAAGCTACGCAGGGATTGTCCCTGAAACTACATTCAACCAGCAGTGATTGCTTCAAAGCTCAAGCTTTCAAAAATATGAAGAGTTTAAGATTGCTACAACTGGATCATGTACAACTTACTGGAGACTATGGATCTTTCTAAGCAACTCAGATGGATTTTTTGGAAAGGGTTTCCTTCTAAATACATTCCAAACAACTTTTGTATGGAAAATGTGGTTGCAATGGATTTAAAGCATAGTCATCTCCAACTCCTATGGAAACAACCACTCTGGAAACAGCCCCAGGTATTCATTACATTCCCTGTTCTTTAAATACTCACAGGTTAATTAAAATAGAATAGTATTATTGCATTTTTTTTATTTTCTTCCCTAACCTTTTGTAAAAAACTATCTTTATAGGTTTTAGAGCGGTTAAAATTCCTTAATCTTAGTCACTCCAAGTACTTGAGAGAAACACCTGATTTTTCAATACTACCAAGTCTTGAACAGCTCATTTTAAAAGATTGTCAAAGTTTGTGCAACGTACACCCATCCATTGGAGATCTCTGCAATCTATTTCTGATAAATTTGAAGGACTGCACAAGTCTAAGTTGTCTCCCAAGAGAAGTATATAAGCTGAAATCCTTAAGAACTTTCATCCTCTCTGGTTGTTTCCAGATTGACATATTAGAAGAAGATATAGTGCAGTTGGAATCCTTGATAACTCTAGTTACTGAAAATACGGTTGCGAAACAATTGCCCTGTTCAATTGTAAGCTCAAAAAGCATTGGATATATATCTCTACGTGGATTTGAAGCATCGTCACATAATATTTTTCCTTCAATCATTCGGTCTTGGATGTCACCAATTGTGAATCTGCAATCTTATATTAGCCCGTATTGCATGGATATGGAGAATAATAATGGGCGCGACCTTACCCCATTGCTCAGCGTCCTTGCAAATATTCAAACTGTTCTGGTTCAATGTGACACGGAGGTTCAACTATCAAAGCAAGTAAAGAAAATTCTTGTCGAATGCAGTGTGAATTTTAAGGATTCAAGAATTTCAAAGCGTCATTTGAGGTTTTCTTTGAATTGTGTTGGAAGTTACAACGATTTCTTCAACACTCTCAACAATAGCGTTTCTGAGGTTCTTTCTCTAGCTCTTGCCTTTTTTGTAATACCTTCATCATTTACTTTAGATATTAGCTAAGATAACATGAAATGATAATACACTATGTAAAGGAAACTACAGAACTTACCTTTCTCCAATTGTTGTTTCTATAATATCAATGCTTCATGTAAAAAATACCTGACTTTAATGATGAACGAGACAAATGATCATGCTACACTTCAATTGTGTTTGTTAGATTCCCATTAACAAAGATATAGTGGAAATATAAGTTGAAAGGGCCGTAATACCGAAACCAAAATGTACAGCAAAATTATGAACAACTTGGTTAAATTTGATTTGTGTTTACATTTTAATTTGATTAGAAAGCCTATTTTTGTGTTTTCCATTCATATCGAGATTGGGACTAATAGAAATGGTTGGGACAATAAATATTTCTGATTTGTTTGTAATGATAAAATAATGATTGTAGTTCATGATTTAAAGAGAAAAATTACATACATGACTAAGCTTTTGATCTACTGGTATACAGGGATTGACAAGCAGTAAGTGTTGTGATGTTTCTCTTCCAGGTGACAACTATCCTTACTGGTTGGTCCATATGGGTGAGGGACATTCTGTTTCTTTCACTGTGCCTAGGAATAGTGACATGAAGAAGATGATTTTGCGTGTTGTTTATTTATCAACCCCTGGAATCATGGCAACTGAATGTCTAAGAAGTGTCTTAATTGTCAATTACACAAAGTTCACATTACAGATACACAACCATGGCTCAGTAATTTCCTTTAACGATGAAGATTGGCATGTCATAATGGCAAATTTAGGATCAGGAGACAAGGTGGAGATTTTTGTGACTGTTGATCATGGACTGGTCCGTTTATCTGATATGTGGTGAATCAAATTTTGAAATAAAAGCCTTGCCAAACCAAAGGAAAATACCTTAAAGAAATTCATTAAAAACATGGTAATGTGTGACTTCCGGTAACTTAATGTTCTTCTTTGAGAACAGAACATGACCCCTTGAATTATGGAATAAAATCCCAGTGTCCTTGTTTACGATTTATTTCTTTGCATTTGTTCTTTCTGTTGAGAGTATATTTTACAGACAAGAAATTAAATGTTTTTTTTACCCGGTTTCTCACCTCGAATTCATATTTGATGTCTTTCTTTTGTAAATTTTTCCCCTCTTTACCATTATTAATAATGTATCAACATATATTAAACACAGTCGCTCTTCGGTATATTGCTCTTAAATGAGTTATGATTTGTTGCATATTGGTTTGTGTTTGGTTCGACAT
The DNA here is from genome assembly GCA_036885675.1 of Vigna mungo. Classification (NCBI taxonomy): domain Eukaryota; kingdom Viridiplantae; phylum Streptophyta; class Magnoliopsida; order Fabales; family Fabaceae; genus Vigna; species Vigna mungo. The sequence continues at coordinate 23,333,485 of CP144698.1, forward strand.
AATGTGTTCTATCCTTTATTGAATTCAATTAACACATTTTCATCTTTCTTGCGTTCATTCTCTTTGTTTTTGTGTAATAATAATAATAATAATCTAATAATAATATTTTTCTAATAAAATCCCGTGTCTAAGAACAGCTTTTAAGTAGATAATGGTTCCTCCAAGTTTAAGTATTTACGTAAGCTGTTGGCAAATATTTTTCTATTTGTAATTTTACAATCTAAAGTAAACATATATTTTATTTATTTAGACAATTTTATAAGAGATATAAACTACAGATTGGTCATAAATCTATATTTTAGGAATTCAATTGGATCATATTTTTAGCATCTTTTCGAAGCTTTTGATTTAAATGATATAAATGATAATGAGTGTAGGAATAGTATAGCTACGATACCTAGGCATTACGGCCCGTCAAACCTTTAAAACTAAATGTCTTGTGACAATCTCCTTATCACAATCAGCGATCATGTGGATGTTGGTTTTCCTGGAACTTTTTGGCAAACTCAGCATTTGATATTGTGCTTACCGAATTTGGGAGTAAGATCTTTTGAGACGTGGTAGTAAGCGGTTGGATGTTGAGAAACAAAGAGGAGATCACTTACAAAAATGTATTTCGATACTTAAGTCAATAAGAAGTTGAGAAATTCTGAGTATCAGAATAACAAAGTATATTTCAGTGTACATCAAGAGTTAAGATATGTCAAATATTCTATTAACGGATATTACGTAATCAAATATTGTCTTAGTTATAATTTAGATATTATTATAATTTGTGCAGACTTGTGCATTTGTCATTGATAGATGAAGAATTATAGGATCCTTGTATGTATATACATGGTACTCTACTCTTTAAAATAGTACATTAGAATTATTCTTTAAACCTTTTAATATGGTATCAAAGCCAAACACTGATATCCTCTAGAGTATAGGAATCAATGCTTTTTTTTCATTGAATATTTCTGATGGCTTCTTCTAATAAAAATCAATCGGAGAAACATGATTATGGAACTTCTGCGGCTTCCAAGAGTTATATTTCTACGGCTGCCGTATTTGTGACTAAGTCAGGTATATCTAATTCTTCCCTTAATCTTTCTGTTGTTACTAAAGGTAGTAATTGGATAATTGATTCAGGTGCTACTGATCATATGATAAAAAAAACGCTATTTATGCACATTTTTGTAGTAGTGCTTCTATGTTTGTTTGTCTTGACTTTGCATGATCTGCGTTCACTTGGTGCATGACTAGGGGCAATCCTGGGCCACTACCACCCTTTGATCCTGAAATTGATAGGACATTTCATAGATTAGTTAGGAATTCTAGGAATTTTTCTATAGAGTCTGTACCATTCGAGTTAGTACCATTAAAGTCTGAGCATTCGCCTTCTATGTCTTATATTGTTCATACTACATCTGATTCTGATTTTGCTGATTCTTATACTGAGAACGATATGGCTCAACCTCCACCTTGTGAGAGGACTCTTAGGGAGATGGCTGCACTTGATTTCACTTATGAAAGCTTTATGTATCCAGTATCCCGATGAGCATGTTCCATATGTTCTCAAAACTGGACTGATCCATTTATTGCCCAAGTTTCATGGTCTAGCAGGTGAATGCCTACATAAACATCTGAAGGAGTTCCATATAGTCTGTTCAACAATGAAGCCTCAAGATGTCCCTGAAGAGCACATCTTCTTGAAGGCATTTTCTCATTCATTAAAGGGTGTGGCAAAGGATTAGTTATATTACCTTGTGCCTAGGTCCATCACCAGCTGGAATGATCTTAAGAGATTATTTTTGGAGAAATTCTTCCTTGCATCTAGGACCACGACCATAAGAAAGGATATATCTGGAATTAGGCAGCTCGGTGGTGAAAGCTTGTATGAATACTGGGAAATATTCAAGAAGCCATGTGCAAGCTGTCCACACCACCAGATTTCTGAGCAACTATGTCTTCAATACTTTTATGAAGGTCTGAACAACATGGAGAGGAGTATTATAGTCTATTCCTAGATCTCAATTAACTTAGTTGTTCTACCTATGTCCAAGTTCTAAGTCATTTTCCAATGATTAGATACTTTCAACTCTCTGATATTCCATCATAGACAATTATAGTCTAGATATAACATATATATGAACAAGATGAGATTATATGACACAGGAAGATTTACATAAATTTAAAGTCATTACATACAATCCTAATCAAATGAGAGTTTAAGTACTCCTAGACATGTAGAATATACAAGTTTGTTGGAAATTGATGCTTGAATGGAATCTAGATGCCCTAGAGTCACTTTTGCCTGAAATCATAAGTTTTTTTGTGTTCCCACAACCAAGACTCCATTCTTTCTTTCTTTATCAAGTAAACCACTCATAGAAATTAATCTTTTGTTCAGTAAGCATACTTGCCTCGCTAAGCGAAAAATAAACAGTTCCACTATTAACTGCTCATGCTCACTAAGCGAGACAGTCTACTCGTTGAGCAAGTATCTTTCCTCTTAGATGAATGAATGTTTTATGGCTGAGTGAGAAAATCCTGGCAGCAAACTCTTATCCTAGGATTCTATCACCATTTGGGTATTTTTCACTGATTAAACGTCCCTTGCACCAACTAGAAACCTTTTCCACCGATCAATCACTCGTTTCCATCAATTAATCAGTTTATAATAGGGTTTCTTTGCCATTCTAGGGTTCATTTGTGTTTTTAGGGTTTTCTATCGTCACCAGTAAAAAAATGGGTTTTTACAGCGCACATTATGCCACGGTTCACCAGAAACCGCAGCATAATGGTGCGCGGTGGCAGTTCTGTAAATAAGTCGAAGGAATATGCCGCGGTTCAGAGGGGAACCGCGGCATATCCTCTAGTCAAACCATCCCCTTTGACCCATAACTTAAATAACAGGGGTATATGCTGCGGTTCACTGGGGAACCGCGGCATATACCAATGCTAATTTATTGCAGGGCTGACACAGTCAGAGTAGTGCAGAAGTTACAGGGGTATATGCCGCGGTTCGCTGGGGAACCGCGGCATATACCCCTGTAACTTCTGAACTACTCCATCAGTCAGATAGAATTTCAGAACGTTACAGGGGTATATGCCGCGGTTCCCCAGCGAACCGCGGCATATACCCCTGTAACTTCTGAACTACATCATCAGTCAGATACAATTTCAGAACGTTACAGGGGTATATGCCGCGGTTCCCCAGAGAACCGCGGCATATACCCCTGTAACGTTCTGAAATTCTTTGACTTAGTCAGCCCTGCAACTGTTATTCCCAAGAAGGCAGTTGGTATTCAGGGGTATATGCCGCGGTTGCCCGCTGAACTGCGGCATATTCCCCCTGCTACCTGTTGACATTCCCCAAAAACCAGTTGAGAGGCAGTTGAGGGAGTCTGAACGTTGGGGAATAGGCTGCGGTTGTCCAGGGAACCGCGGCCTATTCCCTGATCTGAGGTAATTTTAAAATTTTTTGCAGAGTATATGCCGCGGCTGGGCGCTGAACCGCGGCATATAAGTTAAAAAAATTTCAAAAATTCCATTTTGTATTATTTTTTTAAAATGAATCTGCCGCGGGTAAGTGTAGAACCGTGGCCTATTCCCCCTTTATGCCGCGGTTAAGTGTAGAACCGCGGCAGATTTCCTCCTGAAGTTAAAAAAATAAAAAACGCGAAACAGTTTCGTCTTCTTCGCGAAACAGTTTCAGAGCGTTTTTCTTCTTCTTGGATCATATTCTTCCATTCTCTATCATTTTTCATCGTTTAAACTGCATTTTGTTCGGTGCATTTGCCATTTTTGACGTTGGGGAAGATTTTTGACCGATCAGAATCGTCATTTTCTACCCTGAGATCGTGAACTGCATTTTGTCGCGCCCATTCCAGGTACTTCCTTTATACCCTCGTCAAGTTTTCCATTAAGCCTCTATGTTTTCGTTTCTTGATGCATTATTTGTTGTGGCTTTGATCATTTTTGTCAAATTTGTTGTGGTTTCGGTTGTTCTTGAAGAGGCAAAGTATGTTAGCTTTTATTTAAATGTTTGATCGTTTTTTATCAAATATGCTATGAACTTTTTTTGTCAAATATGCTATGAACGTTTTGTCAAATATGCATATGTTGTTGTGGCTTTGATCATTTTTGTCAAATATGCTATGGATTGATAATTTAAATGATTATTAATTGTATGATTGTATGACTAAATTGATTGTATGATTAAATTTATAATTTTATATACAAAATTGTATAATTGTAATTTCGTCAAATTTAGGAATATGGATCGAAATTGGATTAATTTACCACGTATTAGTGCTGAGTACGAGAGAGGTGTAGAGGAATTTATACAATTTGCGCAACGTAATTAGGGGAGAAGTGACGATGAAGTGAAGTTTAGATGTCCTTGTGTAAACTGTTTGAATGGGAGAAAGTTGAACGCAACTCAAATTAGAGAACATCTTATCTGTGATGGTTTCCTAAGATGCTATACAACATGGATATGGCACGGCGAAGAAATACACTTTCCGATTGACTCGCAAACTGAAAATGTTACAAATTCCACCATGGAAGAAGATCAACCGGATGAAGACAAATTAGAGGACATGATCCGCGATGTTGGCGCAGAAAATTTTGCCAAAGCTCATGTGTATGAGACGATGTCGACTGATGTCGAAACACCTTTGTATGTCGGTTCAACTAAGTTCACACGTTTGTCAGCCGTGTTAAGGCTCATGAATTTGAAGGCGAGCAATGGGGACTGTTAAGAGCTTTACAGAATTGTTGACGTTGTTGAATGAAATGCTGCCAGATGGAAATACACTGCCCACTCGTAATTATGATGCGAAGAAAATTCTTTGTCCAATGGGTATGGAGTATAAAAGGATACATGCTTGTCCGAATGACTGCATTTTATATAGGAAAGAGTTTGAATTTTTGACAAAGTGTCCAAAATGTGGCTTATCACGATACAAGTCAAAAAACAATAGTGAAGATGATGGTCAGATTGAAAAAAATGGATCTGCTTTGAAAGTAGTTTGGTACCTTCCAATAGTTCCCAGACTTAAGCGTTTGTTTGCGAATCCCAAAGATGCTAAAAACCTTAGATGGCATGCAGATGAGAGAAAAATTGACGGGCTGCTTCGTCATCCAGCTGATTCACAGCAATGGAAAAATGTTGATCGACAATTCCCCAAATTTGGTAAAGAGTGTAGAAATCTTAGGCTTGGTTTAGCCACTGATGGAATGAACCCATTTGGTAATATGAGTATCAATCACAGTTCTTGGCCAGTTATATGATAATTTACAACTTATCTCCTGCATTGTGCATGAAGAGGAAGTACATGATGTTGTCTATGATGATATCTGGTCCAAAGCAGCCTGGAAATGACATAGATGTTTATCTAAGCCCACTAGTTGAAGACTTGAAGGTTTTGTGGGTTGATGGGGTTGAAATATTTGATGCATTCGCTTCAGAGACTTTTATGATGCGTGCAATGTTATTTTGCACCATTAATGAATTTCCTGCTTATGGTAATTTGTCAGGATACAGTGTCAAAGGTCATAAAGCGTGTCCTATATGTGAAGAAAACATTGCAGCTCATCAATTGAAACATGGAAGAAAGACGGTGTATCTGCGTCATCGGAGATTTCTAAAACGTAATCATCCATATCGAAGGTTAAAAAAAGCATTCAATGGAGATCAAGAGAGGGACGAAGCACCAAATCCACTTACTAGCCTTCAAGTTCTTGAAAAAGTTAATAAAATACATCATGTATTTGGGAAAACATCCAAGAAGTCATCTGTAACGACCCCTTGGAAGAAGAAATCAATATTCTTTGATCTTCCATATTGGTCAAAGTTAGATGTTCGACATTGCATAAATGTGATGCATGTAGAAAAGAATGTGTGTGATAGCTTGATTGGTACACTACTCAACATTCAGGGAAAGACAAAAGATGGAGTGAATGCTCGTTTGGATTTGGTTGACATGAATATCCGAGAAGAGTTGGCACCCAAGGAGGTTGGTAAACGTACTTATTTGCCCCCTGCATGTTACACAATGTCTAGACAAGAGAAGATAAGTTTTTGTGTTTGTTTAAAGAGTATCAAAGTACCACAAGGATACTCTTCAAATATCAAGAGTTTAGTGTCGATGCAGGACTTAAAGCTTGTTGGCATGAAATCTCACGATTGTCACGTCTTAATGCAACAGTTGTTACCGGTGGCTATTCGTGGAATTTTGCCTAAAAATGTTAGGCACACCATAAACAGGCTGTGTTCATTTTTCTCGTCAATATGTAGTAAAGCCATCGATCCTACAAAGTTAGATGAACTTCAAGGCGAGATTGTTATCATCTTGTGTCAACTAGAGATGTTTTTCCCTCCATCTTTTTTTGACATCATGGTACATTTACTTGTTCATTTGGTTAGAGAAATCAAGTTGTGCAGACCGGTATACTTAAGATGGATGTATCCTATTGAGCGTTATATGAAGATTTTGAAAGGGTACGTTAAAAATCCATATCGTCCTGAAGGTTCGATGATTGAAAGGTATATTGCTGAAGAAAGTATCGAGTTTTGTTCAGATTATATGACATCAACGAATCCAATAGGAGTTCCTCGCACATCATGGTTGAATAAATTTTCTACAAGTAAAAGCATCTGAGGTGTGAATGTGGTGACAAAAGATCGTGATGAATTGTTGCAAGCACATCTTTATATATTGAAGAACAGAGATGAGGTTATCCCTTTTTTGGAAACACATAAAGCCATTGTTAAGAATAAAAATCCAAGACAATCAGAGAAATGACAGTTGATGGAGCATAACAAAACATTTATGGCTTGGTTCAAATCTGAAATTGACAAAGAGCCACATTCTTCTGAAACTTTATTGTGCCTTGCAAATGGTTTGAAGTTTGATGTCGTGTGTTGTCAAGGTTATGAAGTCAATAATTGCACATTCTATACGAAGAAATTGGATGATAAAAGTACAGTACAAAATAGTGGAGTCAGTTTAGAAGCTGAGTCACTTCAATTTTTCACATCAAAAGATCAATCTCCTGTACTTGGATCAATGAGATATTATGGTATAATAGAAGAGATATGGGAGGTTTTTTATCATGGTACATCAAAGATCCTGCGTCTGACCATTGGTATGTTGCTCTTGAAGGCAAAAAACATATTGAAGTTAACGAAGACAATCTGATTAATATTCATATTGCTGACAACCATTCATTTCAAACTACAACAGATTTGGATGACCAATCTCTAGTTAACGACGATGTACATGAAATTCGGTCAGATCATGATGAGGGAATTTACATATGATGAATCCATATCTTTATGTATGAATTTTCAATTTCTGTATAAGTATTTTATTAATATCACATTAATTTTGCTTTTACACATTTCTATGATTACTATTACATGTTTTGTTAATTTATATGATATTACATAAGTCTTTTATTAATATTTAATGTTGTTATTTATTTTGACAGATATATGGCTGATCATCCACACTCTTCAGGGGATGAGGCTCCCCCGACCAGATCCACTAGAGGACCCACGAGGATGAAACAACTATTGCTCAGGAAACAAAGTGGTGAAAGAACTCCGGTGAACGTGAATGTCACCACAGGTGTGGCAACTGGCCGCTATGCAGATGACTTCCGATCATACCTTGGAGTGGTGGCACGTGATCAGATTAGCATTCTTTTTCCATCTTTTGATCATGTGTCCGAGGTTGATCGGAACGTTATTTGGAACGATATATTGGTAAGTTAATTAATAGCATTTGAATTAAAATTTGTTTATATTGATAATTTTGTACTAATACAACTTTATTATGTTTATTTCAGGTGACATTTGACATTCCAAATGTCACATCACTTAGAAATAAGTGTTTGTCAACTGTTGCAGAAAATTTCAGAAACCTTAAAAGCAAGTTGACATCAAGATACATCTATGGAGAACTTAAACATAAGTCTCCATGTAGTACATATAAGTCCATTGATGAGGAGACTTGGCGGCTTTTTAAAGAGAGTCGGTTGTCAAAGGAATGGCAGGTTAGTATAGTTGATATTATTCAATTCCTCATTAACAAATATATATCATATGAACTAATTAATTCATGTGTGTGTGACAGGCAATTAGAAGCAAAGCACAAGGAACAAGTGCTCATAACAAAAACCCCCACCTATTATCTCGTGGTGGGTATAGGAAGCTTGAGGAGAAACTCCTCAAGCAAAAGGCAGATGCTAGACCACCATCTCAGGGTGGTAGCCCTCCTCAGCCTCCTTCTCCACCGTCTAGACATGAGAAATGAAAGTTGGCCCGTATGCGACCATCGGGCACCTACTCTTCGGACACTGCACGAGAGATTTCTGAAAGAATTGTAAGTTATCACTGTTCCTAAAATAATAAGTATTGTCATTATACATACTACATTAAACTATTTTAAGAATAATGGTGTTTTGTAATGTTACAGGACGCCTTGGTTGAGCAGAGCTCCCAAGGCCAATTCACTCCAGAGGGTCGTCAGGATATTCTTGCTGCTGCGATTGGACGACTTGAGCACCCTGGACGTGTACGTGTTGCAGGTTCTGGAGTAGGAATTAAAGATTATTTTGGGAGCTCTTCTCGTCAACGTTCATATTCATACAGCGATACACAATGGATGACAGAAGAGATCACAAAAAAGGTTCGAGAAGACCTTAGAGAGGAGATCAGGGCCGAGGTTAGATCAGAGATGAGGGCTGAATTCCAAAGCATGTTCCAGCAGCAGTTTCAGAACATGCGCCCGGTGCCATCTCCTATAGAGGAACATGATATCCCTGCCCCTCCCACAGGTAAACTTAATAAACATTTATGTGCAATTATTTGTATCTTTTGTATAATCTAACATTTACTCTAACAGGGAGAAGCGGGAAAGGAAGTTGTTCCGCATCAGCCATCCCAGAGGATGACATGGACGATGGTAGTCCATGTCTGCTATACATTTTAGATGATACTGAGATGGTGCTGGTAGCTCACGGAACAGAGTTTAGGTCAGCGACTGTATGTCATGGTATCCAACTATTAGAGGATGAGGTGAAGGTCTCAGTGGATGAAATGATCATATCAGATGCCATGGTTCCTCTGTCCACGGAAGAGATTTTCACTGTGGAACAAGCATATAAGTCGTTTATCAGTTGGCCTAAATTTTTGGTTAAACCAGTTTCTGACCCCTCGGTATGAAATTCTTCTTTACACTTCTCAATTTTAAAGGTTTTTAATGCTTTATATTACTTATCTTATCTTTTCATGTAACAACAGACGCAGACGCAGGCACAGGAGAAGATTCCTCTATCTGAGGAAGATCCTCTTGCTTCATTGCATCCACTTGCTGACATCCTTGATGAGAAGCCTTTGGAGGTTGAGTATGATGCTAATGTATTTGGGAGAGGCTCTGAGGTCCCAATATACCTTCATAGCCAAGATGTCCGTGAGCTTGCGTCGGGAACACAAGAGTTGAATATTTCAATTATTCAGCTACGGCTCATGTAAGTCTATGAGCAATTATTTATATATAAAATTGATTTATATATCAAGTATCCTTATATCAAAGTTAATTTTTGATTTCAGGTATATGTCTGGGGTCAGTAACAAGTTGGGGCGTTCAGATGATTATGGATTCGTTGATCCCCAATTAATTCATGAATCAAATGATTTTGAGCAGATCAACATGAATCTGATAAGAAGTTTTGCAAGCCGCAAGAAAATATACTTGTTGCCTTATATATCCGGGTAAGTGAACTTTGTTAACATAATAAAGTTCCATATGTGATTTTAATATTTAATAGTTACGTTATTATGAATTTCAGGCGCCATTGGCAACTTCTTGTTATGTCTATGCAAGACAACACTGCTTTGTGGTTCTGTTCATTGCACAGGCCTCCTCCCCCACAACTCAAACAAGCAATTGATTGGTAAGAACATCAATGTTTGGACTTTCTTTGTTATATAAATGAATGCTAAAACCCTTTTTTATAAACAGTTTTATTCCAGCAACTATGATGATGGGTGGGAGATCAATTGCTAACAATAGAAAGATTACTTGGATTTCTCTCAAGGTTTGACATATGCTAAAGCCATACTTTGTTATACTTGTTTTATTTTAATGTTATTCACTAACTATTATCAACTGTGATGATATATTGTAGTGTAACAGACAAAATGGGTCATATGAGTGCGGATACTATGTAATGTATTGGATGACCCATATTGTTCGTTCTCACATCACAAGGAGCTGGGAAACGGTAATATTTAACTTTAACAAATTTTGATTTTTTTCCCAAATGTTGAATTCATATACACTAATTAATATGAATTGTCTTTTGCAGAGATTCAAGACTACTACACCAGTTCCTGAGAAGCCACTACTATTCATTAGGAAGGCTGCTGCGAAGTCTATAATTAGATTATACAATAGCTCTTAGATTTAAACATTGCATTTGATTAGATTAGATTGTATTTTCTTAGACTCTGTACTTTATTTGATGTTGAAATACATTTGAACATGTCTTTGTTATGTTGAAATTGAATTTCTGTACATGTTTTTATATGCAGGTCTGTTTTTTGTGGTAATGGATATCACAAAAACAGACCTGCAATTTTAAAAAACTGTAGGGGAATATGCCACGATTGTGACCTTAACCGCGGCATATACTTTTTCGTTTTTATTTTTTTTTTAAAAAGACATATGGCCGCGGTTCTTGCACTAACCGCGGCCTATAGTGGACACTTTCTGCTGCGGTTGAACCGCGGCATATAGTGGACAATTTTTTTTTTTTTTAAAAAAAGGACTTAGGTAGCGGTTCTTTGGAAAACCGCGGCATATGACGGAACTTATATACCGCGGTTGTAACCGCGGCCTAAAGTCTCTGACTTACTACCGCGGCTGAATATGCCGCAGTTCGTAAACCGCGACCTATAGTGAACAATAACCGCGGAAAAAGCCCCCCGCTGCACTAGTGCGTTCAAACCCTAGTTTCTTGAGTTCTTCTCCGATTCTCTATTCGATCTCGTGTACTTCTTTATTCCGCTACGTCATTTTCACTAGAGGAAGCTTCGAGGAGGTTCAAATTGCATTCATATCACATGTACAGTGTTCTTCCTTGGATCCTCTTCCATCAATACCATACCTATTACTTGACATCTAACAACTCTATTTTTTATCTCTCAACTCTTTTTCTTTCTCTTTTTTCTTTCTTTCAACTATCTAGATCAAACCTCGCTCTTAATACCACTTTATTAAAGCAAGACATGACAATTAGAAGAGAACATAAATTTCACTGCTTGAAAATGCCAAGTACAATAAGGTATTTATAGGTGCTAATGTAGAGATCTAGGCTCTCTTCTAGGAGCTTCTATAATTAAAGATCCACTATGGAATTTTCTAGAGTTTTCTTGTTAGATATATTATATTACTAGATATCTTAGATATATATCTTACCTTTATCTTTTATCTTTAGTTAGTTTGTTATTATTTCATATTTGTATTTTGGGCTATGGCTATATTTCTTCTATTATAAATATAGTACCCTACGTGTATATTCAACATAAGGGAGATTAATTTCATACATAATTTTTCACTATATTGAATATAGTATCAGAGCTAGGTTCTTTTTAAAAAAGAATTTTTGTCGCCTTTGCCATTATAAACATCACCGCTATCAGCGGCGACGCCGTCTATCGTTGTCGGAGTTATAGTTTTGATCGACGATCACAAGATTTTAATCGTCTCAGTCAGGCGACCACCTTGTTGTCAACAACACCTTCATCCCAACTCCCACACGCTCTTCACGCCTTTCGAAGTTGTGGATCTGGTACCTTTTCTACCATGCGTGGTGGCACGTCTCGTCTCCTCTCAAGCAATGATCAAAACATCGAGGTCACTCTTCTTCCTCTTTTAGGTCCGTCGTGCGAGGTTGCACATCTTGTCTACTCTCATGCAGCTATTCAGAATGTGGAGGTCGCTCTTTTTTTCTCTATCAAGTGTTGATGGAGAATCATGGATTTTTAGAGTTTTCCTCTCTCTTGTTCATCCACGGCTTCTTCCGCTATTGTCTCTTTTGACGTCTCTTCTGTCACCGGTATGTTAAACCTATCCATATATGCTTTTTCTCTGGTGAGAAAGATGACATTTGTTATTTTGTTTATACTCGTGGTGGCGGTAGGGTTTGGTGGGCTAAAGGTTGAAGAAGATGGTGACGTGACAGTAGTTAAATGCCATCTCAACACTGTTGTGCACACTTGGACTGCCTGCCATTAACGATTTGAACGGTGTTAACAAAAAGGACCAAATTGAACAAAATTTGATAACATTGAACAGAACAACCAAAGTGAATAAACTTGACGAAAATAGGAACCATCAGGATATTAAGCCTTGTTTTTAATAGTTTTAATAGAATACCATAATTTCTTTGATTGATCACCATAAATATTTTAGTAAAAAAAAGAATTTGAAATTTTTCTTTGAAAACGACTTTTAATAATTGCAACTCTTAAAGTATCTGGACTAGTCATCACGCACTTCGAGACTAGATCTAAAACATATTAATCTTTATTGCTTTATTTCTGAAGAGTTCACTTCAATTCAATGGAGTTTGGATCTTCTTCTTTATCGTCATCATCTTCATGCTTCTTAAAATCAGAACCCCATTTCATACACGATGTGTTCATCAACTTTGGTGGAGAAGACTTCGGTAGAAGGTTTGTTTCTCATCTGCACTCTGTCCTTTTACAAAATCAAGTCAAAACTTTTATTAGCCAGAAGAATCTGTATGAGGGAATGAAGCAGGAAGAGCACCTGAGAGCAATAGGACACACTAAGATTTCAATAATCGTTTTCTCCAAATCATACACTGAATCTGCTTGTTCTCTTCTTGAGCTTGAAAAAATCATTGAATGCCACGAAACATTTGGCCAAATAGTTGTGCCCGTATTTTACGAGATTGACCCATTGGATGTCCGTCATCAGAAGGATGATTTTGGAAAAGCGTTGGAAGACACTACACACAGAAGCTATTCAGGAGAACAACTGCAACATGCGTGGTCCAGATGGAGCAGTGCACTCAATAGAGTTGCAGGTATGACTGGTTGGGATGTCAGAGATTTCAGGTAAACAAATGAATCCTTCCTACTTTCTTCGGTTTGAGAGTGAATGAATCATATATTAAGGTTGTGTATTAATTTTGGTAACACGTATGATTCATCTTGAAGGCATGATGCTGAACTTGTAGAGCAAATTGTTAGTCGCGTTAAGCCAATAGACTTGTCTATTACCGAATATCCAGTTGGATTAGAGTCCCGCGTGGAAGAAGTGATTAAATGTATTGAAAATCAATCCACGAAAGTGTGTATGATAGGAATATGGGGAATGGGAGGATCAGGTAAAACAACCATAGCCAAAGCAATCTACAATCGAATTTATCGTGAATTCATTGCTACGAGTTTTATTGAGAATATTAGAGAAGTTCGGGATCCAGAATATGATTTGCAAGAATATCTCCTTTCTGATGTCCTAAAAGCCAAGTGGAAAGTGAATAGCATTGCGATGGGAAGAACTATGATCGAGACTCAACTTTCACGAAAAAGGTTGCTCATTGTGCTTGATGATGTAAATGAGTTTGGCCAATTAGAAAACCTATGCGGGAGCCGTAAATGGTTCGGTCAAGGAACTGTGATAATAATTACAACTAGAGATTTTCACTTGCTGAACCAACTCAGAGTTAATTATGTATATGAAATGGATCTTTTGAACGAAAATGAGTCACTTGAGCTTTTTAGTTCGCATGCCTTCGGAGATGCAAAACCAAAAGAAAACTTCAGTGAGGTTTCAAGAAACGTTGTTGCTTATTGTGGAGGACTACCTCTGGCTCTTGAAGTGCTTGGTTCTTATTTATTTGACAAGACGTCAAAGAGAGTGTGGGAAGGAGTATTGTCGATACTATCAAAAATTCCCAATGATGAGGTTCAGCGGAAATTAAGAATAAGCTTTGATAGTTTAAGTGATGACATGGAGAAGGATATATTTCTTGATGTATGTTGTTTCTTTATAGGTAACGACAGAGGTTATGTCACAAAAATACTAAATGCTTGTGAACTATGTGCTGATGTTGGAATACCGGTTCTCATAAAACGTAGCCTCATAAAAGTAGAAAAAAACAACAAACTTGGAATGCATCCTTTGCTACAAGAAATGGGAAGAGAGATAATTCGTGAAAACTCAAGAAAGGACCCTGGGAAGCACAGTCGATTGTGGTCCTAAAAGGAAGTAGTTGAAGTATTGACAAAGAATACTGTAAGTACATTTCCTGTGACGGTTTTCATTTTCTTTTGAAAGTGTTTTCTTTGCCGTGTTCAATGTAAGTGTAGTTAGGCTCAGCTGAGCCAACAAAAAAGATTTCTCGATTTATTTCCCTCTGCTCTTTACATCACAGGGGACACAAGCTATTGAGGGATTGGTTTTGAAAATGCATTTAACCAGCAGAGATTGCTTCAAAACCGACTCTTTCCAGAAAATGGAGAGATTGAGACTGTTGCAACTCCATCATGTACAACTTGCTGGAAATTATGGGTACCTTTCTAAGCAACTGAGATGGATCTCTTGGCACGGCTTTCCTTCAAATTGTCTGCCAAACAGCTTTTGTATGGATGATGTAATTGCGATTGATTTAAAGCACAGTCATCTTCGATTCGTCTGGAAACAATCCCAGGTATTTATAACATGTTTTTCTTGTAAAAGTTATAGGTTGAGTAAAATGGAAATATTAATTGTTTCTATTTACTCCTATTTCATTTTTTTATTTTATTCTCTAATATTTGTCAAAAAAAATATTGTAGGATTTGAAGTGGTTAAAAGTCCTTAATCTCAGTCACTCCAGGTACTTGAGAGAAACCCCTGACTTTTCTAGACTACCAAGTCTTGAGCAGCTCGTTCTCAAAGATTGTCCAAGTTTATTAGAGATACACAAATCCATTGGTGATCTCTGTAATATTTTATTGATAAATTTGAAGGATTGTACAAGCCTAAGCAATCTCCCCAAAGAGATATATAAGTTGAAATCTGTGAAAACATTTATCCTTTCTAGTTGTTCAAAGTTCGACAAATTGGAAGAAGATATAGCACAGATGGAATCCTTGACAACTCAAATTGCTGATAATACTGCTGTGAAACAGGTCCCCGTTTCAATAGTAAGCTCGAAAAGCACTGGATATTTATCCTTATGCAGATTTGAAGGACTGGCACGAAATGTTTTTCCTTCTATCATCCAGTCTTGGATGTCACCAACAATGAATCCCCTGTTATTTTTATTCGTCCGTATTCATCATGTTCTCTGGTTTGCATGAATACACAGAATAATACTTTGGGTGACTTGCACCAATTCTTAGAAGCCTTCCAAATCTTCGAAGTGTTTTGCTGCGAAATGAGACAGAGTCTCAACTATCTAAACACGTAGAAACCTTTCTGGTTGAACGTGTTGTAAATGTTGCAGAATTAGGAATTTCAAGGCATCACTTGAGGTTAAGATTGATTTAAAATGTAGATACAATCAAATTAGGATTAGAGAAGGTGATGAATGGAAAGCTACTTTCAAACTAAATATGATTTCTATGAATGGTTGGTTATGTCTTTTGGCTTAAGTAATGCTCTTAGTACTTTCATGAGATCAATGAACCATGTGTTGAGAGATTTCATAGAAAAATTTGTTGTGGTGTACTTTGATGATATTCTTATCCATAGCACTTCACTTGAATTGCATGTTCATCATTTAAAATCTATCTTGTGTGAGCTTAGATATGTCAATCTTGAAAAAAAAAAACATCTTTTGTACTAACCATGTTACGTTTCTTTTTTCTTTTTTTTTCTTTTTTTTTTTTGTTTTTTGTTTTACTTCAAAAGGAACACATGTGGATGAGGAAAAGGTTTAGACTATTAAAAAATGGCCGATACCTAAGTCCATGACCAAAGTGAGAACTTTCCACGGCTTAACAAGTTTCTATAAGAGATTTGTGAAGAATTTTAACAAATTGGCAACACCGTTCAAACAAGTGCTCAAGAAAAATGTTGGTTTCTAATATGAAGAGATAATTAGACTGTTGACTTGATTTTTTTAATTTTTGAAACTTTTCTTTTCATTTTTGAAAATGGATGCCACGAGACACGAATGCCTAGACAAACACCAAAAAACTTTTACAATATTTTGAAAATAGGTACCATACAGACACGAGTAATTACACACACACATATATATATATATATATATATATATATATATATATATATATATGGGGTTTGTTAACACGCGTACGTCTGTTTTTCAGTTGGTACGTTTTAACAATGTGTACCGGATTATAGTAGATAAAAATATCCTCATTTAATACGGATTCTAAGTTTTAAGGTTAAAGATATTTAAATAATTTTCATTCAAAACTAAAAAAAATAAAAAGAAACCCCCAAACCGTTACTCACCTCCCTCATTCCTCTCAACCCTTTCTCTTTCATCTCTCCCCCTCCAACATTCCCTACTGTTGCCCCAATTGAAAAAAAATCAGAAACATTGTTTTGAGAATGGAAATTAAAGAAATAGGTATAGAAGAATTCCTTAGGAGTACAATTCTTTCAATTCTAGGTTGTAATCTTAGATCATGTATACCATACCAAAAGAGAAAGGAAAAAGAAACACTTTGTGTAAAGGGAAAAGGACAATAGAGGGAAATATCTTATTCTTTAAAAATATAATGAAATGTGGTGTAGATGTGTAAATGATGTATGAAAATTTAATTGATTTATGAAGGTTTTATTTACATGATTTAATTTTAAAATGAAATTTAATAATAATAAGAAGGGAAAATATATAACACATCCTCCAAATGAACAAACAGAGCAAGAACAATAAATTACGATGTCGCGGGTTGTTGTGTGTGGCTGACGGAGAGTATGGAGAAACAAATTGGATAAGTGAGGAAAGTGGATTAGGGTTAGGCAAGGGTTTTTTATTTTACTTTTTTTTTCAATTGGGACAACAGTAGGGATGACAGAGAAAATGTTGGAGTGAGAGAGATGAAAGAGAAAGGGTTGAGAGGAACAAGGGAGGAGGTGAGTAAGGGTTTGAGGGTTTCTTTTTTTTGTTTTGAGAATGAAAATTATTTAAATATCATTGACGTTAAAACTTAGAATCCATGATAAATGAGGGTACTTTTGTCTACTATAATTCGGTACATATTGTTAAAACGTACCAACTGAAAAACAGACGTACGCGTGTTAACAAACCCCTATATATATATATATTAAAAAGAGTATCCGAACGAGGAAACAAAGAAAAACCATTTTTAATTAAGTATTTTTATTATTTTTTAGAGAAAAATGGTTTATTTGGAAAAGTAGTTTAATTTAAAATAGGGACAAAAATAGAATACAAATTATTGGAGTCGAAACATGTAAATACATGGATACATGAAGTACATCAATCCAAAAACAAATAAATCATATAAGCAAATTGGGAGAAATATGTGCAACATTGGTTTGAGAAGCAGACAATAACATCAAAACATCCCCTTATATAATTCAAAATATGGTTTAGAAAGTCACTGAATTTCGAAATTCGATTTAGGAAATCACCGAATTTTGAAATTTGATTAAGAAAATTCATCGGATTTTAAAATTTATTAGATTTTAAAATTTGGTTAAGCAATTCAATGAATTTCAAAATTTGTGTAAGGAAGCCACCAGTATTCAAAATCCAATTAAATAATTCACCAAATTTTAAAATTTGGTTTAGAAAGTCATTGGTTAAAATTTGGTTAAGGAAGTCACTGAATTTATGAAGTCATTAGATTTTAAAATCTCATGAGGAAGTCCTGAAATTTCAAAATTCAATTTAGAAAGTCATTGAATCTTTAAATTTGGTTAAGATACGCATTGGATTTCGAAATCCAAATAAGAAAACCGACGGATTTCAAGATGTGATTAACATTCTTAGACATTTCAAAATTTGGTAATCATTTATCTTGAATTTTGAAAAACAATAGAAAGAGCCCTACTAGATTTCGAATTCCAGGTAAGAGTCCTACTAGATTTCTTAATGTGGTATTCATTTAATATTTTTTCTAACTTTTTTTTTAAATTTTTTATTTCTTTTACTTGGTTTTTTGAATAGTGTCTTGAGGTATTATTATTATTAATATTATTATTATTATTATTATTATTATTATTATTATTATTATTATTATTATTATTATTATTATTATTATTATTATCAAAGAAGTGAGGTATTTAATGGTGGTGATGTTATGTTATATGTAATTATATTGTAATATGGAAGATTATCTTTTCAGTTTTATGGATTCACGAATAAATTCAAGTTTGATATCATATTTCTCTTGTTTTATTAATCAAATATGCAAAGGAGATTATACAAATTATTTTACAACTCATTAAATTTTTTGATGACTTAGGCATCAACCTTTAGGAGACCAAGATGGTGTATAACTGATTGCTTTTAGGTAACTTTTGGTTGTCATAATTTCAGTTATAATCAACCACTAAGTAGTTTTCATATCCTAGGTTAATGGATCATTATTGGTTTAAGTGAAATGTATTTCCCTTTATTGAATCTTTGTAATTATGATGGAAAATATATTATGTAAGTTGAACCATTTTTATCAAGGAAAATAGTTGAGTTTCATTCAGTAATATTAGAGTGTAACTCTTTTATCTTAGTAAGAGTGATTCTTCTAAGTTTTTAAGTGATTCAAGAATCCTTTAGCTATACCAAAGAACTTTGACATCCTTTTTTATTTGCCTCCCTTTGAAATAGTTATTATTTCCTTCCATCTTTCATATCCATCTCTTGTTCTTTCTTCTCCAAAATTCATAAAACTATGTTCTGCCCATATCATCTCGTGGTCATAATTCTATTTCTACTGACCAAAATTTGAGTGATTTTTGGCCTAAATTGATGTTCAGAATGAGCAATTTCATTTTGATATGGAATCACCTCAATATAAATTCTATACCTCAAGATATTGATGTTGCTAAAAATTTTCCTAACTTTGAATTTTTCAACACTTTTCAATTCACCTTGTCACTAATTTTCTAAATCTCCCACAAGGTTTTAATTCTAAAGATTCTAACTCAGCCTTTGTGCAAACAAGGTTTTCATCATTTATTTACCAGAGCTCTGGTTCAAGGGTTTGAATGTCAAATTGGTAACGGATCGGGTACAGATAGTGCTTACCTGCTATCTGACCAGCAACAAAAAATTCAACTCGTTACTATCTCGTTATTTGTCAGATATCCGTTTAAAAAAAAACTTCACAACTATTAATGGATACCTGCCAATATCTAAAAAAAATAATTTATAGATTTTTAAGATAAAATCTAAAGAAAATTACAAAAAGAATATAAAATATATGTAAATTAAATTAAACATTATTTAAATTTTAATTTTAATTAAATTTATTCTAATAAAATTTAAATTAAATTTTATTTTAGTATTTTGTGGGTAGTGAGCATCTATAGGTATGATACCTACACCTGACCCATTTATAAGCGGATATTAAATTATTCGCTTCGTGTCTTTTTCAATGCAGTAATGATGCTCATCATTTGTGGGTTCATTGTACCCATCCTCCATTATGTCCCATACGTCTTGGGATCCATGAAGAACCTTCATTTGCAAAGACCAATTGTCATAATTGGTATTTTCCGACAATTGTGGTACACTCATCTCATTGACTACCTTTGTCATCTCTCTCACAAAAAAATCAAGCACTCACTTTTTCTCTCACGGTGTTTGACTCTCTCCCCTCTCTTTTTCTCTTTCTCGGTACTCAGAGCATAAAGCTCTGATACCACTGTTGGGAAAATCTCATGATACTCACTCAAGATGTTTTTCCAAAATTGAGTCTTGTTATTCATTGATAATTGAAGGACTTTAAATAGTTGTGATACTTACAATATTACGGAAATAAAAATAAAATCTGAAAATAAAATATCAATTGTCTTAAAAATAAAATCTGCTTAACCTATCATAAAATAATATTTACCGAAAATCATAACTACCTATCCCTATTTTATCTCTATCAAATCAAACTAAATATTACTAGACCCAAAACTAATAAAATAAGATTCAAACAATATTATTAATAAAACCCTAAAACTTAAGTTTATCCGAATAGAAGTGTGTGTCTTATCCTCCTCACAACCTATAAATCACGACACTGGTTTCCTCCATGGGCAATTGTTTTTAATGTTTTTGTTGCTTAGTGACAAGTTGTTTGCTTTTCTGTTGGCATTATAGATCTTTGTATTGATATTGTGATTATAATATAGGTATAGGATATTACATGCTTTAGAAACAAGTTGTCTATCATCTTCTAAATTTCTTTTACAACCAAACATTGAAACTATTTCCTTGGAGCCAAACATGATCCTTTTTCTCCTACTACAGAATATGCATACACGCTTAGAGTGAATAAGAAGAGCGACATATACAACTTTGGGGTTGTCATACTTGAGTTGGTTATTGGAAGACGCCCGATGGACCCTGGATATGGGGAGAAAGACGTAGTTAAGTGGGTGTGCACTACCTTGGACCAGAAAGGCATGAACCATCTACTATTATATTGATGAACATACTTACTTTTAACAATCCTTTTTCTTTTCTATAGCACTTTTACTACATTCAACATGGATTGTTTTATTGAGTAGTTTCTTTTTGTTTATACAAGAAATACATTCATCACTATTAGGGTATTTACTTTTTTCATAATATAAAATTTTATTTTTCAAACTTTTATTTTCTTCAAGAACATTTTCAAATTTTAAATTTAATTCCTTGAAATCCTTTTTTAATTTCTAATTGGCAATATCATATTTTTTAGACTCAACAAATAATTGCTTATAAGTACCAAGCAATTCACTATCACTATGATCAAAATTTTCAGAATCACTAAAGGAACTTACTTGGCTTTCAAATTGATCATCTTCTGCCATTAAATAAATATTTGCTTATTCATCAGAATAACTTAAGCTTGTAGTTGATTCATTATCATCATCCCAAGTGATGTAGACTTTCTTTTTCTTGAAGTTTTTCTTTTGATTTCTTTCTTTACCCTTCTTTTGATTTGGGAAGTCAGCTTTTACATGTACTTTCTCACCGCAACCATGTTGAACTGATTTTTTGTCGATTAAAATCTCAAAAAACCTTAAATTTCCCCACTAATGTAATATAGGGGTCAACCAAGAATCAATCCGTGGACTTGGTACTTATTAAGTTTAGAAATTGTAGAATTAAAACCTATTTATTTATTTACTAAAAACTAGGTGGGGAGAAAATTGTAAAACTGAAATCTAAAATATCAAACTATCTAATAATGCATGTATTTACTAAAACTAATCAATGAATGCAAGATACTGTAATGAAAACAGAGACTATGTAAAAATAGATGCACTGATAATGAAAGATTAAAATGGATGAATAAATGCAAAGAAAGAAAAATAATGCATGACTCATAACCTAAAATGGTATACTAATGCATCTAATGGAACTTAAAGACATTATTCTTATCAATGGAGAGCAACATGTAAAAATGAAATGCAGAACGAGTAATTGAAATAGCTATGGTAAATGGTGAAAGGAGTAATATGTAAAAACCAAAAAAACAGAAATAAGAAATCAAAACCTAAGCATCTATATTGGAAACATTAGGGATTGCAACATAAAAAAAATAAACTGGTAAAAGAAAATGAAAAATAAAGCCTAAAATAATGAAATTTAATTTTTAATTTTCTGAATATTATATTTTTTAAGGGAGAACACTAATTACTTAAAAACCTATCTTGTTTAACTAAAAAGGGAAAATTAACACTATTTTTATAAAAACCTATTTTTATCCTATTTATACTAATCTATCTTAATTCTAGAAAATTAAAAGCTAAACTAATATAAAAGAAGAGTATTAACACAGAAAAATGGGGAAAAATAGAGAGTTAACAAACAATAACAATGATAATTAAGGGAAGATTATTGATTTTCATTCCTTTCAGTTTTGAACCTTCTTTTACCTTTAGACTTCATGAACTTGCTTAACTTCTTGATGATGGACTCATGTTTTCTTCATCTTCATCTTAGTCCTTATCTTCATTGACATTCATTCCTTAATCCATCTTGGATTGAAAGTTAGAGTGTTTTTCTTGCCTTTTTACCTCATCTTCATTCAGCCTTCCGAGATCAAGTTCATGTTCTCTCAACTTACCAAATAGTGCAGTCATAGACATGGTGTTGAGATTTTGTGACTCACTTATTGCAATTACTTCAGGTTGTAAAGTCTTGTCTAAATATTTAAGAATTTTTATATTCAGCTCATCAATATCAAAAGACTTGCCTAACCCAATGAGATGATTCACAATGTGAGTGAAGCATTTTTGGACATCAATAATTGTTTCTCCTCGCTTCATTTGAAACATCTTATACTCCTGGATCAAGGTATTCCTTCTTGCTCTTTTGACATCATCTAATCCTTCATAAGTGACCCTTAGCATCTCTTACATTTCATGAGCATTCTTATAGACAAAGATATTGTAAAACTCATCAATAGTTAAAGCAGGTGATATAATATTACGAGCCCTTACATCATGTTGAGCTCTTATTCTTTCATCAACGTTCCATTGGTCACGGGGTTTGGATTCCTGCAAATTGTTAATAAATACAATAGAACAAAAGGACCATTTGTGACTGTTTCCCAAATTTAACTATCAACCGATTCCATAAAAATTTGCATTATGACTTATTAGAAAGCATAATTTTCACTAGTAAACAAAGGAGGTTTGTTGATAGATGCACCCTCAACAAAGGTTTGATGTTGCCCCATCATTTAAATTATTATCAAAGCAAGCTCTAATACCAATTGTTAGAGCGGTGCAGTAGAATGATTAGTGTGAACAAATAAACTAAGAGGAGGGTGAATTGCTTCCTCATCTCAAACGTGTGCCTTTAATAATTTCCTCTCAAAATAAACTAACTTAGCGGATAATTTAAATAATTATAAAGAGTAAAAGAAGAGAGAAATTTGCACAAATAATTTTATACTAGTTCAGATCACAGGGATCTCACGTTTAGTTGCTAATCTTAAATAGAGATTAACCTTCCACTATCATAAAACCAATAAACTATTGCAATCACACATAAAAACAAGTTTAAGGGTTTAGAAACACCTCTCTTGTTATCCCCAAGAGATGATACTTACTTCCCCTAAAGACCATAAGGGATGAACATCTCCTTCGAATGCTTCATGAAAGATAAACACTTCCTTTGAATCTTCACAAAGGATGACAGACTTCACTCAGCAACATCAATATCATTCAATCACACTCCTAATTAAAGTTCTCGCTCTTACCAAACCCAAGTTCTCAAAGCCAAAACACAAAAATTATAAAACCCCTAGGTCACATTTTACTCAGCTCAAAATCGTGTAATTGTGTGTTAGAATGAGAGTTTAAAACATCTTTATAAAGAACTCACTCAATGACACTTCCAAAAATTCGTTGTCAATCTCTTCTTGCTTGATAATGATTATGCAATTAAGGTAATCAATTATGTATTTAATGAATGTACAACAATAAAAAACATGCTAAAAACTCTAACAGTTAGACGTGATAATCAATTATGGTAATTCATAATTGATTGTGGATAATCGATTATCACTGGGAATTAATTATTCCATAACCAAATTGAGTTAGCAAATTGAAAAATCTGTGATAATCAATTATATTATGTGACTAATTGATTATTGAATAGGATTTTGGACTTCAAAGAGAATTTTAAAACATAAATTACAATAATCGTACATAACACTTTATCAAATATCGCTTTCTTATTATTATTATTATTATTTAATTCATCGTATTCTTGTGACATTTTTATTTGCGTTTTTCTGGACGAGGCTAGTTAATTATTATTATTATTATTATATTTTTTTATCTTTCAAATTCTTAGTGTCGGTTTAGTGTCCATTTAAGTGATTTTTTTTTTATTTTTTATTTTATCATAGTAGAGTTTGTTTAACGAACACTTAATCGTTGTTTAAAAGAGGTAGCTTTTCACGTAATTAAGAAATCATAAACTCTTTGTCACTACATCACAAGAAACGTAAACAAAAATTAAATGAAAAATCACCTAACAAACCTGAGATAAACCTTCCATTAAACATTTAATATATCTTCTGGAAATATATTTTTGCTTGAGTTAAGCACTTTAATAATCAATAAATCAATCTTCAGCGGTACCATCCTTTTCTGTGATAGAACAAAAAAATTAAAGAAAGAGAAAATACGAATTCCACGCAACATCCATTGTTTTACTTTAAAATCTTAAGTAAATACCATTTCACTGTATCCTCTTCCAAATCTTTTAATTATTTTTTTTATAGAATATCAAAATTTCTTTTAACGATTAAAAATCTTAACAGAATATCATAATTTAAAAAAAAAAAAATAGCTGTTGGAAATTTTTTTGACAAGTCCAAAGTGAAAAATTATAGTCCTTAAAAGAAAAATGAAATATGGCGAGTGGGTTCTAGGAGGAAAAATATAACACATGGATTTCAATATAGAGTTATTGGGATCTTTTCCGATCTAATGGTTTTCTTTTGCCTCTAGGAATTGCTTTTATATATAAGACTCTATCTTTTAACCAAACTATTTGTTGGTTTTAATAAATAAAAAATTGAAGGTTCTGTCGTATTTGCAATTTTTTTTATTATCATTTCTTGTTTTATGAAAACTTTGAATTCGTCAAGTAATTTAAAATGTTGATGCAACATATATAGTTTTCTATGTTGAAATTTCTTATCAGAGTGTTAGATGAGATGATAAACCCATAACCAACTGTAGTATTTGAACATCTTATAACATTATTGTTTTACCTTTGAAGAGTTGACTTCAATTCCTTTGATGGAGTTGCTTCTTAAAATCAGAACCCCAATTCTTATACGATGCGTTCATCAGCTTTGGGGAAGAAGAAATCGGTAAAAAGTTCGTTTCTCATCTCCATTCTGCCCTTTTACAAGATCAAGTAAAAACTTTTATAGATGAGGAGAATCTGTCGAAGGAAATGAAGTTGGAAGAACACATGCGAGCAATTGGACGCACTAAGATTACAATAATTATTTTCTCCAAGAGATACACTGAATCTACCTGTTGTCTTCTTGAGCTTGAAAAAGTCATTGAATGCCACCAAAGTTTTGGTCAAATAGTTCTGCCTGTATTTTACGAGATTGAAGCATTGGATGTACGTCACCATAAGAATGATTTTGGAAAAGCTATGGAAGAAACTGCACACAAAAGCTATTCTGGAGAACTAGTGGAACATGCGTTGTCCAGGTGGAGTCGTGCACTCTTTACAGCTGCAGGTATTACTGGTTTGGATGCCAGAGATTTTTGGTAAACAAATGAATCCTTCTTACTTCTTTCGTTTGACAGTGAATAAATATGTTGAGGTTGTGATTTAATTTTGCTAACACATTAGCATTCATCTTGAAGGCATGATGCTCAATTTGTGAAGGTAATTGTTGGCCGCGTCCGGACATTACTGGACTATAAAGACTTGTTGATTACTCAGTATCCTGTTGGATTAGAGTCCCGCGTGGAAGACGTGATTAAATGTATTGAAAATCAATCCACTAAAGTGTGTGTGATAGGAATATGGGGTATGGGAGGATCAGGTAAAACAACCATAGCCAAAGCAATTTACAATCGAATTTATCGTGAATTCATTGCTAAGAGTTTTATGGAGAATATTACTGAAATTTGGGTTCCGAAAAATAAAAACTATGTTGGTTTGCAAAGACATCTTCTTTTTGATGTCCTAAAATCTTGGTTTGATGTGGACAGCATTGGGATGGGAAGAACTATGATCGAGAAGGAACTTTCTCAAAAAACGTTGCTCATTGTGCTTGATGATTTGAATGAGTTTAGCCAATTTGAAAACCTATGCGGGAATTGTGAATGGTTGGGTCAAGGAAGTGTGATAATAATTACAACTAGAGATGTTCACTTGCTGAACGGACTCAAAGTTAATTATGTTTATAAAATAGATGGCTTGAACGAAAAAGATTCCCTTGAGCTTTTATGTTGGCATGGTTTAGGTGAAGGAAAACCACGAAAAGACTTGGATGATCTTGCAAGAAAGATAGCTGCTTACTGTCGAGGACTACCACTAGCTCTTAAGCTCCTTGGTTCCTTTTTATATGATAAGACAATGGACGAGTGGGAAAGTGTATGGTCGAAACTAAATAGAACTCCAATGTATCATATTGAAAGCATATTAGAAGCTATGGAAAAGGATATAATTCTTGAAGTATGTCGTTTCTATATTGGTAAAGAAAGAGGGTATGTGACAGATATATTAAATGCCTGGGGACTACATGCAAATATTGGATTAACAGTTCTCATAGAACGTGGTCTTATAAAAGTTGACAGTGATAACAAACTTGAAATGGATCCTTTGTTACAATACATTGGAAAAGAAATTAGTCGTGAAAGATCAACCAGGGGAATTGGGTCGATTATGGATTCTAAATGACGTAAAAGATGTACTCAAAGAGAATACTGCAGCAACATTCTTTATATAATTGAGACTTCTTTTGTTTTAAACTCGTTCCTACCAAAAGGTTAGTATTTATTTGTGTGTTCTTTTATACGTCAGTAAATATCTATCATATTAAAAGAAATTTCAAGAAATAAATATTTTTAATTTTTTAATTTAGTTTAGAAGACAATCAATGTGAAAACAATTTATAGGTTTAGAAGGTTAATATTTATGTAAAAATGTTAAAAGTATTCTTTCTAAAAATATAGGATCACTATTATAAAATAAGTTTTTTAAATCTGTTTTAAAAAAGATTTAAATTCGATAAACTTAAATTTTAAATTTATTATTAAATAATAGATTTAAATTTTAATTTTATTGTGAATCAATAGACTTAGATTTTCAGCTCAAACTTGCAAATTCAACCATATATTACATTCCATTAACACATCTTCAAAAAAAATTAATAACCACCAGAAAATTAATCTTCCCATTGACACATCTTCAAAAAAATTAATAACCACCACAAAATTAATCTTTCTGTATCTTTGAAATTAATCCAAGAAATTTACTTTTTTTGAAAATTTTGTATGCTTTATGACAAAATAAGTTGCTGGGTTAAGGAATTTAAAAAAAAAATCAAATCTTATATTTTATTAAAATAATTAGATTCTTAACATTTATTAAATTGTGAATTCAGCCTAAAAAATAAGGATTTGAAATTTTTTATATCCTCAAATTTACATTTTGTTTTTCATTTTTTTTTTCTGAATTTGAAATGAAGATCTTGACATATATTTGAATTTGAAATTTTTTATATTCTCAAATCTTATCCTCATTTTTTATAACTTGATTATAGTTTTGGAAAACATTGACTTGACCAAACGTCGAAACATTGTCGAGATAACTATTCTTTGGTTGATGTCGATTTAAGTTTTTCTATTAATATTAAAAAGAATAATTAATTTTATTTAAGCTGTTAAAATATTTTATTTTTGACCACGATATTTTTTGCTCAAAATTTATAAGAATTTTCTGGATTAACTTCGGAAAGAATATTTTTTTCATGTGAATTAATTTTTTTTTTCAATTGTCTATCTTTGTGTAGATCTTTGTAATAATTTTTTTTTATCATTCACAAATATGGTATTTTTTTTAATAGTTTATTAGGGTTTTTTCTAATGTTAACCGGAAATTTTTTTACTAACAAATAAGATTTCTTTTACCAATAATTAGGGAAATTTTTCGGTCAACATTGATAAAAGAAAATTGACAAAAACCTTAATATTAACTGAAAAACAATATTAGTTAATATCAATTGAGAAAGAAAAAAAAATTGCAAATATCAGTTAAAAAACAAAGTTTGATTGAAAATAACATGAAAGATTATCAATTACAATGGATAAACAATTTTGATATTTTTAAATTCTTAAAAATTATTTGATATCTAAATAAATTTTGTATTTGGTGATCATTTAAATATTTTATCCAAATAAAAAATTATTTAATTTAAATTTTCCTATCTAAATAAAACATTTAAAAAGTGAAATAATTTAAAATTAGAGGATGTTATTAAATATTTTAAAAGTTGTGAAATTTTGAATTCAAACACAACGTTATTGTTTTAAAATCTTAATTGAATATTATTAAAGTGTAATGTCAATTACAAAAGAACATAGAAACTCTTAACATAGAAGTATTGAAATATAATACAGATTTTAAAATATTATAGAAAAGCCCAAGACATGAAGAGAAAAATCAAGAACATTTTACATAAGTAAAAATCTGAAAGATTCCACATAAGTTGTGCCTAAAATCTTCTAGAATAATCTATGGATCTATAAATATCCATGCACTCTACCATTTTATGTAAGACAACATTTACCACAACTAAGACAACTACAAAAATACACTTCTTTCAACTAATACTAACAGTGGTATTATAGCTATGTTCGGCCATCTACTATGCATAGATAAAATTTTCAACTACTTCAAACAAAATTATAATCCATTCTTACTATTTTCAAAATATTTTCTCAACTCATGGCTACTACCAATCAAATATCATTAATTACAATACATATTTTCATAGGAGAAAATTGTGATTTTTGAGTGTCAAAATGAAGACATTCTTCCATTCTCAAGATTTATAGGACATCATAGGATAGGGATTCACTATTCCAGAAAACATATCCACTCCTACTGCAGCTCAAAAGAAGGAGTTCAAGGAAAACAAACAAAAGGATTCAAGGACTTCATTTGCTCTTCAACAAGCAATTGATGACACAATGTTTTCAATAATAATAAGTGCCACAAGTGCAAAGCAAGCTTGGAACACAATACAAGAGAAGTTTCAAGGAAGTGATGAGGTACATAAACTTCATTCTCTAGTGGAGAAAATAAAAGTATAGTGGAGAAATTTCTAGAAATAAAGAAAATTCTAGAATCTTTTCTATGATTTGTTAAGGAAAATGTCCTCCATGTGGCATCTGTAAAAAGATAAGTCACTTGGAAGAAGATTTTTGGCATCATCAAAAACCTCTATGTCAGTACTACAAGAAGTTTGGTCACATAGAGAAGTATTATCATAATGATAAGAAGCATCAAGCAAACTATGCGGAAAAACATAATCAGGAGCAATGCTTATTCTATGTCAATCAAGAATCTCCGAATGGAGAAGGAATTTGGTACTAGGATAGTGCATGCAACAATGACGTTGCGAAAGATCAAAGCATTTTCAAAGGCATTGATAAATCTATCAATGTCAAAGTTCGGCTAGGAATCGACACCACTATGGAGTCTCGAGGTAAAGGAACTGTCATGGTGGAGACAAAGAAAGGTATGAAATTTATCAAGGGCATTTTACTAGTTCCAAATCTTAAAGAAAATATTTTAAGTATTGATCATATTATGAAGACTAGATATTCTCCTCACTTGGAGAAAGATACATGCAAAATTTATGACAATAAAATGTTAAAAATTGGCCAAGTAAAAATGGAAAAGAGAAATGTAAGCTTTCCTATAAGGTTCAAACCTAAAACTAATATTGCCATGAAGGTAAAAGTTGATGACTCACGGCTTTGGCATAGGAGATGTGTGGTCACTTCAATACACATGCCTTAAAGCTTTTATCTCAAAAAAACATGATGAGAGAAATTCCATACTTAAGGGATAATAATGAATCATGTGAAGGTGATAAGTGTGAAAAATAGATGTTTTTACACTTATAAATGATCTCAATCTTATAATTATTCATGTTTTTACTCAGTAAAAAGTTGTAATAGGAAATAGATTGTTACGTAAATTATTGTTTAAGGAAGGGTGTATAATTTGGAGTTTGTCAGCCAACAAAAGAAAAATTTGCAGAGCCAGCAGAAGAAATTCGCACAGTGCGCTGAGCGAATCAGCAATTAAAAGAAGGCAATATTTTTAAAATTCGCATAGCGCAGCAAATACTGTGCGCTTAGCGAATTACAGCACTTGAGTGCATGAATTAAAATTAATTCACACAACGCACACAAACCTTTGCACTGAGCGAATTTATTAAGTTGAGTGGCTTAAAAGACGTGACAGAAAAAAAGAAACTATCTTCTGACATACGGAAAATAGAGAACTGCTCTGGAGAAGTTCAGGAGACCATCAGAAGACTCTCTGAAGACATCAAGACTGCACATTATGCAAGGAATTGCTAAAACGAGTACGTTTGTGATGTCTAGGATAGGCTAAATTTTTGTTAGTTGGAATTGAATGTAATGGCTGACAATTAATTTAAACTTCTTGTTCAATATATGTTGTGTTCATATTATTTTCTTGTTTTACTTGTCATTATACGGAAGTATGATATATTTAATATATTTAAATTGTACTGGGAAGTAAATTTGAGTATGAATGTAAGAAAAACAACCAGAAGGAACGATGCTAGGAATAGTTTCAATTCTTCTGGTCATTGGTAAACATCAGATCTTAATGCAAAGGTTATGTTTAATTACTTAAGGAATTAATAATTGAGCATAATTCTTTAGAACTTGTTTTAAGGGATTAAACCAAGATACAATTATGTTAACGTTTGAATGCAACTTATATTGTTCAGATAAGTTACTGTGATGTTAGTCATGAAATCAATTCCAACGAAGCTTTCTTCCAACTTTTAATTTCACAACTTAATATTCTGTCCTGTTTTTAATTGTAGTTCACTGAATCAAAATTTCACTTGTTGTTAATTGATTTTGATAAATAAGTTTTAATTGAATAACGTAACACAAATTCCCTGAGGAGAACGATACTTGACTTATTAACTATATTACTTGTAACGATTTGGTATACTTGCCAAAAAGTTATCAGAAGGATGTCTCCTCGGCAAACAACATTGATTACCATTCTTGATAGACAAAGCATGGAGAGCAAAAGAGTTATTGGAGTTTATTCATACCAATACTTGTTGACCGATAAGGACGCCTTCACATCACAACAAAAGGTATTTCATCCTTTTCATTGATGACTTCTTTCCAATAACATGGGTCTATTTCTTAAAGGCAAAGTCAAAAGCCTCTGGGGTCTATTTCATCCACTACCCACCGTTCGTTCAGCCCGCAACCCATCTTCTCCTGCTTGGGCCGTTCGGTCCTCCTCTTCAACTCGCCCCCCATCTTCTACCGTTCGGCCAGTTCGCCCCTCATCTTCTATCGTTCGGTCCCTCTTATACCTTCTCCTCTCATATGTTTTCCAGCCCCTAACATTACCTGCCGCCTGATGATCAACCTTGTCCTCAAGGTTGAAGTCTGGATATTGATCTCTAATAGTCAGGGCGTCTTCCCAGGTTGCTCCGTCCGTCCCCCCCTCCTGCCATTCTATTAACACTTGGTGCACCACGTCCTCCCCTTGTTGTATCTGTCTTCTATCCAAAATTCTAATCGGCCAGAAAGAGGGTCCCTCCATTTGCAGATCTTATGGTAATTCCTTCTCCACGCTGCTTTCCCCCACTGCCTTTTTCAATTGAGATACATGGAAAACTGGGTGTATTCGTGTAGTCTCTGGTAGTTGAAGCTTAAAGGCCACTTCCCCTATCTTCTGTATTACCTGGTACGGTCCAAAATACCGTGCGGCTAGTTTAGGATGCAATCTGGACGACATTGATGACTGCCTGTGCGGTCTGATCTTTAAGAACACCCAATCACCCACTTCCACATCTGTCGGTCTCCTTCTTTTATCGGCCTGTTTCACAATCAATTCCTGGGCCCTTGCTAAATGAAACTTCAGCTATTTTAGTGCTTCGTCCCTTGTCTGCAACTCCTGGCCGACTGCTTCCACTAAGGTCTCCCCCGGTATAAACCTATGCAGAGAAGGGGGGGATCTTCCATACACTGCTTCTAACGGTGTACACCCTGTTGCCTCTTGATAGCTGGTATTGTACCAATATTCTGCCCAGGGAAGTACTACATTCCATCCCTTTGGTTGTTCTGAGCAGAAGCACCTCAGGTAGCCCTCCAACACCCTGTTCACGACCTCGGTCTGCCCATCCGATTCAGGGTGATAGGTTGTGCTCATTTTCAGCTGAGTACCCTATAGTTTAAAAAGCTCCTTCCAAAAGATGCTCAAAAACAGTGGATCCCTATCACTCACAATAGATATTGGTACCCCATGCAGTCGGACAATCTCCTTCACAAATACTTCAGCTATGGTACAAGCAAAATAAGGGTGTTTCAGTGGTATGAAATGGCTATATTTACTGAGTCGGTCCACTACCACCAAAACAGCGTCATACCCATGGGATTTAGGCAACTTCACTATAAAATCCATACTTATTTCTTCCCAAATGGCGTTCGGTATGGGCAAAGGCTGCAGCAACCCTTGTGGGGAGGATGACAGATACTTATGTTGTTGGCACACCAGGAAGCTTGCTACGAAGTCGGTCACTGCTTTCTTCATTCCTATCCAGTAAAGTGATTGTGCTACCTTGCGATAAGTCCTATAAACCCCTGAATGACCTCCGGTCTGAGTTGTGTGAAACTCTGCTATCAGCTTAGGCACCCAGATTGAGTGAGCTGAAATCACAAGCCTCCCCTTATAGTGTAACCGATCGTTCTCCATAGTAAACGAGGGATGCGAGTTGGGGTCCTTTCTCAGGTCTTCTATCACCTTTTTTAGCGCCTCATCCTTCTCAACTTCCTCCAGAATTTCCCCGAAGTCTTGCCAATATGGTCTGGCCACCAGTCTCAATTCCCTTGCTTCCTCCGTGTCTTCATCCTCCTTTCTAGATAGGGCGTCTGCTACCCTATTGGTGATTCCCGACTTGTACACAATCTCAAAATCATACCCCAGGAGTTTTGCAATCCAATTCTGCTGATTCTGGGTGGTGATGCGTTGCTCCAAAAGGTATCTCAAGCTTCTTTGATCCGTGTGAACCACAAACTTTTGACCTAACAGATAAGGTCTCCAGTGTTGTATGGCTAGGACCAAAGCCATTAGTTCTTTCTCATAAATCGACTTACTCAACGATCTCTCCGATAACGCCTTGCTGAAAAAAGTGATGGGTCTCTTTCCCTGTGTGAGAACCGCTCCTATTCCTCTCCCTGAAGCATCGCACTCGATATGGAAAGGTTGGTCAAAATCAGGCAGAACTAGTACTGGTGCAGTGGTGACGACTTTCTTTAAGCTAGCCATGTCTTCCTCCGCTTGCTCCACGTGAAATTCCCCTTTTTTAGAAGGTCGGTCAATGGTTTGGCAATTTGCCCATAGTCCTTTACAAACCGCCTATAGTAACCTGTCAGACTCAGGAACCCTTTCAAGGCCTTCACCGTCTTGGGCTTCTCCCAATCCACCACAACTCTTATTTTGTCCGGGTCCATCTCGACTCCTTTCTCTGATATCTGATGACCCAAAAATCCTATTTGGACCTTGCCAAACTCACACTTCTTCTTATTGGCCACCCAGCGGTTCTCCTCTAACCTTCTTAGTACCAGACCGACATGCCCCAAGTGTTCCTCCTATGACCGGCTATATATCAGGATATCATAAAAAATTACGAGTACGAATTTCCTCAGGTAAGATTGCATTAGACTGTTCATCACACTCTGGAACGTGGCTGGTGCGTTGGTGAGACCGAACGACATCACCATGAACTCATAATGACCCTGGTGTGTCCGAAAGGCCGTTTTCTCTATATCCCCTTCTCCCATCTGAATCTGGTGGTAGCCTAACTTCAGATCCACCTTCGAAAAATACTTGGCCCCTTTTAATTCATCTAACAGTTCTTCTATCAGTGGGATAGGGAACTTATCCGGTATTGTTGCTCGGTTGAGGGCTCTATAGTCTACGCAAAACCTCCAGCTGCCATCTTTCTTCTTTACTAGTACCACAAGACTAGAATATGGACTAGTGCTCGGCCTTATGACTCCGGTCTTCAGCATCTCGAACACCTGTTTTTCTATCTCGCCTTTCATCATATGGGGATAACGGTATGGCCTTACATTCACGGGATTCGTCCCCTCTTTCAATGGTATTTGATGAACCATGCCTCTGTCCGGTGGCAACCCTCTGACCTCGTGAAATACCCCCTCGTACTGCTTTAGGATCTGTTCCATGGCCTGATTCTGCTTCTCAGTTAGCTTATGACCGAACGGTTTTTCTTCCTCACTCTTCCATGTCCATCCTAGTTCCCACACTAACATCCATGCTTCCACTTCCTTCATTTTAAACAAAGTTTTCGGTTCAACCATTCTCCGATCTCGAGTGGGGTCTCCTTTTATGGTCGTCTTCTTTCCTTCTTGACCAAACACCATTGTCAAATCCCTCCAGTTCAACGTTACTTCTCCCAGCTTGGCGAGCCATTCTACTCCTAGTATCACATTAACCCCTCCTAATTCGAACAAATGGAACCGCTCGGTAATTTTCGTTTCCCTCACCTCTATGGCTACCCCTTCACAACGTCCTCTAGTCTTCTTCTTCTGGCCATCTCCTAGATTCACCGAATAAGGTGGAGTATCCTCCACGGCTAACCCTAGCTCCTTCACCAGTTCATTGCTTATGAAATTGTGGCTGACACCACTATCAATCAAGATCAACACCTGTTTCCCTCCTATCTGTCCATGTAGCTTCATCGTTCTGGGTTGGGTTAGGCCATCAGCTGAGAAGGCTGACAACTCCATCTGTATATGGTCAAGTTCGGTCTCCACTTCCTCTTCGTCCTCGTCCTCCTCATCTTCGGCTAATATTGTCATCCGCAGACTCCGTTCGGGGCATCGATGGCCTCGACCGAACGGTCCCCCACACTTGAAACATCTCCCTTCTTCCCTTCTTTTCAGATATTCCGCATGCGGCAAATTCCGTACATTTCTTTCCCTGTTGTTGGAGGTTCGGTCTATCCCACTCATGTGCGTTCCTTCCCTTCCTCCAATTCCCCCATTCTCCGTGGACCCCGTTCGGTTCCCTATTGCAATTCCCGTACGGGTTTGGTTGGAACGACTGCTTTCTAATCGCGTTCCTGTTCCTTTCGGTTTGCCCCAGGATTGAGTTCTGCTCATACTCCCACTACCCGTCTTCATGCCGCCTTGGATTTCCTCCACATCCCTCGCCATCCTTATGGCTACCATTAGCTCCTGTGGATCAAGTAGTCGGACTTGATTCCGAATTTCATTTCGCAATCCTGCCATGAAGTACCCCATCAGCTGTTCCTTGGCAACCCCTTTTGTCTGACCCACCAAGATTTCAAAATCTTGGGTGTATTCTTTTACAGAGCCTGATTGCTTAATAGCCGCCAGTCTTTCAAAGACTGGTCCCTGATTTCTTCCTCCGGACCACAACAACATCGCCCCCTTTAATCCTGTCCACGTTCGGTTTTCCGTCTGCTCCCGCCAAAATTTGAACCAAAATCCGGCACTGCCTTCCATACAGATGTAGGCAAGACATAACTTTTCTTCCTCCGATACTCCTTGCAACTCAAAGAATTTATCCGCCCTATTGATCCAATTCAACGGATCAAAGCCTTCAAAAACGGGTAACTCCACCCTTTTTCTCCAATTTAATTGTTCCTCCGGTCGTCCCACACCGTCTGGTCCATTGCTTCCCTTCCCGTTCGGACCTCCTCCTTCGACACCGTCCGGTCCTCCTACAACATTACCGTTCGGTTCGTTCCTTCCCCCATTGCTCGCTCCCTCACTCTTCTCGCTCCCGTCGTCCTTCAATGAGCCTTGAACAGAGGCTTGGCTCTGTTCTGTGTATCCCTCTCGTTGTCGGTTTAATCCTTCAATCATCTTCATCAGTTCTTGGAACCCACTCTGCACTGTTGCCTCCACGTTTTTTAGTTTCCCTTCGACCACATTCATTCTTCCCTCCATGGTGTCTACTACTTCCATCAATCGGTATCCGGCTGGCCTTTCACTCCTCTCTATCGATCTGGTAGGTCGGATCAATTGTTACGTATCCGAGAATGGAACGTAACTAGAGCGCTTCCCTCACACACTCTCACAGAGAAATAACAATGGAAAATAGATGAATAAACCTCTTTTATTGAATGGAAATACTGTATCAAAGAAAACAACCAATAACTGGGAGCATAACCTCCGTCAGTCACCTGAGAGCAAAACCTCTCTTTCAAAACTCACAAATCAAAAGCATGCCTTTACCCCTAGGCTCGCCTCTTATTTATACTAATTAATTCCCTCCCAAGATATACTGAATAATATAAAATAATCCTATTTACTATAGGTATCTGTTGGGTTCTTGGGGCGTTTCAAGAAAACCTTAGAACCAGAGAATAATAAAAGAGAGAGAGCGGAGCGAGAGAATGAATACTGAATATTATTGAATTGAAAGTCGTGATTGAAAAAACGGGGTTGGTTACTATTTATAACCAACGTAAATATGCAACAGGGTTGGTTACTATATTTAACCAACGTAAATACGCAACAGGGTTGGTTACTATATTTAACCAACGTAAACACGCAACAGGCAAAGCCTGTAAACAAAACAAGCCCAAAACAAAACAAGCCCAAAGTAAACAACCAGACCGGCCGGACAGACCGGTCCACAAACAAAAGGAAGCCAAGTCTAAATAACAATTCTCCACCTAGACTTGCTTCAAAAAACAAAAAACAAAAGTAACACACGGACACGGCCGGTCAAACAATTAGTGACCGACCGGTAGACACCCAATCCTGGACAACAGTAAGAGAAACCTCTCCTTAGCGAGCGGCTTTGTTAACATATCTGCAGGATTCTCTTCGGATGCAATTTTGCAGATTTGAACGTCACCGGATTCAACAATGCTTCTGACAAAGTGCAGCTTGACGTCAATATGCTTGGTTCTGGAATGATAAATCTGATGATTGGCCAGATGAATAGCACTCTGGCTGTCGCAATGAACACATACAGACCTCTGATCAAAACCAAGTTCCCGAACCAAACCTTTCAACCACAGTGCCTCCTTAACTCCTTCAGCAAGAGCATAATACTCAGCTTCCGTAGTTGACAAAGCCACAACCGACTGTAGTGTAGACCTCCAGCTAACAGCAGTCCCAAACAGTGTAAACACATATCCCGACCGGGATTTCCTAGTGTCCATGCATCCGGCAAAGTCGGAATCAACAAAACCTTCAATATAACCTCCACCTTGAAAGTTATTCTGGAAAGACAATCCAGTACCGAGAGACCCCCGTATATATCTGAGCATCCACTTCAACGCTTCCCAGTGTGTTGGTCCAGGATTAATCATGAACTGACTGAGAACACTAACACCGTGCGCCACGTCCGGTCTTGTGCAGACCATGCCGTACATAATGCTCCCAATCCCATTTGAAAATGGAACAGATTCCATCTTCTTTCTTTCTTCCTCGGTCTTTGGGCATTGTTCCTTGGTAAGTTTCAAGTGTTGACCGACCGGCGTGTTGGCCATTTTAGATTCAGCCATCCGATACCTTGAAATTACCTTCTGCAAATAGCACTCCTGTGACAGAAAAAGGTTACCGCCCGGTCTATCCCTTTTAATGTCTATGCCCAAAATCCGCCTTGCTTCCCCTAGCTCTTTCATTTCGAAAGCATCCGCCAACCTTGCTTTCGTCTCACCGATCATGCCCCTGTCACTGCTAGCAATTAGGATATCATCCACATAAAGCAGGAGATATAACTTTTCACCGTCATGATTCAGAGTGTAAACACAGTCATCATAATTGCACCGCTTGAAGTTCAGCTTTATCAGAAAGTCATCAAATTTCCTGTACCACTGCCTTGGGCTTTGCTTCAAGCCATAAAGTGACTTCTGCAACAGACACACCCTATCATCCACAGCGAAACCGTCCGGTTGCTTCATATAGATGGTTTCCTCCAAATCGCCGTGCAGAAAAGCTGTCCGAACGTCCAACTGTTCAAGATGCAAATTGCAATGCGCAACTATTGCCATCAGAACTCTGACCGAACAATGCTTAACCACTGGAGCAAAGATCTCATGATAGTCTACGCCTTCAATCTGAGTAAAGCCTTTGGCAACAAGCCTAGCTTTGTACCTCGCTTTCTCACCGCCCGGTGTAGCTTCCTTTTTCTTGAAAATCCATTTCGAACCTATGACCTTCTTACCCTTCGGCAGATCCACCAATCTCCAGGTGTTATTCTTTTTCAAAGCCTCCAACTCTTCTTCCATAGCACCCTGCCAAAGATGCCGGTCGCTGCTGTCAAGAGCCTCCTTATAACTTCTCGGTTCATCCGATCGGTTAATATCTTCAGCAGCATTCAGGGCGTAGCAGATTAGATCCGCCTCTCCAAGCCGTTTGGTTGGCTTGGAGATCCTTCTTTCTCTGTCACGAACAAGCTGATAGTTTCTCAAATCAACACCAGCAGCTTTTCCATGACTTCCCTCGCCAGACATACCATCTGTGTCATCACCAAGGTCTGTTCGAAATTCATCCGATCGGTTCTCAGCTATCGTCCGACCGGTTTCAACTTGCCCTTCACCCGTTTGGTTTTCCTCAGTCCCACCGGGCGTGCCAGCTCCATTAGTAGTATGCTCCACCTCCACGAGAATCTTCTTCTCACTTCCAGAGTTTTCCGGGTGCATCGCCATCCTTGTTTCATCAAAAATGACATCCCTACTAATGATTAGTTTTGAAGGTGAATCTAACCTCCATAACCTGTATCCCTTAACTCCGTCGGCGTATCCAAGAAAGATACATTTCGCCGCCCGGGAATCCAGCTTATCACCCCTGACATGAGCAAACGCCAAAGAACCAAACACTCTCAAGTGTGAATAATCAGCCGGTCGTCCACTCCACACTTCCATTGGCGTTTTAAAATTGAGAGCTGAAGACGGACTCCTGTTGATCAAATAGACGGCCGTATTGGCAGCCTCTCCCCAGAAAGCCTTTGACAATCCTGATCCCAGCAACATGCACCGGACCCTTTCCAGAATGGTTCTATTCATCCGTTCGGCCAATCCATTCTGTTGAGGAGTTCCAACGACCGTTCTGTGCCTCCTGATCCCTTTCTCTTTGCAAAAACCATTAAACTCTTCTGAAACGAACTCCAGCCCATTATCGGTTCTTAGGCATTTCAGCCTACACCCCAATTGGTTCTCAATCTGTGTGTGCCACTCTTTGAACTTCTGAAACGTTTCAGACTTATTTTTTAGAACGTAAATCCACACTCTCCTTGAGAAATCATCAATTATACTTAAGAAATACGCTCCTCCACCATGAGTTAAGGTTCTTGCCGGTCCCCATAAGTCAGCATGGACATATTCAAAGGGGCGTTCGGTTGAGTGTTTCCCTTTTCCGAACGGTATCCTGTGTGATTTCCCTAAGACACAATGGTCACAAAAATCCAGCTTCTGCAGTTTGTCTCCCAGAAGTAAGTCTTGCTTTTCCAATTCTTCAAGACCCTTCTCACTGATGTGTCCCATCCTCAAGTGCCATAACCGGGCGGTATTCTCGGTCCCACTTGCTACTGAGACATGACCAATGACAGTAGATCCCTCCAGAATGTACAAGCCGTTCCTCCTTCTGCCTTTGGCAACCACAGAATCTCCAGAACAAACCCTCATTACTCCATCTTCAACTTTAGTGGTGTAACCTCCAAGATCAAATGCACTAATAGAAATCAAATTTCTCTTTAGTTCGGGCACATACCGAACGGCCTGCAACACCATCTCACGATTGTCAAACATCTTCAGCCTCACCGACCCCACACCTTGCACTCGGCAAGCTTTGTTATTTCCGAGCAGTACATTACCATGCTCTTTCTGATCAAGATTCTCAAAAAACTCCTTTACCGGGCACATGTGATAGGAGCAGCCGGAATCCATGACCCAGCTCCTTTGAGGATCTTCAGACGAAGCCACCAGCACTCCAGCCGACTCATATCCCTCAGACGCCTCTGCCACATCAGCGGTTTCTTGTGGCCGACCGGCCTTTCCTTTCTCCGGGCAGAACTTCTTGATATGACCCATCTTCTGGCACTTGAAGCAACGCACCTGCTTCGTACCGTCCGGATTCAGCTTCTTCTCTTTTCCAGACTGCTTCTTCCCTTTCCCTTTCACCGAGATCAATCCGGACGCTCCTTCCTCGGTTGTCTTCGAATCTTGGAGTTTTTGGAACTCCTTGGTTCGAATTGACGTCAGAACCTCCTCTAACGTGATCACTTGATCTTTCCCGTAGAGTAACGCATCCCTGAAATGCTCGAAGGTTTTTGGAAGCGCATTCAACAGGATGACAGCTTTATCTTCATCCTCCAACTTCACTTCAATATTCTCCAGATCATCAACTATCTTGCTGAATTCTGCAATCTGCTCCTCTATCGTTCTTGATTCAGACATCTTGAACGAAAAGAGTTGCTGCTTCAGGCACAACCTATGAGCCAACGATCTCGTCATGTACAAAGACTCTAGTTTTGCCCAGATTTCAGCGGCAGTCTTCTCCTTCGCAACCTCCCTCAGTACCTTATCACCAAGGCACAAGATGATTGCACTCCTTGCCTTATCTCCCATCTTCTTCTTCTCTTCTTGAGTCATGGTACCACTCATCCTCGACTCACCCTTCAACGCTTCATCACATCCCTGCTGTATCAAGATTGCCTCCATCTTGATCTTCCACAGCCCGAAGTCATTAGCGCCGTTGAACTTTTCTACGTCGAACTTGGTTGCCATCGCTCCTTGGGAATTCTTGAATCCTGGCCCCACGGTGGGCGCCAATTGTTGGGTTCTTGGGGCGTTTCAAGAAAACCTTAGAACCAGAGAATAATAAAAGAGAGAGAGCGGAGCGAGAGAATGAATACTGAATATTATTGAATTGAAAGTCGTGATTGAAAAAACGGGGTTGGTTACTATTTATAACCAACGTAAATACGCAACAGGGTTGGTTACTATATTTAACCAACGTAAATACGCAACAGGGTTGGTTACTATATTTAACCAACGTAAACACGCAACAGGCAAAGCCTGTAAACAAAACAAGCCCAAAACAAAACAAGCCCAAAGTAAACAACCAGACCGGCCGGACAGACCGGTCCACAAACAAAAGGAAGCCAAGTCTAAATAACAGTATCTGATACGAATATATTATATTTACTTATATCAAATAATATCCTAAGATATGGTCGTGACTACTCTAATTAACCCCATCTGAATCTCCTCCCAAGATATCCCTCCTATTCCTCCAATTAGTTTCCCGTTGTTCCTACTTGGGCCGTTCGGTCCTCCTCTTTAACTCGCCCCCCATCTTCTACCGTTCGGCCAGTTCGCCCCTCATCTTCTACCGTTCGGTCCCTCTTATACCTTCTCCTCTCATATGTTTTTCAGCCCCTAACAGACTTGTTTATTACCGAATATCCAGTTGGACTAGAGTCCCGAGTGGAAGACGTGATTAAATGTATTGAAAATGAATCCAGCAAAGTATGTAAGATAGGAATATGGGGAATGGGAGGATCAGGTAAAACAACCATAGCCAGAGCCATCTACAATCGAATTTATCGTGAATTCATTGGTAAGAGTTTTATTGAGAATATTAGAGAAGTTTCGGATCCAGAATATGAAAAAAATGTTCGCTTGCAAGAAATGCTCCTTTATGATGTCCTAAAATCCAAGTTTAAGGTGCAAAACGTTTGCATTGGAAGAACTATGATCCAGAATGAACTTTCTCGAAGAAAGTTGCTCATTGTGCTTGATGATGTGAATGAGTTTGGCCAATTAGAAAACCTGTGCGGATGTCGTGAATGGTTCGGTCAAGGAACTGTGATCATCATTACAACAAGAAATATTAGCCTGCTGAACCGACTCAAAGTTAATTATGTTTATAAAATGTCTCTTTTGGACGAAAATAAGACACTTGAGCTTTTCAGTAGGCATGCCTCTAGAGAAGCAAAACCAAGAGAAGAATTG
This sequence comes from Vigna mungo, assembly GCA_036885675.1. Taxonomy (NCBI): domain Eukaryota; kingdom Viridiplantae; phylum Streptophyta; class Magnoliopsida; order Fabales; family Fabaceae; genus Vigna; species Vigna mungo. The sequence goes on from CP144698.1 coordinate 23,375,462, forward strand.
AAGGAACATGTAAGAGACATTGTTGATTATTGTGGAGGACTACCACTAGCTCTTCAACTTGGTTCCTATTTTCATGGTTATAGAAAAGAATTTTGGGAAAGTGCATTATCGAAAGTAGAAAGACTTCCCATGCTTCAAGTTCAAAGGATATTAAAAATAAGTTTTGACGATTTACGTACTACAGAAAAGGATATATATCTTGATGTATGTTGTTTCTTTATTGGCAAACAAAGAAACTATGTCACAGAGATATTAAACGGTTGTGGACTACATGCTGATATTGGAATAACAGTTCTCATAGAGCGTGGCCTCATAAAAGTTGAAAGGAACAACAAACTTCAAATGCATCCTTTGTTACAAGAGATGGGAAGAAAAATTATTCATCAAGTATGCCCAAAAGAACAGGGGAAAAGGAGTCGATTGTGGTTTCAGGATGACGTAAGAGATGTACTGAAAGAAAATACGGTAAGAACATAATTTATATGATTTTGATACTTCTTTTGAAAGTGTTTTCTTTTTTGGTGTAATGCATGTTTTGTTAACTTGTTAGATTCAACATTAAGTATCCATAATCAACAATTATTTAGGGATTTCTCAATTGTTTATCTTTGCTACATTCATCACAGGGGACAGAAGCTATCCAGGGATTGTCCCTGAAACTGCATTCAACAAGCAGAGATTGCTTCGAAGCTCATGCTTTTAAGAAAATGAAGAGACTAAGACTGCTACAACTTGATAATGTACAACTTAGTGGAGATTTTGGGAACATTTCTGAAGAACTGAGATGGATTTGTTGGCGAAGGTTTCTATATAAACACATTCCAAGTAACTTTCATTTGGAAAATGTAATTGCAATGGATTTAAAGCATAGTCATCTTCTACTCCTCTGGAAACCACCACTCTGGAAACAACCCCAGGTAATTTTTTTTTTTTTAAACTCCTGGGTTAATTAAGATAGAAATAGTATTATTGGTTCCACTTCTAACTATTGCATTTTTTATCTTACCTAATCTTTTGTCTAAAAACTATGCTTTCAGGTTTTAGAGCGGTTAAAATTCCTTAATCTTAGTCACTCTAAATACTTGAAAGAAACACCAGACTTTTCCAAACTACCAAGTCTTGAACAGCTCATTCTAAAAGATTGTCCAAGTTTACGCAAGCTACACCAATCCATTGCTGATCTCTCCAATATAGTATTGATAAATTTGAAGGATTGCACAAGTCTAAGCTATCTCCCAAGAGAGATATATAAGTTGACATCTTTAAACACTCTCATCCTATCTGGTTGTCCGAAGCTTGACCCTATAGATATAGCACAGGTGAAATCCTTGGTAACTATAATTGGTTAAAACATAACTGTGAAACAAGCGCCCTTTGATCAATTGTAAGCTAAAACAATATCAGATATAAATCCCAACGCCAATTTGAAGGATTGTTGGTAGACTACACTTTAGGAGAATATCTGTTGCTTAAAACACTTAGCATTTATTTGTTGTTAGACTAAACTTTAGGAGAATAATAATTTCATATATAATTTTTTACAATATTAAATTTTTTTCAATATTAAATGTTTTACAATATTAAACTAAGATCTTACTAACGTAACATAACTTGAATTTTAAAAATATTTTAAATTAAAATCACGTCACTGTAACACAATTTTTTTATATTAATAATCTTATCATCTTCACACAACTTAAGTTTATATTAAAAGTAAAAATTCCAGAAGACGTTCTCGCAGATGCCTTCATGGAAGAGCAATTTCTTTCAACTTCTCTTGTGTCATTGTATGCATCTGAGACGTTTCTTTCTTGAATGGTGTGCGACATAAAATATATCATCTCTCTTTAAAACCTAGAGATTCAAACTGTTTGAACCTTAAGTTATTGCCACAAAAAGAATTGATTCCTCTTTCTCTTTCACCAATTAGCATAAGTCAATATCCCCTGTTACAAGAGTGCTATGAAAGGAATGGAAGGATGAATCTGGCCTAGGATTTCCCATATTCCTTGTTTAAAGATCAATAAAGAAGAAATAATGTCAACAACTGAAAAGAGTTTATCAAAATTTATAACTTGTCTTACTCATGATAAATCATGCTCTATACATTTTAATTAAATTTTGTTGTAGAAACTAGTGTAAGTTACTGCTCCTCTGTTTCTGAATAATGTGTTGTATTGTTGCCTGGTTTATACATTCACTCTTTACATTGCATTGTGTTTTTAAATAGTTATTCGTTTTAGCAATGCTTAAAAATGGAGAATTCATTTATTTAAAATGGCTTTTTGGGAAGCAGTTGGTTATCTAACAGAGATAATTTCTTCATGCAGTTCAAAAAATGATAAACTCCTTGACACAGCTTCATAAGAAACGTAAACAAAAATTATATAAAGTACCAAACAAACCTGAGGTAAAACTTCCATTAAAATTTTGTGTTAGAATGAAAGAATAAAGAAAGCAAAAAAGTATGAATTCTACACGACATCTAATGTTTTCCTTCAAAATCTTAATTAGATATTGTTGAAGTTTTTCCTTTTCTAAATCTTTTTAATGGTTTTGATAGAATATCATAATTTCTTTAAAAATCTTAATTAAGCACCAGAAATATTTAATATAAAAAAAACGTTATTTTAAATTTTTCTTTGAAATCTAAAATGAATAATTGCAACTCATAAAGTGTTTTTCTAAAAATTTAACGCGCAGGTCGCAAAAAATGAAGTATGAATACCGAGATGGGTTCAGGAGCCAAAACATAATATATAAATGGTATTTGATTATGGGTGAGTGATAACGCAATTCAGGACCACATATAAAACATATTAATCTTTAACATTATCGCTTTATCTTTGAAGAGTTCACTTCAATTCCTTCCATGGAGTTTGCATCTTCTTCTTTATCATCATCATCTTCATCCTTCTTAACATCAGAACCCCATTTCATATACGATGTGTTCATCAACTTTGGTGGAGAAGACATCGGTAGAAAGTTTGTTTCTCATCTCCACTCTGTCCTTTTACAAGCTCAAGTCAAAACTTTTATTAGCCAGCAGAATCTGCATGAGGGAATGAAGCTGGAAGAGCATATGCGAGCAATAGGACACACTAAGATTACAATAATTGTTTTCTCCAAATCATACGCTGAATCTGCTTGCTGTCTTCTTGAGCTTGAAAAAATCATTGAATCCCACGAAACATTTGGCCATATAGTTCTGCCCGTGTTTTACGGGATTGACCCATCGGATGTACGTCATCAGAAGGATGATTTTGGAAAAGCGTTGGAAGAAATTGCACACGAAACCTATTCAGGAGAACAACTGGAAGATGCGTTGTGCAGCTGGAGCCATGCTCTCACCACAACTGCAGGTATCACTGGTTGGGATGACAGAGATTTCAGGTAAACAAATGGGTCCTTCGTACTTTCTTTGGTTTGAGAGTGAATGAAGCATAAGTTAAGGTTGTGATTTAATTTTGGTAACACATTATGATTCATCTTGAAGACATGATGCTGAACTTGTGGAGCGAATTGTTAGCCGAATTAAGACATTACTGGACTATAAAGACTTGTTTATTACCCAATTTCCTGTTGGATTGGAGTCCCGCATGGAAGAAGTGATTAAATGTATTGAAAAACAATCTAACGAAGTGTGTATGATAGGGATATGGGGAATGGGAGGGTCGGGTAAAACAACCATAGCCAAAGCCACCTACAATCGAATTTGTCGTGAATTCATTGGTAAGTGTTTTTTTGAGAATATTAGTTATGCTTGGGATCCAGAAAATAAGAATGAATGGTATGTTGCTTTGCAAGAAAATCTTCTTTCTGATGTCCTAAAATCCAAGTTGGAGGTGAAAAGCGTTGGGATGGGAAGAACTATGATCCAGAATGGATTTTCTCGAAAAAAGTTGCTCATTGTGTTTGATGATGTGAATGAGTTTGGCCAATTGGAAAACCTATGCGGGAGTCGTGAATGGTTCGGTCAAGGAACTGTGATAATCATTACAACTAGAGATATTAGCCTGCTGAACCGACTCGAAGTTAATTATATTTATGAAATGCATCTTTTGAATGAAAATGAGTCACTTGAACTTTTAAGTTGGCATGCCTTTGGAGAAGCAAAACCAAGAAAAGGATTGAATGAACTTGCAAGAGACATAGTTGCTTATAGTGGAGGACTACCACTAGCTCTTGAGTTCCTTGGTTCCTATTTATGGAATAGGAGGACAAAGGAAGAGTGGGAAAGTGTATTGAGAAAATTACAAAGAATTCCCCCGGATAAACTTCTGAACGTATTAAAAATAAGTTTTGACGATTTAAATGCTATGGAAAAGGACATATTTCTTGATGTATGTTGTTTCTTTATTGGCAAAGAAAGAGACTATGTCACAGAGATATTAAATGGCTGCGAACTACATGCTGATATTGGAATAACAGTTCTCATAGAACGTGGCCTCATAAAAATTGAAAGGAACAACGAACTTCAAATGCACCCTTTGTTACGAGACATGGGAAGAGAAATTATTCAAGAATGTTCAAAGGGAAAGGGGAAAAGGAGTCGATTGTGGTTGCAGGATGACGTAAAAGATGTATTGAAAAAGAATACTGTAAGAACATTATTTATATGATTTTGAAAGTGTTTTCTTTTTTAGTGTAATGCATGTGTTATTAACTTGTTACACTCAACATTAAGTATCAATAATCAACAATTATTTATGGATTTCTCAATTGTTTATCTTTGCTATATTCATCACAGGGGACAGATGCTATCCAGGGATTGTACCTGAAACTGCCTTCCAGCAGTAGAGATTGCTTGGAAGCTCGTGCTTTCAAGGAAATGAAGAGACTAAGACTGCTACAACTGGATAATGTACAACTTAGTGGAGATTGGGGGCACATTTCTAAACAACTGAGATGGATTTGTTGGCGAGGGTTTCCATATAAATGCATTCCAAACAACTTTCATTTGGAAAATGTAATTGCAATTGATTTCAAGCATAGTCGTCTCCATTTAGTCTGGGAACAACACGTGGTATCATTACATGCCCTTTTCTTTTAAAACTAATAGATTAATTACAATAAAATTAGTATAATTCGTTCTGTTTATAACTATTGCACTTTTCATCTTTCCTAATCTTTTGTCGAAAAACTATGCATACAGGTCTTAGAGCGATTAAAATTCCTTAATCTTAGCCACTCCAAGTACTTGAAAGAAACACCTGACTTTTCAGGACTACCAAGACTTGAAAAACTCATTCTAAAAGATTGCCCAAATTTATGCGAAGTACACCAATCCATTGGACGTCTCAGGAATCTACTAGTGATAAATTTGAAGGACTGCATAAGTCTAAGCTATCTCCCAAAAGAGGTATATGAGTTGAGATCTTTAAAAATTCTCATTCTCTCTGGTTGTTTGAAGTTTCCCCCTATAGATATAGCAAAGGTGAAATCCTTGGCAACTATAATTGCTGAAAACACAAAACCAAGCGCCCTTTGATCAATTGTAAGCTATAACAAAATCAGATATAAAATCCCAACGTGAATTTGAATGATTGTTGGTAAATATTTGTTGTTACACTACACGTAGCATTTTATTTCCTCTGTTTTGGTTTGATACCTAACATTATTTTGTAAAACAACAATAGTATCATAAGAACGTTATTCAAATTAGGATGGACCAATATAAAACTTTTATTACTACGGAATCATTTTATAGCACGTACATTACTTTATCATTACTCCTTTCAAGAAGTCTTATAAATGTATTTTATAATAATACCATCGGACGATTCCACTTTATGTTTGCTTGGCCATTTGAAAAAATATGTTCCAAAAAAAGTCATTATTAGCTCTTTTCAAATTCTTTGTTTCTAGATAATTTGTTCTTTCATCATTTTTCGTTTTTACTACATGAACTTTTCTATTTGATCACATTGGTATATCTCTCTATATAAATGTTAATCCATACATAAGTAAGATAGCTGCTCTATACATTTATTTTGTTTTTAAAATTGAATATAGTTAACTTTTTCAACCATTAGCAATGCAAGAATATCTCTACTATTGATTGAACCAGAACTTAAGTCTACTTTTCACTGAATATTGAGCTAGCTAGTGAAATAAGACAGTGATTAGTTTATCCAATGTTAAGTATAAATTTATTAACAAGCTTTGTCAGAGCGGTGCAGAAAAATTATTAGCGTGTTAACCATGTGAATTGGTTTTCTTTCGCAAACATGTGTCTTTTAAAATTTTCTCTCAATTTTATCTTATTCAGCGGTTAATTTAAACAATTAAAATACAGTAAGGGAAGAGAAAAATTGCATAGATAATTTTACAGTGGTTTGGAATAAAAGAATCGTACGTCTAGTTGCTAATGTCACAAAGAGATCAACGTTCCACCATCACAAAATCAATAAACTTTACAATAACACACAAATAACAAGTTTAAGGTTTAGAAAACATCTTTCTTGTTACCATAAGAGATGATACTCACTTCCCTTTAACACCTCAAGGGATGAACACCTCCTCTGAATGTTTTACGAAGGATGACAGACTTCACTCAGTAACAACAGCCGCACTCAATCACACCTACAGTGAAAGTTCTCGCTCTTACCCACATCAAGTTTCCAAGCCAATTCACAGAGTTACAAAAACCCTGGGTCACACTTCACTTTAGTTCAAAAACGTGTAGTTGTTTGTTTTGAACGAGGGTCTATATCTTCTATATAAAGACTTCTTTCAAGGATATCTCCAAAAATCTGTTGGCATACCTTTCACGCATGATAATCGATTATCCCACTTAAGTAATCAATTATGCATTTGTTTGTTTTGAACGAGGGTCTATATGTTCTGAACGTATTAAAAATAAGTTTTGATGGTTTAGGTGATACTGAAAAGGATATACTTCTGGATGTATGTTGTTTCTTTAAAGGCCAAGAAATAAACTATGTAACCGATATATTAAATGGGTGTGGACTACGTGCTGATATTGGAATAACAGTTCTCATAAAGCGTGGCCTCATAAAAGTTGAAAGGAACAACAAACTTCAAATGCATCCTTTGTTACAACACATGGGAAGAGAAATTATTCGTCAAGTATGCCCAGAGGAACCGGGGAAAAGGAGTCGATTGTGGTTGCAGGATGACGTAAAAGATGTACTGATACAGAATACTGTAAGAACATTATTTATATGATTTTGAAAGTCTTTTCTTTTTAAATGTAATGCATGTGTTGTTAACTTGTTAAACTCAACGTTAAGTATCAATAATGAACATACGAGTGATCTCTTCAACATACGAGTGATAAATTTGAAGGATTGCTGATCTCTTCAACATACGAGTGTCTTGTTCAAGGTACACCCATCCATTGCTGATCTCTTCAACATACGAGTGATAAATTTGAAGGATTGCACAAGTCTACGCTATCTTCCAAGAGAGGTATATAAGTTAAGATCTTTAAAAACTCTCATCCTATCTGGTTGTTCGAAGCTTGACCATATAGATATAGCAGAGGTGAAATCCTTGGTAAATATAATTTGCTTAGAACAAAACTATGAAACAAACATTGATGAATTGTAAGCTAAAAGAATATATATCAGATATAAATCCCAACGTGAATTTGAAGGATTGTTGGTAAATATTTGTTGTTAGGCTATACTTAGCATGTATTTGTTGGTAGACCAAACTTTAGGAGGATAATAACAATCAATTTGGGAATCTCAATTTGTTTTTTACTGCAAGTATTATAAATAATTGGCAGTTCGTATATATTGAGAATAATAACGTTTACTTTTATTTCAACTCCTATATTCTCTCTTTCAGAATTTGATTTCCTCTGTCTTATTTTTCTACCTAACATTATTCTGTAAAACAACAATTGGTATCATAAGAACGTTATTCAAATTAGGATGAACGAATATAAAAGTTATATTATTATCGAACCTTTTTATTGCACGTACATTACTTTATTATTACTCCTTTCAACACGTCTTATAAATGTGTTTTATAATAATAGCATCTGACGATTCCTCTTTATGTTTGCTTGGTCATTTGAAAAAATATTTTACAAAAATGTCATTATTATCTTTTTTTCAATTCTTTATTTGTTGAGCTAATTTCTTCTTTCATCATTCTTCCTTTTTACTGCATGAACTTTTTTATCTGCTCACATCGGTATAAGATAGGTGCTCTATACATTTGTTTTGGTTTTAAAATTGGATACAGTTAACTTTTTCAACCATTAGCAATGCATGAATATCTCTATTGTAGATTGTAGACGTTAAAATTTTTGTAAATTTGTTTAAAAGTAAAGTATACTCTCTCCATTTTTTAAAATTTTAAAAATGTTTAAAAATATATGAACTAAATTTTAAATTGTTTAAAAATTGAATATAAAGAGTGTTTGCATTCAATTGCAATACTTCTTTAGATAAAATTATGTCTCTTAGTCTAAATTTAGATCTTATCTTGTGAAGAACAAGTGTCAATCTTTCTTTGGATTATTTCAAGTGACATGTCTTCTCATCCATAACTTTCCTTTCCTTTCTCTTTTACATTTTTAGTCTTTTAATTTCATTTCTTAATTCTTTTTATTTAGTTCTTAAACTGATTTCTATCTAGGGATGTTGTTCCATATATCGTATCATTTCAAGAGTTAAGGAAGGTGATTGGAATGAAGGAAGGAGGATTTTAAGTTTATGATGAGAGAGTTTTGTTAGATAAATTTAAAATCAAATAAATTTAAAATTAAGAGGGGTTAAAATTAGAATTTCATTTTGGTTCATTTAATCGTTGTTACGCCTTTCACAAGCTTGTCACAACTGTTTTTATTTTTTCATTTTTAGTTTTCAATAACAGCTTAGTAGCTGTTTTTAATTTTTTGAGTCGGTATTATTTGTAGTTATTATGTATAAACATGCGGCCCTTTGCCCATTTGTGTGGCTATTTAAAGTCACCACCGTTAATGCAAAAATATCTCCTAAGCTTTCGAATAAAATATATTAGAGTGAATGGAAGGACTTTTATTCCGAAAAGTGAGTGCAGTTTTATAGCGTACGAGTGCAGATTTTTTTTTTTAACAGATAATAGGTCTGATAATCACCAGAAAAACATACTTCAAGTTCTGCAATTCTCATGATCGTTTCGAAGATGATGCTCCCACTCATGGTATTTTGTCTTTGCAAGCTCTTGTCATATTTCTTCTACCATGTAGCCTTTGGGATTGGCACCTCTCCCGTTATCCTATTAAAGTGTAATGCAAATTCTAGAAAAATGTAGAAGCATTTGGCTACATTGTCAATGACACAACTAATGGACTCTCTTGAAACTTATGAACAAAGATTGAAAAGGCATGAAGAAGACTCGATTGAAAATGCATTTCAATCAAAACTAAAATTGCGGTCTCAGAAAGAATGTGAAGGAAATAAAAGTAAAGGAGAAATTTCTAGAAATAAAGAAAATTCTAGAAGTTTCTCTATGATCGGTCTAGAAAAATATCCTCCATGTCTATAAAAAGACAAGTCACTTGAAAAAAGATTGTTGGCATCATAGAAAACCTCAATGTCACTATTGCAAGAAATTTGGTCACATAGAAAAGTTTTGTCATTATAAAAATAAACAACAAGCAAATTTTGCGGAAGAAGATAAGTCTGTCAATGTCAAAGTTCGACTAGGAAATGGCACCACAGTGGAGTCTCGAGGCAAAGGAACTGTCATGTGGAGACAAAGAAAGGTACGAAATTCATCAAGGATGTTTTACTAGTTCCTAATCTTAAAGAGAATCTTTTAAGTATTGGCCAAATGATGTAGAATGGATATTCTCTTCATTTTGAGAAAGATACATGCAAATTTATGATAGTAAAATGATAGAAATTAGCCAAGTAAAAATGGAGAAGAGAAATAGAAGCTTTCCTATAAGGTTCAAACATGGAACTAATATTGCCATGAAGGTAGAAGTTGATGACTCATGGCTTTGGCACAGGAGATTAACACACATGCCTTAAAGCTTCTATATCACAAAAACATGATGAGAGATCTTCCATGCTTGAAGGAGAATAATGAATCATGTGAAGGATGTCTCCTCGGAAAACAACATCGATTACCATTCTTGACAGACAAAGCATGGAGAGCAAAAGACTTATTAGAGTTGATTCATACCAATGTTTGCGGACCAATGAGAACACCTTCACATCACAACAACAGGTATTTCATCCTTTTCATTGATGACTTCTCTAGAATGACATGGGTCTATTTCTTAAAGGCAAAATCGGAAGTCTTTGGAGTATTCAAGAAATTCAAGACCCTTGTTGAGAAGCAAAGTGGGAAACAGATAAAAGTACTCAGAAGTGATCGTGGCAAGAAGTACACATCTCACGAGTTTGACAAATTCTGTAAAGATGAAGGCATAGAACGACAACTTACAGTTGCATATACTCCACAACAAAATGGCGTGTCAAAAAGAAAGAATCACACAGAGATGGCAAGATCAATGCTAAAAGAGAAAAACATGCCTAACACTTTTTGGGCTGAAGCATTACATTCTAAACAGATGTCCAACTAAGGCAGTCCAAGACAAGACTCCTATTGAAGCTTGGAGTGGGAGAAAGCCATCAGCTAAACACCTACGAGTATTTGGGTCTATTTGCTACATACATGTTCCTGATCAAAGGAGGCACAAGCTTGAAGACAAGACTATACGAGGAATATTCTTGGGATATAACACACAGTCAAAAGGCTATCGAGTCTACAACCTACAAACAAAAAAGCTCATGATCAGTCGAGATGTTGAAGTTGATGAAAATGCTTCTTGGAATTGGGAAGAAGAAAAAGTTGTTAAAAGCAACATTATACTTCCAGTGCAACAATCTCAAGAAGAAACTCAAGAAGAGGTAGAAAATTCAGGTACGCTTTCTCCATCATCATCAAAGAACAAAACACATAGCCATTAAAGAACAAAACACATAGCCATTAAATATCACTTCATTCGAGATGAAGAGACAACTAAACAAATTTGACTTGAGTAATGCCCAACAGAGGACCAAATTGCAGATATCTTTACGAAGGCATTACCACGACCAAGATTTGAACTACTACACACTATGCTTGGAGTTACCGAATTTGCATTAAGGAGGAGTATTGAAGTGTAATGCAAATTCTAGAAGAATGTAGAAGCACCTTAGATAGAAGAATTCAAATGTAATACAAGTTCTAGAATGTTGTAGAAAAGCCTAAGATAGGAAGAAAAATCAAGAATAGTCTACATATATAAAAATCTAGAACATTCCACATAAGTTGTGGCTAGCATATTCTAGAATAATCCATGGGTCTATAAATACCCATGTACTCTACCATTTGATGCATGAAGACAAGAAGCCAACATCTACAACAACTAAGATAACTCCAACACTTTTTCCAACTACTACTTCTACATTCTACTATCTCCACATTTTCTCTACATTTTCTCTACCTCATCAACTACTCCTTTCACAACCTCAATATACTAACACATCCAAAGCCTTAATTATGATCACAAGAATCATCATGCATTTGAAATGAAAAACAAAACAGGTAAAATGACTGTTTGTATCTCAGAAAAGCACAATATAAAGTAGATAATCAGGAGAGTTATATTAATTATCTTGATATCAAATTTAAAAGATAAAAAGCACCATGTTCATTAACAGCTCAGTAGGTAAGCCGAAATTTAGACAATCTGACTTATTAGTCATTTTCAATACAGCGAAAATCCCAGTGGGTATGCATAGTTAGTATATGTAGACTAATTAATCACAGTGAGGGGTAACTAAGATTCGTCGGAAGAGTTCATCTGAACTCAAGTGGCTCTCTTCTCCTCACTCTATACACACTTTTTGGTCCCTAGGTATATTACCATTACTCAACTCCTTTACTCTTGAGAATCACCATTTTCTAGAGCTATTTCTTAGGATTCCAACCAACTATAGTTGTCTTCAATTTTTGAATATCAAAATGTTTCTAACTCCCAAGTGTTCGCCAAAACAGATTAACACCCTCACAGGCCTTCAAGAATTGATTGTTTATGAGCTTCTATGTCTGAAGTCATTTGCAGAAGGGAGTATGCCTTTCAATTTACGAAAAGTTGAGGTCTTTTATTGTTGGGAACTCACACAAGCATCCGTCACTAGGAATTGATCCCTCTTTCTCTTTCAGTAAATAGCATAAGTGAATATCCTCTGTTAGAGAGCTATGAAAGGAATGGAGGGACGAATCTGGCCTAGGATTTCCCACATTCCTTGTTAAAGATCAATAAAGAATAAATAATGTCAACAACCAGAAAGACTTTATCAGAATTTATAACTTGTCTTACTCGTGATAAATCATGTTCCATTTATTTTAATTAAATTTGGTTGTAGAAAGTAGTGTAATTTAATGTTCAGACTGCTTCTCTGTTTCTCAATAATGTGTTGTATTGCTGCTTGGTTTATACATTCATTCTTTAACAATAGATTGCAGTTTTTTTTATCGTGTTTTTAAATAGTCAATAAGAAAATAGTTTTCCATTAACGTAATTAAAAAAAAGATAGTTTCTTCACGTAATTAAAAAATGAACTCCTTGACACAGCTTCATAAGAAACGTAAAAAAAAAAATATATGAAGTACTAAATCTTCCATTAAAATTTTTGTGTTAGAATGAAAGAATAAAGAAAGCGAAATACTATGAATTCCACACAATATCTGATGTTTTCTTTAAAATCTTAATTAAATATTATTTAAGTGTTTCCTTTTCTAAATCCTTTTAATAGTTTTGATAGAATATCGTAATTCCTTTAAAAATCTTACTTAAACAACATAAATATTTTAATATTTAAAATTTTTCTTTGAAATGGAAAGTGAATAATTGCAACTCTTAATTAAAGTGTCTTTCTTAAAATGAAGTATGCATACCGAGATGGGTTCAGGAGGAAAAATATAAAATATAAATGGTATTTGGGTGAGTGATAACACACATCGATCGAGACTACATCTAAAACATATTAATCTTTTAACATTATTGCGTTACCTTTTAAGAATTGACTTCAATTCCTTCGATGGAGTTTGCATCTTCTTTATCATCATCTTCTTCATCCTTCTTAACATCGGAACCCCGTTTCTGTTAGTCAAATTATGGTTACAGTAGCAGTTTTTCTTTTGAATAAATCTACCATAATATTAGGAATAGTGGGTCAGCATAATATATGCCTGTTTCAGTGTTATACGCTAGTTTCTTTTCAGTTTTATTCTATTATGATGTAAGGCTATTTAATAACCAGTTTTACGCTATCAATAATACTGGTATTTCCCTTGTGCATTTATCTCTTGCATATTTTGTGAGATTCCAACAATTTCATACACGATGTGTTCATCAACTTTGGTGGAGAAGACATCGGTAGAAGGTTTGTTTCTCATCTCCACTCTGTTCTTTTACACTCAAGTCAAAACTTTTATTAGCCAGGAAAATCTCAAGAAGGAATGAAGCTGGAAGAGCAGATTCGAGCAATAGGAGACACTAAGATTACAATAATTGTTTTCTCCAAATCTTACGCTGAAACTACCCGCTGTCTTCTTGAGCTTGAAAAAATCATCGAATGCTACGAAACATTTGGCCAAATAATTCTGTCCGTATATTACGAGATTGGCCCATCGGATGTACGAAATCAGAAGGATGATTTTGGAAAAGCGTTGGAAGAAACTGCACACAGAATCTATTCAGGAGAAGAACGGAAGATGCGTTGTGCAGCTGGAGCCATGCTCTCACCACAACTGCAGGTATCACTGGTTGGGATGACAGAGATTTCAGGTAAACAAATGGGTCCTTCGTACTTTCTTTGGTTTGAGAGTGAATAAAGCATAAGTTTAGGATGTGATTTAATTTTGGTAACACATTATGATTCATCTTGAAGACATGATGCTGAACTTGTGGAGCGAATTGTTAGCCGAGTTAAGACATTACTGGACTATAAAGACTTGTTTATTACCCAATATCCTGTTGGATTGGAGTCCCGCGTAGAAGACATGATTAAAGGGAACACCTACGCGGGAGTTGTGAATGGTTCGGTCAAGGAACTGTGATAATCATTACAACTTAAAATGTTGATCTGCTGAACCGACGAGAAGTTAGTTATGTTTATCAAACGCAACTTTTGAACGAAAATGAGTCACTTGAACTTTTAAGTTGGCATGCCTTTAGAGAAGCAATACCAATAAAAGAATTGAATGAACTTGCAAGAGACATAGGTTCTTATAGTGGAGGGCTACCACTAGCTCTTGAGTTCCTTGGTTCCTATTTATGTGATAGGAGGACAAAGGAAGAGTGGGAAATTGTATTGAGAAAATTACAAAGAATTCCCCCGGGTGAACTTCTGAATGTATTAAAAATAAGTTTTGACAATTTACGTGCTAAGGAAAAGGATATATTTCTTGATGTATCTTCTTTCTTTATTGGCAAACAAAGAGAGTATGTGACAGAGATATTATATGGTTGTGGGCTACATGCTGATACTGGAATAACAGTTCTCATAGAACGTGGCCTCATAAAAGTTGAAAGGAACAACAAACTTCAAATGCACCCTTTGTTACGAGACATGGGAAGAGAAATTATTCATCAAGAATGCTCAAAGAAACCGGGGAAAAGAAGTCGATTGTAGTTGCAGGATGACGTAAAACATGTATTGAAAGAGAATACTGTAAGAACATTATTTATATAATTTTGAAACTTCTTTTGAAAGTGTTTTCTTTCTAAGTGTAATGCATGTGTTGTTAACTTGTTAAACTCCATGTTAAGCATGAATAATCAACAATTATTTATGGATTTCTCAATTGTTTATCTTTGCTATATTCATCACAGGGGACAGAAGCTATCCAGGGATTGTACCTGAAACTGCATTCCAGCAGTAGAGATTGCTTGGAAGCTCGTGCTTTCAAGGAAATTGCTTGGAAGCTACAACTTCATTAATTACTATAAAAATAGTATAATTGGTTCTGTTTCTAACTATTGCACTTTTTATCTTTCCTAGTCTTTTGTCGAAAAACTATGCTTACAGGTTTTAAAGCGGTTAAAATTCCTTAATCTTAGTCACTCTCCAAGAACTTGAAAGAAACACCTGACTTTTCAGGACTACCAAGACTTGAAAAACTCATTCTAAAAGATTACCCAAATTTATGCGAAGTACACCAATCCATTGGACGTCTCAGGAATCTACTAGTGATAAATTTGAAGGACTGCACAAGTCTAAGCTATCTACCAGAAGAGGTATTTGAGTTGAGATCTTTAAAAATTCTCATTCTCTCTGGTTGTTTGAAGTTTCCCCCTATAGATATAGCAAAGGTGAAATCCTTGGCAACTATAATTGCAGAAAACACAAAACCAAGCGCCCTTTGATCAATTGTAAGCTATAACAAAATCAGATATGAATCCCAACATCAATTTGAATGATTGTTGTAAATATTTGTTGTTACACTACACGTAGCATTTATTTGTTGTTAGACTAAATTTTAGGAGAATAATAACAATCAATTTGGGAATCTCAATTTGTTTTTTCTACTGCAAGTATTATAAATAATTGGCGGTTGGTAGATATTTAGAATAATAACGTTTATTTTTATTTCAACTCGTAAATTCTTTCTCTTTCAGAATTTTATTTCCTCTGTTTTGTTTTGCTAGCTAACATTATTTTGTAAAACAACAATAGTATCATAAGAACGTTATTCAAATTAAGATGAACCAATATAAAACTTTTATTATTATCTAACCTTTTTATTGCACGTACATTACTTTATTATTACTCCTTTCAACAAGTCTTATAAATGTATTTTATAATAATACCATCGGACGATTCCTCTTTGTGTTTGCTTGGCCATTTGAAAAAATAGGTTCCAAAAATGTCATTATTAGCTCTTTTCAAATTATTTGTTTCTAGATAATTTGTTCTTTCATCAATCTTCGTTTTTACTACATGAACTTTTGTATTTGTTCACATTGTTAAATCTCTATATATAAATGTTAATCCATACATAAGTAAGATAGTTGTTCTATACATTTATTTTGTTTTTAAAATTGAATATAGTTAGCTTTTTCAACCATTAGCAATGCACGAAAATCTCTACTATTGATTGAATCAGAACTTAAGGCTAGTTTTCACTCAATCTTAAGCCAATGAAATAAGACAGTGATTAGTTCATCCAACGTTAAGTATAAATTTATTAACAAACTTTGTTAGAGGTGCAACAAAATGATTAGCGTGTTAACCATAAACCAAGAGGGGTGAATTGGTTTTTTTCGCAAACATGTGCCTTTTAAAATTTTCCCTCAATTTTATCTTATTCATCGGTTAATTTAAACATTTAAAATAGAGTAAGGGAAGAGAAAAATTGCATAAGTAATTTTATACTGGTTTGGATTAAAAGAATCATACATCTAGTTGCTAATCTCACAAAGAGATCAATGTTCCACTATCACAAAATCAATAAACTTTACAATAACACACAAATAACAAGTTTAAGGTTTAGAAAACATCTTTCTTGTTACCATAAGAGATGATACTCACTTTCCTTTAACACCTCTCTGAATCACACCTACACTGAAAGTTCTCGCTCTTGCTCACACCAAGTTTCCAAGCCAATTCAGAGAGTTACAAAAACCCTAGGTCAGACTTCACTTTAGTTCAAAAATGTGCAATTATTTGTTTTGAACGAGGGTTTTATATCTTCTATATAAAGACTTCTTTCAAGGACACCTCCAAAAATCCGTTGGCATACCTTTCACGCGTGATAATCGATTATCCCACTTAGGTAATCGATTATGCATTTAATTAATGTATAACGACAAAAAAGTAGAAAATAATAATCTAATAAAGACATAATCAACTACATTAACAACTAGAAATGGTAGGGAGGAAGAACATTAATGTTGAAGCTAGTCACACAAGTGAGACATACTTCCCATATCTAGTATATAGGAGGCTTTAGGAAGACAACAATCTAGGACCAGATCAAATGATGACCATAGAAGAAAATGAGATTGTTAGGAGAATGGCCATAATGGGATTATGGTCCATTCAAACATTTCCTAATGATAGAACTGCAACTAAACATAAAAGTTTATTGTGGCATCACCTTCCCAATTTGTTCGGGTCATCTTCCTTTTGCAACACGGTATTGTTGCTTAGAATAAGTGATTGCGTTCATTGTTGGTCACTTCCACGCCACTTGGGCAATTACCTTATTTCAAGCTACTATGCATTGCTAATCTCAAATCGTTGAAGAAATTTGGAGTTGATTTCTATGGAAGAGGCTTTTCTTTTCAGCCATTTGTAAGTCTGAAGGATCTAAAATCTGTGGAACTGTCATGCTGGGAGGAATGGTTTTCTGCAACTGATATAACCACAAAATTTCTTTCTCATGAAGAGTGCTATATATTCCGTTGTCCCAAATATGGAGGAAACTTACCTAGCAACCATCCGTCATTAGAAAGACTCAACGTAGTTAAATGTGATGTACTCGAGTTACAAAACTCAAATCAGGTGGATGACACCAACCCTTTGGGGTCACTAAGATTCTTCAGAAGAGTTCATCTCACTCTATACACACTTTTTGGTCCCCAGGTTTATTGCCATTAGTCAACTCCTTTACTCTTGGGAATCACCATTTTCTAGAGCTACTTCTTAGGATTCCAACCAGCTATAGTTGTCTTCAATTTATGAATATCAGAACATTTCTAACTCTCAAGTGTTTGCCAGAACAGATTAACACGCTCATAGGCCTTCAAGAAGAGGATTTGCCTTTCAATTTACGAAAAGTTGAGGTCTTTTATTGTTGGGTACTCACCTATCCATCACTCAAGTGGGGTACTCAGTTTGTTAAGTTTCTTTTAGATGTAAAAATTGTAGGAGACGTTCTCGCTGATACCTTGACGGAAGAGCAATTGCTTCCAACTTCTCTTGTGTCATTGTGTCACTGTGCATCAGAGACATTTCCTTCTTGAATGGTGTGGGACTTAAAATATCTCATCTCTCTTTAAAACCTAGAGATTCAAACTGTTTGAACCTTAAGTTGTTGCCACAAAAGAAACTGATCCCTCTTTCTCTTTCAGTAATTAGCATAACTGAATATCCTCTGTTACAAGACAGCTATGAAAGGAATGAAGGGATGATGAACATGGCGTAGGATTTATCATATTCCTTGTTTAAAGATCAATAATTTTTATTAATATATTTATGTGTAAGCTTTATTATATTACTCTAGTAAGTCTATACGTTTCATCAGTTTTACTTTTATACTTTCTATAGCGTCACTTTCATTGTTTAAAACTTTAAATGATAAATAGAACTTTATACATAATTTATTTTAATTAAAATATTACTTGTGATTGTGTAAACTCCGGGAACCACTTTTATATTGTTAAGTATCTCCAAATCCACCCGTCATACTTTTGCTTAATATTAGAAAATAATTAGTTAAAAATTTAAGATTTAATTTTTTTTTCATTGAAAATTAAAATTAATATAATTTTAAAACTTCAACTTAAATTAATTCTTCAACTTTAAAAATACATGAATTTGATCATTTAAACTAAATTTTATTAAATTTATTTCACATTTAGTTTAAAAAAATTAAATTTATTTATTTCATAATTAAGTTAACTTAAAATTTTGAGAAAAAAAACTTATTTTAATTTTTATTAAAAACTAAAGAATAGTCTTTAAAAATATTTCTTCAAAAATCTTAATTAAACAAGGAATATGATACATCTTTTAAAATATTTCTTTAAAAATCTTAATTAAACACCAGAAATATTTTAATAAAAAAAAGTTATTAAACATTTTTCTTTGAAATGGAGAGTGAACAATTGCAACTCTTTAATGTTTTATTTACTTGTAGAGATCTGGGAGAGAGTGATTGAATAGATTATGGATTTAAGAGGATTTGAAGATAAAAATTTTTTTTTTATTTGAGTACATTTGAAAGTAAGTGAAAATGAATTTCAAAGTAAAATTTCTAAGAATTAGAGTATTATTTAATAAATATAACATATTGAAAAAATTTATTTCTAAATTTACTCTCACTTACTTTAAAATTCAGTCAAATAAATAAATAATAAAAAAAATAGCTTTAAATCCATCTATTCAATTACCCTCCTCGAATTCTTTAAAGTGAACAAGGTATAAATGTCTTTCTAAAAATTTAACGCGCAGGTCTCCAAAAATGAAGTAGTGCATAAGGAGATGGCTCAGGAGGAAAAATATAAAACATAAATGGTACGGACTTCGAGACTACATCTAAAAGGTATTAATCTTTAACATTATTGCTTTATCTCTGAAGAGTTGACTTCAATTCCTTCCATGGAGTTTGCATCTTCTTCTTTATCATCATCATCTTCATCCTTCTTAACATCAGAACCCCATTTCATACACGATGTGTTCATCAACTTTGGTGGAGAAGACATCGGTAGAAGGTTTGTTTCTCATCTTCATTATGCCCTTTTACAAGCTCAAGTCAAAACTTTTATTAGCCAGGAGAATCTGAATGATGAGGGAATGAAGCTGGAAGAGCACATGAGAGCAATAGGACACACTAAGATTTCAATAATCGTTTTCTCCAAATCATACACTGAATCTGTTTGCTGTTTTCTTGAGCTTGAAAAAATAATTGAATGCCACGAGACATTTGGCCAAATAGTTTTGCCCGTATTTTACGAGATTGATCCATCAGATGTACGTCATCAGAAGAATGATTTTGTAAAAGCCTTGGAAGAAATTACACACAATAGCTATTTAGGAGAACAACTGCAACATGCGTTGTCCAAGTGGAGCCTTCCACTCAGCACAGCTGCAGGTATCTCTGTTTGGGATGTCAGAATATTCAGGTAAACAAATGAATCCTCCTACTTTCTTTGGTTTGAGAGTGAATGAAGAATATGTTAAGGTTGTGATTTAATTTTGGTAACACATTATCATTTATCTTGAAGGGATGATGCTGCACTTGTAGAGCGAATTGTTAGCCACGTTAAAACATTACTGGACTATAAAGACTTGTCTATTACCGAATTTCCTGTTGGATTGGAATCCCGCGTGGAAGACGTGATTAAATTGATTGAAAATCAATCTACCAAAGTGTGTGTGATAGGGATATGGGGAATGGTAGGGTCGGGTAAAACAACCATAGCCAAAGCAACCTACAATCGAATTTATCGTGAATTTATTGGTAAGAGTTTTATTGAGAATATTCATTATGAAGGGTATCTTAGTTTGGAAGAAAAACTTCTTTCTGATGTCCTAAAATCCAAGTTGGAGCACAGAAGCGTTGGGATGGGAATAACTATGATCGATAATAGATTTTCTCGAAAAAAGTTGCTCATTGTGCTTGATGACGTGAATGAGTCTGCCAAATTAGAAAACCTATGCGGGAGTCATGAATGGTTCGGTCAAGGAACTGTGATAATCATTACTACTAGAGATTTTCACTTGCTGAACCAACTCAGAGTTAATTATGTATATGAAATGGATCTTTTGAACGAAAATGAGTCACTTGAGCTTTTTAGTTGGCATGCCTTTGGAGAAGCAATATCAAAAAAAGAATGGAGTGAACTCGCAAGAAACGTTGTTGTTTATTGTAGAGGACTACCACTAGCTCTTCAGTTCCTTGGTTCCTATTTATTTGATAGTACAATACAAGTGTGGAAAAGTGTATTGAGTATATTACAAAGAATACCCCCGGATAATCTTCTGAACGTATTAAAAATATGTTTTGACGATTTACATAATACTGAAAAGGATATACTTCTTGATGTATGTTGTTTCTTTAAAGGCAAAGAAAAAGACTATGTCACGGAGATATTAAATGGGTGTGGACTCGATGCTGATTTTGGAGTAACAGTTCTCATAGAGCGTGGCCTCATAAAAGTTGAAAGGAACAACAAACTTCAAATACACCCTTTATTACAAGACATGGGAAGAGAAATTATTCGTCAAGTATGCCCAGAGGAACCGGGGAAACGGAGTCGATTGTGGTTGCAGGATGACGTAAAAGATGTACTGATACAGAATACTGTAAGAACATTATTTATATGATTTTGAAAGTCTTTTCTTTTTTAGTGTAATGCATGTGTTATTAACTTGTTACACTCAACATTAAGTATCAATAATCAACAATTATTTATGGATTTCTCAATTGTTTATCTTTGCTATATTCATCACAGGGGACAGAAGCTATCCAGGGATTGTCCCTGGAACTGCATTCAACAAGCAGAGATTGCTTCAAAACTCATGCTTTCAAGCAAATGAAGAAATTAAGACTTCTACGACTAGATCATGTACAAGTTGTTGGAGATTATGGGCACATTTCTAAAGAACTGAGATGGATTTGCTGGAAAGGATTTCCTTCTAAATACATTCCAAACAACTTTTACATGGGAAATGTAATTGCAATTGATTTAAGGCATAGTCATCTTCAACTCGTCTGGAAACAACCACTTTGGAAACAACCCCAGGTATTCCTTACGACCTTTTCTTCTAAAACTCGTAGGTTAATTAAGATAGAAATAGTATTATTGGTTCCACTTCTAACTATTGCATTTTTTATCTTACCTAATCTTTTGTCTAAAAACTATGCTTTCAGGTTTTAGAGCGGTTAAAATTCCTTAATCTTAGTCACTCCAAATACTTGAAAGAAACACCAGACTTTTCCAGACTACCAAGTCTTGAACAGCTCATTCTAAAAGATTGTCCAAGTTTACGCAAGCTACACCAATCCATTGCTGATCTGTCCAATATAGTATTGATAAATTTGAAGGATTGCACAAGTCTAAGCTATCTCCCAAGAGAGGTATATGAGTTGACATCTTTAAAAAGTCTCATCCTATCTGGTTGTTCGAAGCTTAGCCCTATAGATATAACACAAGTGAAATCCTTGGTAAATATAATTGGTTAAAACACAACTGTGAAACAAGCGCCCTTTGATCAATTGTAAGCTAAAACAATATCAGATATAAATCCCAAAGTGAATGTGAAGGATTGTTGGTATATATTTGTTGGTAGACTACACTTTACGAGAATATTTGTTGCTTAAAACACTTAGCATTTATTTGTTGATAGACTAAACTTTAGGAGAATAATAACAATCAATTTGGGAATCTCAATTTGTTTCTTTTACTGCAAGTATTATAAATAATTGGCGGTTCGTATATATTGAGAATAATAAATAACGTTTACTTTTATTTCAACTCATATATTCTTTCTCTTTCAGAATTTTATTTCCTCTGTTTTATTTTGCTACCCAACATTATTATGTAAAACAACAATTGGTAAGATAAGAACGTTTTTCAAATTAGGATGAACGAATATAAAAATTATATTATTACCGAGCCTTTTTATTTCAAGCCTTATAAATGTGTTTTGTAATAATACCATCAGACGATTCTCTTTATGTTTTCTAGTACCGTCAAAATGGGTTGAAATCCGTGAGCTAACCCGGCTCACCACGGGTTTAAGCCGGGTTGGATTGGAAAAAAAATGCAAAAATTTTAATGCAAGTCTATTTTGACCCAGCTCACTAAGAACTTGGTTCACACGGGTTGAACCCGTGGTGGGTCGGGTTGGTTCACCAACCCACCTATTTTTTTCAATTAAATCAAATTAATTAAATTAATTATTAAAACCCTATTTTTTATCGAAATCAAATTGTTTAAATTAATTATTCAAAAGGCACATCCTTCATAATCAGGCTCTCTTCTCACCAAAAACTTTACAATCAAAGATGAGTTGTATTTTAGGAAGTTAATTTTGATTTACTCTTAATGTTTAAGATATGGTGGAAAAATATATACAATATTTTTACAATAACACGAAAAATCATATAAAGTACCATATATATACAATATTTTTACAATATTTAAACATATACGATATTTTTACAATATTTAAACATTCAATATATACAATATTTAAACATCTTATATATATATATATATATATATATATATATATATATATATATATATATATATATATATATATATATATAATGTTCTTACAATACTTTTAATAATTAACAACACAGAAATATATACAATATTTAAACATCCTATATATACAATATTTTTACAATACTTTTAATAATTAATAACACGGAAAAATATATACAATATTTTTACAATCACTTAATGATACAAGAAGGCCTAGCACCATAGGACCTATCACAAGAGGGATGATCAAAAAGCTTCAAGATGAGCACTCTCCCAAAGGTCAAGTACTCTTTGCTATTTTTGGATGGAAGATTGGAGACCAAGGAGATGTTATCAAAGTGCCAAAACATGGAGAAGGGTAAAATGGACTTTGGCTACATAAAGATGGGGGTGCACATAGTATCATAGGGGTAGCATTAGCATAGCTATTTCCACTTATGTATAGCTATTAGACCACGTGAATCATAAGGCTTTCTAGAAGCCATTCACACTTTGCACATGATTGATGAGGTGGCATTAGATCCGTATTTTGTGGATCTCAGCACATCACATGCTTGGCCTTGAGATTGTGCTATAAAATCTCATTGGCAAGGCTTGTAATTCACTTTTGGAATAATATTGTTGAAACTCTGCTGAAATGATTAGCAAGTTCATCTCCAAGAGTCATCTTCATAGCTTGTCTCCCATTGCAACTTTCTTCCACACCATGGAAGCCTTCTGAGTTGTGCTTCATTTCTCCAAGCTAACCTCCATCTCCCTTCACCATAGCTTCACTATTTCCGCTGCTTACCATCCAAACTTCCAGCAATCTCACATTGCCAAGAATCTCCAGATCTGTCTTGCCTCTACCCTACACTGTTCCATTGGAGTGCATCAACCGTACTGCTCCATTCAGTCTCTTACCTCATGGATCTACAATCTACATCATACCTTGATGTATCAAGTGGTATTCAGAGCAAGGTTCAAGTTAGAACCGTGAGATAAGTCCATTTCTTACTTCCAAACTGTCATTCAATTTCCAAACTGTCTTGATTTGGTGTTCATCTCTGTTGCAGTTATTTGTTGTTGATTTAGGTTCTATTTTGAGTTTTCTTTGGTGCTAGCCCTCTTTGCTTGAGTCTTGATCATTTTAATTCGGTTATTCTTTGCTGATTTGAGTCATTTTCCATGATTTGAGCATCATTTCCGATTTTGTCTTAGTCATGTCTAAACACTTGCTGTTTTTGTCATTAAATCTGGTTTTCAACCAAGTTTTTGCATAACTAAAGTGTTTTGGAATTGGCTACACCGATTAAGAGCAGTAAACTACCAAGAGTTGAGCTCAGGTGTTTGAAATTGCCATCCACTTCAGATCTGTACTGGATCTGGTTTGCTGTTTTGAGAAAATTGTGGTTGCAGCTTCACTGTTCATTTGGTAACAATTCTGTTACTGTTTTATTGAGCTGCAATTTCTGAGTCAATGTTGAATCAATTGGAACGTGAATGTGTGTTGATTTCCAGTGCTTTTCCATGTCAAAATGCAGTAAGCCGATCTGCACATCATCTTTGACAAACATTTCTGCATAATTGAGTAAGAGTGGTAGTAGATCATTGCCATTCATCTTTAAAAGTGATTCTGCTGTTATGAGCAAATTTCAAATACTGTTTTTAAGTCATTTGAGTGGTTTCCAGTTCAGAATTCAAGCCATTGTGTGTTTTGACCATTTGAGTTGAGAAATTGAGTTGAAATCGGTACTGCAGTAGTGAAATCCTGATATATTCTGTTTTGATCCATCAAATTAGCTTCATCAAGTCTTAAATCATCATTAAAATATGTTTGAATCATGGGATTAAACATATATGCAGTACTGTTCATTTGGTCAATTTTTCTGCACTGAATTTTGATGACTGCCGAGAGCTATGCTGTGAATTTTCAAATCTGCATTGCTTGCTGTTTGATTCCATAAAATTGGATGCAACAAAAAGCCTATGGTCCATAAAATAGCAAGATAACAATTCAAAAGATTTACCAAAGACATTAAAAGGCGAAAAGGACCATTGCATCTTAAATTTCGAAATTCTGGTGGCACATTGAACTTTGCTGTCAAAATTAATGCAAGTTCATTGAGACATTTCAACAAACAGTTTAGTGCAATTTCTTTACATAGCTAATTCGTGCTTGATTCTGGTTTCTGGTCTTTTCTTGTGTTTTAAATCTGTTCTAGAGCCATTCTTAGGATCTATTTGAAGTGCCACCGTGTTTGTTACCCCTTTAATTGATTGATTTTTGATCTTTTAACACTCTGCACACCATCTGTTTGACAAAAGTCTTGGTGTTGCTATCATTTTGACGTGAGTTTTCTGGCAATTGTGGTGGTAGTTTCTGTGATTAATTGGTTTGTTGGATAGGTGAACTATAACTCAGAAGGATTACCATAAGTGGAAGCATCAAAGAAGGTTCAAATAGGAGAGATAAGCGAAAGAAGATGGCATTTGGCTGAGGAAATTCGTGACAGTCTGCATCAGAGTTGCTGCAAGTGTGCGACAGCCACAGTACCTTCTGCAGCAGCAGCTGTTTCAGCAGAGTTGTCCAGTTTGAGTGATCACTGCAGCTGAGAGGATTGGTGTGAATTAAGCATAGTTAACTCTTTGTTTTGAGAAGCCAAAGCTGCATACATATTTCCCTTAGCCAATTCGCATGTGTTCCTTGTCCATTTACCCAATTTCTTTGTAATTTCCATTTGGTTTTTGGTTGTAAAAAGGGCCAATTCAAGCAAGTGAGGTGATAGGGTTCATAAGTGCTCTTCCCTCATTTGTTAACTAGACTCAAGAAGTCTCACCACCTAAAATTGAGTAGTCGGTGAGTGTGTCTTAGATCCAAAGTCTAAGTCTCACCATAGGAGACCTCACCTTTATTTTCCCATCTTTACTTCCAAGTTTTCATTGTTTTCATTCAAGGACTAGGAGCGCGCCTAGAGTCCGAATTTTAGAGTCCCAAACCTTGTTGTTTTCTTTGCTTTGTGTTTTCTTTGTTGTCTTTAAGACTTAAGTGGATTTAAGAGTGATTTTGATCTAAAGGACTCTAGTAAGTAGCTAGAAGCATATTTGGCAAGGACAAGGCCTGGTTATTAAGTGACCCTAGTGGTTCACCACCCTTACCTGGAATATTGCTTTCAAGTGAAAATCTTTAGTCTTTATTTCAAGAATAACACTTAAGTCCATCATAATGTCTAGAAGGCATTCTCCTAGGATAAGTGATAGTGAAAAAGAAAATTTTTCTCTTCAAGCTTTAGTTAATGAATTCAAGGAAATGAGAAGGGAAATAAATGAAGAGAAAGTCAATAGAGAGCTTCAAAATGCAGTCATTCAAAATGAATTAAGATTGTTGAGGGAAAAGTCAAGGGGGAGTCATAGTGATTATTCTCAAGAGGAAGGGATACCTTTGAATGTGGATGATTATTACCCTCATCAGCCTTCTTCTTCCAGAAGGCATAGAAGAAATTCTCATGTACCTCCACCTCCAAAAGAAGTCAATGTGGTGTTGCCTCACTTCCATGGGAAGGACAATGTAGAGGCTTATCTTGATTGGGAGATGAAGGTGGAACAATTGTTTGAATGCCACCAAGTGAGTGAAGAGAGGAAGGTCTCTCTAGCTACCCTAAGCTTTCAAGGGTATGCAATGTATTGGTGGACTGCCTTAGTCCAAGAGAGGCTTAGACATCAAGCCCCTCCCATCCATTATTGGAATGATCTTAAGTCTGCCCTTAGAAGGAGGCACATTCCCTCCTACTACAATAGGGAACTCATGGATAAACTCCAAAGGTTACAACAAAGGTCTATGACAGTTGAGGAATATAGACAAAAGATGGAGTTATATATGATGAGGGCAGGCATAGTAGAGGGTCCAGAAATTACTTTAGCTAGATTTTTAAGTGGGCTCAATTTTGAAATAAGAGATAGGGTTGAACTTCTACCTTATAGAGATTTGAATGATCTTGTTCAAATGTGTATAAAGGTAGAACAACAAAACTTGAGAAAATCTTCTTCTAAAAGAATTCAAGTTCAACCTACTTTTGAAAAGAAAGTTTTTAAAGAAAAATAGCCATTTAAACCTCTAGCCAAAATAGAAGAGAGACCCAAGAAAGAAACACCCTCACACACAAGAACAAGTGAGATCAAGTGCTTTAAATGTCTAGGAAGGGGTCATGTAGCTACTCAATGTCCTACAAAAAGAAACATCATTTTGAAAGACAAGGACATTTATAGTAGTGAAAGTGACACCCCAACTAGTGAAAGTGAGAGTGAGGAAGAAGAAAGAGAAGAGGAAATATATGCTGATGATGGACAACTTCTCATGATAAGAAGAATACTTAATAGCCAACCAAGTCTTGAACACTTATCACAAAGAGAGAACATCTTTCACACAAGATGTAAAATTCAAGAAAATCATTGTTCTCTCATTGTTGATAGTGGATCTTGTTGCAATTGTTGTAGCACAAGGTTGGTTGAGAAGTTGAAGCTTGACATTATACCTCATCCAAAACCTTACAAACTTCATTGGCTAAATGAAGATGGGGATATAATAGTCAAGAATCAAGTGAAATTGGCATTTTCCATCGGGAACTTCAAAGATGAAGTTTTATGTGATATAGTTCCCATGGAAGCATGTCATGTGTTATTGGGAAGACCATGGCAATTTGATCATCAAACTATACATCATGGTCTAACCAATACCATTACTATCCATCAAAAGGACAAGAAGTTTGTGCTTCATCCTTTGACTCCTACTCAAGTGGCTAAGGATCAAGCACAAATGAAGTCTTTAAGAAAGCAAGAACATGATCAAAAGAAAAAGTCAAAAAGAAAGGAGAGTGGTGAGATAAGTGTGCCATCTAAGGTCACTCAACATGAAGTCCTTTTAAACAAAAAGACTTTAATCAATACACTTCAAGTTGAGCAACCTTCATACCTTCTTCTTTGTCAAGGGACACTTACATGCACATCTAGTGATTCCAAGACTTCAACTCTTTCTCCACCCATTCAAAAACTTTTGAAAGAATTTGATGAGCTATTTCCAAAAGAAATTCCAAAAGGGCTTCCACCTATAAGAGGAATAGAACATCAAATTGATTTCATTCCAGGGGCAATTCTTCCTAATAGGCCTGCCTATAGGACAAACCCCCAAGAAACTAAGGAGATTGAGACCCAAGTCCAAGAGTTGCTAGATAAAGGCTTAGTTCAAAAGAGTCTAAGTCCATGTGTTGTACCAGTATTGCTTGTACCAAAGAAGGATGGGAAGTGGCGCATGTGTTGTGATTGTAGAGCTATCAACAACATCACAATCAAGTATAGACATCCCATTCCTAGGCTTGATGATATGTTGGATGAATTGCATGGAGCACAAATATTTTCAAAGGTAGATTTAAAAAGTGGCTATCACCAAATAAGAATTAAAGAGGGTGATGAATGGAAAACTGCCTTTAAGACCAAGTTTGGATTATATGAATGGCTAGTTATGCCTTTTGGTCTTACAAATGCTCCAAGCACATTCATGAGACTTATGAATCATGTCCTTAGGGATTTCATTGGGAAGTTTGTAGTTGTCTACTTTGATGACATCTTGGTATATAGTCAAAATTTGCAAACTCATGAAAATCATTTGAGAGTTGTTTTAACAATTCTTAGAAAACACAAATTGTTTGCAAACTTTGACAAGTGTACTTTTTGTGTTGATAGTGTCATATTTCTTGGATTTGTGGTCACCAAAAATGGGGTTCATGTGGACCCAGAAAAAATAAAGGCCATCCAAGATTGGCCTCCTCCAAAGAATGTAGGAGAAGTAAGGAGTTTCCATGGGTTGGCAAGCTTTTATAGAAGATTTGTTCCTAACTTCTCTAGTCTTGCTTCACCCCTCAATGAGTTGGTGAAAAAGGATGTTACATTCTATTGGGGGGAAAAACAACAAAAGGCTTTTGAGCTACTCAAAGAGAAGCTCACACAAGCACCCATTCTAGCTTTGCCAAATTTTTCCAAAACTTTTGAGCTAGAATGTGATGCTTCAGAGTTTGGCATAGGTGCAGTATTATTACAAGAAGGACACCCAATTGCATACTTTAGTGAAAAACTTCATGGTGCCTCTTGTAATTACCCCACCTATGACAAGGAACTCTATGCACTTGTGAGGGCTCTTCAAACTTGGGAACATTACCTTGTTGCCAAGGAGTTTATCATTCATAGTGATCATGAATCACTTAAGTATTTGAAGAGTCAACACAAGTTGCAAAAGAGGCATGCTAAGTGGTTAGAATTCATTGAGCAATTCACTTATGTTATTAAATACAAGAAAGGAAAATCCAATGTGGTGGCTGATGCTTTATCAAGGAAAATTAATCTTTTAGCCACATTGGGAGCTCAAATTCTTGGATTTAATAACATTCTTGAGTTGTATTCACATGATCCTGATTTTGCTCATATCTATGAGGAATGTCTCAATAAATCACAAGGGGGATTCTATGTGAGGGAAGGGTATCTTTTTAAAGAAGGAAAAATTTGCATTCCCCAAGGCTCACATAGAAAACTCCTTGTCAAAGAGACACATGAAGGAGGATTAATGGGGCATTTTGGGGTAGACAAGACCCTTGGCATGTTGAAAGAGAAGTTCTTTTGGCCTCACATGAGAAGGGATGTCCAAAGACATTGTTTTAAGTGCATTACTTGTTTAGAATCAAAGTCTAAAACAATGCCTCATGGACTTTACACTCCTTTGCATGTTGCATCAACCCCTTGGGAAGAGATAAGTATGGATTTTGTGCTAGGACTTCCTAAGACTTCTAGGGGTTTTGATTCTATCTTTGTGGTGGTGGATAGATTTAGTAAAATGGCTCATTTTATACCTTGCCACAAAGTAGATGATGCAAGCAACATAGCAAAGTTATTCTTTAGAGATGTGGTCAAACTTCATGGGCTACCTAAAGTAATAGTTTCGGATAGAGATACAAAATTTCTTAGTCACTTTTGGAGGACCTTATGGTCTAGATTAGGGACTAAGTTATCTTTTTCTACTACTTGCCATCCTCAAACAGATGGTCAAACTGAAGTAGTCAATAGATCTCTTTCCACTTTACTAAGGGTAGTTCTTAAAGGAAATCACAAATCTTGGGATGAGTACCTACCTCACGTTGAGTTTGCATACAATAGAGTAGTTCATGGAACTACTAAATTGTCTCATTTTGAGGTTGTTTATGGTTTTAACCCTTTGACACCCATGGATTTAATACCCCTTCCAAATTCTATTGATGTTGTTCATCAAGATGGGGTATCTAAATCTAAGTTTATCAAAGAATTACATCAAAGGGTTAGAAACCAAATTCAACAACAAAATGAGAAATATGCCAAGCAACATAATAAGGGCAAGAAAGAGTTAATCTTCAATGAAGGAGATTTAGTTTGGGTTCATCTTAGAAAGGAAAGATTTCCTCAACTAAGAAAATCCAAACTCAATCCTAGAGGAGATGGACCTTTTAGAGTGATAAGGAGGATTAATAACAATGCATATCAAATTGATCTTCCTCCTGAATATAGTGTTCATGCTACCTTCAATGTATCTGATCTTAAACCTTTTGTAGGTTATGAAAGTGAAGATGAAGACCCTATGGATTTGAGGACAAATCCCTCTCAAGAGGGAGGGGATGATACAAGAAGGCCTAGCACCATAGGACCTATCACAAGAGGGATGATCAAAAAGCTTCAAGATGAGCACTCTCCCAAAGGTCAAGTACTCTTTGCTATTTTTGGATGGAAGATTGGAGACCAAGGAGATGTTATCAAAGTGCCAAAACATGGAGAAGGGTAAAATGGACTTTGGCTACATAAAGATGGGGGTGCACATAGTATCATAGGGGTAGCATTAGCATAGCTATTTCCACTTATGTATAGCTATTAGACCACGTGAATCATAAGGCTTTCTAGAAGCCATTCACACTTTGCACATGATTGATGAGGTGGCATTAGATCCGTATTTTGTGGATCTCAGCACATCACATGCTTGGCCTTGAGATTGTGCTATAAAATCTCATTGGCAAGGCTTGTAATTCACTTTTGGAATAATATTGTTGAAACTCTGCTGAAATGATTAGCAAGTTCATCTCCAAGAGTCATCTTCATAGCTTGTCTCCCATTGCAACTTTATTCCACACCATGGAAGCCTTCTGAGTTGTGCTTCATTTCTCCAAGCTAACCTCCATCTCCCTTCACCATAGCTTCACTATTTCCGCTGCTTACCATCCAAACTTCCAGCAACCTCACATTGCCAAGAATCTCCAGATCTGTCTTGCCTCTGCCCTACACTGTTCCATTGGAGTGCATCAACCGTACTGCTCCATTCAGTCTCTTACCTCATGGATCTACAATCTACATCATACCTTGATGTATCACTTAACCACTTCATCAAACACTTTTCATTCTTTAATATACACAATCATAAGCAATATAAAATCATATAAAATATCTTATATATAAAACATCCTTTATGTAACTAAGACTTTTTCATTTTTTTATATTAATTATTTCAAAATAAACACATGTTACTTATGATAACTATGATTCTTTAATTTTTTTATATTAATAAGTACAAAATAAACACATGCTACTTAATAATTTAGATTCTTCTGTTCTTTTAGTTTCTTTTATATCAATTGGTCCAATTATTACTGTTTTAATATTAAAGTACCATGTAATAAGAATATCAGAAGAAGAGAGTGAAAAGAAGTTAAGTGAGTCAACGAGCCAACCCATTTAGCCCACCAACCCGTGGTGGGTCAGGTTGGGTTTGAATTTTTTGGGCGTTACTCCCTCCACCTCCTCATTTATCCCTTTTCATTTTTAAGATTAAAACTCACTCCCGCTCACTCCCACATACAAAATAAAACGAACATAGACATCCAAAATAAAACGAACATAGACATTCGTTTTCTCCACATAATATTTTTATTAATAATTAATTCTTTGTAAACAAAATATTAAAGACCATTTATTATATTGAAAACCCTCCACCTTCGAAGCACAGGTAAGCCACACCTTCCCAGTTATAGTGGTGTTCCCATCAGTTGTACCATAAATTTTTAGTTGAAGAACAAGCACCCCACCACCCACCACCCTCTGGTAAAAACTTTAAAGTGGAGAGAGAATATTTGAATGAAGGAAGAGGAAGCAACACGTCCAAAATCTTAGTGTTACATTTATTTATTACATTCCCAATAGTGCATTTTAATTTCACAGAGAGAGAATTACCCTTTTTCTTCACAAGACTCTCTTTCATTGCTCTCTTAACTTCCTTGCCTGAGCACTCCACCACCCCAAAACGCATAAACGAAAACCAGCAACAACAGCAAAAACAGAAACAGAAAACAGCTTATTCATGGGATCAAATCAAGAACCTCTTAACCTGCAAGCAGATGGAAGGGTCGAGGGTTCATGACCCTTCAAAAGGGTACTCAAAGATAGGATCTTCTTAGAGCTTCAAAGACGTTGTTAATGGGAACACACGTGTTGTGCATAGGTCGATAACTCTTCGCCGGAGAGTAGCTCTCTAGGTCAGGAAACCGGTTTACTCACCAGGAAACCGGCGACCACTTCTACACGGTCCACAGCCGCAAAATCAAACGCTGGAACAACCTACACGTCATCATCATCTTCCAGGGAAAATCTATGATAAATACATGCAGGCTACAGACAACATGGTAGACGAAGCACCTCTTAGACGACCAACGATCGAACGATCTGTAGCCCGCACCACGAATGCCAACCACTGTCGTACCACCGAAACATCACCGCACACAGGAACAGGGCACACCATCGCACCACACCACCGCATCGCACCTACGGAGAGCAAAGCAAAGTTTGAAAAGTTTAGATCAGAATGAAAAGAGTCACGGAGTTGGGAGAACAAGAAGCGGATCTCAGGAGGTGCTACTGTTGTGAGAGTAAAAGCGGATGCCAATACGGGGGAGGTGGGTATGTGAGAGTAAAAGTAAAGTTAATAGGGTTAAGGCTCACTTTAAGTACATTAAAAGTAAAAAGAAAAAAAAGTAAAAAGGGTAAAAAAGTAAATAAAAAGGATATTATTGTAATAAAGAAAAAAAGCAAAAAAATTGGGGAGGTGGAGGGAGTAACCCTCGAACTTTTTTCACTCGCCAATAAATGAGCTGGGTTAGGTTGGCTCACTAAGTGGTCAACCCGTGATGGGTCGGGCCTAGTTACCTGTTTTGATAGCTTTAATGTTTTCTTGGCCATTTGAAAAAATATTTTCCAAAAATGTCACTATTCCCTATTCCAATTCTTTATTTCTATAACTAATTTATTTTTTCATCATTCCTTTTTATCTTATCGAATTGGTATATCTCTATATAAATGTTAATCCATAGATAAGTAAGATATAGTTAACTTATACATTTATTTTGGTTTTAAATTTAGATACAGTTAACTTTTCAACCATCAGTAATGCATGAATATCTCTATTGTTGATTGTAGACGTTAAAATTTTTGCAATTGTTTTTAAAAGTAAAGTATACTCTCTCCATTTTTAAACTTTTAAAAATATATGAACTAAATTTTAAATTTTTTAAAATTATAGTTTAGTCTCTAAAAATAAACACTTTAAGTTGTTTCAAATTATGGGACTAAAATTTTTATTTTTAAAAGTTAAAGTTAGTTCTTTTCAATTATATAGACTATATTATGGAAAACTTAAAAGAAAATTATAAAAAATAAATTATATATGTTTCATATAACTAATCATAAGAACTAATAAAACTTAAGAAATTATGCTGACCACAACAATTTAAATTCATTAAAAGTACTTTAGTTTATGACAATAATCTATCTTGACTAGTTAAGGACAAAATTGTCCAAGTCAATAAAACTATATTATAGTGCGAAAAGGAAGGACACATACAATAAAGAGTTGGATTTGTTTTATTTACATATTTAAAAATTAAAATCAAAACACATAATTTTCTTCTCTAAGTTTTAGTTAATTCCCATGGAAGATTCAGAGAATCCTAATCAGAGTCTTTATTCCTAATTTTGGGTTCTCTTCCTTCATAGCCAAACCCAATTTTGGGTTTTTCTCCTTCTCTGTTCATTCTTTCTCTCGGACAAAACTGAGACTCTTCGTCTCACACGGATTAAGGGAGCACGAGCACCCACCTTTGTCTTCTCCTTTCTTTCTTTTCGTTCGGAAACTTCTCCTTCCCTAAATCATCTTTGGCCTTGCTTCGTTTCACAAGCTGGAGGCTCTGTTTTCTCCTATCTCTTCCTTGGGTTCTGGCGTGGTGGTTATAGGGAAGAAGGGCTCGAGTTCGTTGAACCAAGCGCGACAAAGGCACAGTGAGGGCGTTCTCGTAGCGGTGGGAATCGCGGAAGCCTCTTGGTTCAGAGCTCACAGTGGGTGGAGTGTAGACAGTGTCGCGATGGCGGGCGCAGGCGGCATCAACGTGTTGCGAGAGGTACCGGCGCAGGCGGCAACGACATGTTGCGAGAGGTACCGGCACGGTAGCGGAGTGCGTCTTGTTTCCGATCTGGAAATTTTTGGGTTTTTGGAATTTGAAAACCTCTAGGATTTTGTCTTGGAATCTCATTTCTATAATTGAGTTTGAAAGGAAGGATTTTTGGTTTCTTCATTGTCTCTTGAATTGTTTTTTTTTTCGTTTTGGATTCCTTTATTTCGCGGATTTGGGGTTTCACGGTGGTTGTTGGTGGGGTGGTTGTTGGTGGCTAGCGGGTGGCGTAAATGGAGATGGTGGTGGATGCCGCCATGGGTCACTGGGCTGGTGAGGGCAGCAACACTTAAATGTCTGATTATAAGACAAAGAGAATTAAAAATAATAAGCTTCTGATTCTAAAAATAAATTAATAAAAAGGAAATTGGAAATAACATTGCGTTTTGATTACATTTAAGATTTTTAAATATGTAAATAAAATAAATTTTTACACTAAACTTTGCCACAATAGTAAAAGTTGATAATCTCATCCAGCCACACACAATCAATTCTAACGTCATCCACCAATTTAACGGATTGATCCAATTTTTCACATTTAGGGACTTAATTGAGACATTTTACAAAACGAGGACATTGAGAAAACCTTACATAAATAGGGATGTTCTAAATGATTAAACCTTTAAAATATTTTAAACTAAACTTATTTAAAATTGAACTAAAAATTGTGAAAACTTAATACAACTTCAAGTTAAAATACATTAAACTAAAATCCTTTAACTTCAATTTTAAAAATATTTTAAATTTAAAAAAAAATTAAATTCAAGTCATGTTACGGTAACAGAATTTCTTCACATTAAAAATCTTATCATCATCTTGAGACGACTTACCCACTTTCGTTATTTCTTTTAAATCTATCCAATTTTAGTAATTTAAAAAAAATGCACGATTTTGATGCTTTTGCAAACATATTCATATCTACATGAAAGAAAAATTACTTATTCACCTTCGTCCATTTGAATAAAGGAAATGTTTCTTTTTACTAGTTACACCGTTATTAAAAAAATTTAATTTCTGTATTTGTAAAGGACGAGAGAGATTGATAGAAAAATAATAGATGTAAAGTGTGTCGATGTAAAATCAATAATAACTTTGAATAAATTAAGTGACCGATGAATAACTTCTTGTCCTTGGTTATCGTGACAATTAATCTACCGAAGAAGTGTGTATGATAGGAATATGGGGAATGGAAGGATCAGGGAAAACAACCATAGCCAAAGCCATCTACAATCGAATTTATCGTGAATTCATCGGTAAGAGTTTTATGGAGAATATTCGTTATGAAAGGTATGTTTATAGAATCAATCTTCTGAACGAAAATGAGTCACTATCGACCACATCCACACATATGATTGTTAGCAGCATTGTCCAAGTACCATGAACATTTGGCTTCTTTATCTTCACCTTTTAGTGTTAGCAACAAGGTTGGTTCTTCTTATTCATTAACTTATCTTGTGTCAGTTTGCATCAGAGACATTTAATTTCTTGAATGGTGTGGGATATAAAATATCTAAACTCTCTTTAAAAAGCTTAGAGACTACATCTAAAACATATTAATCTTTAATATTATTGCGTTACCTTTGAAAAATTGACTTCAATTCCTTCGATGGAGGTTGCATCTTCTTCTTTATCATCATCATCATCTTCATCCTTCTTAACATCGAAACCCCATTTCATACACGATGTCTTCATCAACTTTGGTGGAGAAGAAATCAGTCGAAGGTTTGTTTCTCATCTCCACTCTGTTCTCTTACAAGCTCAAGTCAAAACTTTTATTAGCCAGGAAAATCTGCATGAGCGAATGAAGCTGAAAGAGCATATGCGAGCAATAAGACACACTAAGATTACGATAATCGTTTTCTCCAAATCATACGCTGAATCTATCTGGTGTCTTCTTGAGCTCGAAAAAATCATTGAATGCCACGAAATATTTGGCCAAATAGTTGTGCCCGTATTTTACGAGATTGACCAAAATCAGGTGCATGATTTTGTAAAAGCGTTGACAGAATCTGCACACAAAATCTATTCAGAAGAACAAGTGGAACGTGTGTTGTTCAAGTGGGGGGATGCACTCACCACAGCTGCAGGAATGACTGGTTGGGATGTCAGATCTTTCAGGTAAACAAATGAATCCTTTCTAGTTTATTTGGTTTGAGAGTGAATGAAGCATAAGTTAAGGTTGTGATTTAATTTTGGTAACACGTTATCATTCATCTTGAAGGCATGATGCTGCACTTGTGGAGGTAATTGTTAGGCGCGTTAAGAAATTACTGGACTACAAAGACTTGTTTATTACCCAATATCCTGTTGCATTATTAGAGTCCCGCGTGGAAGACGTGATTAAATATATTGAAAATCAATCCACCAAAGTGTGTATCATAGGACTATGGGGAATGGAAGGATCAGGGAAAACAACCCTAGCAAAAGCCATCTATAATCGAATTTATCGTGAATTCATTGGTAAGAGTTTTATTGAGAATATTCCTGATGAAAAGTATGTTGCTTTGCAAGAAAATCTTCTTTCTGATGTCTTAAAATCCAAGTTGAAGGTGGGAGACGTTGGGATCGGAAGAATTATGATCCAGAATAAATTTTGTAGAAAGAAGTTGTTGATTGTGCTTGATGATGTAAATGAGTTTGGCCAATTGGAAAACCTATGCTGGAGTCCTGAATGGTTAGGTCAAGGAACTGTGATAATCATTACAACTAGAGATCTTTACTTACTGAAACAACTCGAAAATAGTTATGTTTATGAAAATGAATCACTTGAAGCAAAACCAAGAAAAGAATTGAAGGAACTTGCAAGAGACATAGTTGATTATTTTGGAGGATTACCGCTGGCTCTTCAGTTCCTTGGTTCCTATTTATGTGATAAAACAATAGAAGGGTGGAAAAGTGTATTGAGGAAATTACAAAGAATACCCCGTGATAATCTTCTGAACGTATTAAAAATAAGTTTTGATGGTTTAGGTGATACTGAAAAGGATATACTTCTGGATGTATGTTGTTTCTTTAAAGGCCAAGAAATAAACTATGTAACCGATATATTAAATGGGTGTGGACTACGTGCTGATATTGGAATAACAGTTCTCATAAAGCGTGGCCTCATAAAAGTTGAAAGGAACAACAAACTTCAAATGCATCCTTTGTTACAACACATGGGAAGAGAAATTATTCGTCAAGTATGCCCAGAGGAACCGGGGAAAAGGAGTCGATTGTGGTTGCAGGATGACGTAAAAGATGTACTGATACAGAATACTGTAAGAACATTATTTATATGATTTTGAAAGTCTTTTCTTTTTAAATGTAATGCATGTGTTGTTAACTTGTTAAACTCAACGTTAAGTATCAATAATGAACATACGAGTGATCTCTTCAACATACGAGTGATAAATTTGAAGGATTGCTGATCTCTTCAACATACGAGTGTCTTGTTCAAGGTACACCCATCCATTGCTGATCTCTTCAACATACGAGTGATAAATTTGAAGGATTGCACAAGTCTACGCTATCTTCCAAGAGAGGTATATAAGTTAAGATCTTTAAAAACTCTCATCCTATCTGGTTGTTCGAAGCTTGACCATATAGATATAGCAGAGGTGAAATCCTTGGTAAATATAATTTGCTTAGAACAAAACTATGAAACAAACATTGATGAATTGTAAGCTAAAAGAATATATATCAGATATAAATCCCAACGTGAATTTGAAGGATTGTTGGTAAATATTTGTTGTTAGGCTATACTTAGCATGTATTTGTTGGTAGACCAAACTTTAGGAGGATAATAACAATCAATTTGGGAATCTCAATTTGTTTCTTTTACTTTCAACTCATATATTATTTCTCTTTCAGAATTTTATTTCCTCTGTTTTACTTTGCTACCTAACATTATTCTATAAAACAACAATTGGTAAGATAAGAAAGTTATTCAAATTAGGATGAACGATTATAAAAATTATGTTATTACCAAGCCTTATTATTGCACGTACATTACTTTATTATTACTCCTTTCAAGAAGCCTTATAAATGTATTTTGTAATAATACCATCTTACTATTCTCTTTATGTTTTCTTGGCCATTTGAAAAAATATTTTCCAAAAATGTCATTATTTTCTCTATTCCAATTCTTTATTTCTAGAACTAATTTATATTTTCATCATTCTTGTTTATCTTATCGAATTGGTATATCTCTATATAAATGTTAGTCCATACATAAGTAAGATAGCTGCTCTATACATTTATTTTGGTTTTAAAATTGCATACAGTTAACTTCTTCAACCATTAGCAATGCATGAATATCTCTATTGTTGATTGTACACAGTTAAAATTTTTGCAAATTCTTTTAAAAGTAAAGCATACTCTCTCCATTTTTTTTAATTTTAAAAATGTTTAAAAATATATTAACTAAATTTTAAATTGTTTAAAATTATAGTTTAGTCTCTAACAATAAACCCTTTAAGTTGTTTCAAACTATGGGACTAAAATTTATTTTTAAAAGTTAAAGTTAGTTCTTTTCAATTATATAGACTATATTATGGAAAAGTTATAAGAAAATTATAAAAAATAAATTATATATGTTTTCTATAACTAATCACAAGAACTAATAAAAGTTAAGAAATTATGTTGACCACAACAATTTAAATTCATTAAAAGTACTTTAGTCTATGACAATAATCTTGACTAGTTGATAAGGACAAAATTGCATAAGTCAATAAAAATATATTATAGAGATTAAGTATTAGATGAAATAATAATTATTTTATATGCTTTAAGTGAAATCATCTATTCATCTTAAAAGGAGAACTTATAAAAAAACATACAATTTAGGATTTGGTAAGAAGAAACCAAACTCCATAATGTTCATCACTACCTTCCGATAAGTTTCTTTGTGTAAAAAAAAGGCCCTAAAATAAAAATTACAATTCGTGCAAAGAAAGGAAATATACAAAGACCTAAGAAATATAGTGCAAAAATGAAGGACACATACAATAATGGGTTATCAATTGTTGTTGATTCTAGAAAAAAAGAAAGAGCACAATGTTTCAACGTAGATCAAGATCGCTAGAAGAGACTATAGTTAAATGAAAAAGAATAAAAGATTGAAATAAAGAAAAAGAAAAAAGAGAAAAAAATAAAAAAAAATCCGAGAATGGAATTAAAAATTTTGTTTAATATTGTTTTATGTATTAACATTAAAAGAATTAAAGAAATGAGAAGCTGAAAGAGATTGCTTGCTTCCCAGGATGAAAAAAACTGATAAAAATTGGACATTGTGCCCCAATTTTTTAAGAATAACTTTAATATTTTCTTCCTATTCTTCCATTATGGCATATGAGTGATTCTGATGCATGATACGAGAACAATGATTTCAAGGAGTTATTTATGAATATGAAAACATAACAAAAGGTTAAATAAAAACAGGATACCAGACCACTTTTTTTATTTTGATAACTAAATATCTAACATGGCAAAAGCACAATTTTGGTGTAATGGTTTTTTTTTAACCATCGAAATAAGATAAATTTAAAAAAAAATCACGAAAGTGTATAAATTATTTAAGGTGACATAATTTTATTATAAAAAAAAAGTCATATGAAAATAACACATCTTTAGTTTAGAATACTTTTAAAATTAAAGTTAAGTTGACAACTTCATTTCAAAATAGCTTAAACTATGATCACTTAAAATTGAACTAAAATTTTAGAAACTTCTTAAGTTAAAATACAATAAACTAAAATTTCATTAACTTAACATAACTTCACATTTAAAAATAATTTAAATTAAAATCATGTCACGGTAACACAATTTCTTTATGTTAAAAATCTTATCACCTTAACACGATTTATCCATTTTCGTTGTTTCTTTTAAATCTATCCAATTTTAGTAATTTAAAAAAATAAATTACACCATTTTGATGCTTTTGCAAACTTATTCATATCTACATGAAAGAAAAATTACTTATTAACCTTCATCCATTTGAATAAAGGAAATGCTTTTTTACTACAGTTACACCGTTATTAAAAAAAAATAATTTTTGTATTTGTAAAGGACGAGAGAGATTGAAAGAAAAATAAGAGATGTAAAGTGTGTCGACGTCAAAATAATAACCTTGAATAAATTAAGTGACCGATGAATAACTTCTTGTCCTTGGTTATCGTGACATTGCACAAGTAATATCTCCGAAAAGACAACAAATCTTTAAAGGATAGGTTCAATATTTTGACAGGACAGACTAAAAAAAGTAGCCTCCACAAACACTGATATGCATACTACTATATTTACACAATACATGACATCAAACACATATATACACTTAATAAGATGGTGTTCAATAGTCAGTACGCCATGAAACAGCAAACAAAAGTAAAACAAACAACTTCGCCCACGCTTGCAGAATTCAACATCCTGCTGCATTGCTGAACAGATAAAACTACCACATGAACTTAATTTGTGACATAATATTTTGTTAGTCTACCTTGTAAGCCCAACCATGCTTGTCCAAGAATGCCTGAACCGCTTCCTTAATGGCCAAGTTTGGCACTAACTGTGATTGATCAAGTGGTTCCCGCGTGATTGGGTCGAATTTACCCACCTGTATAAGAAAGTTGAAGGATTGCATATGGGGTTCATTGAAATGGAAAACATTCAATAAGAAGAAACAAGAAAATCAGGTTACCTTCTGCAGGTGTTCAAGAATCACTGCTCTCTCATATGTAAGCCCACTTGGAGTGATTACAGGATCATGAAAAATGTCGAGTGTGATTCTGCAACATAAGTAATCTGGCACCTATAGACTCAACAAGCCATTCTGTGTGATTAATAACATGGCAATTTCCAGGGCACCACAAAGGAAGATTTGATGAAGATTAAGAAAACAGAAGGCTTGTACACACCTCAGTAGGTGTATCGGCTTCTGCAGCTATATTGAAGACTACTTCTAAAGCCTCTAATTGTTCCGAATGGGAAGTAGTAGGATCATCTACAAATCCTTCTGCTTCGGAGAATTCCAGAAAATGTTTTTCCTTCAGAGCAGACTCGCAAGCTTCTCTGAGACATTTAACACATTTTATTACAACACACTTGACATGGACACTAAGTAATAATTAATCACTACACAATAAATAAATGATACCGGCAAACTAAATCAAATTAATAACAAATATGTTAAGAGACAATAGTACTTCAAACACTGCTAGAAGACCCCCAGATAATAGGTCTGACAATCACCAGAAAACATACTTCAGGCTCTGCAACTTCCATGCTCGTTTCGAAGATGATCGCTCCCACTCATGGTATTTAGCCTTTGCAAGCTCTTGCCATATTTCTTCTACCATATAGCCCTTGGGATTGGCACCTCTCCCGAGATCCAAAGCCTTAATTATGATCACAAACAAAAGCAGAATCATCAGGCATTTGAAATGAAAACAAAACGGGTAAAATGACTGTTTGTATCTCAGAAAAGCACAGTATAGAGTAGATAATCAGGAAAGTTATATTAATTAGCTGTGATATCAAACTTAAAAGATAGAAGCACCATGTTAGCTCTGTAGGTAAGCTGAAATTTAGACAATCTGACTTATTAGTCATTTTCAATACAGCGAAAATACCAGTGAGGTAAATTAGTATCTATTTTTCTTTTGCTTCCCTCCCCCCTCCCTCTATCTATATATACAGACATGGTTATAGAAATCTGATGCAGCAACAACAATGTTGTTTTGCAGGTTGTGTCGTTGAAATTGTGTAGTAATTACAAATAGATACAACCAGTTTTTCCTATGTCATTGTTTTGTTATTAATTGTATCTCTGCATATTTATTAATTGTATTTTGCATGTTCATATGTCTTATATACTTAAGTATAAGTTACATTTCTTAATGTTTATGAATCTTACTAGAGTACATAATTCGTCCCTATTCAAAATATAAGCTCTATTATACATAATTTGTCACTATTCAAAATATAAGTTCTCTTATACATAATTCATATCTCGATTCAACTACCACGAATAAAATTATTAATAACAAAAAAAAATTATCATCATACTTTTCACTTGTTTTCACTCTCTTTCACTCAATCAAAACAGCCTCATTTTCCGTCTTCTTTCCTTCATTTCTTTCATCTTCCACTCCCTCACTTTCCATCATTTAATCCAAACAAAGCTTAAAGCTAGATTGATGGCTAAAGGATAAGGTTGTATGGTGATACTTCTCATATAGTAAAAATGACTATTGCCCAACTCTTCTTTGCCAGAACAGTTATTCATCATTGGTCACTTCATCTATTGGATATTAAAAAAAAAAAAAAAAAAAAAAAAAAAATCTTCATGGTGATCTGGAGGAGGAAATTAACATGCAGCAACTTTCTAGGGTTATAGCTCAAGGAGAGTTTGGGTTGGTTTGTAAATTGTGTTGGTCTCTATCATTTGAATCTTTACTATCATACTCTACTGGAAAATGTCTTTTATCTATTTGTTTATGTTCATGACATAGTCATTACAAGGAATAATACGGCTAAAATCTCTCAAATAAAGAAGCATTCATGCAATCAGTTCGATTTAGGCAGTAGATCAAGTTTCTTGCTCCTTTCTTCGATTTAGGCTTTTGTAAAACTATGTCCATAAAAACCAAGCCCTAAAACCAACTTTTCTACAACCCCCACACTAATAATAGAGGAAAACACCTTGGCTAACCTGACATTAGTGCATCTTCAACCTCTAGCACAAAATTTGTGTCCTCTCTCACCTGAGCCTCAAAAGAGTTGCATGAACCACTGAACCAGAGGTCTTCTCCACCAGGCTTGCAGTTCTCTGACTCTGTTTGGTTCCTCTGCTTTTGCTGCTCTGTTCATGTGGTTCATTGGTTCTCTTTATATGGACAAAATGAGGATTTCTTACAGGATTACGATTTTAATTGCGATGATCTACTTTAGTGGTTTAGTCTTACAGTATTTTAAGTTGCTTTGTTTGTTTGTCATCTATGGCTTGTGAGTTTCGTATGGGGCCTAGCCATTGACTTCCATATACTTATTCATCTATGACTATAAATTTAAGCTTAATTTAACACTTGGTGTGTTATAAGCCTTTTTCTCTTTCTTATGTTATGCTATATGCATATATATGAATTTTATATATCTTGTAGAATCTTACACTTAATATTACGATTCCACAATTTTGTATCTCCTTTAAGTCATAATAGATCTCGAGTTTAACCACCTTGACAAGCAATTAAAAACTAAATGATTTCTTGCAGCAGATATACTATAACAAATTAACAAATGTGAAAGAAACACACAGAAAAAGTGTTTAATGTAAACAAACCTTCTCCAATTCTTTAATTCCCTTGGCAGATTCTTGTCTCCGTAGTAATGCTAGCCCCAACATATAGTGGGCCTGAAATGTTAACAAAAAGAATTCAGGGAGAAACAAGACAATCAACAAACACTGATTAACAATGAAGAAAATAAATGATCAACAGGCAACAAATAACAGATATATAATATAGCCGCCAACAGCTTCCACCAACAAAATGGTTTTACAGAATTGCATACAACTCTAATGCAAACCATTACAAAGTAAATATCCCAGGATGAAAATTAATATCCCAGAAGTGCATACTTCTTCCCAAGTTAATACAAATGGTACACACACACATGCACATACATTCATATACATGGACATTCCATTCTACCAAAAACATTAGTTCCAGATTGTGACATGATAGGAACCCGGAAATAGTTAGGCCCAAACCCAAAATATCTAAGGTGTATGTTAGACAAAGAAGAAATGGCAAAGTAAGGGATCAAAATGGCAACAGAGAGAATGAGAAGAATCCTTCCATGTAACAAACTGCTGAGCTGGCACAGTAGGAAAGGAGTGATTCCAATGTATGGATATAGGGCGTGGAAAGATAGTGGGGGAGGAGGAGGGCTGGAATTGGCTGGGAATTGGGAGAGACTAGACACTCTCTAACTGTCTAGAGATACTTTATACTTGCTTTACAAATCTGTAGTCTCTTC
Organism: Vigna mungo; assembly: GCA_036885675.1. Lineage (NCBI taxonomy): Eukaryota > Viridiplantae > Streptophyta > Magnoliopsida > Fabales > Fabaceae > Vigna > Vigna mungo. The sequence continues at coordinate 23,419,979 of CP144698.1, forward strand.
CCTGGGATATGCAATCTGTTTTCTTTACTAATAAAGTGAATATTCAGCTATAGTGTGCTTCCTTATTTCTGGTATCTATCATGATATAAGATGAGTACTGTTGAATACTAGCTAGCCGATTTCTCCAGCCAAAAATGACAGTTCCCAAATGTCTTTAGAGTAGAACTTTGAAGGAAATGCTCCTGCCCTTCCTCTAGCAAAGTTGCTCATCCTTTTTTGGTTCCTAGTCCTCTATCTGTTGTAAATGCTCAACCTCTTTTCTATCTTCGTGCAGTGTTCTAATTTTTTCTTGCTTTTTAACTTCATTGGCCATCTTCTCTGTCCTCCTCAGACATGAGCTCACAATATTATCCAAAAAACAAAAATTAATTTTAGCGCTTTTGGTGTTATTGCCTATTGTGATTATTGATCATGGGTGTCTTCCATTTTGAGATTTTTTCTATTTTTCAGCCTTTATATTTGGTTAAGATAACCGATTTTATTAGTACCATACAGCATTCACCATAGCAGTCATCCTGCTACAGCAATTTTAGTGTTGGCCATTCCACACCACTATTCAGGATTGAAAACTATAATTTATTTTGAAATGTAACCAAGAAAACTAATTTATTTCTATTTCTACATCTAGGCTGAAGATTTATGTATCAGAGCACCATAATTGTGCTATCAATGTTAACACAGAGAACTACCACTCATTATATAAAGCCCCAATACTTTATAACTCATAAGTTAATGATACAGGTAATAATCAATGTGGATACAAGGATTTAGGAAATTCTTACAAATACAAGATATGTTACAGCCTAAAAACATTCTCATAAATTAAACAAGCATATTTTATATAAATGCACAATATTTGTACAGAGACATTGGACACTGAAATTTTTTCATTAAAACATAAATAAGTATATCGGTGGATGATGATCACAACATTTAAAACATTGGAATCTTAACAAAAATCTCAAATTATATATCTTTCCTCTATATAGGTGTCTACCATTTACTATAACTGTAACGACAAAGATGAAAAGGAATTCAAATAATCAAAGTGATATCCCAAATGCATGGATGATTAAAAGTTCAACAAATAAATAAAATAGAGAAGAAAAACACTATCATGTGCATATTCCCGTCAAATATGCATCTGTCACCAATCTTTGCATATTTTTAGTATCTAGGTTTCACAGCTCATATTTCAAGAATCCATGGCCATCATGAAGTATTGAAAGCCATGGATCATGAAGCGCATACACATCTATTTAAAAGAAGTCTGAACTCTATATGATTGCCTACAACTTACAATAGCTTTAAGAATAGAAATGGAAAGGCATCCAAATTAAAAAAAAAAAAAAATTACCAAAATCATATCCCAGATGCATCAATCAATAAGTTTTAAAAGAGTGAAAAATAATCACAGTGCACAATGCTATCAAATATGAATCAATCTTTGCCGTTTTCTTTTAAGTATATTTTATCTGCCATTAACTATATCTTTAAGGACTCAGGAGAAGGAAATCAAATTCATAGACCAGATGCACCTATCACCGGAGGTTCAAAAACAAATGGAAAATACTATCACACAAGTATTATTATCAATCCATCCAGCTATATTTGCCATCTTTTAAGTATCTAGGCTTAGTAATTCACAGTTCAATGCTCAATGACAAACATGAAGTTTGCAAGCCATAAACTACCAAGCACAAAAACATCCATCATATCATCTATCTCAGCCAAGACATAATGAAATGTAGCCCACTCAATTCAAAAAATGAAAAAAAAAGAATTCCACGTTCTTTCTTAAAAAGTGGGTTTAGGAAGATTAACTCAACCTATAAATCTTCGTTTAAGGTGAGGTTTTCACTCACTACTATATTTTAGCTATACCTTTGAACAATGTTAGATCTCCAATCCAACCCCAATGCCAACATTTTAAGCTATTTGTGACTGATCTAAGAACCACTTATATTGAGTGACGGTTCAACAAACTTCATTAGAATAGGTTTTGATACATCTTATAGAGGGGAGTTTAGGCCTAATTGTAAGATGACATTTGGTTTCACTTATATGCTCTATTTTAGTCATATTTCTAGACTTGTAAGAATCTCCAACACACTTAAATCATCAAATGAACCTACAGTGAAACCACGTAAGCTAAATAACTAACCAATACGCGCACTATAAAAGGAACTACAAAACCACAAGGAAAATTAGTAACAAAAACCTTGACTGAATTGCTGTCCAGCTGAATTGCCTTCCGAGAATCTTCCTCTACTCTCTCCCAGTCACTACAACCAAATCAAACACATTAACAAAAACCATTCTAAAAAATCGCATTGCAGTCTCTAACTTTCCGAAAGATTACGCGCAACAAATTAAATTTAATCCATAAACAAGCGCGAAACAAAAAGGTCACACGTACTTGCGCTTGAGATGGCACAGCGCGCGATTCGTCCAATAAATCGGAACATTAGGGCACAGCGTAATCGCCTTCCAACCAAACAAGAAAAAGATTAACTTTAATTAATTACTCAAATTGCTGTTAACGATAACTCCAGAAGAAGAAGAAGAATACCTCGGTGTAAGCGTCGATGGCAGCCCCAAAACGGTCTTTCTTGAAGTAAGTGTTGCCGTTAATTCGGAGTTGCTCAGCTTGTTTGGCCGCCGCAGCGTTTGGTCCCATTTCGCCCAATTTTCTCTCTTTCTAGAAAATTCTATCGCTCGATAATGGATGCATACAAATAGTGTGTTAAATGCGTGAAAATAAAATTATATAATAAATAAAAAAGTTTGTGGTTATGTTTTTAGATTGGTGGGTTATGGAGAGAGAATGGGAAATGATCCAGAATTTTCCAGGGATTGAAGAAGGAGGAGCGAGGGAAAAGAAACAAGAAAGAGGAAAGAGGTAACACAAAGAACAACGTGTTGAGGAAGGTGTCGCTGTTGACTCACTTGAATTTCTCTGTCAAAAGAATAATAATTGCAAGGTTTGGTCTCATTGGGCAGATGTTAGATACACAATTTTGGATTTCTTCTGCTGTCAAAATATAATAGGATAATTTTTTTTCTTTTCGAAATTTTTTATCTAATTTAATCTTTCCATTTAAACATATGTAAATTTAATATTTTAATCAAATTTTATTAAATTTATTTTCATCAAAAATTAAAAGAAAAATTCAATCCTGTGTAATAATAACACTAATGTCTCAAAAATACTTTTTATTATTAACAGTTAAAATCTATCAAAGTTATAAATAAAATGAAAGTGCATTTATACATTATTTAAGAAACAACTTATATTGTGATCTCATCATATTATTAAAGTTAGTTATTTGTGTTTCCAAAACACAAAAAAAAAATATGAATAAGTTATTAAACATGTGCAAATAAATTATAAAATTGATCAAAGAATTAGATAATTGGTCAACAAAAATGATTAATAAGAAGTCGTTTTTATTTTTTTTACAAATAAATTAAAAAATCTAAAATGTGTGACATGAGCTTCTTATTTTAGATCAATGTAATTGAAACTTTTTTTTGTTGTATTTGTATGTATGTATATCAACAAATTAATAATTTTAGGATAAATATTTAAAATTTTATTTTATTTGCATAATAATTTTAAATTTATTAATTTTAGTTTAACTTGGTTAATAATTTAAATAATTGATATGTATTTGGTATTTAATAATTTATTAAAAAGAATAATAATTTAAAAGCAGTTAAAATTATTGTATTAATTTATAAATTTTTATTATATTAAAAGGAAAATATCTCAAACTTATTATGAGAATTGATTATATATTCTAAATTTATATTTTATTAGTTCTTTTTTGTATCTTCTTGTATTTCCTTTTTCTCCTAAGTATATTATTGTTTGGAAACATTTCTGAGTATGTTTGAGTTTTCCCCACTGCGTCAATTATCTTATATTCACCAATTGGATTGTATAATTGTAAGATGTAATTGGGGATTTAGAATATACAAAACTTGATCGGTGCGGTATTTGAGGAAATATTATAATGTCTTATATTAAACTCTAATTAACATGAGGGAAAAAAAGAAACTAAATTGTTAAAAACTGTCTTAACATAACAGTTTAAAATTTTTGACATTAAAAAATTTAATTTTTTCAACTAGATCTCCTTAATTAAAATTTTCAAATTTTATTTTCTACTCTTACAGTTATGAATTTTCAACATATAAGACCATCTTCAATTTTGTTTTAACTCTTTAAATTAATATATCCAACACAAAAATAAATAGTTTAATACCAATTCTTAATCATTGCATAAAGTAAATAAAACTTTAAATAAATTTTCATTATAAACTCCTCTTTTATCAATCACATTGTTCCAAGAGCATTTGCATTCTTATCTAAGTTTCCGTATAACCTACATAATATATGATCATCACCAAAAATAAACAAAGCAAACAAATGTATGGATGAGCTAACTGAATAAACATTAACACTAATACAACAGTTATATCTCATATGTTAGGTCCTTATCACAATCATATCATATCATATAACATTAACACATAGTAAGACTATAATAAGCAATACAATGACAACCCACACATCCCCTTTATAAGGAACCATGATCAGCCTATTAGCTCTACACAACCTGCTCACTAAGACAACCTGGCCAGTACCAACCATCTTTATAAACATATGTTTTCTTCCAAACTTCACTACATTATCCCTGTATACCAAAACAACACAATTTGAGTGGTCCTCCATCGTAGATTTGGACCTATCTCCCCTTCTTCTCAAGCTGCTCATATCAGCTCTAAACTCAGCATGAGCCGAAACCCTACAAGCGAGACATTCATCCCTTTTTACCCCTACGCAAGAGGAAATGGCAACACTTGAATCTCAGTCCCTTTTGAAGTTGCAGGAAAACACTTGAAGGGGGGTTGAATAGTGTTTTCATAACTCTTTCTGTGGCTATAAGTCTAATCGTGATGTATATTATACTTATGAGTTAGTTGTGCTCCGTCTACAAATGTTATTCTGTTAAGTTCATTTATAGGACCAACTCAAACTCATTACCCAAGAAATTTGTAGGCAGCAACCCTTTGAGGATGTTAACGCTTGTTAAAGATTTGCGAGACACAAGATCACTTTCTTTCAGAACTAATCGTCTACAAGGAAAATTATATAACACAAGTAATTTTTATACCGGTTCACTCGTTAGAGCTACGTCCAATTGCGTTTCATTAAATGTTCAATGAAGTAGAGTTGAGTATATATACATATACATATATGCCTTATTAATAAGTTAGTGATCTTGGTTGTCCAAGGTGGTGTTATATGATATGAATAAATTAGTAAAATTGGTTGTGTTAGTTTAATACTTTTGGTGAAAATTAAATTGTATGGTTGAAATATTTTAAAGGATGTATCATTTCGTCAATTTGATTTCTCTAAAAATTTTAAACCACTTCACTTTGTGTAAACTAAGGAATGTGTATAAGAGGGTTAGAGAGCCAAATTTATCATATGATGTGTGTATGAGTTTCTGGTTTTATGTAGACTTGTAAAGTAAGTTAAACACTTACTGAGTGAGAGTAAAAAATAAAATCATAAAAAGCTCCAGACCCTTTCATTCACTAGGTGAGTTAGAGTTCGCTGGACGAGCTTGATTAAACAAGTTCCCAAGGCTTAAGTCATGGGGCAAGCAACATAGTCCCTAGGTGAAAACCATTTTAGAAAATTGTAGATGCATAAAAAAAGTGAGGTCACGAAGCAAGCTTAGCCTTGCTAGGAAAGTTTCAATGATTTTAGTCCTAGTGATTGAGTTGTTGAGCGAGTCACCTTTTCGCTAAAGAAGTATACTATAAGGGTAACCTATTAAGTGAAGATGTATGAAACACAAGAAAAACTCAAAAGGGACGAGGGGGTTGAATAGAGGTTTTCAAAAACCTTTTGCAAACATATAACAATTCAGTTATAAATTCATTTGACCATTATGACAGTTCAGGCTATTAAATGAAATGGATTTAAACAAAGTAAATTGATTTAACCAATTATACAACTTATGTAATTGATTAATCCTATACTTAAGCACATTTTCAATCCAATTTTCATTTTAAACAGATCAATTCACTAATGAAACATAAATAGCATAACTTTTTGTTTTAATTGATTATACATCTTATGTAATTGATTACTATAGAGAAGTTTGCCCTTGTTAAGCATACAATAATATCAGGAGAAATCTAACAGATTATACACTTTGTTAAGTCAATTATTTCATCTAGAAATGATATATTCAATTTGTTTAAAGCATGATTTATTTAATATAAATGAATTCTCATATCAAGCACAAACAAGATACACATAAGACAATTGTTATGTCATTTGTTGTCCAAGAAACTATAAAATCATTCTTTTGTTCATCATAAAAAATATAGATATAAAAGATAGATTTAGCTTCCTCTATCAACAATATTATATTTTATTATTATTATCTAATAATAATATTTAATTATATCTAACAATATCTCAATATATCTTTTAATTTATAGTAGTATAATATTATCTAAGAATATAAACTAATATATAACAATATCTAATTATTATTTTTTTCTAATTGAATAATTATTCACCAAATCTTATTTTTAGAAAATATTTTAAAATAAAATAAATCCTTTAAATTATAGCTAACAAACCATTTTATATTCACTTAAAATATTTAACCATATTTAAATAGTTTTCTAGCTATAAAAAATTATAGGATTCCACCGCCACATAAAATTAATTCATAATATCTGTGAAATCTTTTTTCACAATATTGTTGTTGAAGGATAAAATTAGTTGCATGAAAAAATGGAGAGTGTTTTTTCTAACACGTCCTCATAAGTATCTTTTCCCCAAGTCAATTAATAAGTTATTTTGAACATTACATAATATTATATTCAATTATATATTTAAAACTCCGTAACCATAAATAAATGCATCCAATCATAATGCAAGTACCTCCTAGTGGCGATCGATTACTTCACCAAGTGGATCGAAGCGGAGGCCCTCGCGACAATCAGCGCCCGGAAAATGCAAAGCTTCATCTGGCACTTAGTATGCAGATTCAGCATCCCACAAAAAATCATCACTGATAACGTCGGCAATTTATCGACCGAACGTTGGAAGATTTTCTTCAGGAGTTGGGCATCAAGCACGTCACTAGCTCGGTCGAACATCCGCAAACTAACGGTCAGGCGGAAGTGGCAAACAAAGCCATAATCTCTGAGCTAAAAAAGCGCCTAGGGCAAGCTAAAGGCTTATGGGTTGAAGAATTACCTGAAATCCTATGGGCCTATCGTTGTACGCCGCACGGATCTACCGGCGAAACTCCTTTCAACCTTATGTACGAGACAGATGCCATGTTGCCGGTTGAAGTAGGGGAACCATCCCTCCGACAGAACATACAAGACATGAACCTCAACGACCAACAATTGAGGGTGAACTTAGACACTTTGCCTGAACGGCGCGAAACGGCCCTGATAAGAAATGAAGCTCAGAAACGACTCATTACTCGACGCTATAACACCAAAGTTAAGCCCCGCAACTTCACTGAAGGAGATCTGGTTTGGCGTAAACGAGGAGATGCTCGGAAAAACAAAACGCACGGCAAACTGGCCGATAACTGGGAAGGACCCTTCCGCATCAGGGAAGATTTGAAGAATGGGGCATACCGCCTAGAACACCTTGATGGGAAAACAATTCCCAACACGTGGAACGCAAACCACCTCAAGTTTTACTACAGTTAAAATTTCATTTATTAATTCATATATTGTTTTTGCCAACAATTTCATGTTTCCAGTACTTTTTTAATGAAGTATTCCAGTTCGACACAAAAGTATAATTTTCATATGCAACTATTTTATGACTTGGAACGAACAAATCCAGCCTATCGGCGGCCAACACATCCGCCAAGTCCTCTAGATTAACCAATCTAGAAACTCTACAGGACACAAAGTCCTCTAGATTCTCCAATCTAGAAACTCTACAGGACGCCAAGTCCTCTAGATTAACCAATCTAGAAAACTCTACAGGACGCCAAGTCCTCTAGATTCACCAATCTAGAAACTCTACAGGACGACAAGCCTCTAGATTAACCAATCTAGAAAACTCTACAGGACGCCAAGTCCTCTAGATTCACCAATCTAGAAACTCTATAGGACGCCAAGTCCTCTAGAATAACCAATCTAGAAAACTCTACAGGACGGCAAGTCCTCTAGATTAACCAATCTAGAAACCCCTACAGGACGCCAAGTCCTCTAGATTAACCAATCTAAAAACCCTACAAGACGCTAAGTCCTCTAGATTAACCAATCTAGAAACTCTACAGGACGCCATGTCCTCTAGATTCATCAACCTACAAATTCTAAGGGCCACCGAGCCCTCTAAATTAACCAATCTAGAAATCTTAAGGACCACCTAGTCCTCTCGATCGACGAATCCAGAAAATCCAACAAAACTACGCGTTATTAACTTGCCACGACCTAGCATGTTTATCAGAATCCAAACATGCTAACTATCCATTGAATGCTCAAGTAAACATTCACCAAACAGATCAAGCAATCAATATAGCAAAGACATTCTATTCATCAAAGCAAAAGACAAAAAGTTCAGACAAAGTACGAATTATTACAACCTTGGGGCACAAAGATAAATATTTTCTAAGGTCCTAGGCCTCTACATTGGCCTCTTCTTCTTCGGTGGCAGCCTCCTTCACTGGCTCGGTCGGATCCCCTTCCTCGGTGAAAGTACCATTCGGGATATCATCGATTGACGTCAGGTGCCCATGGTAAACATCCTGGTACAGGTCAAAACCGAGGCCTTAAGGAGATACCTTTACTAAGCAAGTCATCTGCCTCAACGCCTTCTTGAAACCTTTAGTGTGTTTCTGGCGAATGGCAGCAAGCATCTCGGCCTCAGTGTTCTTCCACTCCTCTAAAGCCTTTTTTAGTTCATCCCTCTCCTTCTGAATGGCGTTCAGTTGAGAGATAGTCTTTCTGGCCGACTTCATTTCTTTCAAGAGGTCATCCCGCTCGGTTTGCATCTGAGTACTTAGTTTCTTCAGTTGTTCATTCAAGGTACGACCTTCTGCTATCACCTTAGTAGCTTCCTCAGCGTTCTTTACGCAGCTAGCGTGAGCGACCCGAGCTTCCCCAGTTCCTTCTTCAGACGATCGACCTCATTCTGAAAGTCCCCACGGTTCGACGCATAGGCTATTTTATACGCCGCAGCACCACATCGCAGTATGTGGTCAAGTAGGAACTCCGCCATCTGTTGTTCGGACATGGCCACCATCGCCTTTTCCTCGGCAGCATCAAAGTTAAATTTGATCTTATGCCTAAGATCGAATCCAGGATCCGCCATACCCAGAGGAAGAGATCGTTCCTCGCCCGGTTCCGAGGGATCGACCACAGTTTTCTTCCCCTTTGACGCCCCATCAACCGTACTTGCTTTCCTTTTCCGAGTCAAAGATTGAATCGGAGAGGATGGGGTTTCGTCTTTATGAACAACCGTGGTAGGATCGGGAATAGCGCCACCAGAACGAACGTTTTGTGAACCGGAGGCTTGCCGGGTAGCTCGAGTTTCTCTAAACCAATCTCGGCCACCTTTTTTCGCCATAACTTATGCAAAATAGTATAAATACACACGTTACAATTGACACATCTTAATGGGAAAACATTTGGCAAAGAGACCTACCAGAAACCCTCGACTTCAGGTCTTTGTGTTTCAAGCAATTTACCATCTTCCTTGAGGAATAAAGACGGGGTAACTCAACCAACCTATCCAAATTCCTACGCTCAACGTCGGTCATATCCTCTACCGACCAGGAAGTTAGTACCTGGGGATTTCTGGTCCAGTACAAAGGAAACCTAGGACTCCCATTATCACTCAAAAAGAAGGGTCGACCTGACTCGGTTATGGACACTTTAAAAAATTGGTTTTTGAAGTCCTTATATGACTCAGCAAATAAGTTGAAAATAGAATTCTTGGCCATGGACGTTAAGGACACCCAACCTTTCTTGGCATTAGGGCGGGTCTTAAAGAAGAACAAGAATATTTTAACCGTTGGTTCTATATCCAAGGCTTGGCATAATACACCGAACGCTTGAATGTAACCCCAACCGTTTGGATGCAACTGCGAAGGGGCTACGTTCAAACATCGCAAAACGTCCATCTGAAATCTAGTAAAAGGTAGCCTAACATACATTTCATACAGAATGTGCATGTACATATAAAAACAGTTCCCCCCGGCAAGGTCCTCCACATGAAAGACTCTTTCGTCTCTTCTACAGGCCACCAACCTAAGGGCACGATTATAACCTAGGTTTCGGAGAACGCAGTTGTCCCTCACCCAACCTAGTAAAATTTCCCCACTAATAAACATGCTACTCTGTTCACCCACCTCACGGGAAGCCCACGAATATCCTCCCAAGGAAGAGGAACAACTCTCTTCAGGGCCATCAACAACAACTCCCCCATGGACGAAAACCCTATCGCCACTTAGCAAAAACTCAATACAACCAGTAACCACCGGTTGGGCAACCAGTAAGTCACTACGCTCCCCCTCGACATTATCAGGAAAATCATAAACAATAGAGGAGGAAGCCATGGTTACCCGAGAGAAGGTGCGCGAAACAAAGAAGAAAGATCGAAACTTGGAGGAAGAAAGGTGGAAGCTTGGAAAAGGAAGTGCCAGAGACAGAGACGAAGATGAAAATGCAAATGTAACGGCTCATTTCGATTTCATCAGATATTAAAAGCGTGGAGGTTACGAAACCGCCTACGCCATCTGCACCGTTGGATGCATTTGATCCAAGGGCTCCTTTTTGACGACTCTGCCACTACCTCCAGCGCGGGAAAAGCCAATTATGTTGTAGCTTAAACGACAACCCACCATGTCGTTTCCAAAGACATTTACAGAACCAAACAGGTCTGTACAACTACCCAGTTTACTCAACGAACTACTTTCACACTGAACGGCCGCTACACCCATAAAAGTCCTTCGGCCAATTCAGGATAAATACCTTCATGTCCCTCAGACATGGGGGGATGATGTACAGTAGTAAATCTCTAGCGGTCGGTTACACCAAACGACCTTACTGGGCTAACGGCCCATCACTTGAATCAACCCTTATTGGGCTCACGGTCCATTATGTCAGAGATATATCAAACAGATATATTAAAACGTATCCACTTAGAGATATATCAAACAGATATATCAAACGTATCAAATAATATCCAAACAGGAATATATCAAAGCATATCCAAACAAAGATATGTCAAGTAAGTTTGTTTATATTTTATTCTGTTTCTATTTTGTTAATCTTATATCAATCCAAAGCCTATAAATAAAAGGCTAAGGGCTCCAAACAAGGAATGCTTCACTCACAATTCATTCATATTATACATTTATCATATTCTCTCCCAAAATACATTATCAATTCTCTTCCACAGAGAATCAAATTCTCTCCTATTGAGAATCTGTCATTCACGCCTAACTTGATGAGCGTCAGAGTGCCTTTTCAGGTACCTCCCCCCCTCGGTCAAGACTTGAAGATCACCGGACGGACTAGACCAACGAAAAACGTGCGGTTGAGATTCAAAAGAAACAGAAAGATAAAAAACGACGTCATCAAGATCAGTTCTTTCGGTCCCAAAATATTCACCGAAACAATATATATATATATATATATATATATATTATAAAATTAATAAAATAATATTAATTTATAGTAAACAATGTTAATGTGAACTAAAAGTTCTATAATAAAAATATATAAGTGAAATAATTAATAAAAGTATTATTGCAAGTTTTGGATTAAATATAGTATTTTGAACGCCTCTATATAAATTTATTTAGTAGTCAATGTTAGTATTAAATCTTCCTGTGATTCCTCCTAAGTCCTCTTAAAAAATCTGACAAATTCATAAAGTTTATGTTTGAGATATATTTTTGTATATTTGAATCTTAAATATCTATAAAATGATATTTTATTTTACTTTTTAAAATTATTTATCATTATTATTATGTAATAAATCTTATATAACTCACTGTTGTATCATTTGATAAACATAGATAACATGGTTAATTTTAATAAATTTAACCTTTCATTTGTTGAGTTGAGATGAAATGTGGGTGAGACTATGAGAGAGAATCCATTTGAATAACATACACATTGGAAAGTAGTATTTATAGAATAAGTCACAAATACAGGAATGAGAGTCTATATTATGCTTCTAATACATGATTTTAACACAACATGTGCTTCTTGCTATTCCAAGAAATCAAAATTTTTTCCAATAATTGTATGGTTATAGTATAGTCTTCTTCAACTTGTGTTTATGTTTTGTTCATAAATAATAAAAAGATTATATAGTTATAGTATGGTGTTGTTCAATTTGTTTCTTTAAATATTGTGGTTTTTTATTATTTGTTTGTTGGTTTTATTGCAGGCTAGCACATGTTCCAAAAATAAATAGTCGAGTTCACAAAAATGGTTGAAAGTACCTACCAAATAGGAAAAGTATGAGAAACCTCAACAAACTCATCGAATCCAACATATATTGATTCGAAAGTTAAAACTGAAGCAAGATGATGTTTTGTAGTGGTTTTTTTTAGGTCATCAACATTTTTCAATTGGTCTAGTTGTTAGATTTTTTAATCAATCTTGTAATGTTCTTTAAAGAATATTATGTATTTTTTTTATTTACATTGTAATGGTCAATGAATGTATATTACCTTAAATTATTAATAAAATTAATTTTGATTACTTTTTGTGTACTTTATAATTTTATATATTTTATATATTTCTTATTATAAAATATAAAAAAAACAAATTTAATTAAATTAAAAAATTATGAATGTAGTTGAGTAATTATAAAAAGAAGTTTCAGACCTCCACAAAATAAGTCACTAATAGAAGAGGTTAAACCAAAAAAAAAAAAAACATTTGCAATACATATCAAATAGTGGGGGTCATCAAATCGGATACCAAAGGTCATTAAAAACCTCTGCAAATTGATTGCGACGACTCTAACTGTGGAGGTTTGAAAAACCTCCGCAAATTAATTTGCGGAGGATAAAAATCTCCGTAAATTAAAATAAAAACCTCCGCTAAATAACAGTTTTTTTGTGTGTATAAATAAGTAAACTTTTAACCTTGGATTATTTTAACAAATAATTCCTTCTCCCCACCAGAAATTAACAACCACTCCTTATCTGTAGTGAAAAGTTTGTTGTTCACGAGTACATGTAAAAAATGACCTCACGAACACCTCCATTGATGCATTTAAAATGTTCACAACAAGGTGGCTTTGACATGTGAAGTGAGTCACTTCAAGTCCCAAAAGCTCACATGATAATCATGCTTCACATTGCACTTAGACAACTTCCATTGCCGCATTATCATCTTACTTTCTTTATGAGTGTGTTCAACTATTCAACTGTTCACAAATTAGGTTAAAAGATGGTTCGTGTGTTCATTCCATTGAGCCTCATAAAGCAACGAACGTAGCATTTATTTTGCATGAATAGTTTATGTACCTTTAAGACAAGTTAAGATCGAACACGTTAGCTTTATGAAAAATTATAAAAATTTGAGGTTTTCGTGTCAAAGTTCACACCTTTCCTTGTGCGCAGACATGTTTGATCGTGATGAGCAAGAAAAATGGAATACACAGTTTCTGTTGATGATCGTCATCAAACTTGTAAATACGCATATACAATTGAAGTTTTAAAAAAAAATTAATGTATTATTTTTTGAAAATATAATTTTTCTTATGATAAAGAAAAAAAAAGTTTTAATTCGGAAACTAAAGTAATTTCCCAAAATGATAAAAAAAATAATTCAAACAACTCAATTACGTACAAAGTTAAAACAACGTTACAACTAATGAAAGAAGGTTTTGTAGAATGTAAATTGAATAATCATAAACAATATAAATGTAATTTGTAAATGTAAGGAGTTTGAAAATAAACTATTGTAAATGCTAAAATGATTCAAAAATTAAATTAACAAAAACATATATTTAAATCAATATTGTATCTTCTTTTAATAGAAAACAAAGTATCCGAACTTCTAGATGAAGAAAATATCTATTACGGTAGATTTCAAATAACGACATTGACTTATGTCGATTTTGAAGATTAAATTTTCAAAATCACATCACACCATATACGATTTTATTCTTAGCTATATATCAAATAAGTCAATCCGACCAAATTTAACCAAATTGTTTTCGATTTATCAAGAAATAATTTGACTGAAATCGTAAATTAACCTACCAAATAAATATATTATCATAATTACGACAAAATGTTATCTTACGGAATTATTTTAAGAGTTTTATTTTTAAAAAACTATCAACAAGAGCTAATTAGCATATGAAGTAATAAAATGTTTACAGAACATATTTATCATATCAAATATGCCTTTTAGCAGAAAATGGTGACTAATATACTTGTTAAACTTGACATTTTTTTTATACTGATACGTTGTTCTAATAATATTTAAAAACAAAAATTATTGAATCACTACATCAACTCATCATGTTTTTTTAGTATTTAATTATATAATTTGTAAACAGTGTAAAAACAAAACAAAACAATCTGAAAAAAGAAATTATTAAGAAATGAATTTTAAGCCTAACTTAATATATTGAACGTGAGATTAGACATTGAATGATCCGATAACAGTCGATAATGAGTGAAACAACATGTCTACTAAATATTGTTACAATAAGCTCTAAACATAAGTCTGATATCAGGTTAAAAAATAAACTTTAAACCTAACTCAATCTTATAAAACCAGCTTGTAAAATGATATCTATTTATATATTATAAGACCTTATCTCTGGTTAATGCCGAATTTCCAACACAATTATATGCATTAATGTCTACAATCACTTATAAAGAGTAAATATTATGTATTTTTTGTTTATAAAGTGATGTTGAAAAATAACGTACATTAATAATATTAGCTATTAAAATTATATATTTAAGATCTCCAAAATTGAAAGGAAAATAAATTAAGTAATTCGTGAATGAGTCTAGACATTTGCCATTTTAATTATACGACAATTAAATGCAAAAATTTTGCATGCGTGATCTACATTTAGTCTATGTATGAAAGAATATGGAAGTCAAAAAATTAAAAAATCGTCATTCTTCTTGTTATGCTCACGATTCTCTACGCCATCATCATCATTCGTTGGAAAAAACACTTCGTTCACAAACACTTCCACGTCGTTTTTGCTAAACCCCACTTTGTTCTCAACCTCATTTGTGGGAATATAAGGTGGTCTTGCAATCTGCAACACTTTGTCCCACTTGACCCCTTTGAAGAAATCGTGGCCTTTGATCTCCTCCAATGAGATCCGACGGTCAGGATCTTTTTCCAACAATCTTGAAATTAAATCCCGTAACGCCGTCTTCTCTCCCGTTAACTCTGGCTCTTTAGTTAAGATCCGGTAAAACGTTTCCTTCCTATTTAAGCCTTTAAACGGCGTCGTTCCGTACAGCATCTCGTACAACAAGATGCCGTATGACCACCAATCGACGCTAAAACCATGACCTTTCCCTGATAAGATTTCGGGTGCCACGTATTCTTCTGTTCCAACGAACGAGTTTGATTTCTCAACCGAGTCGGACTCGGTGCGACGCACCGAGTCGACTGTACTTAGCGCGGGCTCCGAGTCCGAGTCCCACGGCGAGATGCCGGAGTTGCAAAAACTGTATATACGAGTTAATCGTTGTTGTTTCCTTGAACGTTTCTCCGAGTTAGGACTCGGGGTCGAGTTTTGACTCAGTGAGTGAGGGGATTTGGGGTTTAGCTTTTTGGAGAGATCAAAATCGACGAGCATTATGTGGCCGTTTTCTTGAATCATCACATTTTCTGGCTTCAAATCTCTGTACACTATTCCCAATTCGTGTAAATATTCCAATGCAAGCACCAATTCTACAGCGTAAAACCTACACATTGATAAAAGAAAATAAAACATCAGATAATTATCTTTTTTATGCTTGGGTTTTTATGAAAATAAAAGAAAAACTATGTCCATTTTCTCTCTTTGTTATTAATTATAAGATTATTTTTTAATTATATAATTAATTCATTTTTTAAAACATTATTTATAAATATTGTAAATACCAAAGAAGGAGTAAATACTTTTTTCTTTTCTTTACTAAACTTATACCATAAAAATAACAAAATTTCATAGTATATTTTTTTCTGATCTAACTTTCTCAAAAATTAGGAAGAAAAAAGAAAAAAAAAATTAAGCGAACAGTGCGACCGAATAGGACAAGCAACCAGATTCGGTCTTGTTTGGTTGGCAATAGAAATAAATGAAGACTTTTTTAACTATTTTTCAAAGACTCCTTGTTTAAACAGCGTAAAAGTTGAAACAATATCTTTTAGCTTATATCAATTTTAACATAACTAAAATAGTTTAAGTATGACTATATTAAAATTATTAAAACAAAAATTTTAAACATTACCCAAATTGTTTAAAAAATATGTACTGAAATTCATGAATTTACTAATCAAAGAAATAGATAATCCAGTATTTGAGAAATTGTTAAATGGTTTCATAATTTTTTAGGTGAATTTGAAAAAAACATAATAATTTAAAGAAAAACCAATGTTTTCTTAGAAAGATCCGACATAATCAATCTAACTATTTTGCACAATAATTAATGTACAAAAAAAAATAACATTCATGTTCATATTGATATTACTAACAGATTTTGATTAACAAATTGATTATTTTACATTTTTTTCTTATTTATAAGATTTAAATATTGACAAAAACGTTTGCCTTTTTAATCAAACTCAATTTATATCTTACACTAATTATTTCACTGTTATTTACAAAATTTAATATAGCACTATTTATCATTTATACTTCTTCTTTTTACAGCTATTTTTACATTAAATTACGTATATTAATTAATAAAAAAATAGAAAATTATGAATATTGCATCAGGATCAAAAAATATTTATTAACTTTTCTAAAATAACCTTAAAAAGGAGTATCTATAACAAGTAATTTGGTTTTAAAAGTACTGTATTGATCATTTTGTTTCAGAAGTGAGAAAAAGAAAAGAGTAGAACAAAAATGAACTTCGAATATTTTCATTCTTCTAAGCTGAATTTCTGTTCAACCTAACTGGGAAATGAAAGTTCAGAACTCGGAGATTCTCTTCTTCGCAAGGTTTCGTTTCTACTTTAACCAAACAGAAGAAAATGAAACGAAGAAAAGGTATTATTCTAACGTACCTGATGGTGTCATCGGAGAACATTTTCTCAGTCTGTTTCTTCCTGAGAGAGTGAAGCGTGCCACCATGGCAGTAATCGATGGCGAACGCAATCACTTTGTCCGTTTCCAGAACGCCTCTCAGCCTCGGCAAGAGCGCATGATCGAAACGACGGAGCACTTCTTCTTCAAACGACACTCTCCCGTACTCCTCTTCGTCCTTCTTTCTCGTTCTCTTCTGCGCAATCAGCGCCTTTGACATCACTTTAAGCGCCACGCACTCTCCCGACCTCCGGCCACCGGCGCGAGCCAGGAACACCACGCCTTTGGCGCCGCGCCCCACGGCGGAGACCACTGTCATATCCTCGAAATTAAGCGACCGATCGGAGGTGCTTTCGCCGTCGCCCATGGTATGGGTTACCGGAAATGAGCTGGTGAAGTTTTCTTCGTTTTTCAGTTGAGATTTAGGTTGACGGTGTTGTAGAGGTTTTATAGGGCGTGCGTGAACGGTGGGTGCATACTTTTACTTTATTTTTTGCTTGCGGTCCAAGATTTTTTGGGATTGAATGGACTTTTTTGAGGGTTGCGTGATCGTCGGACACGTGTCCAAAACGACGTCACTGTTAACGTGTTATTGTGAAGAGCGAGCGAAACTGCGGGAACGTGATTAAAACGCGTTTGGATTCTATTCTAGACTGTGACACTGTTCGGCATTATTTTTTTAATTCACATGTCGATAGATCTTATAAACACTCACACTATTAAGTAAAACTTGGTTTAGTAGTGTCTCAACTATATGATATTAAGTTTAACACAGTAAAAATTTATAAAAAAAAGAATAATTATTTTAAGTTGATAATAATTTATTTCTAAAAAAAATTAGTAAGTCCTTAAATGTATAAAACAAAAATACAAATTAGTATATGAATTCTACACCTTTTGTATCATGTATTCACACTCTTCCCTATCCTTTTAATAAACAATAAAACTTATATAATTTTATTAAATTTAAACATATTTTAACTACCTTTCTTTTATTTAGTGATATTTTCTTTTGAATAACTAAGTTTTATTTAATATGTCTGGTCTTTGTTAAATCATTATTTATTTTAAGAACTAAATTGTTTAAATCTCTTATATATATATATATATATATATATATATATATATATATATATATATATATATATATATATATATATATATAAAGAAACAGTTCATAACATGAATTAAGCATATTAATTAAGATGAGACATAAATAGAAAAATAATCTTGTAAAAATCGCAGAGAAATTTTAAAACAATTTATATTATATCACAGAAGTTAATTAAACAAAGTACTTTTATCAATTTCTTACAAATTTAATGACATGTTTTACAGGAGAATAATGTGTAATTATTTTCTTTATATTTTATAATATAGAAGACATTTTTATAATAAATAACAAAGAATAATTTCAAATTTTAAGAATTTTTAAATTTTAATTTTTTGAAAAGTTAAAATACATGTATGATTTTTTTTTTTAAAAAAGAACAGTTTCTTTTGCTTGTTTATTTCATTAAAAACGTAACAAATAGATCAGTTTTACTACTACTACTACCGATGTTTTCATATTTTACTTTTACTTTTTCTTCTAGAAGTACTTAATTTTTTTTTTTATTACAAACATACTCATTCTGTTCCACCTTAAAGAAAGGAAAAGAAGGTAGTTTTGCAAGCATTTTCTTCCTTTTTACCAAGGAAATGGTCTTTAACTTTGTTGTTAAGTTAGACCACACCACACTTTTCTTCCTTCTTTTATTTTAAAATATATTCAATTTGTTCACACTAACCATTAAATCCATCACAATTATTTTTTTATTATTATTTTAATTCACAGCTTAAATCATATATATAAACATTGTTATGTTATAAGAAAATGAATTTAGTCAAACTGAGAGCATGGAAAATGTACTAGACATGAAGCAGAGCCTCTTGTTTATATAATATAGAAAAAAAAAATGCAGCATTCCATATCATTAATTTTTTAAATCATCTCACAACTCAGAATCTCAGATAAAATAATTAGCGCAGGGATGTGATGAGAATATAATATTCATCTTTATATTAATATTTTTAAAGAAAATATCTATTTTTGTATGAATAAATACATATAACTGAATTAAACCAAACTTACTTAAAAAAATAAATGCATTTTTTTAACTGAACCGAGTCATATACATAATCAAAACACAGACCAAATTAATAAAATGATTTTTTTTAAAGAAATAAACTAAATAACTTTACTGAAAACAAGTTTGTTATAACTTAATTGTTTATATAGAGTGGTTACATTAAAAAAAACACTTTTGCAAACCCCTAATCTTTATATTAATAGAAATTTTATTATTTTTTTTTCTTATGTAACTATCTAATATCTATATTTGTGTTAAGAGTTAAATTCTTGTGGGTTAAATATGTTTTTAGTCCATATACTTTAGGGCGATTTTGGTTTTAGTTCCTCTTTCAAACTAAGGTACAATTTAGTCATTCAACTTTAGAAAAATCTGGTTTTAGTTTTTTTTACCAATTTTTTTTAACTTTATTTGTTGTTTCAAACGCGTTTCTCAGTTAACATTGAAGCAAAAATGTGTCAAACAGTGTAAACAATCCAAATGCTATAATGAAACGTGTTTGAAATAGCAAATAAAGTTAAAAAAATTTGGTAAAAAGACTAAAACCAGAGTTTTCTAAAGTTGAAGCACTAAATTGTACCTTCGTTTGAAAGAGGTTTTAAAGATTTAGAAAATTATAAATCTTAGACGGAGTTTTTGCAAATTACACTCCATCACATTAATTAAACTTATTTAGTAACCCTGAAATGTACTTCCTCTGGTGCATAACAACTCCCGTTTCAATATAGGCAAACTCAATCCCAAAAAAAATATATGATAGGATTACCAAATCTATCATTTGAAGTTCCCTTTTTAAACTTTGCTTGAGTGATTTAATACTGGCTGGACTTATACCACTCCTCAATATATGATCCACATATAAGAAAATAAGAAGAACTTTAGTCATTCTTATAATCTTAAAATATACACCATGTTTAAATGATATTTCTAGATGTTAGTATTTTGAGGTTGTGAAAGGAATAGTTGATGAGATAGAGAAAATGTGAAAGTAGTAGCTGGAAGAAGTGTATTTGTAGTTGTCTTAGTTGTGGTAGGTGTTTTCTTAGTTGTGGTAGATGTTGTCTTACATCAAATGGTAGAGTACATGAGTATTAACCTATAGATTATTTTAGAAAGCGTTAACCACAATTTATGTGGAATGTTCTAGATTTTTATCCAAGTAGAATATTCTTGATTTTTTTTCTTCCTATCTTAAGCTTTTCTGTAATATTTAAGAATTTGTATTACATTTTCTATCTTTAGGAATTTTTATATTCTTCTAGAATTTGCATTACACCTTAATATTGAAAGCCAACACTATGAAGGAAAGTGTCAATCCTTTTGTACCAGGCCCTCGATGCCTACTCGAGACAAATACTTCATTATTTCAAAACCTTTTGTTGATCCTCTTTACTTATGAAACCAATAGGTTGAGTAATGAAAACTTTGTCATTGAATGTTTTATTAAGAAAGATTGATTTTATATCCAGCTACCAACTCCTAAATCTTCTAAATAGAGAAAGAAATAATCAATCTTAGAGTTTTCAATCTAGCCACTTGGGCAAATACCTTGGAGTAATATATCTCTTCCTTCTACATGAACACTTTGGCTACTAGTCTAGCTTTATGCTTTGAAACTTAGCCATTTGGTATGGGTTTCACTTTAAAAACCCTCTTAACACCAATAGGAACCTTGTTCTGCGGTAATTATACCATTTCCCATGTATGATTCTTTTCAATCCTCCTTAATTCTTCTTCTATAGTTAATCTCCAATTTTTCTAGTGATCTCTTCGTCAAAGCTAATGGGTTCTTCATCCGCGTGAGTGTCAAGTGTTGAACTAAATCACCATCATATGAGATAACATTATTAGGGTAAACTTGATAATCTAAGAGTTTTGAAGCAAACCTTTTATTCCTTGTAGATTTGCTATTCATTACCCAAGACTCAATAGTCATTATTGTTAAGTAGTATCCTTTACGGGATTTCTTCCTACCCATTCAAACCATTTTGTTTTACAAATTTAGGCAAATTTAATTGCCTTGTTATCGAAGTAGGCAAAAAAAAATTATGTTAATGGGCAAGTCTGCAATCTCGACCGACTTCAAATGAAGAAGTTTTGTTGGGAGTGTACGACTTTATTTCTAACCAATGTTAAAAGGTGAAGTCATGCACCTCCACACGATTTTTGGCATTTATAATCTATTACAAGAAATTGCAATCGATTATGTAATGTTGAAATCGTTAGAAGGGAGTACGACTTCAATGTGTGATCAATTACATATTTATTGTAATTGATTACCGATGGATGTAATTCGAATTACAGATCATTGTAATCTATTACAATAATGTTCTAATCATATACCAACATCAAAAGGTTATAACAGAGTTTATGTAGTTGTTGAAATTGTGATTTTTGGTCATATCCTACTACATTATAAGGTATCTAAGCATATAATTAAGTTATAATTGATTATGATTTTAGTTTTAAGTAGATGAAGAGAACAAAATAACATTAATACAAGTGAACAAAATCATCAACTAAAATAGAAGGTACTTTATTAATTCATAAAAGTCAGTACAAAAACTTAATCATAAAATAAAACAATAATAAATCAAATTTAAGAGGGTCCTGGTGGCCCAAAATGATGACGTAGATAATCTATATCTTTCTCAAGATGTGTAACTCAAACATCAATGTTATCAAATCTATTCCAAATAAATGCCTGAAGGTCACGTATTTCATTCATAACTTTTATCAGCATAACAGAAGAAGTTGTTCTGTAAACATTTTTGTTTCCAGTAGTAGTTTATGTATGAATCAAGGCCACAACAATTCAATAACCAAGTTTTAAATTATAATCTTAAAATATATTAAACTTATATAAATTTAGAGGCAGGTAAAATATTTGTAAATCATGTAAAAACATTATTTTATGTCTTAATTAAATACTGTAAATAATAAAAACAAAATATCAAGCATAGGCAATGGACTCTCTCTATATATTAATTATTGCCATGTACAAAATTCTCTTTTATATATGCTATTAAAGTATCATTAAATAATGTTATCGAAATTATGTTTTTGTGTCTATTTCTTATAAGTTTATTTGAATAAACTTCTTTATGTTAAATTTATATGATTGATATTTTTTATTTTCATCTTTTGAGCATAATTTAAACTAAAAATTTAGTGTCATAAAATAAGTAATTTTTGTTATTTAAGAAAAATAAAAACCTACAAAAGTGAAACCATGTCCTAAACAAATCATTAATCAAGTTGTTTTCACGTCTAAAAATAGTTACAAAAGTTTCCAAATAGTTTTATAATGTGTAAAACTAGGTCAATGCATGGTAAATTAGGTTTAAACACCTTATCAAACACCCTATACATCCAATGAAAAATTGACAACCAATATCAATTTAAAATTTAGTTATGCCAAATATATAATTATACAGTGATCCACTGTATATAAAACTAGTAACTAATTTCATATAAGTATAAATTTACTCAGTTTAAAATTTAAATGATCATAATCTTCATCTAATAACAAATCATGACCATGATCAACATATTATCTTTCTTATATGGTATGCAATTTTAATCGTCAATGTTTTATTACTTCATCTTTTGATTTCAATCTTATCAAATTCACATGTTCTCATTATGTTTTAAATTATCTACGTGATTATCAAATGAATGATCCTATATACATATTTTCATGGCTAATGGCAACGATTTATGTGTAGGTTAATATGAGGAGTATCTCTAAAGTAGCTATGATTTTATTATCAATAATGATGTTGTTTTCTGACACAACCCACTAAGTTATTTTAGAGTCTGGCGAAAATCATATAAAGTTAGCTACTTTTTCTTTGAAAAATTTGAAGTGGGACCAGGAAAAATTGTGGTGAAAACATTATTAGATATTGATTTTCCAAGGGGTCACATTGGGGTCAAGAGTTTTGATGTTGAAGTAGTTGATGAAGTTGGTAATTCAGTACCTTTGTATGAGACCTACCTTCATCATTGGTTTGCTGTAAAATATATTGAAAACATTACCATGTCACCCTACATTAAACAATCTCACGACCTTCGCAATGGTATCGAATTTGAAAGAAATGATGGTGCATGCCAAGGTTTTTTGCTTCCACATTATTGGGGCTTGGGAGGAGAATCACGAGGAACACATTCAAATCTTCCAGATCCTTTTGCAGTTGAATTAGGTAATGCTGCAAAAATAAAGCGTGAGTTTAAAGAAAAATGATTGTTTAGCATCATGGTTATTGATACACGTGGAACACATGATAGAAAAGGTTGTACAAAGTGTAGGTGTAAGCTTATGAATCTCCCAAAGGACTTTTACAATGTCACAACGGGCATTAATGGTCAATTGTTGTCTAGAAATTATAAAGGATGACTCTTTTGTTGTCAAGATAACGTACAATGCAAATTAAGAAATGGTTTTCGTGGCCCAACAAGAAAGCTTTCCTTAAGATACAAAATAAGGTGGGTTGATTGGGATGAACACCAAGTGCCTCTTAAGTTCTACATACTTGATTCAACTGACTATGTAAGATCAAATGGTTCTACACCAATTCATGATTGTCAGGTAGATGATTTGTTCAATATGTACTATACTTTAAAAATTATAAGAAAACATCGGAAACTAATTTATTTTCAAAACAAAACTATTAAGGAAAATAAATTTGTCAATTTGTTATAGGCAGAGTATACGATCCCGAGAAATCATGATAGTGAATTTCCTCATGTTAAGAAAGCAGACATCCCAATGACAAAAGGTGGTTATCTTATATATGGCACTGCTCATATGCACACTGGTGTTGTCAATGTTACTCTATATGGACAGGTAATGTTTGATATTAGTTGTTCCCATATAAGCTATATCATGTAGATAAACTTACATTAACTTTTGTGTAATTCATATTTTCATTAAGAATAAATTTTGTTTATATTAATTATATATCATTATAAGAAATTAAGTAGTTTATTGAATCGTCTTTATATTTATGATGATGCTTAACTTAGGATGGAAGGGTTTTATGCACTTCAAATCCAAAATACGGAACTGGAAAAGAAGCAGGAAATGAAAAGGGTTACCTAGTTGGAATGTCAGTTTGTTATCCCAAACCCGGTTCTATCAAGGTTGAAGATGGAGAAATTCTAACATTGGAATCCATATATGAAAACGAGTTTCGTACTGGGGCTATGGGACATTTCTATATTTACTTGGCAGAACAAATATCAAACAAATATTTGAAGGAAATTTGATGTGAAACTAGTAATTTATCTATCTGTAATGACTTATATAATTTGTAGTATAATTGGAATACACCAATACCAATTCTATACCATCACTATATGTATTAATGTTGTTTTAATTTTAATCCACTACTTGGTTTATGATTGTTAATAAATAATTTTGTGAACCAAGTCTTAATATGAATCGATAAATAACAAAACACTCTTGAGTTAATTACAAATCTCATCAAAGTGAAGATGAAGAAAAAAAAATAAATATAAAACTGGAAATGAATAAATTTTCTCTTGTATTATGCAAGCTATTTTTTTACACCATCCAGATATTCATATAATTAACTTTTGTAAAAGGGAAAATAAAATATCCAAGATGATTTTTCATATACATCTATTCATCAACTCATCAAACATATTTCCTTTAAAAGAAACTCTTTGAAAAGGTATCCTTGTAAGATAATAAAATAGTGATGAAATTATTGTTATTATGACTTTTTTGACTTTAGTGTGCATTATTTCATCATAAAAAATGCACATGTTATGTTATTGTAGAAGACTCAAACTAATTTCGGATAATAATGTTATTTTTTATGAGTGATAAAATCAACAAGACATATTGTAGCACCTCAAAACATTGATCTCAAAAAAGTCTGAATCAACGTATTATTCCAATTCAATAATGTCACAGTAAAAAAAATTTGGAATAGTACATGTCATACTGGTCATTTGTGAAAAATAGCTTATTAAGGCCTTTGATTGGGAGAGATAGATTTGGTGATAATGGTGATGGTGGAGTCTCAATGAGTTGAAGATGACAACTTTCCTCAGCCGTAGAGGAATAACCCCTTTATCCTTTGGAGAATTCTTCCATTGATGATTTTTTATATTTTAATTCGTGAGAATAGTAAGGATATGATAAGAAATGTAATCCTATTCCTTAGAAGTGAAGTGAATGGGAGGAGAAATGGAAAAGAAAGAAAAGAACTTTGACCATCCATCCTATTGTTATTATCATTATTATTTTACTACCATCTTATTATTATATTTGCTCTACATTATTATTTTTATTATTATTTTTTTTTTCTTATCGTTATTGTTATAATTTTATTACTTGTCAATTTATCACATTTATAAGACGAATTATCTTATTTGTATTTCTATTCTATGTTATCATCATATTTTACTATTAAAAAAGCCATAAAAATTAGGGTTAAATATGGTTTTGGTCTCTTAACTTTAAGTGAAAATTGGAATTAGTCCCTCCTCAAAACTTTAGCCTAATTTAGTCCCCCAACTTTAGAAATGTATGAATTTAGTCTTTTTAACTGAATTTTGTTAGAAGGACTAAATTCATACATTTCTAAAGTTTGAGGACTAAATTAGACCAAAGTTTTGAGGAGGGACTAATTTCAATTTTCATTGAAAGTTAAAGGATCAAAAACATATTTAACCCTAAAAATTAAGTTGGATAGTTTCCGTAAAAAGGAAAAATAAAGTGGGTAGAGTAGTATGATTACCACTTTCTACTAGTATTTTCAGATAAACAAGTCAACGTTTATATTAATTACATAGTAGAAAAAAATTTAGCATTCACCCTATATCGTAGGAGTATCTAGATTATATTAAAACCTGTTAATCTCAATTTAATTAAAGGTGACATATATATAATAATACCTCGTTAAGGATAATAAAATAGCAACCATATTTCCGAAGAGAGAACAAAACCTAACCTATAGGAGAGCACAACAAAAGGAAATGAATGCATGGACAAGTTATTTTTTCAGTTTGTAGAGTATATAACTTTTTTTAATTCGGACCATATCCGTGGAACGTACACACAATACACGAGGAAAGTTTGCTCTAATTTATTAGTAATATATATGCCCGACAAGTAAAGTAATATATATATATATATATATATATATATATATATATATATATATATATATATATATATATATATATATATATATATATATTACTTTTAATATAAAATTTTAAGATATTAGATTTGTTAATTTTTTTTATATTCATTTTTAAACATTAGATTTCAATTTTTTTTATATATGTGGTCATAAAAGGAATAAATAAATAATATATATATTTTTATTGTTCACTAAGAATTTCTAATAATAAAGTTTTGATTGATTATAATTTTGGTCTCTTGTAACTCTCGATGTGCGGTTTTGGTCTTCCCATTTTGTTTTCCGATTTTAGTTTCCTGTGCTTTAAAAAGTCTGTAGTTTTAATTCAATCTTTAGTTTAACATGGATTATTCGTGTTCATTATTTTACTTTTTAATTAATTATGTCTTAGGAAAAGTAAATAATATTCAATGCTTTGTAAATGAAGATGCTGAGTGCAGATAGGAGTATGTAAAATTAAATATCGGGCCAAAATGATTGGTTTTATCAAATATAAAGACTAAAATTATAAAAAAAAAATCCATGAAAAACTAAGATAAAAAATAGAAATTAAAGAAATCGAAATAATTTAGTATCAAATTACAAGTATACAAAGAATGCTTTATGACATTACTGAGGTGGCCTTTTATTTATTTATGCTGCACTAGTTGATTTTTCTTTGCATCATGTGGGGCATGTTAGTTGTTTTAATGCGCAATAAATAATGAGCCAGGCACAAATTGTAGGATAAACCGAACCAATGTCACAAAAGCATGTTTTTTGTGTGTATCACGTTTTCAATACTCGTTTTAATGCCAAACTCGATTATTGAGTGATGTGTAACAACGTGTTTGGTTGAGCATCTTGCGTATTTGACTATAGCTTAATTAAAATCTTAAGCTAGCATTCGATCCACTAACATTAAATTAATCTTTATTTCGAACGAACTGAACTTTAGATTAAAAAACACTACACTTATTTTATTAAGTAGGCAAGGTTTTATTTTCTAATTAATGGATTCTTCATTTAAGAATGGATGTTTATGAATTTTAACTTGAAATATGTAGGAAAGTTGAACACACACGTAGATTTCCACAATGATAAGATATTGTTCGTTTTAGGTGAAACGCTCACAGATTTATTTTTAGTATTACTTCAAAAGATCTCTTACCAAGAGAGATATCTTATGTGTATATAAGTCAATGTCTATCTCTTGTTTTATTTTTTGTAAGACTTTATTTGTATCCTAACAATCTTTCCCTCAAACAAAGGACTATGATTCTCGACCTTCCCAACAAGAGAAGTGCTTTTATTATCCTTGAGTACACCATCATCCGCACCGATCATCTCTTACTCTCTTTTAGGACCCATTTGTTTCTATCCTAACATAATATATGCTAAAAGGGATGCTACAAAATTCTAGTTATGAAACCTTCTGCCGTTTTTATTTATTTGTTTATTTAATATACGTGATACACAAGATTTGTTATATTATTTTGTTGAAGAGTAAAATCTGAAAAATAATTGTTTTCTTTTTTTATATGAAGAGAACAAAAAACCATAAGTGGACTAATAATACCAGATTTTGTAATACTTTCCTGAGTGAAATCTGATAAAAATATTTTATTTATTCAATTCTTAGACCATGGTTGTTAAAGCACGTTCACACTATTTGGTAACATTATTTTCAAGTTTTTAGATTCTAAAGTCTATTAAACTTTTAAGAGTTTTGTAGACTCGATGCGTAAATCTAACTCAAACTTTTAAGAATATACTTTATATAATATATCATTAATATAAAAATAACGTATAACGTCAAATATTTTTGGCGTTTCATGTCCAATTCGAGAACGACGTCATATTAGGAGAGTTAAATTGACGTCGAATTTAAAAAGTTCAATGTTAATTTAACGTCAAATTTTGTCAATATACGACGTTAATTATTATTTTTAATTAATTGTGATTCTTTTTTACAACTCTACAAGACCTAAAAAGCAGAAAAAACAACAAATTTCAGTTTTTGGTATTTTATAAAGCATGAACTATAAACAGTAATATAAGATCAATCAAAGAATAATAACAAACAACAAAGAAGTTCAATCAAACAGCAAACAAGTTTAATCAAACAATAACAACAAACAAGTTCAACCAAACAACAATAACAACAAGTAAGTTCAACCAAACAACAACAACAAACAAGTTCAACAAAAAAATAACAAACAAGTTATTAACAAATAAGTTCTTCAAAACGAAAAGGAAAACGAAAACTAACCTTTAAAAGGTGGGTTCATCGAAATAAAATGTTGCCACCAGTTAAAGAGAAAGCATAATGCACCTATAAAGTACAAGAACACGAAAATAATCTGTGAAAACAAACGAAAGTCATAAATAAAGAAGTTAATTAACATCCATTTGTATGAAATGAAAGAAAAATTACATGTGATGGTCGTCAAACTTCGTTCGAAAAAAGTTTAAGCAGAGAAAAGGGTCTTGCGCGCTAAGATAAAGTGAATGAATTTTTAATCTCCCGCTAAATTTTTTTTGGAATTCACCAACCTTTTAACGTCTAACGTTGGGGCATTCAAATATCCTTTTACGTCGAATTACAATTCACGTTTAATAATTACATTTATTTACAAAAATACCACCAGTCATTTTTAATGTTGACTATTGAGTGATTCGACGCGTGACGTTATACGCTGTTTATATATATATATATACATATATACATATGTATACATATGTATATATATATATACATATATATACATATATATATGTATATATATATATACATACATATATATATATATATATATGTGTGTATATATATATATGTGTATATACATATATATATATATATATATATATATACATATATACATATATATATATACATATATACATACATATACATATATACATATATATATATATATATATATATATATATATATGTATACATACACATATATATGTATACATACACATATATACATATATATACACATATATATATATACACACACACACACACACACACATATATATATATATATATATATATATATATATATATATATATATATATATATATATATATATATATATATATATATATATATATACGTTTTATCTTATCAATTAAAATTTTCATCACAATTAATGAAAATAGTAAACAATAAAACATATCTATAAGTTCAAATTACATCAAATATAAGTTCAAATTACACCAAATATATAAGTTCATATAATTACAACATAAATATCTTCAGCTTTCTCGATTCAGTCTTCTAATTATATAATCGCCAAGGTCATCTTCATCATCTTAATCTTTTTCATCACCATCAAGATCTTCCTCGGATGATAAGTGTGCATCATCAAGATTGACATCAAAACCTATATTATCAAGATCAAATGCCTTTAGAGTAGGATAAACTAACCTAGGTCCAACTACGTCAACATTTCCCTCGTGAACTTCACCTTGAACTGGCTTAATCCCAACATTATCTCCATCTTCATTTATCCATTCATCTATGCTTTTCTAGTTTTTTATTTTTGTTTTTATCTTTAAGTTATACATGACATAAACTAAGTCATTCATCTTTTTCTAATGCACACAATTTATTCCTTTTATGTGAATCTATAAATAAATATGAATGTTTAAAAGCTATATAAAAAAAATAAAGAAAATTGAAAACCAAAATTAATAACAAATTTGAATTATCATTTCAAATGAACTCCAACTACACTCACATTCAGAAGAACTGCAAGTTAAGTTCAAAACTCAGATAGCAAGAAGCATAACTTTCCTACATTTTTTTTTTCATTTTTCATTGAGAAAAGTCCTTTTGCATAATGAAAGTCTATAAGTTGCAAATTAATTCTTTTCCTTTCTACAATATTCTTGATCAATCTTTTCATGCATGCATACAACCCTTCTTACCTCAACATTATCATTTCTAAAATTAGGTTCATAGTGCATATCAAGGTTAAGGTAATATGCAACCACATGTAAAGGTCTATGAAGCTTATTACTCCTCCTCAAATCAATTATATTCCAAACAGGTTCATAATTATGAAATTATCAATGATACAATGTTTAAAATAATTACACAAAAATAAAGAATGAAAATTTAATAGAGAGAAGGTTTATAAATTTTACCTTTTCTTAATATTATCAATGTTAAATTTGATCTTCTCTTTTGCATAATCCATTTCCTCATATATGAAATCCATTGCGAGGTTATATCTAAATCCATTCGTTGAAGGACCACCATCAAAGGGACAACAACTTTGAGACGAGTGGTTACACTATTCCAGAATCGACTATCTAAGACCATATACTTAAAATTTCTCCCTTCTATTGAAGTTTCAAATTTGCTTGATTTCCTCTCATCAAAGACGAATCTAGTCATACCTAACTCTACCTTTGATGAGCTTCTTAACATGCTAATTAGCATTGCTCTACCATAAATGTAGGTGGTGATTCTTCTTCCCTTCTTGATACTAATTTGATGGACATTCAAATGTTTTTCAATGCAATGGATAACACATAGAGTCCAACACAAATGCTCCCATTTTTGCATCAATAAACTCTCTAGTTATCTTAGAATTTACAACATTATCGGTAACCACTTGAACAACATTCTCCTCTCCATCGAATTCTATTAAATCATTTAACATCTTAAACCCTTTATCTACAACTTTTGAGATATCTAAGGTATCCAATGAATAAAGAAACACAATCCTTTATGACTATTCACTAAAAGGTTACAAATTGAACGTCTTTTTTCTTTTTAAGTCCACCTGTGAAATATGATTGTACACCTTGTTCTCTTCCACTTCTCCTTAGATGTTTCAAGAATTATATCAGTTTTTTTCACTACTTGTTTCAAACATTTATCTCTTATATCCTGATATGATGGAGGTTTGTAGCCTGCTTCATATTTTCTAATCATCTCACACATTTTTGCAAAAGTAGGATTTCTGGTAACATTGAATGGAATGGAAAAAGTACGTTATATAACAAGTAAACAAAAACACGTCATAATAATTGAATATACTATAATAAATAATCAAAAATATAAGTAATAAAAATATATTATAGTAAATTAGAACTACTATAACAATTTTTTTTGTTATATTATAAAAATACAAACTTTTTATAATTGTCAGAACCATGACTCGGATAAACAAAAAAGCCATTTCACTTGTTCTAGCATATCCGGAGGACACTACCACTTCTATCTTTTCACTTTGTTCGTACAAGTAAAATTTTTCCTACTAACTCCCGTCGTTTCCCTTACTGACACAATTTGTTACATCAATCATTCAGTTTTTCTTGATAACTCATGAAATCTCTTATGTAAGTATATCCCTCCTTGAGTGACCTAGAACTCCTTCCTAATGTATAGCTTAGTACTTGCCAGAGCCATCACCACCCTCTCATTCCATGAAATGTAAATTATTGTAAGAAACTCCTTGGAGTTTTCATGTTTGTTAGGTCCTCTCCACCTGATTAGGAATTTTAGATGAACCTCCAAACACTATTCTATATATTCTTCTAGTAAGGGATAATCCATTTTCTCCCCCTTCTTTTCTGGCTATACTTTCCCCGTTTTTTATTCCAGTATTTTACTTTCTAAAAGGGATTGAATCTTCCCTCTGAAACCTATAGTTTCACTTTCTTAAATCTTCTCATAATCACTTGAAACTTGCTACAACAGAGTGGACCTTAAAAGACCTTATGCCCTTTATTCTTGTATCAGCCGGTGCTGACCAATTTCCTATGGCTTCTATTTTCATTATTTTGTTCACTGACAATCTTTCTTCCTTCAGGTTATGTTAAAGATTATTGA
Source organism: Vigna mungo (assembly GCA_036885675.1). Taxonomy (NCBI): domain Eukaryota; kingdom Viridiplantae; phylum Streptophyta; class Magnoliopsida; order Fabales; family Fabaceae; genus Vigna; species Vigna mungo. Next base: position 23,452,452 of record CP144698.1, read on the forward strand.
GTTTCCTAACAGACTGACTATGTTTAAAAGGTAATGCATATTAAGCAAAATGCATTGCAACGACTTTTGAGTTTGAGCACGCTTAACGAATGCCAAAATTTGTTCAGTATCGACGACTATTAACTTCTAGGCCATGTGCATTCGTAGGAACCAAGACTTACATAAAGCTTCATTTTGCACTGTGACCACTTAATGTATAATAATCAATCTTGCTATAAATAGATGGCTATAGCAACACACTAACCACATAATAAGCCAAAGCCACTTTCATACACCAGCATGCATGTGTCAAAATCCTTCTTAGATAGAGTCACAAAAAACTAGATATTATCTATGGTTTCTGTAATACAAACCACAAGAATGTTTTGCTTGAATTCCGATGACGTCATATGGTATAGTTATATCATACACCCACTGTAAGAAATATTTATTCAAATTTCTTAATCAATGACAAGTCATTCAACATTTTCTCAATTGCTTCATCATCCTGAGCCCGTCCTCTTGTCTGCAGGTAAAAAAAAAAATAGAGCAATTGACGTAAATGATTTAATGGCAATTACGTTTACTATTCAGATATATTATGCAAAAATATAACTTGCTTATTAGTAGCTACACAGAACCCAATAGGGAATGAATAATATTAAGCTAGTGTGGTTACAGTAAATGACGGGAACTATGTAACCAATATGTTATGCTAGAGAGTGAATCAATGAAGGGAATTTTTTCAGAGGGGATTTAAGAAGAAAAATAAAAGATCTCTAGTTAACATACCAAAATCCTTCAACTATCCGCATTTACTGCATTTACTCTTTTTTTAGTTATCCACTTACTGTTGTTTTGAAACTAAATTACTTTATACCCTCTCTGGTGTTTCAAACTTTGCTTGTCAAAAATGAATTTTAACAATCTGAACAGAAATTTATAATAAAAAAAAATTATATTTGCTGTAGTTCAATTATCTCTGATGTTTCAAACTTTGGTTGTCAAAATTGAATTTTAGCAACAAGAACATAAACTTATTTTAAAAATATCACCTTTGCCCTAATTAAAACCTCTACATCCTTCTTTATCATATAACAAGTATGCGGAGAAAATGAAGGTAATTTAATCTTTACCTCGAATACGTACTATAATCCTTCAATTATCAGTATTTACTTTGTCTGTGTCACTTCAAGGTCTTAAGTAAACTAAATTACTTTACACCCTTACTGGTGTTTCAAAATTTACTTGTCTAAACTGAATTTTATGAGTTAGAAGAGCAGAAAATTATAGAAAAACATATACCATATTTTGCTTTTATTTAATCCACTACCTCCTTCATTCTAACTAGCATGAAAGTGAGAATGGAAAGAACTTAAACTTTGGCTACCCCCAAAAAGAAAATCCTACCTAACACAGAGAAAGGGGGAAGCAAATTACTTTTACCTTGATAGATGGAACCATAGCAATAGCTTCCTCCACAGTTTCTGGGCAAAGGTTGCCAAGGACACACAACTGCAACAGATTCATTTTGACAAAAAATCATATATTGTATTGTCTCAAACTGGTAATTCAACTTTATATATATATATATATATATATATATATATATATATATATATATATATATATATATATATATATATATATATATATAAAATGTGAACAATTGCATCCCTAACTGAATTCATGAACGAAATAGTTGTATTACCTCAAACTCAGCCAATTGATATCTTGCAAGTATTCTGTACGTTAGTTAAGATCAAATTCCAAAGTAAGGCAATAAATGTCAAGTTTCTTTGAATTTAATTTCAGTAAAAGAGGAATTAACGCAGACCAACTTCCTAAGATGTACTAAATGAGATACAATAGTCATTTAATCTATCAAGAACATAGACAATACAAAAGTCAATAATGCAATGAAAGAAACTTAGATCAATATTTTTATATGAAGAGAAAATTTAAATGTGTGATAAAGAGAAACAACAGATGGATTATTTAATTTAGTTTTGGAGGATACTCTCGAACTTGTCTAACAGCATCTGGATTTTTATAGCGGCTGAATCGCTTCACATACTGCAATGACTTTTCAAATACCCTAAAACAGAAGAGGAAAAGAATCAAAGTCATTAGGTGATCAACTACTTTCCTCCTCTTCCATCTCATTATCAATATCAAATCTACATGAGGCAAAAAATTCAATTGGGACCACGATGTTTGCCAACATGTTGTATGACACTAATGTTGCAACATTTGAAGGAAACCAAAGTTAAACATATTTTTCAGCTGTGTCATAAAAGATCAAATCTTGGAGGAGTTAAGTGCAACCCAATTGTCATAAAAACTATTTATTTGGAGGGCATCAGGAAAAGATGCTATTCCAGGACCTTTGTGTCAAATAACCATGAACTTGATAAAGTATTCAACTCACTGAGAAACTTGATTCATGGGATCATCAGAGGTCTGTTGAAGCTGCTCGTACTTGTGCTCAAGAATCAAGGAAACTTCACAGTTCATTAAGCACTTTGCCTTCAAAAACTCTGAAGAAAAAAACATATTGCATTAGTGTGAGATAAAAAAGCTGCAAACAAACATACCAACATAAAGCATGTTCAAGCATTCAAGCATGATATGATACAATCAAACCATCTATATAGAAGAATCATTGGATCTGGTGATGTAACACCCACAAGCCCTCACATTTAGACCCTACCTCAGCATTAGCAAGAAAAGATATAACTCAAAATCAGGGGATAATCAAAGCCAAAAGTTGAGCAAATTATAACAAAAGACATTGATCATAGAGAAACTACCACCAATCGCTTGGCCTTTGTGAAAAGCCCACATCTGCAAGAAATAAGGTCAAAATTCACTTTCTAATGTTATCAAAGTGTATCCTAGTTAGGTTTGTTGGGCCTATTATGTCACTTAGACCACCTACAAATACTCAGTTCCACACATGTGATGTTTATACTTGGGTATGAAGTGAGTGTATTAAAGATCATACATCGAATAGAAATAAGACCAATTTACACTACATAAGCCAGACAATCTCATCTTAGAGTCAGTTTTGTAAAAATGAGTTAGGTTTAAACTTACTTCGTAATAGACTTCAACATATAAGTTAAGTTTGTTCACAATGGTGTTGCTAAATGCTCGCACAAACCAAGCCTTCTACCCTAACACCGCAAATCCAGTAAGTGATGCAGTTTGGTAAGCCACGCTTGTTAGCAGCATCAAATTTTACCATTTAACCATTTATCAATAGGCCGTTTATTTAAAATTAAATAATTCAGATACAGAAAATCTCATTTTAATACTTAAATTGTATGCGTCCATCACTTGTCCCTAATTTCACGCAACCCACAATTGGGTCAAAAAGGCATTCACTTCAGCCCTTTTCTATTTCCTTTTTCACTCTCGTCAACCTTGTTCTCTAAAATCAGGGACTAAACTAAGAATTTCGTAAAGTTACACACAAAACAACTGACTCTTATATTCTAGGGTTTAGGGTTAACCCAATTCATATATGTGTTGGAACACAATGCTAGACCTCATCAAACATCCCACCAATTCAACAGAAAAGCACTATGCGAAAATCACACTTATTCTATCCCAAGCCCTATGCAAAAAGCACACTGATTCTACAGGGCAAGAGATCGATTTCTAGCAAAACTATTCAAATATGTAAATCAATTTGTAAATAAATAAAAATTAATTACCATCTCCAATTTTGAGCTCTGCGGCATTTTCTTCCTCTTCCCCAGACATGTTTCAGAGGCTTTCCGGTATGTGAGACGAAACAGAGATGCAGAAACAGCGAGTAGAAGAACAAACGAGAGGGAGCTAGCGAAGAGGAATGCCAAGAAAAGAATGACAAAAAGGGGTTCAGCTTTTCTGTTTGAATAACTATGTGAAGGTGTGTTCTTGTATATTTTATTATAAATTGTAATTTTAATATTTCCATTTTTATGTGTAATTTTTGATTTTTTTTATTTGTTATTTTATACGTTATTTTAGTTAAAAAATTTAGTTTTGAAATTGTGTTCATTTGAATGTAAATAATTTAGTAAATCTGTCGAAAATAGGATTAAATATAATTTTAATAAATTCTTTTGTATTTAAAACTTTAATATATTTTAGTGTTTAAATTTTAAAAACAGATGAATATAAATTATTTTAATTTAATTATATTAAATTATTTTATTTGTTAAATGATTTTTTTAGTTGACACTAAAATGATAATATATCATAAATGGATTAAAAGAATTATTTTAATTCATTTTTAATTTTAAAAACTAAAATATATTAAAAGTTTGGAATTGACTAATTTCAATTTTGTTCAAAATTCACAAACAAAAAATATATTTAATTTTAAAATATAATGAAAAATATTTTAATTAATTAAAATAGAAAAATGAAATAATATAAATATAAATAATTGAGAATTATAAGAAAATAGTGATTTTTTTTTTTATAAAAAGTATAGAAACGAAAATAAAAAAAGAAAATCAAAATTATCCATGTGTTTGATGCAATGGAAATGGATAGAGAAAGGAAAAGAGTAAAAGTCGAAGAATATTATTTATTTCAATTAATAAAAAGAAGAATGAAAATAATTTTGGAAAAAAAGGTGGCAGACATCTTAAAACTTCCCTATTCTCGAATTATATTTTTTGCTCCAAAATTTAATTATATTTTTTTTAATTTTATCACTTTTTTTTCTAAAATTTAACTATATTTTAAACTAAAATAACTATTTATAATAAAAATTCATTTACCGAAAATTAAAAATTACCTACAATAAAATTGTATAAATTTTTTTTTTATTTTTTATCATAAAAAAGTGATATATGTAAGAATTGTTTTGTATGATAAAAATAAAATGATATTATAAACAAATTAGTATTAATAATAGGAAAAAAAATTAATGAAAGTACTATTTGTATCATTCCATGTTACTATACCAATACTATTAGAATCACAATTAAGATATTAAATACAATTATTAAAATATATATCCATATTGCAGTTAGTGAAAGCTTGATTTAAGAAAGAAGAAATAATATGCATGATTAATATAGTATTGGTCAAAATAAAAATGGAGAATTAAAATATATTAATTTTAATAAGGCTTGCTTTAAAGATAAATATCCGTACGTAAGGGAATGGTGTAGTTTGTCATGCATTCTTAATTTTTTAGATGCTTATTCTGAGTACAATTAAATCTCAATGTACCATTACGATAAGGAGAAGACAACGTTTATAATAATGGAGGTTAATTATCATTATGAAGTCATGTCATTTGGGTTAAAAAATGTTCGAGCCATTGATCAAAGGTTAGTGAATAAGATGTTTCATCATCTAATACATAGAAGCATGGAGATACATGTGGATGACATGGTTGTCATGTCAGATTTTGTTGAACCTATCAAGGATTTGGAGGTGGTATTCTCGACCATACAAAAATATGACATGAGGTTAAATTATGAGAAGTGTGTTTTTGGCGACAAGCTCTTAAGATTCATGCTCACACACAGCGACATTGAAGTTCATCTAGATAAATGTCGTACATTGTTAGAGATGTGAAGTCCCACGAATGTTAAAGTGGTCTAACGATTAGTGGGCAAGATTACCTCTTTGTCCAAGTTCAAGCTAAAGTTAGCCAAGAAACTGTGATCAATCATTCGCTTAATAAAGAAGACTAACTCCTTTTTGTAGGACGATATGTGTGAAAAGTCCTTTGGGAAGTTGAAGTATTTCTTTTCTTCTCCCCTAGTTTTACATAAACCACTTAAAAGCCACCCCTTGCTTGTTTATTTGGCAATTTCAGATGACATCATTAGCTTAACTATGGTACAAGATCATGACAGTCAACAACAACCTATATATTTCATCAATAGGGTACTTCAAGATGGAGAGGCAAGATATCAGACGGTGGAAAAAGTGGTACTAGCCCTAATAACAATAGCCTAACGACTTTGGCCTTATTTATGGAGCCACAAAATCATTGCTAAGTTAGATTACCCAATTCATAATATATGTAGGAAGCTGAATTTGGTAGGCCGAATGAGAGGATGGTCTGTAGAGTTATATGAGTTTCACATTCAATGTGAAGGTACAGGGCCTATCAAAGCTTAATGCCTTGTTGATTTTATCAATGCAGCTTCACCTGCGTGTAAGAACGACAACTTATGGATTCTATTTGTTGTTGGGTCCTCAAATTCTAAAGGGGGAAGAGCTAAAATATTGTTATATGGGCCTAATAATTTATCTCTTGAACAACCCTACGTTTTGGTTTTGAAACTTCTAACAAGCAGGCAGAATATGAAGCATTGATAGTCGGGTTATCTTTGGCTTTGGAAATGGGGATAGAACGAGTACATGTTAGTCAGATTCGTTTTAGAAATATGCAGTGAAATGTTCGTGGGCAAACGAAAACCAAGAAAGGGGTGAATTAGTTTCTTTAATAAAAATTGTGCCTTTTAAAAATGTTCCCTTTCTATAAATTGATTTTATAGGGAAAATGGTTTACTTCAAAAGGGAACAACAAAGTTAAAAAAAGTAGAGATAAAAAAGCTTGCACAAATGATTTTATTCTGGTTTAGATCAAAGGATCCTATGTCTAGTTGCTAATCTCTATAAAAGATTTATTAACTAATTAACTTGGAAATGAATGAGTAAAGGTTAGTGTTCACCTCTCTTGGACACACAAGAGATGACCAACAATTCCTTTTGACATATAAAAGGATGAACAACTTAACCTTGCAACAATAGATGTGCACTCACTTAGGCACCCTAATGCAAACACTTTCTTATACCAATAAAAGGGTTTACAAGCTCACACTTAAACCACAAAATTTCTTAGAACAAGCACTAAACTTCTTAGAAAGATTAAGTAACTTTGGAAGTGCTCAGAAGCAAGGTATTTATAGGCCCAAGTTTGAAATTAGGTAAGAAGTTGAAGAATCTTTTTGCAATTGCCACTAATAATCAATTGTCCAAAGTGATAATTGATTATTTGCGAACCTTTTCAAAAGTTATTTTTTTCTGAGATAATCAATTATCCCAAGTGATAATCAATTATCTGCGAGCCTTTTCAAAAGTTATTTTTTCTTGGATAATCGATTATCCTTCGATATTGTCGATTATCTGTGAACCTTGCCAATTCTGATCTTGACTAAGATAATCGATTATCCCAAGTGATAATTGATTATTCCAGTGCATTTCTAAAATATATTTTTTCTTTGAGGTATCTCAAACTTATTGTGTATCATTCCATGTTAAGTCTAGTACACTATTACATTGACTTATTATAAAAGCTTTAATTTGAGCAATATATTGAGCAAAAAATTCTTATAATCTTTAAACACTTCATTATCAAAACTTCTTTTACTTCAACTTTTCCTTGTTGTTAACAATTCGTAGTTGGTGGTAGGGTAATTGAATGGAATATTTCAAGTGAAATATTCTTTGTTACTTTGATATTATCACAGAGTAAAGGGAATGTGTGAGCGGTTTAAAGCAGCCAAAATGAAATATATAAATAGTTCTCACAAAATAAGAGCAAACTTATTTTCCAAATTATCTAACAACAAAAACAAAGGACAACATCATACTATCGTACAAACGACTTTAGATCGTCCTACTATGAGTGTGTTGGAAAGTAATGTTGTTAATGCTTCTAATTAGGATGATATCAATTGGATGACACCTATCATCCAATATATATATATATATATATATATATATATGAGAGAAGATAATGAAATGGATAATCCAGAGTTACAAATACATGCATCACGACGTCTTGTTGGGGGATGAATTGTTTAGATGAGGTTTCTTTTAGCCATTTTTGAAGTGTTTTACAACATCTCAGGATCCATATGTTTTGGATGAGCTTCATGTTAGAATTTGTGCATTTTGGATCTCGAAACATGGTAGTTAGGGTTTTGCGAGATGCAAACTACTGACCAATAGTGAAAAAGGATTATGAGAAGTATGTAAAAAAATGTGTTAAATGCCAACAACATGGTAATTTAGTGCATGTGAAGGCGAAAGAATTACATAGAATCATATCACCTTGGCCCTTTGCCATAAGGGGTATGGATATACTCAGCCCCTTCAGTCCAGGTAAGGGGTAAACAAAGTTCTTGATGACAAACCCCTAATCAAGGCACCAACCATCAAAGTAATATCAAGAAGGATCTAAGAAGATTGAGCTTCACCTGAGTTAAGTAGGCCTAAGTTAATGTTCATCCAGGCTAAGGAAGATGTGGAGACCTAGATTATGATTTCTTTTGTAAATATTAGGTTATTAATATTTTGGGTTTTATATTATGGGCCTAGTAGTATAGATTTTTATTTAGACCTTGTAATTGGTTCATAGTTTGGGTTTAGGCCTAGTAGTCTAGTTTAAACCTAGAAGGAGATAGGCCTAGCTTTGGACCAAGAGCGGAGCACATGGAATTAGGGTTTTCTAAACCCTAATTTGACACAAACTTGGAGAGAAAGTGTTTTCCTTGTGCGCAAAAAGCTAAGGAGAATGTGAGTGCTTAGGTGGCAAGTCACACCTTAAGCATGCTCTCTTTAGGCTCCACCTTTCAAACTTTAAGACTAGTTTGAATTTAATTTTGGCTCTCATTTTTGGAGACTACTCTAGGGTTAGCTTGGTCTACCTTTATAAAATAAAGCTTGAATTTGAGGAAAAAAAAAGTTGTCCATTTATGTGCACAACTCTCTTGTTTGAGTAACTTTAGAGTAGAATTCTCTCTAGCTTGATGATGTAGCAGAAGCTAACATGTCCTATAGTGGACTTAGACGAAAAACATGAATGTTACTGGATGCTTTAGCAAGAGGCACTATAATGATGAAAGTGATGAGGAGGCTACCATAATCATCGAATCACTAACAACTAGTGATCATTAAGTCCAATATGACAGAAGTCAACCTTTCAAAAGAGGACTTTTGAAGCTAGGAACGCAACATGTCATACTGGCACAAAACAAACTCATTTTTCACTAAATAGAAGGGCTAAAGAAGCAAATGATGAAGCTGTTGCCTGAGCCACGAACTCATGGCTTTGTGCAACAAATTCTGAAATGTGATTTTTGTGCAGGTGCACACTAGAATGACCACTACTCCAGTAAAGAAATAGCAAAGGAAAAGGAAGTACACTTCATAAACAATAACAAGAGGTTAAATAACTACTCCAGCAACCATAGATCAAATCAAAACCCAAGTCAACAACAAGTTAGAGGAAAGATGAAGGTTCAACCACCAAACAAATTGCACAATCAAATTACCATGGACAACAACCTCAACAATAAGATAAAGAGTCAAAAGTTGTGGATGGACTAACTAAATTCATCCAAGTATTTATATGAAATCAAAAGAACACAGAAGCAACTATTAGGAACCTAAAAGTGCATATTGGACAAATAACACAACAACTTGTAATTCAAGATGAATCAAAGCTCACACCGCTAACACAAGATTAATCCAAAGGAGCACTGCAAAGGCATCACAACCAGGAAAGGAACTATAATAGGTAAGGGAATTGATGATGACTTGAGAAAGGAAGAGAAGGGTGAGGAAAATGAAACAGAAAAATAGAGAGAAAAACTAAATAAGTGTACGAAAAGCCTTGCTAGACCTTAATGCAGGTAATCCATTCAAGTAGCCACTGAGAAATCATACTAAAGGGTGGTGATTCTAGGCTCTAGGTGTTAGGAATGGACCTAGAGTTACACCTAAGAGAACTTCTAGCAGTTGATCATTGGCAACACCATATGTTTTGATAGATCTAATACAAGAGAGAAAAAAGTGGTGAAATCAAACTCTATCATAGTTTTATCATATGAAAGTCACTCACTTAGCATCCAAATTTTTTTCCAATGCATTTCACACTCATTTCACGAATGAACTTTGTTTTGTACACACCAAAATCACTCTTACTTTACATTGGACAATCAAACTACTTAAAACATAGTATTTTCTGCCAAACCTGTGTGGATATAAAACTTGTTATACTACTAATGACCTAATATAGAACTTTTTTTTAACTCGATTATTTATAAATTCAATTAAACTCAATTGGATATAACTCGCCTAGACTATCTATTCTATTTAGAAATACGTTTTTTTTTACACAACACAAAAATTATATTGCTTTCGTCATAACGAAATAATCTTATGGAATGTAACCGTTTAATAATGCATTTTCAAAAGGATGATGATATTTTGACAACTCTTTCTAACAATTTTTTGATAACACGACACGTGTTATTATTTTATTGGTCTGTTTGAACTTATGTTTAAAAAAATATTTGAAACAAACTAATCATAGACTGTATATGTTGTCAAAAAATTGTGAAAAAAAGTTGTCAAAAAGAGACTTTTTCCAATCAGATTTGAAAGTAGCTTTTCTGTACGCTTTTAAGATTTTCATTTGTTTGGTTTTTAATTTGTTCTTATTGGTAAGTGAAGAGGGAGAAAGTTTTTTAGGAGTATAAAAACAGTTAGGGCCCTCCAAATATATAATTTTATATCGGAAACAAATATATTATTTCTTGTATGTAATATTTTAAACTTTAATTTTCTAAACCCCCAGAAATCTTACTGAGATTATATATATTTTATTGTTTATATATTGTACTATTTATTGCTTTTGGATTACTGTCTTTTCTGTTTAATATTTTGTTTTCATCTTGTAAGTCTTAAATGTTTTATCTGTATTCCTCGAATCACTTCACTCTAAGTGTTGATTCATTGGAATGAAACACAGACTCTACATATTTTATGTGTATGATATTTAATTATTAACTAGTATCAAACTTAACTATAAAACTAAATAAGTAAATAAAAAAACTAGCCTAAATTATTTAATGGTTTAGATAAATATATAATTTTGTAATGAAATTGAATTAGTTAATTTTTTAAGTATCCCAATTATTTGAATTATTATTAGCAAACATTCTGTAATACCTTGAAAAATATATATATGAGTGGAATACACGTGGCATCAAAGGATTGGCTAAAGCTTTTGGTAAAGTAAAAACATCCTAAAATACTAAGACTTAGTCACTTTCTAAAACAGCCAACAACCAACATCTTCTTCTTCTACTATTCTTCTCATTGCCTTGCCTTTCATTTGCCATAACTCAAAATCTCACCGATTAAATTTCAAATTGAAGCTACCCAAGTTTTTGTGACTGCAAGAGGAGCATTTTCCACCGATTGAACCTTCTTTTCGTCCAACCGGTAAGAAAGCCCTCTTTTCCCTCTTTGCTCTAGGGTTCTAGCATGTAATTTCTTGTTGCTTGCAACTCATCTCGTTTTCTTTCTCAATTTAGATTAATTTTAGTCCTAAAACTCGTTTTCTATCATCAATTGATGATTTTAGGTGTTTCTCATACTTTGGGTTCAAAGTACTTGGGCTAGGATCATTCCTTGAGTTGGCCGGGCACACTAGAGGTAAGGGGAGCTAGCTTTCTTTCCATTTTTTTAGTATGTTGTGAATGTATGATAAATTTTAAAGTTGTATGTTGTTGGAAGCATGAAATTGGTTGAATTGGTTTGAAATTCATGTATGGAAATGGGTATGTTGTGTAGAATTGATGATTTATGATTTTGGACTGTTTGGAACTCTTTGGTATGTTGAATTATGCATGATTGGGACTGTGATGATGATTGAAATCTGTTATGGTAGTGTTTGGAAGAAAACCAAGTGCTTTAGAGTCACTTTTTAGCCATTTTAAGGGAAGTGAGGTAGTGATTTTGAGTATTTGGGGTCTGTGGTGTTTGTGGACTGTTGGGACAGTTTCACTTGGTGTATTATGACTTGTTTGAGTCACCAAATTAGCCAAAAAGGGTGTAGAATGGTAAGAATTGGTTTTGGGTCCCTAAGTTGGGAAAATGAGAGTTTTAGAGTTGAAATGAAGCCTAAATCACTTTAAAAATGTGTTAGGAACTTTTAGAATCACTTAGGTAAGTTTAATTATGTCTAAAACAAAGATTAGGGGTGTTAGAAGTTGGTTAAAATGGTTAGAAATGGTCCCAAGAGGTTTTGTCGAATTCTGCAGAATTCTGCAGAATTATGCAGAGTTTGGCCGTTCGGTTTTTGTAGGCCTTGGTCAGAGAAGACTCCCCCTTCTCCTGACCGTCCGGTTTTGGTAGGCCTGGTCAGGGAAGGATGACTCCTTCCCTTGACCGTCCGGTTTGGAGGTCTTGGTCAGAGAAGGTTTCCCTTCTCTTGACCGTTCGGCCTGGTTCCCTTGGTCAGAGAAGGTATTCCCTTCTCTTGACCGTTCGGCCAGGAAGCCTTGGTGAGAGAAGGAGGTTTCCTTCTCAAACCGTCCGGTCATGGAGTCTTGGTTAGAGAAGGAAGTTTCCTTCTCAAACCGTTCGGTCTGGTGGACCTTGGTCAGAGAAGGTTCTCCCTTCTCTTGACCGTTCGGTCTGGGAGTCTTGGTCAGAGAAGGTTCTCCCTTCTCTTGACCGTTCGGTCTGGGAGTTTTGGTCAGAGAGGATTCTTCCCTCTCTTGACCGTTTGGTATGGCCTTGTTCTTGGCCACTTAAAGACTCTCGGTCAAAGAAGGTATTCCCTCTCATGACCGTTCGATCAAACATAGTTAGTGTAGGTGGTTTCTTGCACATGACCGTTCGGTCAGATGTGCTTTCTGCCAGGGAAGGATTGCCCACCCCATTACCGTTCGGTCCTGACCCATCTCAACCTTAGGTTCTTTGCCCTGGATTCCTCTCAGCTCGAGAAGCCTTCAACCTGTATGACCGTTCGGTCTGCAGGGTCTCGGTCAGAGAAGAGCTAGCTCTTCCCTCGACCGTTCGGTCTGGCATGGGTGTCTAGTATTGGCACCCAATTCAGTTCCAGTGGTTCGGCCACTGCTTCTAGTGTTCGGTTTATTTCTTAAAGCTTGTGGTTGGTTAGTTTATCTAATTGTTTGTGACAAATTGAGGTGTGTATGATTTATATGACTTGGAGAATTATCAAGTAATTGGATTGGTAGGATTCGGTTGTGGCATTATGATCTCTCGGTGAGATCTATTAGTGTATTGATTGAATGGCGAGAGGCTTCCATATGGGAGGTTATCCCTAACGCTCCAACGGTCTTTCATTCTCATTTAGAGAGGATCGACGCGTGTGGTGGGAGTAGTGGGAGGTCCTAGGGTAGGCGCTTTCACTGTAGGCCTATACCGCGGTAACGGATTAGCCTTGTGTATGGTCGGGTGAAACCCCTCGGCAATGGCTTTGCAGAGCAGTAGAGGCCATTACAAGTGCACAACCCGCCCCAGCTCTACATTCATTCTATGTCCGGACGTGTCTAGGAGTCTTTGCATGTTAATATGATTGATTTTGGTTAAGTTATGAACCATGTGCTCATGAACATGTTAACTTGTATGCTTGTATGTAAATTTATGCTTTCTGGCATGCTAGATTACTTTGCTACGAATTGTATGCTGATTTGAAAACTAGCTCACCCTTGCACTTGTATGTTGTGTGTGTTTGCTTCCTCCCTTGCGATGATCATCCAATCCTTTGGATGTGAGTAGTAGGTGAAGATGTACCTCTGGAGCAGGCATTGGAGACCGAGGAAGATCCAGCACCTAGTGCTTAGACGATTATATCGTTTTATTTCTTTTTGGCTTATTAGGTTTTGAAAAACCTTAGACCTTTGTACCTTAAATTACTGGTCGTTTTAATTTCCCTCTCTATTTTAGATGACTGTAATTTATACTTATACAGTTGTTTTCTACTCCTAACTGCTTTCTATTATTATAATACGTTGCATTCCATGTGATATGAATTATACACATATTTTGGGATGTTACACATTCTATCTTAAAATTTATTTTTTAGCATAATAAGTTATGTTAAAGTTGTCGTATTTGAGAATGATTTTCTTTTTAAAAACTAAATTAATATGATAACTTAATGTAAGTTTTTAATAATTTTTCTTTTATATAAATTATTTAAGTTCAGTGCCAATTTAGTTCAATTCAAATATTTTTAATATCCTTAACAGCATTAAAATTAGATTGGGGAAATGCAAATTGGTTGTTATTTATAGATAAAATCTAAGGTTTTAAATTGAATCGCTAATCTTGGCTTCTTATATTTTCTCATCTTTGTCATTAACAAAGAGTAAACTCAACCATAATAAAAACATTGGGAAATATAAAAGAATGAAAATACAATAAAAGTAAGGACTACGATTAAAAAAACATTTTCCTAAAAGTAAAACCATTATCTATATATTCAAATTCTTAAAAGAAGTTAAAACCAGACAACTAAAAGGAGTCTTATCTTTTTCATACTAAGAGGAAGGTTTAAGAAGTTGTGTCTGATCGGAGGGTTCCCATCCAAGCGGGTGGCAGCATACCAGTTTGCTCATGCACTGTATTAAGCAAGGGTGGCAACATTTTGTAGACAGCAGCTACATTATATTAAGGTAAGGTAAGAGAAGCTAATTTTGTTGTTCATATATAACGTAGAAATCAATAGTCTGTTTTGATGTGTTTGTATAGTCTGGAACTATTATTAAATTGATTTTTGAATGAATGGTTGATGAAACATAACTATATGATAGTTTAGGTAAGTTGAGATTTTAGGAAATGCAAATTTTGATAATTGATGGTGTGATATTTATATAATTGATATTGTGTGACTAGGGATGATAAAAAAATCCGCGGGCACGGGTATTCGCGGGTAAAACCCGCGACGGGTAGTTACTACCCGCGGGTAACGGGTAGCGGGTATTTTAATACCCGCTCTTAAACGGGTCGGGTACGGGTAGTATACTACCCGACCCGCGGGTACCCGCTACCCGAAAAAAATAATAAAAAAAATTAATTTATATATTTTTAATTAAATTTAATTAAAAATAAAATAAAATAATGTTTTATTAGGTAAAATTTAATTAAAATTTAACTTTAATTTTTATTTAATTTATTTTATACTATATTATATAATTTTTTTTGTTATTTTATTTAATTTTTATTTTAAAATGTATAAAATATTTAATTTTTTTATTTTTTGCGGGTATCTGCGGGTACCCGCGGGTTTTAAAATACTCGACGAGTTTTTTCTAAACGGGTACCCGATGGGTAGCGGGTTGGGTGGCGGGTACATTTTTATCCGGCGGGTCGGGTTGCGGGTAGGCACTATCCGTACC
The DNA here is from genome assembly GCA_036885675.1 of Vigna mungo. Lineage (NCBI taxonomy): Eukaryota > Viridiplantae > Streptophyta > Magnoliopsida > Fabales > Fabaceae > Vigna > Vigna mungo. The sequence continues at coordinate 23,467,622 of CP144698.1, forward strand.
CGACCCGACCCGTTGTCATCCCTATGTGTGACTACTAGCTATGTACTTATTCTAGTGTTGTCAGTACTTATTCTAGTGTTGTCAAAATGGGTTAGAAACTACGGGTCAACCCGGCCCACCACGAGTTCGGGCCGGGTTGGGTTTGAAAAAATGAAATTTTTTTTATACGGGCCAATTTTCAACCCGATTCACTTTAAACCTGGCTCACCCAAGTTAAACCCGTGGTGAGCCAATTGGCTCACCAGCCCACTTAGTTTAATTTAATTATTTATTATTTTGTGTTTCAATATCATTATTTATTATTTTGTGTTTCAATAAAGAAAAAGATGTTTCAAGAAAGTAAAATATTATATATTTATCCATTTAAGACTCTAATCTTATAAACGGATGAGTGACACAAAAATTATAAATATTATAAACTTATTTATTTGCTTTTTGGGTTTGCTTTTGGATTACATTTTAGTTGTATGTTAATTTTTTTTTTGAATCGTCTTTGGAGTTTAACATAATTTTAGAGTGAAATTATTTAAATTTGAATTACAAAAAAATTGTAATTTATTTTGGATTTTAAAAAAAGAACTTGTAATTAAGTGAACCAATGAGCCAACCTGTTTAACCCACTTGTAGCTTATCCTTTTTTATGTGTTTTCTTATTTAGTTGTTCGTTTGTGATTGATTGTATGGGCAATGATTATCTGATGGGTGTGAGCAGAGAGAGATGATGTTTCTTTGGAACAGACTCTAGGTTCAGATGGTGCAGATGCATAGTTACCTTAGTATAAATGTTTTCTCTTGAGTATTAAAGAACCAAGCTTGTACGTAGTTTTGAATTACGAACTTTTATTTTGTAGTTATTTTTATATATAACTGTGATGCGATTTTATATTTTCCTGTTTGTTAATTGTTCTATTTTATTGATTATATGATAGCTTTTGTGTTCATACTATTAAAATAGATTGTTACACAAACAACTTTTTTTCCTATTGTTTCTAATTCAGTGTTGTGTGTCTTCTCATTGCCTTGATTTGTCACATAATTCAAAAGATAGAAACAAAGAGAGAACAAAAAAGTTCAATTTTTAGAATTACTCTTTGGTTTTTCATTGAAATAAAACAAAGAATAGTGTTTCTCCTGAAATGGGACGAGGATCTCCGCTTGTGCTAAGTCCTTGTTGAACGTTCTCCTTGCTCTGTTCTCCAAACAACCGATTGGTCCAAAGGTGGGGTGACCTGCAAAATACACTTCGACGCTCAAGTCAAAATTTTTCTCTGTTGGTCTTTAGTAAATCAATAGTGAGTCAAAAGTACTTTACCTTGAAAGTAAACCCATATTTATAGAGTTTATAAGGATTTGACCAATTAATTTACCCCTTAATGGTCATTAATGCAAACGTTAACCGTCTGACTATAGCCGTTATAACACTAATTACGCTTTAACTCTATTCAACCACCAAACAAATTGCACAATCAAATTACCATGGGCAACAACCTCAACATTAGGATAAAGTGTCAAAAGTTGGGGATGGACTAACACAATTCATCCAAGTATTTATATCAAATCAAAAGAACATAGAAGCAACTATTAGGAACCTAAAAGTGCATATTAGACAAATAGCAGAACAACTTGCAATTTAACATGAATCAAAGCTCACATGGCTAACACCAAGATTAATCCAAAGGAGTAATGCAAAGGCATCACAACCAGGAAAGGAACTGTAATAGGTAAGGGAATTGATGATGACTTCAGAAAGGAAGAGATGGGTGAGGAAAATGAAACAAAAAAATAGAGAGAAAAACTAAATGAGTGTAGGAAAAGCCTTGCTAGACCTTAATGCAAGTAATCCATTCAAGTAGCCATTGAGGAATCATACTAAAGGGTGGTGATTCTAGGCTCTAGGTGTCAGGAATGGACCTAGAGTTACACCTAAGAGAACTTCTAGCATTTGATCATTGGCAACACCATATGTATTGATAGATCTAATACAAGAGAGAAAAAAGTGATGAAATCAAACTCTATCATAGTTTTATCATATGAAAGTCACTCACTTAGCATCTATATTTTTTGCAATGCATTTCACACTTATTTCACGAATGAATTTTGTTTTGTACACACCAAAATCATGTTACTTTACATTGGACAATCAAACTACTTAAAACATAGTATTTTCTGCCAAACCAGTGCGGATATGAAACTTGTTATATACTACTAATTACCTAATATAGAATTTTTTTTAATTCGTTTATTTATAAATTCAATTAAACTCAATTGGATATAACTCTCGTACGTTTTTTTTACACAACAAAAAAATTATATTGCTTTTGTCATAACGAAATAATCTTCCGGAATGTAACTGTTTAATAATGCATTTTCAAAAACAGCTTTGAAAGTAGTTTTTCTGTACGCTTTTAAGATTTTCATTTGTTTGGTTTTTAATTTGTTCTTATTCGTAAGTGAAGAGGGAGAAAAGTTTTTTAGGAGTATAAAAACAGTTAGGGGAGCTTATATTTAAATTTAAATAGTAAAAAAATTGTAGCATCCAAAAAAAAAAACATTCCTCCAAATATATAATTTTATATCGGAAACAAATATATTATTTCTTGTATGTAATATTTTAAACTTTAATTTTCTAAACCCCTAGAAATCTTACTGAGATTATATATATTTTATTGTTTATATACTGTACTATTTATTGCTTTTGGATTACTGTCTTTTCTTTTTAATATTTTGTTTTCATCCTTGTAAGTCTTAAATGTTTTATCTGTATTCCTCGAATCACTTCACTTTAAGTGTTGATTCGTTGGAATGAAACACAGACTCTACATATTTTATGTATGATATTTACTTTAACCAGTATCAAACTTAACTTTAAAACTAAATAAATAAACTAGTCTAAATTATATAATGGCTGACATAAATATATAATATTTTAATAAAATTGAATTAGTTATTTTTTTAAGTATCTCAATCATTTGAATTAATATTAACAAACATTCTATTTTAAAATTTATTTTTTAATACAATAAGTTATGTTAAAGTTGTCATATTTAAGAATGACTTTATTTTTAAAAAGTAAATTAATATGATAACTTAATGTATGGTTTTAGTAATTTTTCTTCTATATAGATTGTTTAAGTTTAGTACCAATTTAGTTCAATTCTAATATTTTTAATATCTTTAATTAACAGCATTAAAATTAGGTTTAGGAAATGCAAATTGGTTGTTATTTATAGATAAAATCTAAGGTTTTAAATTGAATCGCTAAATCTTGGATTCTTATATTTTCTTATCTTTCTCATTAACAAAAATAAACTCCACCATAATAAAAACATTGATGTGCGTTTCACATTATATAGAAAAACTAATTAACCGAGATGGACTGGAGAAATATAAAAGAATGAAAATACAATAAAAAATAACAACTATAATACATTAGATATACTATATTTTATTAGTATGTATATTTGAAACGGATGAATTACAAATTATCACACTATTATCCATGAATGTATATGATCCATATATTCAAATTCTGAAAAGAAGTTAAAACCAGACAACTAAAAGGAGTCTTATCTTTTTCATACTATTATATGAAAGCAAAAAGAGGAAGGTTTAAGAAGTTGTGTCTGATGAGAGGGTTCCCATCCAAGCGGGTGGCAGCATACCAGTTTGCTCATGCACTGTATTAAGCAAAGGTGGCAACATTTTGTACACAGAAGCTACATCCTTCATTCCACCACCACTATCACTTCCTTCTCCACCATTATTCCAAATACTAATCTTTGGCTTAAGTCCACGAATTGCTTCTGCATTAGCCTGTGCAATCTCTTGAAACATGCCACTATTTATCATCAAGTAGTCCCTTAGATTATTGTAGTTCCCTCCCAATGCACCAAGAAGTGTGCTTAAGTATGCCCCTCGGGCTTGCCCCATTAACATAAGTCCCTCTGCCTCCTTTTTCTTTGCAAATAGCTCAGCCTCTGCTGCTTGTTGTTTACTGAAATATGTTGCCTCTGCCAATGCCTTTTGTGCCTGTGCCTCTTTCTCCTTCTCAAACAAGTTTGCTTCTGCCACCTTTTGTTTCCTGTACAACTCCCAGTTTGCCTCTTGTACCTTGGTTTCGTACTCAACGTTTGCTTTGCTCAGGAACTCGGCTTTAAGCTTCTCTGTCCTTGTGAGAGCGTTCATCTTCTCTACCTCTCTCTGCAACTCAGCTTCCCTCATTGCCACTGCTTTTGTGGCCTCCACTTCCGCTACCTGTGCCGTCTTTGCCCACATAGCTTTTTTCTGCGCAAGGTCAGAATTAGCCTGTGCCACCTCCGCCTCTCGCTCATTTTCAAACACCTTCACCTCTGTCTTCACCTTTATCTCCTCCTTCACACCCTCTCCATTTCTTTGGGTCGATATTATCTTTGTCTCAGCATTGATCTTCGCGGCGTTCTGCTGCGTCTTTCCCTCTCTCAGCTTGGCTCCAACCTCTCCCTTCATCCTTGCCTCTGCCACGTCAACCTTGGCTTGGTTGGCAGCCTCCATCTGAGTCTTCTGACCCAAATACGAGAAGTACTCATGGCCAGGCACGTCCACCAGTTGCTTCACGTTGGCGTTGTAGATGACAAGCCCGAACTGGTTAAGCTCCAGCTGAACCTTATCAAACACTTCCTGTTTAAAGGATTTGGTGCCTTTGAAAACATCTTCCATGGTCATGGATGCTGCAAGGACACGTGTCTCTCCCTCGATGATACCCTGGACTAGCTCGTTGACATGGTTAGAGAGCTTGTCGTGGGAAGAGAGAAGTCTGGCGTATTTGAGAAGGCTGTCTTCGTCGTCGACTCTGGGACCAATGGTGAAGACAGCAGGGAGAATAAAAGGAAGCTTCTCGGCACTCATGGCTTGAACCATAAAAGTATAGTTCACTGGAGAGAGCTCGAAGCGGGTGCATGACTGGCCCGGGAAAACCCATGCTTTTTTTGCAAGCTTTATGTCTTTGATTCCAATCCCAGTGATCACAAGATATTCCGATGCCTTTGCTACTCTGTACATGTTTATTCTTCTGCGATATTGATGCCTTTGCTACTCTGACACCTATGTTTCAAACATGCATATGAATATGAATATAACCAGTAACATAGATGAATATAGTTAGTCCTCTTACCTTTTAACCAAACCAGGTCTCTTCTTCTACACTGATGCACTGTCAGTAGACTTAGACAGGAAAAATAATCTTCCCTTCAACTCTTCTCCCGCCGTGTTTATATACCCAATAATCCCCAACCCTAACTCTATCTTCTATTCTCTTGTTTTCTAGACCGTTTTCCTAAATCTGTTATATTTTTTTCTTTTATTATAGAAGCCTTCTCAAGATAAAATATACACTGCATTCTGTTGATAATTTTAGAAAATATATAAACAATTTAACTGCCCATTCCATTTTCTGTTAAAAAAAACTTGAAATAAATATATAATATATTCTTTTCCTATTTTTAGAAAATATATAAACAATATCCTTTAACTGCCCATTCCGTTTTCTTTTGAAAAAAAAAAACTTAAGTAATCAAGTACAATAATAAAAGATATAATTGAAATTATATAGAACCGGAAGTAAAATAATCAAGCACGATGTTTTTGAAACTTATCTTTCTAAATTAAAGTCATAAATAATATGTAATAAATATTAAATAATATATAATTTTTTTAAAATTATTTTTAAAAATTAATTATAAATGAATTGAATATCATTTTATATTTTATAAATAAATAAAATATATTAATTACATCACTAAAAAAATATTTAATAATATATTTTTTGAAAATAAATTTAAATATTTTTCTTTTGTTATATATAAATAATTATGATATTTTTATATTCTAAATAATTAAATTCAAATTTCATTTTCAAATTTCATAAAATTTATCTATCCAAGGTAACATTGAAAACATTATATTAGTTCGACAATTATAGAAATTTAAAATACTACAATAAAAATAGAAAATAGATATCAATATCATTTTAAATCAATTATTGATTCTATTAATTAAATAGAAAATCTTCTATATGTAGTATTTATCTATATCTATATTTCATTCATATATTATTTTATTAAAAGCTAATAATTTTAATTATATAATAAAATTTCATATTTTCATAATATTATAGAAAATATATAACAAAATTGAAATAAAATTATTGTAACATAATATTTTAATTATACTATTAAACTAAATAGTAAAATAAAAAGTAGTATTTTTGCTATAGTGTCAACGTTTCCTTAGACAAGTGCATCCAAAAAAGTAATAAATCCTGTAAATAATCTTTTATATTGGAAAGAAATATATTATTTCTTGTAAGTAGATATTTTAAACTTTAATTTTCATGATCCTTACAATTCTTACAAGGTTTATATATATATATATATATATATATATATATATATATATATATATATATATTATTGTTTATATTATGATGTATTATTTATAGTTTTTGGTTACTAATTTTTTGTATATTATGTTTTGATTCTTGCTAAGTCTTAAATGTTTTATCTTGTATTTCTCGGGTCACTCGCTTTCTATTGTTGATTCATTAGAATCAAACACAGATTCATTAACTTTTATGCATGTATGATATTTAAGAGGAGTAGTATAATGACGTTAAATAGTATCAAACTTAACTTAAAAAAAAAAAAAAAAAAACTCTTCCAAATTATATGAAGGTTGAAATATTAAATTGAAGATAGACAAATAATATTTTAATTTAGTTTAATTACCTTAACTTTTTTAAGTGTATCGATCATTGGAATTATTATTAACAAACATTCTATTTTAAAATTTAGTTTTTTAATATAATAAATTATGTTAAAATTGTCATATTTAAGATTTTATCTTCAAAAATTAAATTAATATGATAATTTAATGTATTTTTTAATAATTTATCTTTTTATACAAATTAACTGATATTAGTATAATATAATTCACTTCAAATATTTTTTATATCTTTAATAGTATTAAATTTAAATATGCTAAAATAGGTCATAAGATAGTTAACCTATATCTATATTAAAAATAGATAAATAAGTATAACTCGAGTCATATGTGATAAAAATAAAATAAAATAAAATTAATCTAAACATGTTATTTATGTTTTTGCTATGTTAATAAATCAGAGTTTTAGAAGACTGTGAGTAATATGATAATCGAAATGAGAAGGTTAAACACTCTTTGTGGTAGAATGATGTATTTATAAGCGTTTAATCTCATGAATACCTAAAAGATATTATCATAAACTAGTTGAAATATTAACTGAGTTTGATAACATATAACAGCTTAATCATATGTTATCTTTTAAGAATATCTTGTATTTAACATGTAATATTAACAACAGACTCAATAAATCTAACAATTATCTTAAAATATTGATGGAAAAATAAATTTAAATATATTTTATTTTTATTATGTGTATATAATTTTAATATTTGTATGTTGTAAATACACTATGGAAAAATTGCTTTTTATGACGGGTAAAAATGATCTATTATATTGGATAACTTGACATTATAGTTCTGGGCATCATAATAGATCCTGTGCATTTTATGACGGATAAAAAAATCCATCATAATAGGTCCAGTATATTATGACAGATTTTCTGTCACCTATCATAATAGGTCCAGTGTATTATGACAGATTTTCACTTATCCGTCTTTACCTATCATAATATGTAACGTTTTATGACGATGATTCTTTCATCTATCATAATATGTAGAACATATTATGACAAGTAATTGTTCACCTATCATAATATATACTTTTCAGAAATAATCTTTTATTACATACATTGTTCACCTATCATAAAAACTTGTTTTATACAAAAAATACTTTTCAGAAATAATCTTTTATTCATTCAATTTACAATTAATTTCATGTCTTATAATCTGATCAATCAATTTATAATCAATTAACATATTCAATTAAACTAATATAATGAAATTAATTTCAACCGTTACATTGCGTAATAATATTTAATACATAATTTGTAAATCAAACCATATATTAAATCCAAATATAACATTAATCTACACTACATTGTAGTCAAGTTTCTATAATTTACTAACACTTAAAATAAAATAAAAAAACCCACACTAATTATCAACCTAAAATTTGAGCAAGTACTAATATACGAACTTCAATTTTACCCAAGTTCAAAATCTTCATATGTTTCATAGTTGTGAGGTTCAGTAGATTCTTAGGCCTTTGATTCTTGGTGGGAGATGATCTGCCACCACTAGAAACAACCTTCAGAGCTGAACTTCACATTTTCATCACATCACAGATCAGGATCTCTATATGTAAGTTGTAAGAATGAAGGAGATTTCATATTGTCAGCAATACTATTGAGCTTGAGTCTGTCTTGAAATGCAGAGGGTAACTTTGATATTCCTAAAGAAGTAGCAAGTAGCCTGTGCACAACGACATCTAAAAAAAATGTTTCATCTCATATTGTGCACAATCGACAAAGTACACATTTTATTAAGATTATAGCATAACTACCTGCACGGTTAGTGGTAACATGTCATAATGCTTTGCTGAGGTGTTAGAACCTAGGGCTTGTCTTCTACCTCCAACCTTAATTTCCATCAGACATGAAACCCTAGCCGCTGCCACTGTCGTGCTGCCACGAAAACCTTAAGCCGCCACCGCCTCGTCGTCGTTGTCGTGCCGCCACAAAAACCCTAAGCCAACCACCTGCACAACTCAACCAGAAGTGCAAGCCGCCACGGAGACTTCAATCTCCATGACACACACTTCGCGCCACTACCGTCATCACCGCGCCGCATCTTCCATTGATGTTGCCAACCATAGGAAACCCAAGACGCCATGAGTCTAGAGACTGTGAGCCTCCGTTGCGCGAGCATCTTCTCCTCCTTCACGACTCACATTCATCTTCATCACCCTTGCCTGCAACCATCAACCTACCAAGGAAACACCAATGACAACCAAAAACCCAGAAACGCAGATTTGCGAACTCTCACGAACCAGATGCGCGAGCCTCGCACCATCAGGAACCCTAAATCGCGTCTTCTTCCATCTTCGCGAAATCAGCAGCTAGGAGGAAGAACCCAATCGCGTTGAACCTTGGCACGAAATTCGCATTAGTCTTCATCTTCAACCCCAAATCGTGAAATCCCCAGGCTATCAACAGAGCCATCTTCGCACCTCCATCGAAGCCCCTCTCCTGTCGTGACGGCGTAGGCAGGGAGCAAGCTAGGGGAATTGCAAACCCTAATTTTTTTGGGTGGGGGAAGGGGCTGCCATGTGGAAGTTCCCCATTTTTCCCCAATTAAAAAATCCCATCTTAAAAAAAAAACTTTGTAATTAAATAACACCTCAACACCCACACAATTAAGTCATGACACGTTGTTGCCAGATCATCAACCCATTAACTCCGTTTAGTTCTATTTAACAAAAGGGAATAATTTGACCCGATATTTTAAAAGTTAGGACCAATTTAAAACACTTTTATAAAGAGGGACTAAATTGAGATTTGTCAACCAGAGTGGGGACAAATTTGGCTATCAAACCTTATTTTTTCTTAATTAATTGTGATCCTTTTTTTATAACTCTACGAGATCTTAAAAGGAAAAAAAAAACAAATTTCAGTTTTTTGTATTTTATAAAGTATGAACTATAAATAGTAATATAAGATCAATCAAAGAACAATAACAAACAACAAAGAAGTTCAATCAAACAACAAACAAGTTCAATCAAACAATAACAACAAACAAGTTCAACCAAACAACAATAACAACAAACAAGTTCAGCCAAACAACAACAACAACAAACAAGTTCAACAAAAAATAATAACAAACAAGTTATTAACAAATAAGTTCTTCAAAAGGAAAAGGAAAAGGAAAACGAAAACTAACCTTTAAAAGGTGGGTTCATCGGAATAAAGTGTTGCCACCAGTGAGAGAGAAAGCAGAATGCGCCTATGAAGGACAATAACAGGAAAATAATCGGTGAAAACAAACAAAAATCATACCTAAAGTAGTTAATTAACATGCATTTGTATGAAATGAAAGAAAGATTACATGTAATGGTCATCAAACTTTGTTCGAAAAAAATTTGAGCAGAAAAAAGGGTCTCGCGCGATAAGATAAAGTGAATGAATTTTTAATCTCCCGCTCAATTTTTTTTTTGAATTCACTAACCTTTTAACGTCTAACGCTGGGGAATTCGACGTTTTATATCCATTTACATCAAATTACAATTTTAAACAACGTTTAATAATTGCATTTATTTACAAAAATGTCACGATCATTTTTAACGTTGACTATTGAATGATTCAACACGTTACGTTATATGTTGTTTTTGCACTAGTGTGTATATATATATATATATATATATATATATATATATATATATATATATATATATACACACATGTATATATCTATATGTATATATATATATATATATATACATGTATATATATATATATACACATGTATATATCTATATGTATATATATATATATATATACATGTATATATATATATATAGATATATATATATAGATATATACATGTGTATATATATATATACATATATATATATATATATACATATATATATATATACACATATATATATATGTATATATATATATATGTATACATGTATATATATATATATATATATGTATACATGTATATATATATATATATACATATATATATATATATATATGTATATCTATATATATATATATATATGTATATCTATATATATATATATATATATATATCTATATATATATATATATATATATATATATACACGTTTTATCTTATCAATTAAAATTTTCATCACGATTAATACAAATAGTAAACAATAAAACATATCTATAAATTCAAATTACACCAAATATATAAGTTCATATAATTACAACATAAATATCTTCTGCTTTTTGGATTTAGTCCTCTAATTATATAATCGCCAACATCATCTTCTTCATCTTAATCTTTTTCATCACCATCAAGATCTTCCTCGGATGACAAGTGTGCATCATAATATTGACATCAAAAACTATATTATCAAGATCAAATGCCTTTAGAGTAAGATAAACCAAACTAGGTCCAATTATGTCAACATTTCCATCGTGTCCTTCACCTTGAATTGGCTTAATCCCAACATTATTTCCATCTTCATTTATCCATTCTTCTCTGCTTTTCTAGTTTTTTATTTTTGTTTTTATCTTTAAGTTATATATGACATAAATCAAGTCATTCATCTTTTTCTAATGCACACAATTTCTTCTTTTATGTGAATCTATAAATAAATATGAATGTTTAAAAGCTATATAAAACAAATAAAGAAAATTAAAAATAAAAAATAATAACAAATTTGAATTATCATTTCAAATGAACTCCAATTACACTCACATTTAGAAGAACTGCAAGTTAAGTTCAAAACTCGGATAACAAATTGCTTTAACTTTGGAGTTTCATCTCCAAACATCTCCCACCATTCTCCAAGAAGCATAACTTTCCTACATTTTTTTTTCATTTTTCATTGAGAAAAGTCCTTTTGCATAATGAAAGCCTATAAGTTGCAAATTAATTCTTTTCCTTTCTACAATATTCTTGATCAATCTTTTCATGCGGGCATACAACCCTTCTTACCTCAACATCATTATTTCTAAAATTAGGTTCACAATGCATTTCAAGGATAAGGTAATATGCAACCACATACAAAGGTCTATGAAGCTTATTACTCCTCCTCAAATCAATTATATTCCAAACAGGTTCATAATTATGAAATTATCAATGATGCAATGTTTAAAATAATTACACAAAAATAAAGAATGAAAATTTAATAGAGAGAAGGTTTATAAATTTTACCTTTTCTTAATATTATGAATGTTAAATTTGATCTTCTCTTTTGCATAATCCATTTCTTGTATATGAAATCCATTGCGAGGTTATATCTAAATCCACTTGTCGAAGGACCACCATCAAAGGGGCAACAACTTTGAGACGAGTGGATACACTATTCCAGAATCGACTATCTAAGATCATATTTCAATTTTCTCCTTTCTATTGAAGTTTCAAATTTGCTTGATTTCCACTCATCAAAGACGAATCTAGTTATACCTAACATTATGAAGTCTCTACCTTTGATGAGCTTCTTAACATGCTAATTAGAATTGCTCTACCATAAATGTAGGTGGTGATTATTCTTCCCTTCTTGATACTAATTTGATGGACATTCAAATGTTTTTCAATGCAATAGGTAACACATGGAGTCCAATACAAATGCTCCCATTTTTGCATCACTAACTCTCTAGTTATCTTAGAATTTGCAACATTATCGGTAACCACTTGAACAACATTCTCCTCTCCAACGAATTCCATTAAATCATTTAACATGTTAAACCCTTTATCTACAACTTTTGAGATATAAGGTATCCAATGAATAAAGAAACACATCCCTTTATGACTATTCACTAAAAAGTTACAAATTGAACGTCTTTTTTTTTTTTTTTGAAGTCCACCTGTGAAATATGATTGTACACCTTCTTCTCTTCCACTTCTCCTTAGATGTTTCAAGAATTATATCAGTTTTTTTGCACTACTTGTTTCAAACATTTATCTCTAATATCCTGATATGATGGAGGTTTGTAGCTGCTTCATATTTTCTAATCATCTCACACATTTTTGCAAAAGTAGGATTTCTGGTAACATTGAATGGAATGGAAAAACCTTCTATGACTAATAAAAAATACATCATAATAATCTAGACTTCCTATGACAATTTTTTTGCTATGTTATAAAATACAAACTTTTTACGATTGTCAAAACCATGATGGCGGATCAACAGAAAAGCCATTTCACTTGTTCTAGAATATCCGGAGGACACTACTACTTCTATCTTTTCACTTTGTTCGTACAAGTAAAATTTTTCCTACTAACTTCCGTCGTTTCCCTTACTGACACAATTTGTTACATCAATCATTCAGTTTTTCTTGATAACTCATGAAATCTCTTACATAAATATGGATAATGATACTTTGACACCTAAATTTGACAAATTTTTGATACCGGACACGTGTCATAAGCCAATTAGTTCATGTGTTTAATGTTTAAAAAAATTGAAAATGGAAAATGAAAGGCTGGAAGGGTTTTGAAGAGATTCGTTTTCGTTTATCAGGGGTCTCATTCGGAGGTTTTCAAAAAAAGAGAAAGATGGTTTCGTGAAGATTTTTTCTCTCATCCAAAACTATTTTCGTCTTCCTACTTTGTCGCACTCACCCACTAGCCACCATCGTCATCGTTGAAGGAGTTCGAAGTTGACCGGAAGCACATCGTTCACCACAACCATTCCGTCGTTAAGTGCTTACGAAGTCAGAAAACGTTATTGGAGGTCGGTTTTTGAAGCTTTTTTCCATTTATTTTGCTAATGGTTAGCTTTTGTTCGGTGGGTTTAATTTTTTTTTTTAAATTTTTGGGCATTTAAGTTTTATCGTGGTAAAGTTGAATGATTTTTGAAGTTTTTGTTGAACATTTTGTCCTGCATGTTCTTTATTGTTCAACCTTATGTTTTTATCTAAGAAATTTCTCCTTCTATTGGCAGCCAAGGCAACATATGAAATTGACGAAGCAGTTCACCAAATGATAGTTGACAATGGTGCATACCCATCTCCTCTTGGCTATGGTAGTTTTCCAAAGAGTGTCTGAACATATGTAAATGAATGCATTTGTCATGGAATCCCACCCCTCGAGGTCTTTTTGGGCAATTTTTTTTTCAAGTTAAAATCTTGTGTTAAAAATATTGTTGACGCATTGTTTATTTGCAGGATGGTGATATAATCAACATTGATGTTATTGTGTATCTAAATGTAAGTTTTGTGTTTTTGTTTATAGGGGGTGGGTTATGGGGCTGATTTTACTTTTGTGAGATGGTGAGAATGGAATAGCTATAAAATTTCATTTGCTACTTGGCTTATTCCCATTAAAACTTTCTTTTGTTAAGCCATCTGGATGATATCATCAACATCTCTGTTTACTATGTTGATACCCTAGTGTGTATTGTTTGGGTTGTGGAAGGTGCAATTTATTGATACGCTCGTACATAATTAGTTTCTTTAACTTAACTTTGTACCGTATCAATTTATGTGAAAATTTAAATTTGTGTTGTAGCTCATTATTTGAGCTGTTGAGCATACTGCATTATCAGTTATTGATGTTGTAGTGATCATGTTAAAATTCCTTATTTCCATTAAAGAAGGTTTCATTTACTTTTTTGACTCTGATTAAGTATTTAAAGTTGTAAATAAAAAATATATATTAGTTCCAAAAACATTATTGTTCAATCTCATTGGCACAACTGGCTTAAATCAATTAATCTTTTTTTTTTGTCTTGAAATATATTGTTTGTACAATTATTGTTATTTTCATGCTTCCTTCAACAAGTTGCTTTCTGGTTTATTGTTATTTAGAGTACACTTTTTTGTTAGTTTCCTTTGAGACTTTTTTTCATGTCTTGAGTCTTACTTTAGTCTGCACATTAAATTATATATGATTAGAAGTACACATTATTTTATTAAAATATCCAAATTTGTTCATGGAATTCATGATTATGGTTGAATAATATTTTTGTCATTGAATTCTAACTATATACCTATAGGTTTTCCTGTTTGTGCAATTAACCGACCCGATTCATTAAATTTTAAAATCAATTAATAAGTCCAGTTTGTGCAATATTTTCTTCTTATGTTAATTAAATTTCTTTCATACTAGTTTAATCAATTTCTTATTTTATTTCTCCTTTGTCAAATTACACCATATCCAAAGGATGGAAATAATAGGATTTCCTTGACAGTGGTGGATGCTCGCATTTTTTGGTTGGGGGTTTGAATTATTAAAAGGCTCACGTGCCAGAGATATTACATTCTAAACTTGTTTAATTTCCAGGTATAGTATTCTGGCTGACTTTTGGTTCCTTCGGTCTAGAACTTATTGGAATAGTCAAGATTATTCAATCAAGATTGCTTTCTATACTTGCTTAATTTTTAAGTATAGTATCCTGGCTTACTTTTTGTTCCTTCAATCCAAGCTTATTAGGAGTTTGATGTTGAATCTCTTTATATTGATGTTAGTAAAAAAGGTTGACGTTGTTTCCTTTGGGTTTATTTATTTAAAAGAAAAATGAAATTTAGCAAAACTTGGAATGCTAATGTGATTCTCAATTTTTGTCAGTTTTAAGTTGGGGATTATTGAATTCGGAAAGTATT
Organism: Vigna mungo; assembly: GCA_036885675.1. Classification (NCBI taxonomy): domain Eukaryota; kingdom Viridiplantae; phylum Streptophyta; class Magnoliopsida; order Fabales; family Fabaceae; genus Vigna; species Vigna mungo. The sequence continues at coordinate 23,482,905 of CP144698.1, forward strand.
GAGGGGTAGGTAGTTTATGTAGTGTTATGGCTTGACATTGCAGTTGTTGCTTATATTGGCATTTAACACTCATTTTAATTGTGAAAAGGCATGTCCTGTAATTGTTTTTGACATGAAAATTGTATTTATCATAGTTCTTATGCTTTCTTAGTTTCGTGCTTAGGAGTTATTGACACTATTTTTTTTCGTGATGTTTAATATTCTTTCACATATATATCAAAGGCATGTTTGAGCCTACCGAACTCTTAAATGTATATAGGAATCTTGTTCATTTGGCTTTTATGTGATTCCTAGTTTTTGACTGAACTCTTAATCTATCAACTAGCACCAATTGTTGTCATTCATATTATCTGTTCTCTTATTGTTTTGAAATGATTTTGGTATCAATTTCATGTCTATGAATTTGCTTTATTTTTCAGGTTTACAAGGTGTCAGATATGGAACTTGTTAGAGTGGTTCCTAGTGTAGAAGATGAGATTAGTGTGACATGCTTTCATCCTTTTACCAGGGAGGACTAGTTTATGGAACAAAGGTATGGTTTTTGCTGGGGTGACCAATGATGTATGCTTTAACTTATATTAGTTAAGTAGTAATCTTTTGGCAGTGGTTGTAGGAAGGGAAGCTTGGGGTTCTCCACTATGACAGTGCTCATGTAGTGAATGACAAGGGACCAAGTTACTTTTCTGAGGAGACCATCATTGGAGTCAGTCAATGAGATATATTGATTTTTTTAGGATTTATAGTTTTTATTTGATAAGTGTAAGTTATCAAAATTTTGATGCTTTAGACCTTTGATACAACATTGGACATTTTATTGATTCGTGTGCATCTTTTTGTTTTCAGGAGAAACTACAACAGGTTAGGGAGAAGTATGTTTGTGATTGGATTTTGGATATTGACAATGTGCGGAGGGATGAAGTAATGCGACATTTAGGGTTGTTGTAGATGTTGTACAATAGAGATTCTTGGAATGTGATATTTGATTTTTTTAGAATTGTTTCATAATGTATTCATTAGGTATGTCTGTACATATTTTTTGTTAGAAATTTTCAAAGAAATGTATTCCTTACATTTATTGATAATGAAATTTGAGATTCCTATATTTTAGTGTCCATTTGAATGTGTTCCAGTGTTTTAAAGATAATAATTATAATTTTATGTTATTTTTTGTGTTGATTACCACAAGTTTGGATACAAGAATGAGCATTTTTTGTCTTAGACATTTGTATTGTTGTCCCCACCAAATGTGGATGTCATTATGTATGTTAAATTGGTATATATAGGGTTGAATGGATATTAAGTGTTGAAAAAAAATTGTGCACTTAAAAATGAATGGCATGAACTTTGTTGACCAAGATATGCAAAATCTTTGCCTTCGGTGCATAGGATTCGATATAAATGTCATAATCATTGCGTGAACATGACTTGTATATTAAATAAGTGTTCAAAAAAAATGTATGCACTTGAACATCAATATCATTTTCAAAGTTGACCTGCCTGTGCAAAACCTTTAACCAAAGTCTCCAGTTATTTAGCCTTTGGTACCAATGCAGTTTTTGCACCAAAAGTTCTAGAAAAAATGGTTCCTTCATGATGGAGTTCAATATAAATGTCGTAATCATTGGCTGAACATGACTTGTATGCCAAATAAGTGTTAAAAAAATTATGCACTTCAAAATCAATGTCATTTTCAAAGTTGACATGCCTGTGCAAAACCTTTGCCTAAACTCTCCACTTATTTGGCCTTTGCTACCAATGTAGCTTTTGCACCATGAGGTCAACTGTGAAAATGACATTGATTTTCAAGTGAACCAATTTTTTTTTAAGATTTATTAGACATACAAGTGATGTTCAGGCATTAATTATCACATTTATATCGAACTCCATGACCAAGGAATAATTCTTTGTAAAACTAATTGTGCAGAAACAACACTGGAGCAAAGGCCAAATAAGTGGAGAGTTCAGGCAAAGTTTCTGCACACAGGGGTCAACTGTGAAAATGACATTGATTTTTAAGTGAATCAAATTTTTTTAAGATTTTTTGGACATATGTTCAGGCATTGATTATCACATTTATATCAAACTTCATGGCCAAAGAACACTTTTTTGTAAAACTCATTATGTAGAAACATCACTGGAGCAAAGGCCAAATAAGTGGGAAGTTCAGACAAAGTTTCTGCACACAGGGGTCAACTGTGAAAATGACATTGATTTTTAAGTGAATCAATTTTTTTAAAGATTTTTTGGACATATGTTCAGGCATTGATTATCACATTTATATCGAACTTCATGGCCAAAGAACACTTTTTTGTAAAACTCATTATGTAGAAACATCACTGGAGCAAAGGCCACATAAGTGGGGAGTTCAGGCAAAGTTTTTGCATGCACACAGGGGTCATCTGTTAAAATGACATTGATTTTTAAGTGAACCAAATTTTTTTGAGACTTTTGGACATACAAGTGATTTTCAATCATTGATTATCACATTTATATCCAACTCCATGGCTAAGGAACCATTCTTTGTAAAACTAATTGTGCAGAAGCAGCACTGGGACCAAAGGCCAAATAATTGGGGAGTTCAGGCAAAGGTTTTGCACACAGGAGTCAACTGTGAAAATTGCATTGATTTTTAAGTGAATCATTTTTTTTAAGATTTATTGGACATACAAGTGATGTTCAGGCATTGATTATCACATTTATATCGAACTTCATCTGCAATGAATCATTCTTTGTAAAACTCATTATGCAGAAACAACACGAGCAACAAGTCCTGCTGACCCAATTAATATCACACTTAAGGCAAGTATTTTGCACATGTTCATCGACACAATCCATACCATTTAGTGCTTAAGTGCAAAATAATTTTCAACATTTAATAAAAATACAACCCTGTACATACCACATTAAACACACATAATGAGATACATTTTGTGAGGACTGCAATACAAGTGTCCTACACAATAAATGTTCATTGTTCTATTCAACCCTGTCATAATGAACACCAAATATAACACATTGATCATTCTTAACTTCAAATTTACTTATGAATAAATGTAAGGAATACATTTATTTGATGATTTGTAACAAAAAATATGTACATCCAAACTTAATCATTACAAATTCAAATAGTGATAAAAAAAACCATAAATGACATTCATACAATCCTTTTTGTATAACATCTACAACAACCCTAAATGTTGCAACACTTCATCTCTCCGGATATTGTTAACATCCAAAATTCAATCACAAACATACTTCTTCCTAACCTCTTGCAGTTCCTTCTACAAAGAAAAAAATGCAATCAATATCAATATAATGTCAATGTTCAATCAAAGGGACACAATGAAAATTTTGGTGTATGACTCTTGGTCGAAGATCAAGAGACATAAAATTTAAGGATGCTGCATCATTTGAAATGGTTCCTCAACATAGGGCCTAAGCTCCATGGTGTGAGTACGAGCGATTTTGATTCCATCTCTAGATAAGCAAAAAGAAAAGTATGGGTGAGTTAACGTTTACCACATATACGCAAAGCATATAGCATATCAGAATACAATAATTAAACCATTAAAATTAATATCATTCATCTAAAATTTAAACATATTATCATCATTTAATTAAGAACACTCGAATACTCTTATCCTTATAATATTAAATAAAGACCCCTCTTTTAGTTCTTAACAATTACTTTTGGATCAGACACTTATACATATAGCATAGTTTTAATTGAGATCGTACCAAATCCATTTTAAAACATTAATTATTATTATTTTTTTATTATGTTTCATTTCTTGCAAAGAAAACCAAAATATAATATATATTAAGATGAATTTCCAAAATTAGTAAACTATACACGGTTGATGAATGTTTTAATATAAAAAAAATCTGCAATACTTAAAGTGATGCATACATTAAAGGTCCTATCACCACAAGCTTTATTTATTTATTTTAAATAAATCATTTCCCGTGAGGAACCTTTCATTAACCTTTAAACCTTTTATTAGCTTTTAAATATAATAACAGTGGTGACATCAAACAAATTTTTCCTTATTTGTAATGTATACAATCAAAATCCAGTAGCTCGAAACTCTATTAGTGTGTACCCATAGTAATTGATAAGTACTGTAGTAATACTTCATCAAGACATTTGACTTGCACCTTCTATTTACGTAAGATAAATTGGTACTGCTAACATTGCATCTAAAATAAGACAAATCTCCCTCCAACTAAAGTTAATCTCTCGTGAAATAGTAGATGCAACCAAGACTGTCTATCAATCGTTTAATTTAAAGAAAACTTACAAAAGTCCAACCTTTACCCTGAAACAACTCAATTACAGTTTAGGAATAAACTTGACTATAAAAATGGTTACAGATCAATTCGAATTCATGTACTAAAATCAAATAGGAAGCCGAGATTTTGACACTCTCATTTTGACACAACTTTAACAACACCATGTGTCAGCTTCTGATTGGGCGAATTAATTTTTTTTAAAAAACCAACAATTTGACGTCATTAAGGAGGAGCAGATTTGAATATTTTGTTTCCATTTTTGCCCTTGCCCAGATTCATGTGAATGAAATTCTCTTTCTTCCCTGCTTCATCAGAAAAAGGGTTCCTCCGATAACTTCTTTCTCTTCGCTAACGGTGTTGGGAAATCGTTTTGGCCTTCTTTTTCGCCATTTGACTGTCGTTGGTTGTTGTGGTTGCAGTGGTGGCCTTCCTTATTGGTGTGGGTGTGGCGGTGATTGGCTCTTTTCGTTCTTGGTGTGTTCGTCTTGTGAAATGATGACTTCTTCGAGCAGGGTAAGGGCGTTGTATCGTGGGTTTTTTTGTTTATGGTGTGGTGTATGGAGTTTGGGTTTTGTATGTCTTTTATGATTTAGGGTTTTTAACTTTTGGTTTTTGGAATGTGTGTGCAGTTGATGGTTCGTCACTCAGTTTCCACAAAGTTCATCTCTGGTTTGAACAAACGTTTGAGTAAGGAGCACCGTTCAGTGATTGCCGGTACTCCTTTTCGGTGGTTTTTAGATTTGACTGATAATGTTAAAGTTGGTAGGAAACTGTTGAGTGAGTTAGTGTTTAAATGGGTGGATTCAAGTAGTGGTTTTTTAATTGCAGAGAAACTTGTGCCTATGAATGAGAAAGATTTTTGTTTAGGTTCGGGTTTGAGTTTAGATGGGAAAGAGATTGATTTAAAGGGAGAAATGGGAAGAAGTAGTTGTGTGAAATACATTGGCAATAAAACAACAGATTTTAATTTGCTATACAAATGTATGATGAAGAAAGCAAAAAGCATTCCTTGTTCTCCTTTTTATAGCTTGTACATATTACTTGGTATTTGTGAGATATTAATTCCACAGCGTAATAGGAGAGTGTTTCCCATATTATTTGAAATTGTTAATAATTTAAATGAATTGGGAGAATATTGCTGGGGTAGTTTAGTCTATAGATTTTTGGTACGTGGTTTGAACAAAGCTTCTGATGCATTGAAGAAAGGAAAAGCCACAACGAATGTTTATGTCAATGGTTGTATTTACATGTTGCAAGTAAGTTATGTTTATTCATTTTCAATGTGCAAATTCAATTTGGTCTTGTTGCTTCCATTCAGTTTTTGAGTAACAGTTAACATGATGCATTTTTGTGTAGGTTTGGTTTTTTGAGAATTTGATTCCTCCCGAAGGTGCTATAGAAAAAATCCAAGAATATTGCATTGGATAAATATAAAATTGGGAGACAACCTAGTAAGAAGAGCTTTGGAAACTGGTGTGGTAAGTTGTTTGGGTGATTATTGTTATTATAAATAAATGTGTTCTTAGTATGATTTGAATTGTTGAATTTCAGGTTAATGTTGATGTTGATATTGATCTTGGTACAATGAAGGATGAGAATGATTTGAAGGATGAAGTAAGAGGAAAAACTAAAGATGAAAAGGCATCAACAAAGAAGGAACTTAAGAAAAAGCGCAGAGAGGGGTTTTTGGAAAGTTTACACCAGCAACAAAGTCTTGTTGCAGAACTTAAAAGTAGGGTTCTTGTGTTGGAGGAAGAGGTGGTATTTGAGAAAGGTAGACGAAGAAGACCACAGGATAGTGGACACAATGTGCCAAATGAAGAAATGTCCATATCCCCTGGAGGCATGTCCCCGGGAGGCATCAATCCTGCAATGAAGACATATGTCAGGATGGGGTCACGAAGGCGTTACAAGAGTAGAGCGCTTAGGACTCCTTATGTAGGATTGCTTAGGATAAAGAATGAATGAGATTTGTAAATATTTTTTAAGATATTGTAATATGCAAATTGTGTAGCATGAACAAATGTTTTGTAATCTGGATTGTCTTTTGTTGAATGTTTTAAACATGAAAGTTGTCTTTATTAAGATATTTTTATTTTAAATGGGATTTGTGGTTGTGTTTGAATTGTTGATGAATGAACTTTGTAATGAAATGTAGTATTACTGGATTTCAATGATGAATGAACCAATGCTTTGTTACATATGAAAGAATTGTGTATTTTGAGCACAAAACCGTAGTTCAAAACGAAGGAAAAAAATGCAGCAGAACCATCTGTTGTAATCGTTTACAACACAGCTGTAAACGATTACGCAAACTGCTTTTCTGTTCTGGACACAAAGTTCAACATAGGGAGCCATGATTTTGGTCACAGGGGACCATGTCATAAGTGACTGATGGATACCACAGGTTTAACTGATTTTGTGTCATTTCAGTGGTGTGGGAGATGTTGTCATTGTGGTTGATCCTGGATGGGTATGAAAGGAGAGCACTACTTTGAGTACACATAAGACCAAAGCCCAGGTCATGAAGGAACTGATTCAGCAGAACCATCTGCTGTAATCGTTTACAACACAACTGTAAACGATTACACGAACTGTTTTTCTTTTTTGGACACAAAGTTCAACACAGGGAGCCATGATTTTGGTCACAGGGGACCATGTCATAAGTGACTGATGGATACCACAGGTTTAACTGATTTTGTGTCATTTCAGTGGTGTGGAAGATGTTGTCATTGTGTTTGATCCTGGATGGGTATGGAAGGAGAGCACTACGTTGAGTACACATAAGTCCAAAGCCCAGGTCATGAAGGAACTGATTCAGCGGAACCATCTGCTGTAATCGTTTACAACACAGTTGTAAACGATTACGCGAACTGTTTTTCTGTTTTGGACACAAAGTTCAACACAGGGAGCCATGATTTTGGTCACCAGGGACCATGTCATAAGTGACTGATGGATACCACAGGTTTAACTAATTTTGTGTCATTTAAGTGGTGTGGGAGATGTTGTCATTGTGGTTGATCCTGGATTGGTATGGAAGGAGAGCACTACGTTGATTACACATAAGACCAAAGCCCAGGTGATGAAGGAACTGATTCAGCAGAAGCATCTGCTGTAATCGTTTACAACACAGCTGTAAACGATTACTCGAATTGTTTTTCTGTTTTGGACACAAAGTTCAACACGGGGAGCCATGATTTTGGTCACAGGGGACCATGTCTTAAATTTTTTTGTAGGTACGTTGAGTTAATTTAACTTTAGGTAGGCCAATAATTTACATCGACGAAATCATATAGAGAAGATAAAATTTTGAATGTTGAATCATGTTTCATTTATTCGAAGAAACCCTTTTCAAAGTTTTATTGAAATATAAATATAACATAAGTTGAATAAAAATAGTAGTTCTGTAGTCTACTTCACACCGATATTTGGTGGTTAATATTACAGATACATCCATTAATGTGCACTTCTTCTGCAATGTCATGGCCATGATGCTGAACCTCGAAGACAAGAACATCTCCTTCCTTCAAGCCATATTCACTGCAAAATTCTCTCCATCCTTTTCCAAACTTTGTTGAATTCCTAGTATGTGAAACCAAAACCTTGCACCGGATGCACTCCTTATGTCCAATAAGCACAACCTCTGTTAAGCCGTTGTGCCTGATTGCATTCCCAAAATTGGTTCGCAAGTCCTGGAAAATAACCAATAATAAGTGAATGTATAATACTCATGAAAAATATTTTGCTTAACTTTAACAATTGCATACGTCAGGATGGGGTCACGAAGGCTTTACAAGAGTAGAGCGCTTACGACTCCTTATGTAGGATTGCTTAGGATAAAGAATGAGTGAGATTTGTAAATATTTTTTAAGATATTGTAATATGCAGATTGTGTAGCATGAACAAATGTTTTGTAATCTGGATTGTCTTTTGTTGAATGTTTTAAACATGGAATTTGCCTTTATTAAGATATTTTTATTTTAAATGGGATTTGTGGTTGTGTTTGAATTGTTGATGAATGAACTTTGTAATGAAATGTAGTATTACTTGATTTCAATGATGAATGAACCAATGCTTTGTTACATTTGACATAATTGTGTATTTTGAGCACAAAATCGTAGTTCACCACAAAGGAAAAAAATGCAGCAGAACCATCTGTTGTAATCGTTTACAACACAGCTGTAAACGATTACGCGAACTGCTTTTCTGTTTTGGACACAAAGTTCAACACAGGGAGCCATGATTTTTGTCACAGGGGACCATGTCATAAGTGACTGATGGATACCACAGGCTTAACTGATTTTGTGTCATTTCAGTGCTGTGGGAGATGTTGTCATTGTGGTTGATCCTGGATTGGTATGGAAGGAGAGCACTACGTTGATTACACATAAGACCAAAGCCCAGGTCATGAAGGAACTGATTCAGCAGAACCATCTGCTGTAATCGTTTACAACACAGCTGTAAACGATTACGCCAACTGTTTTTCTGTTTTGGATACAAAGTTCAACATTGGGAGCCATGATTTTTGTCACAGCGGACCATGTCATAAGTGACTGATGGATTCCACAGGTTTAACTGATTTTGTGTCATTTCAGTGGTGTGGGAGATGTTGTCATTGTGGTTGATCCTTGATGGGTATGGAAGGAGAGCACTACGTTGAGTACACATAAGACCAGAGCCCAGCTCATGAAGGAACTGATTCAGCAGAACCATCTGCTGTAATCGTTTACAACACAGTTGTAAAGGATTACGCGAACTGTTTTTCTGTTTTGGACACAAAGTTCAACACAGGGAGCCATGATTTTGGTCACAGGGGACCATGTCATAAGTGACTGATGGATACCATGGGTTTAACTGATTTTGTGTGATTTAAGTGGTGTGGGAGATGTTGTCATTGTGGTTGATCCTGGATTGGTATGGAAGGAGAGCACTACGTTGATTACACATAAAACCAAAGCCCAGGTCATGAAGGAACTGATTCAGCAGAACCATCTGCTGTAATCGTTTAAAACACAGTTGTAAACGATTACGCGAACTGTTTTTCTTTTTCTGACACAAAGTTCAACATAGGGAGCCATGGTTTTGGTCACAGGGGACCATGTCATAAGTGACTGATGGATACCACAGGGTTAACTGATTTTGTGTCATTTCAGTGGTGTGGGAGATGTTGTCATTGTGGTTGATCCTTGATGGGTATGGAAGGAGAGCACTACGTTGAGTACACATAAGACCAAAGCCCAGGTCATGAAGGAACTGATTCAGCAGAACCATCTGCTGTAATCGTTTACAACACAGCTGTAAACGATTACGCGAACTGTTTTTCTTTTTTGGACACAAAGTTCAACACAGGGAGCCATGATTTTGGTCATAGGGGACCATGTCATAAGTGACTGATGGATACCACAGGTTTAACTGATTTTGTGTCATTTCAGTGGTGTGGGAGATGTTGTCATTGTGGTTGATCCTTGATGGGTATGGAAGGAGAGCACTACGTTGAGTACACATAAGACCAAAGCCCAGGTCATGAAGGAACTGATTCAGCAGAACCATCGGCTGTAATCGTTTACATCATAGCTGTAAACGATTACGCGAACTGTTTTTCTGTTTTTGACACAAAGTTCAACACAGGGAGCCATGATTTTGGTCACAGGGGACCATGTCTTAAATTTTTTTGTAGGTACGTTGAGTTAATTTAACTTTAGGTAGGCCAATAATTTACATCGACGAAATCATGTAGAGAAGACAAAATTTTGAATGCTGAATCATATTTCATTTATTCAAAGAAACCCTTTTCAAATTTTATTGAAATATAAATATAACATAAGTTGAAGATAAATAGTAGTTATGTAGTCTACTTCACACCGATATTTGGTGGTTAATATTGCAGATACATCCATTAATGTGCACTTCTATTCCAATGTCATGGCCATAATGCTGAACCTCGAAGACAAGAACATCTCCTTCCTTCAAGCCATATTCACTGCAAAATTCTCTCCATCCTTTTCCAAACTTTGTTGAATTCCTAGTATGTGAAACCAAAACCTTGCACCAGATGCACTCCTTATGTCCAATAAGCACAACCTCTGTTAAGCCGTTGTTCTTGATTGCATTCCCAAAATTGGTTCGCAAGTCCTGGAAAATAACCAATAATAATTGAATGTATAATACTCATGAAAAATATTTTGCTTAACTTTAACAATTGCATACGTCAAGATGGGGTCACGAAGGCGTTACAAGAGTAGAGCGCTTAGGACTCCTTATGTAGGATTGCTTAGGATAAAGAATGAGTGAGATTTGTAAATATTTTTTAAGATATTGTAATATGCAGATTGTGTAGCATGAACAAATGTTTTGTAATCTGGATTGTCTTTTGTTGAATGTTTTAAACATGGAAGTTGCCTTTTTTAAGATATTTTTATTTGAAATGGGATTTGTGGTTGTGTTTGAATATTTGATGAATGAACTTTGTAATAAAATGTAGTATTACTGGATTTCAATGATGAATGAACCAATGCTTTGTTACATATGACAGAATTGTGTATTTTGAGCACAAAATCGTAGTTCAAGACGAAGGAAAAAAATGCAGGAGAACCATCTGTTGTAATCGTTTACAACATAGCTGTAAACAATTACGCGAACTGCTTTTCTGTTTTGGACACATAGTTCAACACAGGGTGCCATGATTTTGGTCACAGGGGACCATGTCATAAGTGACTGATGGATACCATAGGTTTAACTGATTTTGTGTCATTTCAGTGGTGTGGGAGATGTTGTCATTGTGGTTGATTCTGGATGGGTATGGAAGGAGAGCACTACGTTGAGTACACATAAGACCAAAGCCCAGGTCATGAAGGAATTGATTCAGCAGAACCATCTGCTGTAATCATTTACAACACAACTGTAAATGATTACGCAAACTGTTTTTCTATTTTGGACACAAAGTTCAACACAGGGAGCCATGATTTTGGTCACAGGGGACCATCTCATAAGTGACTGATGGGTACCACAAGTTTAATTGATTTTGTGTTATTTCAGTGGTGTGGGAGATGTTGTCATTGTGGTTGATTCTGGATGGGTATGGAAGGAGAGCACTACGTTGAGTACACATAAGACCAAAGCCCAGGTCATGAAGGAACTGATTCAGCAGAACCATCTGCTGTAATCGTTTACAACACAGCTGTAAACGATTACGCGAACTGTTTTTCTGTTTTGGACACAAAGTTCAACATAGGGTGCCATGATTTTGGTCACAGGGGACCATGTCATAAGTGACTGATGGATACCACAGGTTTAACTGATTTTGTGTCATTTCAGTGGTGTGGGAGATGTTGTCATTGTGGTTGATCCTTGATGGGTATGGAAGGAGAGCACTACGTTGACTATACATAAAACCAAAGCCCAGGTCATGAAGGAACTGATTCAGCAGAACCATCTGCTGTAATCGTTTACAACACAGCTGTAAACGATTACGCAAACTGTTTTTCTATTTTGGACACAAAGTTCAACACAGGGAGCCATGATTTTGGTCACAGGGGACCATCTCATAAGTGACTGATGGATACCACAAGTTTAACTGATTTTGTGTCATTTCAGTGGTGTGGGAGATGTTGTCATTGCGGTTGATCCTGGATGGGTATGGAAGGAGAGCACTACGTTGAGTACACATAAGACCAATGCCCAGGTCATGGTTGTGACCCAAATATTGGAAGGTGATGTGGGCATCATCAAGCCTTTCATGGTATACGTCTCTCATGAAAGTCCATCCAGTTGTAATTCTTGGATGTAAGGTGTTCATGTTGTAAGTAACGTAGTGCGTTTGACCATGATTGTCGAACAACGTCCAAGTTGTTCCTAATTCATTCTCGAAGGCCGCAGCAAAATGCCTATCCACATAGCCAAAATCCTGCAAAGGTAGGTGTGAAAGTAAGAGTAATTAAAAACGTTCTAGAACAAGAATTTTACCATATCTTTAAGGTGGATGGTGACGAATTCCCACAACATTGTAGACGTTTGCTGAGTTGATGATGATTCCATGTTTTCCCAAACAAGAAAAAAACGTGGTGATGTTGTAGTGTCTGTCTTTCTTAAGTTCAATGAAACCTCTCAAATTTATAGGCACATATTTTCTTCCATAACTTCTAGGAAACTGCTATGGTCAAAGAAGTCCATTAAATGTTGTGTAAAACTTAACAAAACAGTTTGAATGGCTTTATGATAATGTTGGACCTTTGAATGAGCTTTAATGCACCATTAATGTAGTCAAGAGACTTTCCTACCTAATTGAAAGTGGTCAAACATATGAATAAAAACGCAATGGAACTTAAATAATTGTACCGGTCAATCGTTAGAGTTAATGGAATAATAAAGAATATAAGTAATGACAGTACAAATGTCATTGGAACTCAAACATACTTAAGCCTGTAACCTCTGTGCGAAATTTGTTAATTGTAATCGTTTACACTATCATTGTAAACGATTACGCGAGGCAAATTTTATTTTTGGACACAAAGTCCCTCTGCAGGAACCAGTAATCATAACGTAGGGGACCATATTGTGGACATGAACTACTTTGGCAATATTGCATTAATAATAACAACCATTGGTTTGATTGATACATTCTTGACCACAAGTTTGATTAATAAAAACACAAAATTACTGAAATAAAGACTAAGTACTGAAAATAAAATGACCATTACAGTTCATGATTTCAATAAACAAAGACAAAGAACCACAATTCAAGGTTGAGGAGGATTATCAAAGCGCATGCGGAGGTGCTGCAGTTCCTCCTCCATGCTCCCAATGGTCGTGTCGATGTTTCCAAATTGCGTTTGAAAGTTGTTTAATCTTGTTCCCATCGTACTCTCCATTTGATCAAAACGAGTTTCTAATTCATCGAATTTAGTTGCGACGAATGTCTGCATTTGATCAATGTGGTTCATAACATCACTTAGTGTTGTAGAACAACTGCCTTCATCATTCTCTTCATCTTCTATGGCTTCATCTTCAACATTGGGGGTATTTTCTTTTTGTACCCACTCTCCGTCTTCATTTTGCACATAACCAAATTACCGAGTAGTATCAAATCTCATCCTTTGCTTACACTTAATTTCTGTCACAGGATCATTGTTATAAGGAACTTGAAAGTGTTCCAAAAACATTGTTATCAAATGGGGATAAAGTAGTTTAGCGTTGTCCTTTAATGACTTCTTCATCTTGTACCTGATAAAGTGTCCCCAGTTAATTTCCATCCCATTGAAAAGGGCCCAAATCAGCATAATATCCTTTTCAGTTGCCTGTCCAATGTTGGTTGAGCGAGGAATTAAGATCCTTGTAAGCACGTAATGAAGAATCCTATGTTGAACCTTCATTTGCCCCACAGTAAACCTTAGAAGTATTTCAGCATCATCTCTACGGACAAATTCCCTACCACTTAGGGAATTATAGTGCTCTTTCCAGTCATCCACAATTCGTCCTTCGAAACAAGCATCATTGGATAGGAGGGAAGTAATCTCATTAAAGAGTTTAGGGCTAATTTTTATTTTCACCCATTTGACTTCTGTTCGAATAACACCACTATCAGAAATGACCATGTTGTTGTAAAACACTCTTACTAATTCCGAGTAGAAAGAAGATCTCAAGGAAACAAATTCCTTCAGGCCAGCATCACACAATACCTGATAGAATTGGAAATTTGATCCTTCGAAGTCCTCCTCGTCTAAGAATTTGCTTTCTAATACTTCTCGATTGACAAAATGCTTAGCAAATTTCTGTTGTTGTTCCTCAGATGAAAATAGGTCATTCACTGAGTATGGTGATGACAGTGGTGGGGATGGTGTCGGACTGCGTTATCGCCGACGTCCCCCGCCAAGGGAAGAAGATGGCTTTTGTTTCTTCTTAGCGCGATCACCCATTGGTGTTTTGTTAGGGTTCTTAGTTGGAGAATAATTATGGTAGGGTGGGTATATGTAGGATGTGATGGGGAAGTTGAAAAATTCCCAAAACGTAACGTGGCAGTCGTGGGTAGTTAAGTTGACAGTGCACGAGAAGTTATTAAGGGGACCTGGGGACAGAATAGGGCAATTAAGTCCTAGGCTGGTGTTGTAATCGTTTACACCCACCTAGTAATCGATTACCAGTGGTGGTCATAACAATGACGACAAAATAAAAACCAAGATATTCCTTAACACAAAAAATATAACTGCATTTCACATTGAGTCCATTTTATACATCAAACAATGTTGTCATCATAGTTGTTGTGTACAACATTTAGCAAGGACATAAATCCAGATTGAGTGATGTTGGATTGTTGTGATACATCGTAGCATTGGTAAGATTGGGATCCAAATTGAATGTCATCCTCACTTTGTGTTACGTTAGGTAATGTTGTCCCCTAAATGAACACAACTTCAATTAGACTAAATTTGACATAAAAACAAGTAAAAAATGGACAAACATAGAACTGAAATACTCACACATTGTTGAACGGATGTTCTAGAAGTCCATTGAGTTGAGGTACTTTTTCCTTTTTTGGTCCGTTTCTCAACGGCTGACTTTAACCTGTTGGTGCGAGGTCGGCCCTTCCGTTTCACTGCTATAGGACTACGAACAAGTAAATCACCACTTTCACCAACGGTTTGTTGTATGTTACCGGGTACGACATTGTCGTAACGTAGTTCGCCTCCATCACTGACTATGTTATTTGTCATCGTTGAACTACATCCAAAATTTTTACGCAACATATCAAGTTCTTTCTCCAACTCCTTAGAAACAGGTTCTGACTCACATGCTACCTCAGCAATTTCGTAGAATGTTTTGCATAAACTTTGGTATCTTTGCATGGTAGGTTGAAGAGTGGAATTAATATACGCTGCTCTAATCAAAGTGTGTCTTCTACGGATATTCTTGCTCCACCTACGAAGAACGTATTTTGAGGGCACACTACAAACATCTTCCTGTTCAAAAACCAAAAGGGAATGCTGACAAATTATGCCCTTAAACTCAAAGAGTAAACACGAACACGTGATATTTTTGGTAATTGGATCAAATTCTACTTTATGAAATTGATCTGCACTTTTGCCGTCCCACATCCGCTCCTCTTTAACTGTATAAGTGTTTGACATGTTGTCCTTAACAATGTCTTTGATGAAACAGTTCATTCTTGACCTAAATTCCGTTTGTATTTCTTCAAACTTTGAATGTGTGTACTCTTGTTGAAATTGTCTCTCTATTGGTGACTGAGAGCCACATCCAACCGTCGTGTTTAGGGACGAGAAATCGGCTTGAATTTCTTTTTGGGCTTTAACTCTTAGGGCATTGTCATATTTAACCACAAATTGTTGAAGGGTTGTGCTTGAATTTATAAATCCATCAAAAAAGGCATTCATGCCCTCACTTCTTTGAGTAGTTGACATGTCAGCCCAAAAATGTTTCCTTAAATAACAAGGGACCTATTTGTGTCTCTCGTCATTCATTGTGCATAACCATTCATTCTGATGTAATCCATGTCTGCTAAGTAGTGCTTCCCAACCACTTTCAAAATCCGCGGGACAACCATAGTCATACACAAGCTTGTTAATATGACTTTTGATACTATTATATTGTTTACAAGCGCTAAATTTTTCTGGCAACTTTTTCATTATGTGCCATAAACACCATCTATGCGTAGTATTTGGAAATACTTCTTCAATTGCATTAGCCATTGCCCTACATTGATCAGTTATAATCCCTATTGGGGCCTTATTACCCATGCATCTCAACCACGATTGGAACAACCACACAAAAGAGTTTGTGTCTTCGGACGATAACAAGCCACAACCAAGTAATATGGAGTGTCCATGATGATTAATTCCAACGAAAGGCGCAAAAGGCATATCATACTTATTTGTTAAATAAGTTGTGTCGAAACACAACACATCACCAAATTCTTCAGCAGCTGCTCTACTTCTCGCATCTACCCAAAAAACAGAACAAATTCTATTGCCTTCATCCAAATCAATCTCGTAATAAAAGTCTTTGTTCAAATCTTTCTTTGCCGAAAAGTGTCACAACAGTGCTTGTCCATCACCATCCTTACATAAGGATCTTCTGTGTTGACCGATGTAGTTTCTTGCGTCTCGTTCCGTAAAGTCCATGTTATCATATCCACCTGCATCGGTCATTATACTAAGGTAACTCTTATTAATCCGCACTCCAGCTTCGTCATTGACCTCCAAAGTGTGTTTGCTTTGCATGCTCAATTTCCTATTGCCAAGAATTAACTTTGAAGTAGTTGGGCATAGGCCATGGCTGTGCTCTAAGTTGACAGTTCTTATAAACCATTTGTCGTCCTTCTTTGAAATCGTTATTCCAGCTGGACATTGTTTGGTTTGGCTGGGAAGTGTTTTCACCTCGGGGTTGATTGAGGAAACATATTTACCTTCCCTAGAGCACACTAATCTGAGGTAGTTGACATTGTTGTTCTCATCCTTTTTTGATGTTCTTGTGCGCACAACAAAACCACGTCTAATAGCATAGTTTGTGTAAAAAAATTTTCCAACATGCATTGAATCAAAGCACATATGCACTGTTGGGTCCACGTCCAAAGGACTTTCAGTAGGGTCATCCAAATTAACATAACAGTGAGGCACTTCAGTAATACCAAAATCTTCAGTATTTTCATTACACTCAACCACTTCACTCATATTACTTGCAATGTTATCCATCATAACAACCTGTACAGAACCGGACCATATTGGAAATCAAACCATTACTAAAAAATATCCCAACGTCAATTAATAAATGGGAATTAAATGAACATCAATATTTTATGCTAATAACAATATCACAATAAAATTTTTAATTTTATTTAATGTAATTAAACAAATGTATTTAACAACAAACACAATAATCAAAAACGTTAATATGTACAAATAATAACAATTAAAAACTTCAATGGCTCCTTT
Organism: Vigna mungo; assembly: GCA_036885675.1. Taxonomy (NCBI): domain Eukaryota; kingdom Viridiplantae; phylum Streptophyta; class Magnoliopsida; order Fabales; family Fabaceae; genus Vigna; species Vigna mungo. Next base: position 23,500,139 of record CP144698.1, read on the forward strand.
TCTGGAATAAAGATGGTATTCACACATCCACACCACACACTTACAGTTTACTGTGACCTTTAATGAAGGTCATGGTTTCTTCAACAACCTCCAATGAATGAATAAGTGCACCCTTCTTAAATGTTCTCCTCAACAACCCACAGAAGAAGATAGTCAAACGTGTCTTTAATGAAGATTGGTGGAGGAAGGCACAATGTTGTTGTATAAAGTAGGAAGATGAAGTCTTTTGGAGGGAAGAGCAACCTGAAGTTTACACTGGTTGGTTGAAACATGGTGCATTGAGTACGTTTTCTCTCTCCAATGTCACATTAATTGAAAGGAAAACCACACATTAAATGCAAGTTCAATCCATCAAGCAAAAAATATTTTCTCTTTCACCTTTTTAGTTAAAAAAAGTTAATGGCTCTTCACCCAACAATGCTTTTGCAACTAATTTGTTGATTGATGTTGCAAAAACTTTTTTTAAATATAATTTAATATTATATTAATTCATAATAAAAATTATTATATTATATTATATTATATTATTTTCTTCAATAATTTATACATTATAATTCAATAACTACGATTTCAACCCTTTAAATACGGCCCAGATGATCATACATATGCAGTGAACTTGAACATATCTGTAAGTGATGAAAAATTTCTTAAATTATTAATAGGTAATACTGTCTTCACAATGTTGTATTTTTTCATGCAGATTGCTTAAGGATAAACATGGATGCATAGGAAGACCTTGTTTATGATGACGACGTTCTTGAATCTTTTCTGAAAAAATGTGATGATTCTGCCTCCCTTATACCTGGTCCAGCAGGTAATGTTCAAGCTGCTTTACTGAATAGGACAATTACAAGAAACCCAAAATCCACACAAGAATTTGCTGCTGATGTTGCTCATGCAACATTTGAAAGAGATTTTAACTGTAATGCTTGGAAATGGGCAGAAATGTTTATTCAACACCATGGTATGACTTCATTTTAATTAATGTGTATAATAATGTGTAATCCAATGACAATGTTTGATATGTTGTTGACATGACTTTTGGGAACTACAGAACTAGTCACAGATGGAAAAATGGAGAACATAAATCACCTTAAAGAGGCAAAATCATGTCAGGTCATTCCATTTGTTGCATGCTTATTGAAAGAATGCAAACCAAATGGTTTGGGAGATATGCATCTGACGTTGAAGGTAATTTTTTTACTATTGAAAAAATTTTGTTATTTAAGTCAACTAATGAACGATTAAATGTGAACAGGATCCTACTGGGACAATGAAGGCTTCATTGCACAAGAAAGTTCTTCAAGATCCTGAACATAAAGATAATATTGGAATTGGCTCTGTTATGATACTCAATCTTGTAAGACATCCCTACATTAACTAAAGTAATATGTCTTTTAATGTGTATTCATTGATACAATTCATAATATTAATGTATGTTATCTTTAGGTACAATGTTTCAGTGGAACTGGAGCAAACTACTATCTTAATATCGTCCATCGAAACGTAGTGAAAGTTTTTCCTCCTGACATTTGTCCTCCTACGATAGAGCTGGTTCAACAAACACCTAAACCAACTATTCGCCTACCTATGTGGGGAGAAAACCTTAGGCAGGTGAACGAAATCGTAAGCAAATTCGTTCCACCACCAACTGATAAACCATCATCCTCCGTTCCACCACCAACTGAGCAACCATCATCCTCCGTTCCACCACCAACTGATAAACCATCATCCTCCGTTCCACCACCAACTAAGCAACCATCATCCTCCACACAAGGAAACAACATTTAGACTTTTGTGGAATACTTAAATGTACTGCTGAACTTATAACTATTCCTTGGATAACTGTAATACACTTTTATTAGCACTCCAACATTTTCTGGGATGAATGTATTATTAAGAATGTAACCTTACATTCTGTTAATGTCTATGTTAATGATGTTATGTTATTACTGCAGTCATGAAGGTCACAAAAATGCAATGTTTATCATTACTGTTGGGCATACATTGTATATTTCTTCCTTACCTAAACAAATAAAATACTACCATGCACACACATTAGAGTTAATGGGCATGGTCCTCTGCGTTCAAAATTGTGGTCCCTGCTGACCAGGATTGTGTCCAAATCCTGTATTTGCCTCGCGTAATCGTTTACATAGCAATCGTAAACGATTACAACACTGTTATGTGCTGCATATGAGTTTGAACTTCAACCAAAGTAGCGGGAATGTGAAAGTTGGGTCATTTACTCCCTTTTGCATGTCTTCAATCAACACCTACCACACTTTTAGGACACTACCATGGACAGACAACACAGTTAATGGCGATGGTCCTCTGAGTTCAAAATTATGGTCCCTACTGCCTAAGATTGTGTCCAAACACTGGATTTGCCTCGTGTAATCGTTTACGCAGCAGTGATAAACGATTACAACAGTGTTGTATGGTGGAAATGTCTTTGGACTTCAACCAAAGTAGTGGGAATGTGAAAGTTGGGTCATTTACTCCCTTTTCATGTCTTCTTCAGTTACCTACCACATTTTTAGGACACTTCCATGCACAGAAATTAGAGTTAATGGGCATGGTCTGCTGCGTTCAAAATTTTGGTCCTTGCTGGCCAGGATTGTGTCCAAATCCTGCATTTGGCTCGCGTAATCGTTTACTAACCAGTGGTAGACGATTACAACAGAGTCATGCTGCAGAACACTTTGGACTTCAACCAAAGTTGTCGAATGTCAAAGTTGGATCATTTAGTCCCTTAGAAGGTCTACAAACAACAGGTACCACACTTTTAACATAGTTTTACACACACAGATCACAAAGAATGGGCATGCTACTCTGTGTTCATGATTTTGGTCCCTCCTGGCCAGGATTGTATCCAAATCCTGCATTTGCCTCGCGTAATCGTTTACATGGCAGTGGTAAACGATTACAACACTGTTTCATGCTGCATATGACTTTGGACTTCAACCAAACTATTAATTATGTCAAAGTTGGGTCATTCACGTCATTCACTCCCCTTTCATGTCTTCAATGAACACCCACCACACTTTTAGGACACTACCATGCACAGACAACACAGTTATTGGCGATGGTCCTCTGCATTTAAAATTTTTGTCCCTGCTGGCCAAGATTGTGTCCAAATCCTGCATTTGGCTCACGTAATCGTTTACTGACCAGTGGTAAACGATTACAACACTGTTATCTGCTAGAGAACACTTTTGACTTCAACCAACCTTGTGGAATCTGAATGTTGGATCATTTACTACATTTTAAGGGCTACAAACAACACCTACCACACTTTTAGGACACTATCATGCACATACAAAACAGTTAATGGCGATTGTCCTCTGTGTTAAAAATTTTGGTCCCTGCTGGCCAGGATTGTGTCCAAATCCTTCATTTGCCTCACGCAATCGTTTACTGACCAGTGGTAAACGATTACAACACTGTTTCATGCTGCATATGACTTTGGACTTCAACCAAACTATTAATTATGTCAAAGTTGGGTGATTCACGTCATTCACTCCCCTTTCATGTCTTCAATGAACACCCACCACACTTTTAGGACACTACCATGCACAGACAACACAGTTATTGGCGATGGTCCTCTGCATTTAAAATTTTCGTCCCTACTGGCCAGGATTGTGTCCAAATCCTCCATTTGGCTCACGTAATCGTTTACTGACCAGTGGTAAACGATTACAACACTGTTATCTGCTAGAGAACACTTTTGACTTCAACCAACCTTGTGGAATCTGAATGTTGGATCATTTACTACATTTTAAGGGCTACAAACAACACCTACCACACTTTTAGGAAACTACCATGCACATACAAAACAGTTAATGGCGATGGTCCTCTGTGTTCAAAATTTTGGTCCCTCGTGGCCAGGATTGTGTCCAAATCCTGCATTTGCCTCGCGTAATCGTTTACATGGCAGTGGTAAACGATTACAACACTGTTTCATGCTGCATATGACTTTGGACTTCAACCAAACTATTAATTATGTCAAAGTTGGGTCATTCACTCCCTTTTCATGTCTTCAATGAACACCCACCACACTTTTAGGACACTACCATACACAGACAACACAGTTATTGGCGATGGTCCTCTGCGTTCAAAATTTTGGTCCCTGCTGGTCAAGATTGTGTCCAAATCCTGCATTTGGCTCGCGTAATCGTTTACTGACCAGTGGTAAACGATTACAACACTGTTATCTGTTGCAGAACACTTTTGACTTCAACCAACCTTGTGGAATCTGAATGTTGGATCATTTACTACATTTTAAGGGCTACAAACAACAACTACCACACTTTTAGGACATTACCATGCACATACAAAACAGTTAATGGCGATGGTCCTCTGTGTTAAAAATTTTGGTCCCTGCTGGCCAGGATTGTGTCCAAATCCTTCATTTGCCTCGCGTAATCGTTTACTGACCAGTGGTAAACGATTACAACACTGTTATCTGCTGTAGAACACTTTGGACTTCAACCAACTTTAACAACTTTGGTATTATTTAAACGAATTATTAATATCGTGCTTTCGATTGACATTAATACACACAGAACGTAAAAAAAAAATGTATTGCAAATGAACTTATAATTAAAAATGTAATGCTATATATATATGTACAAATCATCAACAATGTGATGTTCTATATAAATTCATTTGTACAGGAAGCAATGTTATTTGAATTACAAATAAAATATTAACAATCCTCCAAAAACCCATAGACATGCAGCGCTTCCATTCTTGCAATGTTGTCTTTGTCCAGAATTCAGTCCTTTACGTAGTTCTTTCTAATTTCTCGCAAGTCCTCCTGAAACAAAATGTTTTTTGCTTCAGTTATAAGCAACACCATCATGTGAAATGTATAACAGCAAAATTTATGCTTACATTTGTATATTGCGGCAAGCTCTTGCCGTTGTACCTGTCCTCTCCATCCCAAATTTCCATTGCCTTTAACATTATCACTCCACAATCGAATCTGAAATCACAGAACCAGATATATAACTTAAGACAACATACAATAGTGAAAGCACCAAATTATTTACATTTAACACAACTTACAAGTTAGGTTGGCTTGGGATGTTTGATACTACAACAGGCAAAGGAGCAATACTACCTTCAGGTTGTTTGTACAACAGGCATAAAAATTTGGCCATGTTTTTGCCCTGACAAACAAGTACATTAACCACTTTCAAAAAACATCTTTAATTGACATCAACAACATTCAAGGAAAACATCAACTGTGATTTCATACCACAAACAAGTCAATCCTCTTCCGATCTCTCACAGCCTTGTTTAATGAGTCAATGACAGATATTTGTAATGTTTTCATGTTCAAACAATAACACCACCAATGTTCATCATGGAAAAATGGCATAAACAACTACAAACAACAAAAATCAAATGTCCATACATGGACATGGTACAATTTCCAAACATAAAAACAACACATTATTCTAACTCACAAACTCAGCGGTGGCAATGTCAGCAAGACCAAAATGCTGAGACCTCATATAGCTCTCGTAATTATGAAGTCTAAACACATGTTGATTTTTTTCCATTCTCTTATAATCATGGATAATATGGTTCTGTCAACATTTCCAAATGCATTAATCACTTTTACATTATTTCTACCTTCAAATATAATATGAAATGAATTAACATTTACCGCATATAAAGAACTGAAGTGAACCCTCTTCACAACACCTGTCAACCTTTTTTGAAAGTGCATAAAAATTATAGTAGCGAATAACACGACCTACACAATTCAAATTCTCAGAACATGTAACATAATTAACAAGAATAAAAACTAACATCAAGTCACATCATACTAACCATGTTATCAACATAAACACGTGGCGCTAAAGTCTGCATAGAAATTGTGTTCAAAGACTACCCAATGATGTCACAAACAACCTTGAAAAAATACAAATATTATTCAATCACAAACGAATAACTCTCAAAGAGCTAAATTTAAATTAAAAACAATTACCTTTTAGCTCTGTCTTTAACGCTAACTGCAATGTACAGTTTGTCAACATCCACATCGGTGCCTGGATAACCAACAAACTTCCTCAACGGTAGATGCTCTTCATGTTCATCATTCTCACCATCATCAACATGAATATAATAAGGAGGAGGGTCGGATGGTCCAGCTTTGTCAGATATTACAGTTTTCTGATGTTTGGGTGGTGGTTCTTCATCCACTGAAGGGTGTTCATGAACTACAGCACCACATCGTTCATCCCCTAATGGATGTAAATCAACTCCACCACCACAATTCTCATCCCCTTTAGGGTGTTCATCATCTTCGCCAACACAACCTTCATCCGTTTTATGTTGTTCATCAACTCCACATCCACATCCTTCATCACCTACAACAACACCTACAAAAACACCTTCTTCATCATGACAGACATCACATTCTTCATCATAGATTGGAAATTCACGAAGGTCCATTAACTCCTTCGTAAGGCTTGCAATTCTAGCACTCAACGACATTATTTCAGAATTGGTTTTCCTGACTATCTCCTCTGCACCTGCTTCCCAAGTGCCGTCATCGGAGCTATCTTCATCTGTGTCTGGAAGGGAAGATGGTTCACTCTTCGTCTCTTCATAAATTCATCCGTCATCCATGTCAAAAGCAGCCCGCACTTCCGCCGTTTCACGACCGTTCTTACTTAAGTACCAATCCATTCTTAACTATAACAAACAAAAAAAAGTTATTTACTCAAATATATCCATCAATAATTACAAAAACATAATTGATAAAACTTTGAAAGGCTTACTTTTCCGGTCTTAAAGATATCTGAAATTGGTTCTTCCATTGTCGTATAAGGGAACCATCTCCATATGCGCGGCCACAGCCTTTAAGATCGATGACCGTGCAAGGACAATCTTTCCACACCCCAAACCTTCAAAAATAAAAACAAACATTTAGCCAATATTTAAAACAATTTCAATCATAATGGTTCAATAAATAATGTTACCTGCAACACAGCTACATTGCCACTAAGACCCAATGACTTCGAGATTTCTCCACGCATTATTTTCTTCTTACACTTGTTTAAATTTTGTACAATGTTATTATGTACACAAGATGCCTAATCATACAAATACAAACTATCTAAATCATCTAAAAGTGAGCAAGGCATGTTACAAACATGTTTAGACTTCCTAGGAAAATAAAATGTAACTAAACAAACTAAAATGTATAACCTACACACTACATCCACCTATATGTCCTCATCCCTTACAATCAAATGAAACATTTCCACTAAGTCCTTCTATGTCGTGGTTCTGGGATTAAACATGTTACCAACCAATCCAACTAAACATTGATCAAAGGTAACATCTAGACCACCTATGTCTAACCTTGTGGCCATGAAGACATCCACAACATTAAAAGGAACCAATTGTTGACACACCCTAAAACTAACATTATTCCCAACCCACAGTTGAACCATCTCCTTCAATAATTTTAAGTTCACTTCAATAGGGTTTAAAAGGTTCATGCACCACTTAAAAGGGGTCATATTAAGATGCTCTCTATGACGGTATTGTAGTTTGGTATTCATTTCAAAAATGCTTCCCGAATCCATGAAAATACAAAGGCGCCACTACAAAACATGAAAATAACATACATTAAATTCTAACCTTCAAACCTTATAAAAATTTATCTTACAGTTGCTTTTCTTGAAGCCATTAGACCTGCAGTCATAACAATACCCACAAAATAACTTAGCTTTCGCTTAAAAAGAACAAACCTCTCTATTACAGATTCCATAACAAAAACTACATTGTTGCACTTACCCGAACTACGCAATGGTCCGACAACGAGAACAAAACACCAAGGTTTCGCGATATTCACACCGCTACAGAGAACGACAATGGTCCGACACCACTACGGTGATGGTCCAACAACGACAATGGTTCGACAACAAGAACGACCCACAACCGTTTCGCCACAAACCCACAACGACGTTTCGCCACACACCCACAGCGACCCACAACACAAAACGCCTGAGACAACTACGAGAAGGAGGCCGGCCAAAGGACTGAGAAGAAGAAGAAGATGGGAGAACCGTCGGACAGCAAATGGCGAAAATGAAAAATGAAAGAGAGCGCGAAAACAAAATCCCCAGACTTTACATTCTAGTTTTGCCCCTCCCTTCATTTAACCATCTCATTTTTTAAAAACAAAACAACACCCAATCAAAAATTGACACCTGGCCTGTGTTAAAAGAGTGTCAAATTTGGGTGTCAACATAACATTTTCGAATCAAATATCACCAAAAGTCAATGAAAAACATATTTAAGATCATTTGTTGAGTATAGGAACAATGCATCGTGTACACCATATGCACAATTCTCTTTTAACCGATTATAGTCTTAACTTATATATGTTACATACATCATATAATCTTAACAACAAGATATGACAACATCATAAAGATGAAACTTTAAATTTACATGTTCAAGGATACAAAAGGAAAACTCATCTACACAATTGTACGGTGTGCTTCTCAATAGTGACTCACGGTTTTATTACAAACAATCACTTACTTCTTCATTTTCCACGACCACTACATAATATAGGTAAACTAACCATCAAGGAAAAACCAGAAAAATCTAAAGAGAATGAGGATTTTAAAAGAACAATTACATTTCTTGTTGTCAATGATTTTGTAATTTCTAATTGAGATCAATGGATCTGTTTTGACTTCACCAACCCTTAATTTCACATCAGATTGAAGTATAATCCAGTAAGTAAATCTGCCTTTGGTGTTAAACTAATTCTATCACACAACCATGCTCACAAGGCTACGGTATACATAAGAAAAGGAGAGGAGCAAGATTTGGTTTTCTTGTAAATACATCTGCAAAGTAGGACGGACCAAGGGTGATCTTTCTCTTAGTTATTATACCAATTAATAAGTGATCAAGAGATGTAGGCTAAGATGAAGCAAGGTTGGTCTACTAACTTCAAAACATGGTAAGTGGTTATGGTTCTGTCCACAAATATCAAGTCCTTTCCTCTTAGATTGATGGCGTGATGAAGGAAAAAGGGAATATGGTTTTCTTAGTTTATGACTTTTACTAGCAACATGCTTAAACATGGTTAAAAGGGAATATGGTTACCCATCAATCTATCTAGTTTCTTCCCCTTCCTTTCACTCTTAATAAAAACACAAATCATTGGATATAACATAAAACATAATTAAGTAAAACACTCTTTAGACTTTTGTCAGGAAAACATTTGTAGTAAAGGACAATATATCATCCAAAAAGTATGAATAAACTTTTTCTTTACATAAATATTTCATAGTAAACGGTCAAGCTTTTGTGTAGGATATGTAGAATTAAAGAATGTGCAATTCAATGGACAAAAGAATGAAAGGAGCTCACCTTGACTAGGATGTCAGCATATTGAAGAACCTGAGTTGCAAGCCTTCTAGAAGCTCTCAATCATTTTATTCCTTTCTTGTCATGCACTTGAGGTCCACTCACAAGCCCTGCAGGAATCATAGAATTCACATAAGGAGGCCTCTGTATATGCTTCGACACCTATTGCCGTGGAGAAACTTTTCTAGACCTCAATCGTTTACGCTTGCTGTTAGGCACTTCATCCACATTTCTACAAAGCCAATCATCACCAAAAACTTCATAACCAAAAGACACACATTGTGAATTGCACAAAATGTAAAAATCCTTTCGTCCAAGAGTTCAACAAATTAACTAGCATAAACTTCTAAATGGTATCACTATTTAAATTCTACAGCAAACAGAAACAGTAATCGAAAAACATAATTCTTGTTCTGTAAAGTTATGAAATAAGCAACACACGATATGAAGGGAATAGAATACTTGAACAATATAAATTATACTACAACACAAACATCGTTAGTTGCGTTCATTCCTTTTGCAGAAAGCGTACACGCGTAGATACCTTCTATTAAAAAAGAGAATGGTTAGGCCAAAAAGCGTTCGAGATAACTACATCGAAACATGCTTGTTTCCTGTTAAAATAAATACACAACGATGTTAAAAATAAAAAAATAGTAAACCTAAAAGCTAAATGAAAATGGAAGAAGAAACATAAACGCAAAAGTGTTCAACAAAAATTCAAACCACAATTAATCATGGTACGAGAAACAACCAAATAACAAAACAAACCCTAAATGCCTAAATTTTTTTAAAAAAACTTAAACCCACCGAACAAAAACAATGCTTTACTTAAACAAATGGAAGAAAACTTAAAAAAAAAAACACCTCTAATAACGGTTTCGGGGCAAGTACGCTCCAAGCAACAGAACAAAAATGCGTATGCAGTTCTGGTCAACAGCGACACTCCGGCAGCCTTTAAACACCATCAACGCCGGCAACCTTTGTGGGAAAATCGAAGCTTGTCGAAGGCTCTGGTGCAAAGGAGCTCCTATTTTTTGAAATGAAAGAAAAAAGAATCCCGCGTTCAAAACCCTTCCAGCCTTTCATGTTCCACTTCATTTTCAATTTTTTTAAACATTAAACACACAGACCAATTGACTTATGACACGTGTCCAGTGTAAAAAATTTGTCAAATTTGGATGTCAAAGTATCATTATTCCATAAATATATCCCTCCTTGAGTGACCTAGAACTCCTTCCTAATGTATAGCTTAGTACTTGCGAGAGCCATCACCACCTTCTCATTCCATGAAATGTAAATTATTGTAAGAAACTCCTTGGAGTTTTCATGTTTGTTAGGTCCTCTCCACCTGATTAGGAATTTTAGATGAACCTCCAAACACTATTCTATATATTCTTCTAGTAAGGGATAATCCATTTTCTCCCCCTTCTTTTCTGGCTATACTTTCCCCGTTTTTTATTCCAGTATTTTACTTTCTTAAAGGGATTGAATCTTCCCTCTGAAACCTATAGTTTCACTTTCTTAAATCTTCTCATAATCACTTGAAACTTGCTACAACAGAGTGGACCTTAAAAGACCTTATGCCCTTTATTCTTGTATCAGCCGGTGCTGACCAATTTCCTATGGCTTCTATTTTCATTATTCTGTTCACTCCAATCTTTCTTCCTTCAGGTTAGGCAGATACGTTTATTATTCAGATATATTATGCAAAAATATAACTTGCTTATTAGTAGCTACATAGAACCCAATAGGGAATGAATAATATTTCAAAGTAAGAACGTAGCAGATGGTAAGCTAGTGAGGTTACAGTAAATGACCTTCTGTACGTTAGTTAAGATCAAATTCCAAAGTAAGGCAATAAATGTTAAGTTTCTTTGAATTTAATTTCAGTAAAAGAGGAATTAACACAGACCAACTTTCTAAGATGTACTAAATGAGATACAATAGTCATTTAATCTATCAAGAACATAGACAATACAAAAGTCAATAATGCAATGAAAGAAACTTAGATCAATATTTTTATATAAAGAGAAAATTTAAATGTGTGATAAAGAGAAACAACAGATAGATTATTTAATTTAGTTTTGGAGGATACTCTCGAACTTGTCTAACAGCATCTGGATTTTTATAGCGGCTGAATCGCTTCACATACTGCAATGACTTTTCAAATACCCTAAAACAGAAGAGGAAAAGAATCAGAGTCATTAGGTGATGAACTACTTTACTCCTCTTCCATCTCATTATCAATATCAAATCTACATGAGGCAAAAAATTCAATTGGGACCACGATGTTTGCCAACATGTTGTATGACACTAATGTTGCAACATTTGAAGGAAACCAAAGTTAAACATATTTTTCAGCTGTGCCATAAAAACTATTTATTTTGAGGGCATCAGGAAAAGATGCTATTCCAGGACCCTTGTGTCAAATAACCATGAACTTGATAAATATTCAACTCACTGAGAAACTTGATTCATGGGATCATCAGAGGTCTGTTGAAGCTGCTCGTACTTGTGCTCAAGAATTAAGGAAACTTCACAGTTCATTAAGCACTTTGCCTTCAAAAACTCTGAAGAGAAAAACCTATTGCATTAGTGTGAGATAAAAAAGCTGCAAACAAACATACCAACATAAAACATGTTCAAGCATTCAAGCATGATATGATACAACCAAACCATCTATATAGAAGAATCATTGGATCTGGTGATGTAACACCCACAAGCCCTCACATTTAGACCCTACCTCAGCATTAGCAAGAAAAAATATAACTCAAAATCAGGGGATAATCAAAGCCAAAAGTTGAGCAAATTATAACAAAAGACATTGATCATAGAGAAACTACCACCAATCGCTTGGCCTTTGTGAAAACCCCACATCAACAAGAAATAAGGTCAAAATTCACTTTCTAATATGTTATCAAAGTATATCCTAGTTAGGTTTGTTGGGCCTATTATGTCACTTAGACCACCTACAAATACCTAGTTCCACACATGAGTCTTTTTCCAATTGTCACTGATAATCGATTATCTCAAATGATAATTGATTATTTGCGAACTTTTTCCAAAGTTTTTTTTTCCTGAGATAATCTATTATCCCAAGTGGTGGCAAGTCACACCTTAAGCATGCTCTCTTTAGGCTCTATTTTTCAAACTTTAAGACTAGTTTGAATTTAATTTTGGCTCTCATTTTTGGAGTCTACTCTAGGGTTAGCTTGGTCTACAAATAGAGGCCTCTACGTACCTTTATAAAATAAAGCTTGAATTTTAGGAAAAAAAAAGTTGCCCATTTATGTGCACAACTCTCTTATTTGAGTAACTTTAGAGTAGAATCCTCTCTAGCTTGATGATGTAGCACAACTTAACATGTTCTATAGTGGACTTAGATGAAAAACATGCATGTTACTGGATGCTTTAGCAAGAGGCACTATGGTGATGAAAGTGATGAGGAGGCTACCACAATCATCGAATCACTAACAACTAATGATCATTAAGTCCAATATGACAGAAGTTAGCCTTTCAAAAAAGGACTTTTGAAGCTAGGAATGCAAGATGTCATACTGGCACAAAACAAACTCACTTCTCAGTAAATAGAAGGGCTAAAGAAGCAAATGACGAAGCTGCAGCCTGAGCCACGAACTCACAACTCTGTGCAACAGATTCTTAAATGTGATTTTTGTGTAGGTGAACACTAGAATGACCACTACTTCAATAAAGAAGTAACAAAGGAAAAGGAAGTACACTTCATGAACAATAACAAGAGGTTAGATAACTACTCCAACAACTATAGATCAAATCAAAACCCAAGTCAACAACAAAGTTAGAGGAAAAATGAAGGTTCAACCAGCAAACAAATTGCACAATCAAATTACCATGGACAACAACCTCAACAATAGGATATAGTGTCAAAAGTTGGGGATGGACTAACACAATTCATCCAAGTATTTATAACAAATCAAAAGAACACAGAAGCAACTATTAGGAACCTAAAAGTGTAGATTGGACAAATAGCACAAAAACTTACAATTTAACATGAATCAAAGCTCACGCGGCTAACACCAAGATTAATCCAAAGGCATCACAACCGGGAAAGGAACTGTAATAGGTAAGGGAGTTGATGATGACTTGAGAAAGGAAGGGAAAGGTGAGGAAAATGAAACAGAAAAATAGAGAGAAAAACTAAATGAGTGTAGGAAAAGCCTTGCTAGACCTTAATGCAGGTAATCCATTCAAGTAGCCACTAAGGAATCATACTGAAGGGTGGTGATTCTAGGCTCTAAGTGTCAAGAATGGACCTAGAGTTACACCTAAGAGAACTCCTAGCACTTGATCATTAGCAACACCATATGTATTGATAGATCTAATACAAGAGAGAGAAAAGTGGTGAAGTCAAACTTTATCATAGTTTTATCATATGAAAGTCACTCACTTAGTATCCAAATTGTTTCCAATGCATTTCACACTTATTTCACGAATGGAATTTGTTTTGTACACACCAAAATCACTGTTACTTTACATTGGACAATCAAACTACTTAAAAAATTGTATTTTCTGCCAAACCTGTGTGGATATGAAACTTGTTATACTACTAACTACCTAATATACTTGTTAGTATACTTGGGTTGCACTGCAGACCTAACAACCACCACTAGCTTTCAACGTACCACCCAAACATAAAAACACTAAATACATAAACAAAACTGCCAATGAATCGCAACACCATCATTAGCAACTCTGGTTTTGTGTAGTTGTCATCCACCATATCTCTCACCTTCTTTCCACATTTTTCTTACTTTTACTTTCATTCCTACCCCATCCATGGAAGGCTAAGCTTCTAGGGTTGGTTTCACTGTAATTTAATTATGGATTCTAAGGTTGGATTAAAATAATGTTATTGTTCTTTTGATTTGTTTTGGGTTATCTTTCACGTATGTCTTTTATCTCTGAATCACGTGAAAAAGTAATGGTTTTTAAGTCATAGCTAATTAGTGAGGTGTTTTAATCTATATATGCATGTTGATCATGAGTCTAAAGGGTTTTAATTTTCATTGAGAATATAATTTAATTAAAGTTAGGAACTTTTATATGATTGAATGAGTTTTTGCTACCAATTGAAAATGTACTTTAATCAGTAGTAAAAACTTTAACAATAATTAATCAAAAATGTACTTTGATTGAATTTACTTTTTACTTGGTTAAGAGGTAAAAAAATAGACATGATTAAACATAATGGAATTTAATTAAGAATGTACTTTTGTTGAATTTATTATGAATAATCTAAATGGTCTTGCTTTTAATTAAGAATCTACTTGGTTAATAGTAAGATCACCAACAAATTAATTAAAAATTTACTTTAATTAATTTGAAATAAAAAACAATAATCAATTGAAAACTAATATGTGAATAATCGATGATTAATCTATTTTGGAAAAGTAATGGAATTAACTTTTTTACTATAATTGTTTTAAAGTCTTTTAATAATTTGTTATTTCAATTATGGTTATCAAATTCACATTTATATTCTTTCATATGTAAGGTTTTACTTTTATATCTTTTTATTGCATTGTGTTTTACTAACATTTCACATGGAATTTCATAAGAATCAATTGTTGAAAATCAATTCCATTCATTGGGATATGATTCAGGGTTAACAACTTTATCTAGTTTGTTAACTACTAAATTGGTAATATTGAAGTTCCCTTGGTTAAGTAGTGATCATTTGATAACATTAACGACAACGTATCACTCATCCAAAACCTTATAAACTTTATTGCCTTAATGAAGATGGGGACCTAACTGTGAATCAACAATGAAGGTAACTTTTTCCATTGGCAAGTATGAAGATAATGTTTTATGTGGCATAGTGCCAATGGAAGCATGCCATATATTATTGGAAGACCATGGAAATTTGACAAGAAAACCATGCACAATGGCCTCACCAATGAGATTACCTTCACCCACAAGAAAAAATAAATTGTGCTTCATCTTTCAGCACCTTCACATATGCTTAAGGATCAAATGCAAATTAAGAAAAAGAGAAATGAGGAGAAAAGTATGATAAAAAATAAGTCCTCGAAACCTTTAAAAGTTAGCTAAAGATGGACAAAAGGTGGGGGAGGTTGATGTTGCTTTTCCTGAGGTCATTCAAAAGGAGAACATTTTAACATAAAAAATATTAAAAATAGTTAAAGAAGAGAAATGAAGTTGTAGGAACTTGAAGAATTAAGATTGCAAGGTTATGAGTCCACGAGGATTTACAAATAAAAAATGTGGCTTACCATGACAAAAAGATCTTAAAGAGAGAGGTCAAACCAAACCAGTTGGTCCTGGTTTTCAACTCCAGATTGAGCATATTCCTAGGAAAACTAAAGTATAAATGGTCTGGACCATTCGTTGTTAAATCAGTAAAGCCATATGGAACAATTGAGATTCATTAGTACAGAAAAGAGCTTTGACGTCTCGCGTTTAACATCGTAATACGAAATAACCAATGTAGAAAATGACCGGTGACATTTTTGTAAATAAATGTTGAATTTCAATGTATTATACATTCCAACATCATATGGCCATTAGATATCATAATTCTCCATTTTCGATGTCATATTGGGGAAATTTAATGAAAATGTTTGGTGTGAAGGTGAAAATTTACCCACATATGACGTCGAATGCTCTAGTTTTAGATGTCAAAGAGTTAAAAGACGTCAGAATATCACTATATAGGCGTTATATGTCAGTGAATTCATTAAAAATTTGGGCGGAAGAGTAAAATTTATTCACTTTATCTTTGCGCGAAATCTTCTTCTCTACTCAAACCCTTCTCGAACAAAACTTTCGACGACCAACACATGTAATTTTTCTTTCATTTTATACAAATGCACATTGATTAACTACTTTAGGTATAATTTTCTTTCGTTTTGATCGATTGATTTCGTGCACAATTACTCTTTGGAACATATGTGCTTTCTCCTTTCTTCCTTACAGGTGGCAATGCTTTATTCTAGCAGCTAACCCGCCTTCAAAAATCTTAAGTTTCGTTTTTGGTTTTTATGAATTTTTGTTTTCATTTTTTTATTGGATGTAAATTGTTGAACTTGTTGGTATTATTAAACTTGTTTGTTGTTCATACACCTATACATCCAAACTTATGGTAGAATTGAGAGTATATTTAAATGAACTCCAAATGATCTGAAAAATTGTTCAAAGTACCAAAAAAATCATAAGAACCTAAAAAAAATTTAAATCAAAATTCAAAGTCTAAGTATACAAAATAATTTTGTAAAGTTTTAAAACAACAAAATAAATCCACGAAAAATATTTTTTTTAAAACTTGTCTATTTAGAAATTCAATTAAACTCAATTGGATATAACTCTCCTAGACTGTCTATTCTATTTAGAAATACGTTTTTTTTACACAACACAAAAAATTATATTGAAATAATCTTCCGGAATGTAACTGTTTAATAATGCATCTTCAAAAACAGCTTTGAAAGTAGTTTTTCTGTAAGCTTTTAAGATTTTCATTTGTTTGGTTTTTAATTTGTTCTTATTCGTAAGTGAAGAGGGAGCAAAGTTTTTTAGGAGTATAAAAACAGTTACGGTAGCTTATATTTAAATTTAAATAGTAAAAAAATTGTAGCATCCAAAAAAAATAAACATTCCTCCAAATATAGAATTTTAAATCCGAAACAAATATATTATTTCTTGTATGTAATATTTTAAACTTTAATTTTCTAAATCCCTAGAAATCTTACTGAGATTATATGTATTTATTGCTTTTGGATTACTGTCTTTTCTTTTTAATATTTTGTTTTTATCCTTGTAAGTAATTAAAGGTTTTATCTGTATTCCTCGAATCACTTCACTTTAAGTGTTGATTCATTGGAATGAAACACAGACTCTACATATTTTATGTATGATATTTAATTTAACTAGTATCAGACTTAAATTTAAAATTAAATAAAAAAAACTAGTTTAAATTATACAATGCACCGTTACATTTTTTACGCGATTAGTAAAAAAGATTAATTTAACCCGATTTCGTTTGTAACTATTTAGAAAAAAGATACATCAATTTGAACACAATTTCTCCTTAGAAAGACAAAAATTATTAAGCCTATAATTTTTTAATGAAATTGAATTAGTTATTTTTTAAGTATCTCAATTATTTGAATTATTATAAAAAAATTCTATTTTAAAATTTATTTTTTAATATAATAAGTTATGTTAAAGTTGTCATATTTAAGAATGATTTTATTTTTAAAAACTAAATTAATATGATAACTTAATGTAAGTTTTTAATAATTTCCTTTTATATAAATTATTTAAGTTCAGTACCAATTTAGTTCAATTCAAATATTTTTAATATTCTTAACAGCATTAAAATTAGATTGGGGAAACGCAAATTGGTTTTTATTTATAGATAAAATCTAAGGTTTTAAATTGAATCGCTAATCTTGGCTTCTTATATTTTCTCATCTTTGTCACTAACAAAAAGTAAACTCAACCATAATAAAAACATTGATATGCGTTTCACATTATATAGAAAAACTAATTAACCGAGATGGATTGGGGAAATATAAAAGAATGAAAATACAATAAAATTAAGGACTACGATTAAAAAAATTTTTCCTAAAAGTAACACCATTATCCATGAATGTATATGATCCATATATTCAAATTCTTAAAAGAAGTTAAAACCAGATAACTAAAACGAGTCTTATCTTTTACATACTATTATACGAAAGCAAAAAGAGAAAGGTTTAAGAAGTTGTGTCAGATGAGAGGGTTCCCATCCAAGCGGGTGGCAGCATACCCGTTTGCTCATGAACTGTATTAAGCAAAGGTGGCAACATTTTGTACACAGAAGCTACATCCTTCATTCCACCACCACTATCACTTCCTTCTCCACCATTATTCCAAATACTAATCTTTGGCTTAAGTCCACGAATTGCTTCTGCATTAGACTTTGCAATCTCTTGAAACATGCCACTATTTATCATCAAGTAGTCCCTTAGATTACTGTAGTTCCCTCCCAATGCACCAAGAAATGTGCTTAAGTATGCCCCTTGGGCTTGCCCCATTAACATAAGTCCCTCTGCCTCCTTTTTCTTTGCAAATAGCTCAGCCTCTGCTGCTTGTTGTTTACTGAAATATGTTGCCTCTGCCAATGCCTTTTGTGCCTGTGCCTCTTTCTCCTTCTCAAACAAGTTTGCTTCTGCCACCTTTTGTTTCCTGTACAACTCCCAGTTTGCCTCTTGTACCTTGGTTTCGTACTCAACGTTTGCTTTGCTCAGGAACTCGGCTTTAAGCTTCTCTGTCCTTGTGAGAGCGTTCATCCTCTCTACCTCTCTCTGCAACTCAGCTTCCCTCATTGCCACTGCTTTTTTGGCCTCCACTTCCGCTACCTGTGCCGTCTTTGCCCACATAGCTTTTTTCTGCGCAAGGTCAGAATTAGCCTGTGCCACCTCCGCCTCTCGCTCATTTTCAAACACCTTCACCTCCGTCTTCACCTTTATCTCCTCCTTCACACCCTCTCCATGCCTTTGGGTCGATACTATCTTTGTTTCAGCATTGATTCTCGCAGCGTTCTGCTGTGTCTGCCCCTCTCTCAGCTTGGCTCCAACCTCTCCCTTCATCCTTGCCTCTGCCACGTCAACCTTGGCTTGGTTGGCAGCCTCCATCTGAGTCTTCTGACCCAAATACGAGAAATACTCATGGCCAGGCACGTCCACCAGTTGCTTCACGTTGGCGTTGTAGATGACAAGCCCGAACTGGTTAAGCTCCAGCTGAACCTTATCAAACACTTGCTGTTTAAAGGATTTGGTGCCTTTGAAAACATCTTCCATGGTCATGGATGCTGCAAGGACACGTGTCTCTCCCTCGATGATACCCTGGACTAGCTCGTTGACGTGGTTAGAGAGCTTGTCGTGGGAAGAGAGAAGTCTGGCATATTTGAGAAGGCTGTCTTCGTCGTCGACTCTGGGACCAATGGTGAAGACAGCAGGGAGAATAAAAGGAAGCTTCTCCGCACTCATGGCTTGAACCATAAAAGTATAGTTCACTGGAGAGAGCTCGAAGCGGGTGCATGATTGGCCCGGGAAAACCCATGCTTTTTTTGCAAGCCTTATGTCTTTGATTCCAATCCCAGTTATCACAAGATATTCTGATGCCTTTGCTACTCTGTACATCTTTATTCTTCTGCGATACTGATGCTTTTGCTATGTTAATAAATCAGAGTTTTAGAATACTGTGAGTAATATGATAATCAAAATGAGAATGGTTAAACACTCTTTGTGGTGGAATGATGTATTTATAAGCTTTTAATCTCATGAATACCTAAAAGATATTATCATAAACTAGTTGAAATATTAACTGAGTTTGGTAACATATAACAGCTTAATCATATGTTATCTTTTAAGAATATCTTGTATTTAACATGTAATATTAACATCACACTCAATAAATCTAACCATTATCTTAAAATATTGATGGAAAAATAAATTTAAATATATTTTATTTTTATTCTGTGTATATAATTTTAATATTTGTATGTTGTAAATAGTAATATATTATTTGATATATTAAATTTGAATTTCACTTTTTAATTTTATAAAATTTATTTATCTATTTTAAAATAACATTGAAAAAATTAGATAAATTAGTTGATAGAAATTAAAAGTACTACAACAAAAATATTATGAATATCATTTTAAATCAATTATTCATTTTATTAATTAAATAAAAAATATTTCTATTCATTATTTCTCTATATTTGTATTTCATTCATATATTATTTTATTAAAAACTAATAATTTTAATTATATAAATAAAAAATGTCATATTTGTATATTTTATTATAAAAATATAAAAAAATTTAAAATAAAATCATTTTTGAATATTTATTTATATAAAACAAAATAAACTAATTAAAACTATATAATTAAAATAATTATAAAGTGAGTAATATAAAAGATATAATTGAAATTATATAAAACTGGAAGTATAATAATCAAGCGCGATTTATATTAATTATTATATAAAACTGGAAGTAAAATAAACTAATTAAAAACTATATAATTAAAATAAGTAAAATAAAAGATATAATTGAAATTATATAAAACTGGAAGTAAAATAATCAAGCGCGATTTTTTTAATTATTATATAAAACTGGAAGTAAAATAAACTAATTAAAAACAATATAATTAAAATAATTATAAAATAAGTAAAATAAAATATATAATTGAAATTATATAAAACTGGAAGTAAAACAATCAAGCGCGATTTTTTAATATGTAATAAATATTAAATAATATATAATTTTTTTAAAATTATTTTTAAAAATTAATTATAAATGAATTGAATATCATTTTATATTTTCTAAATAAATAAAATATATTAATTACATCACTAAAAAATTATTTAATAATATATTTTTTGAAAATAAATTTAAATATTTTTCTTTTGTTATATATAAATAATTATGATATTACTATATTTTAAATAATTAAATTAAAATTCAATTTCAAATTCATAAAATTTCTCTATCCAAGGTAACATTGAAAAAATTAGATTAGTTCGATAATAGAAATTAAAAATACTACAATAAAAATATAAAATAGATATCAACATCATTTTAAATCAATTTTGATTCTATTAATTAAATAGAAAATCTTTTATATGTAGTATTTATCTATATCTATTTAATTCATATATTATTTTATTAAAAGCTAATAATTTTAGTTATATAATAAAATTTCATATTTGCATAATTATTATAGAAAATATATAACAAAATTAAAATAAAATTATTGTAACATAATATTTTAATTATACTATTAAACTAAATAGTAAAAAAAAGTAGCATTTTTGCTATAGTGTGGACGTTTCCTTAAACAAATGCATCCAAAAAAGTAATAAATCCTGTAAATAATATTTTATATTGGAAAGAAATATATTATTTCTTGTAAGTAGATATTTTAAACTTTAATTTTCATGATCCTTACAATTCTTACAAGATTTATATATATTTTATTGTTTATATTATGATTGTATTATTTATAGTTTTTGGTCACTAATTTTTTGTATATTATGTTTTGATTCCTTCTAAGTCTTAAATGTTTTATCTTGTACTTCTCGGGTCACTCACATTCTATTGTTGATTCATTAGAATCAAACACAGATTCAAGAACTTTTATGTATGATATTTAGGAGGAGTTGTATAATGATATTAAATAGTATCAAACTTAACTTAAAAAAAGAAAAACTTTTCCAAATTATATCAAGGTTGAAATATTAAATTGAAGATAGACTAATCATTTTTTAATTAAGTTGAAACAGCTTAACTTTTTTAAGTGTATTGATCATTGGAATTATTATTAGCAAACATTCTATTTTAAAATTTAGTTTTTTAATACAATAAATTATGTTAAAATTGTCATATTTAAGATTTTGTCGTCAAAAGCTAAATTAATATGATAATTTAATGTATTTTTTAATAATTTATCTTTTTATAAAAATTAATTGATATTAGTTTTGGGAGTCGAACCGAAAACCGAAAACAAACGAGTTTAAGAAAAGATTTTGGGAGTCACCACCATAATTTAATTTTGAAAAACTATGGAAAACCATAAAATAAAAGTGTGGTGTAAGAAAACTAGATTTTAGGTTCGGGAATCGATAACGCGTAATGAAGATATTAGCACCCTAGTGCGCCTGACCAAAAACAGTACTTTTAATTAAATGTATAAAGTTGATATGGTTTTTTCAAAATATTTAATTTTCCCCCAAAATAAAAAATATAAAGAAACTATTAAGAAACAAAAATATTTTTTTTTATGAACCCGATAAGGATGGACATTGCTCTTACGTATATCCATTTATGATGGAGAATCAGGGATCACATAGTTCTAGTAAAAAAAGGTTTTAGTTTAACCAAATTGAAATTTTTGATTTTAAATATTTTTTATTTTTTATTCCAAAAATGGTGAAAAAAAAAGGAAAGAAACCAGCTATAGGTCGACATGTACTTATGTTAAAAAAATGATTTTAAAAAACATTATTTGTATGTAGTGAAAAGTAATACATTTTAGAAAAAACTTCCAAGTACAATAAAAAGAGAAAAAGAAAGGTGTAGAATCTATACTCTATTTCTCTCTTTCTATTTCTATTATTTCTACATGCCTCTCTCTCTTTTTCGTTCCCTTTTTTCTATCACATGGTGTGTATTTATATACACACATTGTAATAGTATGATAATCTTGCCATAGTTGTGAATTATTTGACAATGAACAAAATAGGGGAAAAATTGGTATTGGTTAAAAAAAAACAAATCAAATAATATTCAAGACATTGATTATAATTATTGTCAGAAAATTTGTGCATTTTAAAAATCATATTTTTCTCTTTAGAAAAAAAATTGATGCAAAAAATTATATGAATATATTATTTTTAATTATTGCTTATAATTATTGGCATAATACTGATTCAAATTATTATCATATTAAACTAATATTTCAAAATTACGTATATATTTTTTTAAGGACATTATCTTGTTATTTTCTTCTTTCTTTCTTTTTTCTTTACCCACTATTAATTATTATTCTCCTATTATTTAATTTTAATTATTTACTTTCCCAGATAAAATTAGGTGTTGACAATTAATATAATTTAATTCAATTTAAACATTTTTTTATATCTTTAATAGTATTAAATTTAAATATGCTAAAATAGGTCATAAGATAGTTAACCTATATATCTATATAGATAAATAAGTATAACTCGAGTCATATGTTTAATTTTTCAACAAAATAAGTTGATGGATTTTTTATACATGGATCATATCCATTCATAGATAATCAAATTTTCTTTTATAATACTAATAACAATTAATTCAATAATGAGACCAAATATTTTAATGTTAAAATAATTTGATAATATAAATAGAATTTCATAAACACGTCTAATTATCTAAAACACTCATCATCTCTCTAGAACTTTTTTTCTATGTTTCCTCTCTCTTCTCTCTACAATTTATGATTCTTGAATAATCTATTTGACAACTAAGAAGTGTCTAAGCAATCATGACAATGAATCATTCATTCTCTACCTACCACTTTCCATTCTAGAGCAAGTAAGTTTCTACCATTTTTTTTTCTTAATTCTTAGTTTACGACCATGCGTAAGAGTTCCTTCATATGTGTCATTTGAGTTCATTTTTAGCTCTTTGTCGATCAAAGGTCCTAAGAACTTGCTCTGATAACGTTTTTCTGGTTTGTAGGCGTTTCTAGAGTTTCTTGAGCTTGAAGTAAGGTTTGTGCATGTATAAAGCTTAGTAGCATTCCTATTAAGGTAAGGGAAGCTAATTTTGATGTACATATATAACATAGAAATCAATAGACTGTTTTGATGTGTTTGTATAGTGTGGAACTATTATTAAATTGATTTTTGAATGAATGGTTGATGAAACATAGCTAAAGCTGTCAAAACGGGTAACTCGGCTCGACCCAGCCCGGCCCACCACGGGTTGGTCACTTAATGAGTCAACCCAACCCAACTCATTTATTAGCGAGCCAGACAAATTTGAACCCGGCCCGACCCACCACGAGTTAGCTCACTAATCCACTTAATTACAATTTTTTAATAAAAAAAATTACAAACTTTCTATAATTCAAATCTAAACAAATTTCACTCCCAAATTTCACTCCCAACATGGATGTTTAATTAATTTTGAAAATAGGGAACTTAAATCATTTTTTCAAGCAAAAAAATAATAATAAATATTTTTTTATAAAATTAAAATTAAATTTTAATAAAATAAAATTAGGTAGGTAAGTTGGTGGGCCAACCCGGCCCACCACGGGTTCAACCCGCATAAGCCGGGTTTAAATGAGCCAGGTTGAAATCTGACCCGCACAAAAAAAATACAATTTTTTCAAACCCAACCCGGCCCAAACCCGTGGTGAGCCGGGTTGACCCGCGGGTTATGACCCATTTTGACAGCTCTAAACATAGCTATATGATAGTTTAGGTAAGTTGAGATTTGAGGAAACACAAATTTTGATAATTGATGGTGTGATATTTATATAATTGATATTATGTGACTGCTATGTACTTATTCTAGTGTTGTCAAAATGGGTTAGAAACTGCGGGTCAACCCGGCTCACCACGAGTTCGGGTCGGGTTAGTTTTGAAAAAAACTGAAAATTTTTTATACAAGCTAATTTTCAATCCGACTCACTTAAAACCTGGCTCACCCAAGTTGAACCCGTGGTGAGCCGGTTGGCTCACCAACCCACCTAGTTTAATTTAATTATTTATTATTTTGTGTTTCAATATCATTAGTTAACATTTTTTATTGTAAATGGGAATAAAGAAAAAGATGTTTCAAGAAAGTAAAATATTATATATTTATCCATTTAAGACTATAATCTTATAAATGGATGAATGACACAAAAATTATAAATATCATAAACTTATTTATTTGCTTTTTGGGCTTGCTTTTGGATTACATTTTAGTTGTATGTTAATTTTTTTTATTTTGAATTGTTTTTGGAGTTTAAGATAATTTTAGAGTGAAATTATTTAAATTTGAATTACAAAAAAATTGTAATTTATTTTGGATTTTAAAAAAAGAACTTGTAATTAAGTGAGCCAATAAGTCTACATGTTTAACCCACTTGTAGCTTATCCTTTTTTATGGGATCCCGTTATTTTAACACAATTTTTTTAACACATTTTTGACACACACATGTGTCAAGCTGGCATTGGTTGATTTTCTTTTTAAAATCTGTGAATGAAAATGAGTAGCGTTTGGAAAATTTGGCATTCCAAATATGTCCTTTCCCTGTTAAACTCTGTTTTATCTCTCATTTTGTTCTCTCTCTCTCTTATTTCGTTCTCTCTCTCATTTCGTTATTCTCTGCGTTGTGGTAACCCCCTGGTGTGACATTTGATTTTTGGTTCTCCGTTGTCGGCGTTTGTGGAAATGGAAAGTCCCGAACAGCAGCTTCGTCGTAGAAAGGTAAATGCGTTGTTGGGTTTTGGGTTTTTTGTTAGGGTTTTGGGTTTTTGTGTTGTTCGACTTAACTTAGGGTATTTGTTGTGCGTTTTTGGGTTTTTTGTTTGCGTTGTTGGGTTTAGGGTTTTTGATTTGTGGTGAGGGTTTAGTGTTTATTTGTTTTGGGTTTTTGATTTGTGTTCGTCGTTGTTGATGTTGGGTTAATGGTAGTGAGTTTGTGTGTTTTGTGTAATTGTTTTGGGGTGTTGTGTTGTTTGTTTTATGTTTATTTGTGGGTTTTTCGACCCCATTTAGGTTTGTTTGTAATTTGGTTTTGTGTTTACATTTGATTTGTTTTGGTTGAGCAGTTGATGGTGCGTCACTATTTTTCAACTATGTATGTTTGCACGTTGAACGAACACTTGACAGATGATCAAAGGTCACTGATTTCGAAGACTCCTTTTGGTTGGTTTTTACAATTGAGTGGTAAAGTCCTCCAACACTTGCCCTTGTGAAGGAAACGCCAAAACCTGTCATTCGACTTCCGATGTGGGCAAAAAACAATGTCGATGTGACAACCATCCTCCGCAAATTTGTTTCGCCAACTGACGAAGCATCATCATCATCCAAACAACTTGAAGTTTAGGGACTAATGTTACATATGTTTCATTTATATTTTGTTCTGTAGGTGACAATGTAATTGTCTTTAATGGATTAGTGTTATCTTTTAGAATATCTTTTGTAATGGAGGTAAAAAATATTACATATGTCATGTCATGAATGTAATATTTTGATTAATGTTATGTTGGACCTGATGTTATTGTAATGAAATTCTTTGGATTTATTTTGTCATTGAAAAACCAATGTGATTGACTGAAAAAATAAGAAAGATTATCATACAAATGACATACAAGATAAGTCTCACACATAATCAAAATTTGGAGTCAAAACCAAGTGTTTTTGGGCTTAAAAACTCAAAAAATCACCAGTGGTCCCTCGGGTGAGCACTGGTGGTTCCTACAATGCAGCAGGACGTGCAAATATGCAACCAGACTCGGGTAATCGTTTACAAGGCCCTGTAAACGATTACAATGTTGTTTTATCAAGCAAAAGCTTCAGCAATTGAAAGTTAAGTGATGTTTGAAGCATGAGGGATCCCCCAATCCATCATGGGGTGTGATACAAATTACCTACAGGCTAAGTCTCACACATAATCAGTATTTGGAGTCAAAACCAAGTGCTTTTGGGCTTAAAAACTCAAAAATTCACCAGTGGTCCCTCAGGTGAAAACGGGTGGTTCCTACAGTGCAGATGGACGTGCAAATATGCAACCAGACTCGGGTAATCGTTTACAGGGCCCTGTAAACGATTACAATGCTGTTTTATCAAGCAAAAGCTTCAGCAATTGAAAGTTAGGTGATGTTTGAAGCATGGGTGATCCCCCAATCCATCATGAGGTGTGATACAAATGACCTACAAGCTAAGTCTCACAAATAATTAGTATTTGGAGTCAAAACCCAATGGTCTTGGGCTTAAAAACTCAAAAATTCACCAGTGGTCCCTCAGGTGAAAACTGGTGGTTCCTACAGTGCAGAAGGACGTGCAAATATGCAACCAGACTCGGGTAATCGTTTACAGGGCCCTGTAAACGATTACAATGCTGTTTTATCAAGCAAAAGCTTCAGCAATTGAAAGTTAGGTGATGTTTGAAGCATGGGTGATCCCCCAATCCATCATGGGGTGTGATACAAATGACCTACAAGCTAAGTCTCACAAATAATCAGTATTTGGAGTCAAAACCCAATGGTCTTGGGCTTAAAAACTCAAAAATTCATTAGTGGTCCCTCAAGTGAAAACTGATGGTTCCTACAGTGCAGAAGGACGTGCAAATATGGAACCAGACTCGGGTAATCGTTTACAATGCAGTGTAAACGATTACGCGAGCCTGTAGAGGTTTCTACACATCCTGATCATCTGTAGGAGCCACCAAAAACAACATAGGGGACCACGTGCTGAATGAAGAGTGATTTGACAGAAGTTCATATGTTTTACTTGTTTTTGGGATGTTATTGACTGAGTATTGCTTTGAAATTAATGTTTTTGGACCCCCATGCAGGTGGGGGATGAACACTTGTTCAGAACCTTGGGAAAATTAAAGATATGCAAATATTTGTGTGAAAAAATGCATTGTAATCGATTACAATGCAGTGTAAACGATTACGCGAGCCTGCAGAGGTTTCTACACATCCTGATCATCTGTAGGAGCCACCAAAAACAACATAGGGGACCACGTGCTGAATGAAGAGTGATTTGACAGAAGTTCATATGTTTTACTTGTTTTTGGGATGTTATTGACTGAGTATTGCTTTGAAATTAATGCTTTTGGACCCTCATGCAGGTGGGGGATGGACACTTGTTCAGAACCTTGGGAAAATTAAAGATATGCAAATATTTGTGTGAAAAACTGCATTGTAATCGATTACAATGCAGTGTAAACGATTACGCGAGCCTGCAGAGGTTTCTGCACATCCTGATCATCTGTAGGAGCCACCAAAAACAACATAGGGGACCACGTGCTGAATGAAGAGTGATTTGACAGAAGTTCATATGTTTTACTTATTTTTGGGATGTTATTGACTGAGTATTGCTTTGAAATGAATGTTTTTGGACCCCCATGCAAGTGGGGGATGGACACTTGTTCAGAACCTTGAGAAAATTAAAGATATGTAAATATTTGTGTGAAAAACTGCATTGTAATCGATTACAATGCAGTGTAAACGATTACGCGAGCCTGCAGAGGTTTCTGCACATCCTGATCATCTGTAGGAGCCACCAAAAACAACATAGGAGACCACGTGCTGAATGAAGAGTGATTTGACAAAAGTTCATATGTTTTACTTGTTTTTGGGATGTTTTGTGTATTGTTTAAGTGTTCTTTACGTAGGGAAATATTTTGTTAATTAAGAAGACATATTAATGAACACAATTACCCATTAAAGAATAAAATTCGCAAACGAAGTACACATAATTTAAAGAGTACAATACTAATCAAAGACACAACAGTTGTGAATGAAAGCAAATACATCAAAACAGGAAATTATAACTAAGAAGTAAAATGATAAAAGGGGGCTGATGCAGGCTGCTGCTGTCGGCTCTCAATGTTAGCAAGTCTCGAATGTAGGGCATCCAATCTTGAACCAACGTACGTCTGCAGTTTTTCAATGCGTTCTATGTCATCGAAATTCATTCTACATGCACTTCTCTGAGTAACCCATTCATAGCAACAATTATTGATGAATCAACAGAGACTCGAACACGCCACTACACAACATTATCAAGAAAAAAATTATTACTTACCAAAAAAAAATGAACAACTATATATAAATGCGATATAGAGTGAATTAAGGTTCATACAAACATATGAATAGTAACCAAAAAAATTTATTGCTTACCTTTGGGTTCCGAGACGCCATTGCAACTGCCCAAATTGCAAACAAACATATGAATGGTTTATTAGGGTTCATACAAACACAAAAACGCATAAAACAACACCCACAAACCCAAAACACAAAAGCCCTCCCCAACCCAAAAAATGCGATATAGAGTGAAAACTCTAATGGGATATACTGTACAAAACCAAACACACCCAAAATGCAAAACGCGAAACGCCAAATAGTGCTTACCAACAGAGTATGGAGGAATACAAATCGATAGACAAGAGACGAATGGAAAGGAAACAACAACGGAGTCTATACACGAATGGCTGCCAGAGGAATGAAGAGAGGAACCTAATGGGAGAGAGAATGGCAGAGACGCAACTTTGGTTTCGAAAAATGAAGAGGATGAAAAATTAAAACGCCAATCTCAAATTTCATAAAACTTCTCTTCCAAAAATACCCTTCTGCACATCTTTAAAACCCTTTTATTCAAAATCTGATGCCATGCAATAGAATTTTGACACGTGGAGGTGTGTCAAAATTGTGTCAAAGGAGAGTGTCAAACAAACATTTTCCTTTTTTATGTGTTTTCTTATTTAGTTTTTCATTTGTGATTGTATGAGCAATGATTATCTGATGGGTGTGAGCAGAGAGAGATGATGTTTCTTTGGAACAGACTCTAGGTTCAGATGGTGCAAATGCATAATTACCTTAGTATAAATGTTTTCTTTTGAGTATTAGAGAACCAAGTTTGTACGTAGTTTTGAATTACGAACTTGTATAGAATGTCGATTTTATATTTTCCTGCTTGTTAATTGTTTTATTTTATTGATTATATGGTAGCTCTTATATTCATACTATTAAAATAGGATGTTACACAAACAATTTTTTTTCCTATTGTTTCTAATTCAGTGTTGCATGTCTTCTCATTGCCTTAATTTGTCACATAATTCAAAAGATAGAAACATTGAGAGAATAAAAAAGTTCAATTTTTTAGAATTACTCTTTGGTTTTTCATTGAAATAAAACAAAGAATGGTGTTTCTACTGAAATGGGACGAGGATCTCTGCCTATGCTAAGTCCTTGCCTACGCTCTCCTTGCTCCGTTCTCCAAACAACCGATCGGTCCAAAGGTGGGGTGACCTGCAGAATACACTCTGACGCTCAAGTCAGAATTTTTCTCTGTTGGTCTTTAGTAATAGTGAGTCAAAAGTACTTTACCTCGAAAGTAAACCCATATTTATAGAGTTTATAAGGATGTAACCAATTAATTTACCTCTTATTGGTCATTAATGCAAACACTAACCGTCTGACTATAGTCGTTATGACACTAATTATGCTTTAACTCCACTCAACGGTTGTCGACACTGAACAGTCAAGGGACACTTTTCTATGCTATTATCCGCTCTGTCTCTAACATTTGTCATCTTTCCCGATCGGTCAGCTTCCAGCTTATAGTAACAAATAGGATTAGGAAATTTTAATAAACAATTCAAAAATAAAGCACAAGATTCAGAAAGATGATGAAGAAACTGAATGGTTGATTGGTATAGTTGGTAAAAATGTTAAATTTGGTATTAAGAAATTTTTTATGTAAAAAGAGACCATAGGGTGACATTATGATATTAAACAACTAAAAAACAAAAAGTATTTTAAATAATTTTACATTTACAAACTCCAAGCTATTTAATTTGGTAAAAGAAATTGTCTATGCGGAAATGACAGTGAAATGGCTGTCGTACAAGAAGTACTGAAAACAATTAACAACTAATTCTAACCCAAACTTTTTTAGCCCACGTGGATGAATAAAAATTGTCTTGTCTTCGATTCTGTTTAGGTTGATAGTCATATGACAATATTTTAGTAAAATCAGTCAGATAGGAATCCAAAATACTTTTATAATACTTTCTTTTTATGATTGATATTTTTTATTTTAATCTTTTGAACATAAATTTAGCTAAAAATTGATGTCATAAAATAAGTAATTTCTGTTATTCAAGAAAAAGAAAAACCTACAAAAGTTAAATCATGTCAAGTTTACCTAAACAAATCATTAATTAAGTTGTTTTCACGTTTAAAAGTAGTTACAAAAGTTTCCATGTAGTTTTGTAAAGTGTAAAACTAGGTCAATACATGTTAAATTAGGTTTAAACACCTTACCAAACACCCTATACATCCAATGAAAAATTGACAACCAATATCAATTTAAAATTTAGTTATGCCAAATGTATCATTATGTAGTGATCCACTGTATATAAAAGTAGTAACTAAATTCATGTAGGTATAAATTTATTCGGTTTAAAATTTAAATGATCATAATCATCATCTAATAACAAATCATGACCATGACCAACACATTATCTTTTTCTTATATGGTTTGTACTTTTTATCGTCAATGTTATGCTACTTCACCTTTTGATTTCAATCTTATCAAATTCATATGTTTTCATTATGTTTTAAATTATGTACATGATTATCAAATGAATGATCTTATATACATATTTTCATGGTTAATGGCAACGATTTATGTGTAGGTTAATATGAGGAGTATCTTTAAAGTAGCTATTATTTTATTATCAATAATGATGTTGCTTTTTGACACAACCCACTCAGTTGTTTTAGAGTCGGGTGAAAATCATATAAAGTCAGCTACTCTTTTCTCTGAAAAATTTGAAGTGGGACCTGGAAAAATTGCAGTGAAAACATTATTAGATATTGACTTTCCAAGGGGTCACATTGGGGTTAAGAGTTTTGATGTTGAAGTAGTTGATGAAGTTGGTAATTCAGTACCTTTGTATGAAACTTACCTTCATCATTGGTTTGGTGTAAAATATATTGAAAACATTACCATGTCACCCTACATTAAACAATCTCACGACCTTCTCAATGGTATCGAATTTGAAAGAAATGATGGTGCATGCCAAGGTTTTTTGCTTCCACATTATTGGGGCTTGGGAGGAGAATCACGAGGAACACATTCAAATCTTCCAGATCCTTTTGCAGTTGAATTAGGTAATGCTGCAAATATAAAGCATGGGTTTAAAGAAAAATGGTTGTTTAGCATCATGATTATTGATACACGTGGAACACATGATAGAAAAGGTTGTACAGAGTGTAGGTGTAAGCTTATGAACCTCCCAAAGGACTTTTACAATGTCATGATGGGCATTAATGGTCAATTGTTGTCTAAAAATTATAAAGGAGGACTCTTTTGTTGTCAAGATAATGTACAATGCAAATTAAAAAATGATTTTCGTGGCCCAACAAGAAAGCTTTCCTTAAGATACAAAATAAGGTGGGTTGATTGGGATGAAAACCAAGTGCCTCTTAAGTTCTACATACTTGATTCAACTGATCGAGTAAGATCAAATGGTTCTACACCAATTCATGATTGTCAGGTAGACGATTTGTCCAATACATACTATACATTAAAAATTATAAGCAAACATTGGAAACTAATTTATTTTCAAAACAAAACTATTAGGGTAATAATTAATTTTTTGTATCGATATATGAGCAAAATAATTTCATCAATTTGTTATAGGCAGAGTATACGATACCGAGAAATCATGACAATGACTTCCCTCATGTTAAGAAAGCAGACATCCCAATGACAAAAGGTGGTTATCTTATATATGGCACTGCTCATATGCACACTGGTGTTGTCAATGTTACTTTATATGGACAGGTAATGTTTGATATTTGTTGTTCCCATATAAGTTATATCATGTAAATAAACTTACATTAACTTTTGTGTAATTCATATATTCATTAGGAATAAATTTTGTTGATACTTATATATCTTTATGAGAATTTAACTAGTTTATTGAATGATTTTTATATTTATGATGATGCTTAACTTAGGATGGAAGGGTTTTATGCACTTCAAGTCCAAAATACGGAACTGGAAAAGAAGCAGGAAATGAAAAGGGTTACCTAAAATGTCAGTTTGTTATCCCAAACCCGGTTCCATCAAGATCGAAGATGGAGAAATTCTAACACTGGAATCCATATATGAAAACAAGTTTCGTACTGGAGCTATGGGACATTTCTACAATTATTTGGCAGAACAAATACCAAACAAATAGTTGAAGGAAATTTGATGTGAAACTAGTATTTTATCTTTCTGTAATGACTTATATAATTTGTTGTATAATTGGAATACATCAATACCAATTCTAGATCATCATATGTATACTAATATTGTTTTAATTTTAATCCACTACTTGGTTTATGATCTTGAATAAATACTTTTGTGAACCAAGTGTCAATTTGAATCGATTAATAACAAAAATACTCTTGAGTTAATTGCAAATCTTATCAAAAGTGAAGATGAAGAAAAAGAAATAAATATAAAATTGGAAATGAATAAATATTTTCTTGTATTATGCAAGCTATTGTTTTTTTACACACATCTAGATATTTATATAATTAACTTTTGTAAAAGGGAAAACAAAATATCTAGGATGATTTTTCATATAGATAAACTTATGATAAATCTTGTGCACTTGTTATATTCACTAGTAAATAAATGTTTTATTAAATTCTATATCGTTTTAAAAAATTAATTATCTTAATGCATTATTGCTAAAATTAAGTTTTGCATACTTAATTTGGAAGTTAATTGTAATACACAAATATCAGTTTCGAATTGTTACTTTGTGTATTAATGTTATTTTACTTTTAACGCCAAGTTAGTTTATGATGGTGTTATTTGTGTTACAGTGTTTGGTTGATGCATTGTTTGACATTATAAATATTGTTATCCTAATAATACACTAAGAAAATGCAGTCTACTAATTTAGAAAAGATGTTGTGAACCAAGTCTGAATTTGAGTTCAACAACAATAAAAAGACTTATGCAGAGTAAATTAAAATCGGACCAAAATGTACATGTCAGTGTATGTTTTCGCTATATTTTTATTTTAACAGTTTAATTCTCAAAAAAAATAATAAAAATAGCTTACGATATTATATATATATATATATATATATATATATATATATATATATTATTTGCCAGTATATTATTATTTTATCATTTCTAATTAAAATCAAGAACATTTGTAAGTATATATAAAATCTGACGAGATAAGGATATTTTAGTGAAAAAGTCATTCTTAGTCATAATCTAATAACATATTTTATGTAATGTGATTCCCGTTTCTAACAGTGTACACAAACATAGGACAATATCGTGTGTTTAGTAACAAATTAGGACAACCAGGTGTTAGGCACATCTTAATCAGTATGAACAAACGCATTTATATCTAATCATATTGTTTAAATTCTACACTTCTTCACCAACAAATTAACAAGTGCCTAATGCAAGTCCTTCAACATTATAGTATTATTTAGTTAATGTTAATCAAAAGAGACTCTAATAATTATTATTGGTAAATTAATTAAGCACCTTAGCAATGGAGGTACCCATCATTCTCATTCCAATTCATAGTGGCATGTGTTAGCAAAAAGATAGCATTATTAATGATCTAATTTACATAATTAATTAATAAATTTCATAATGAGTGGATTCAAGTTTAGACAATTAAAAAAAAAGGCACAAGCACCCATGTCAAAGAAACATGAATAATTCTACTACAAAACCTTTCAAAGTATATTTGGTTCAGGTAATGTAGACATTTTTCCAACCTTAGAGAATATCATATGCCTCAAATCACCAAAAAAACATGCCTCATGATCATTATCTACTATTCAGTTTCCCAATCAGGTTGCAGCAAAAAGAGAAAATGAGAATATATATCTAATACCACTCTTTCTTTGAAAACTGCTTAAAAAAGAGAAAATGAGAATTATATGGAGTAGAACACATCCATGAAGGATCTCAACAAAATACAATACTTAAGAAAAGTTTATCTAATACCACTTTCTTTGAAAACTGCAGCCTAATGATAAGACTAATAAGCAAAAAATAGTGTAGATTTAAGACTGAAGAAGCTATCAAGAAAATTGACCATCTGAAATTAGTAGAAGTGTATGCCAGCTTTGTTAAATAGAGATAGCAGGTATAGGAATTCCTGCAATGTGAGCTTGAATGACCTCTTTCATTCAAAATCTCCCTCTTTCAGAACACCCAAAACCTTCTCCTTGAATAAGTGAGATAAGATATTACCAATTTGACGTTGAAACTCTTAAACTTCACTATGATACCAAATGATGTGAACTTCATTTACAAAATAGCCGATTAAGAATATTTAGGATTAGAACTTGAAAGAAATTTCGAAACTTACTAAAAAAATGAGAATCAAATTTTTAAAACATCAATATCTCAAGCTATAGAACTCCAATTGAAATGTTTTCAAGATGAGGTAAAAGTTCACGTTCTAAAGTTCAATTTTGGCACAAGAAACACATAATTTGAACAAGTAAAATGCAAGTTATGACTACGAGATAAACTAGATAGAATTGAGATTATATAAATCGAGAGGAAGAAAGAAAAAAAAAGTCATTCAAACTTAGTTTTATGATATTTTAGTTTTGACATTCAAACTTAGTTTTTTCCATTCAAAAATAAAATAATAATAATAAAAGTCACTATTTATTTTAAATAAAGTATAAATTACAGTCGAAGACGTAATATAATGAAAAATATTTAAAACTGAAAAAAAAATTAAACAAATCAGTAATATTGTTAACAACCCAAATTATAGCGTTTTACCAATACTAATAAGAGAGAGTTTTACGTGATCATATCAAGGCAGCATATATAACAAAGTTTATAAGGTGATATACAGTCATATGATTATTGATAAAATATCAAAGGTAAAAGTTCATATCAAAATCAATACATCGTATTATAAACTCTGCCTATACAAAATTAACTATAGCATTTTTATTTTCCTTCAATCAAGCCCAGAGCTACTCCTCTGCCACACTTACATTATTATCTGCTCAAACAAATATTTTTCATGATCATGGCAGGTACATAACAAATATATTCTTAAACATTTAATTATTTTCAATAATCTTTTCACACAACATAATTCACTTAAAAAAATAACAAATTAATTAAATATACAAATTAAATATACTAAAAAAACGAGTCAAAAATTGTAATTTATCCCACCAACTTCTTCTTTTAATTTTAATTTTTTTTTAATTATTTATATGTACATGTATAAATAAATATTAAAAACGTATTTAATTATATAAATAGTTTCTAAACTTTTAGTTAATTAATTAATATTTTTAATTAGATAAATTAAAATAATTATTTTATTTACATTTAAATTACATTATTATAACTAATAATTGAAAAAAAAAAATTGGAAGTGCTAATGAATTAATCTACAATACTATACTATTGCATATTTACATTTTTAAAAATATCATATAAAAAATTTAATTATTTAAATTTTTTTTTAAGAAAAAATCTAGCTGGTGGGCTTGTTTTTGGCCCATCAATTTGACAGCATAGAGAGACCAGACTAAAATTAACTAGCAGCTTGAAAAAAATTGTTTTCCAAGGTTTTACTCAAAACCAAGTTAACATATACAACTTTCAAAGAAAATTAAAAAGATTAGTACAACCATAATTTACGCATTTCAATTCAACCATGATCATTTAAATTTAATACATAATTTTCATTTACATTAAACTCATATATAACTATATCAAACTAATTTCATTTATCAAAACCATATTCAATACTTTGTACTTTAACAAAGTATATGAAACTTTATACTTTAACAATTAAAACTCAATACTTTGTTAGTTTTAGTAGAAAAACACTGCATAGTGATAAGTATTACAGTAAACTATGTCCCTTTTCAAAAACTATTGTAGGAAAACTATTACAGTTTGAAAAGTTCAGAGTCTAAACATATACTTCCATTAAAAACTTGGGTTTTACTAATATCTTGGTGTGGTAATTTGAGGGAACTTCAAATTCTCCAAAATAACCAATAAGGCAGAAAAAATAATCTTTAAAGAATTATTACCAGAATAATGTGTTGTGTTTGAAAGTTTAAAGGATTAAATATATTTTTATGTTTAAATTATTATGAAGAAAAATAAACTAAATTAAAAAGTATTTACTCTTTATACTTTTATGAAAGTTACAAAATATTTTTTTAACAAATGGTTTGTGAAGTGTTTTTTATGAAAGTTTGAATATTTATTTAGGATTAAGACCCTTCTTTAATATATATTACAGTAAACACTTTCTCAGCCTCTACTTTTAAAGTTGTTTGAATATTTATTTATGATATAAGCCCTCTTTGATATGTGTTAAAATAAACACTTCCTCAATATCTTCTTTTAAATTCTTTAAAATAGCATTGTTCCTTTGAATCCAAAAAGTCTAAATTATTGTCATTCACTTTCTCACATTTGTAGGACCAAAAGACACATCTTTTCATTGTTGCGCTTTCTGATTTCTCAAATTTCTGAATATCTTACTTCAAATTTCTCAAGTCCGAGTCGAGTTGGAGGTTACATGCAAAAGGCACTCCATGACTTTACGTGATAATAATAATAATATTCAATAGAGAGTGAGTATTCATAATTAGTTATCTGTCCTTCCTATCAAATGTATATTTATAAATATTAAAATGAGTTTACCCTTAGGCCTAACCCATTACCAATAAATGGTTAATATTTTTATTAACTCCCAATCAGTTGTGACTACCTCAACAACTATCTTAATCAGTTAATATTTTTATTAACTGTCAATCAGTTAAGAATCATTAATTGTTTGTTTGTCCAATTCATTGACCTAATAACAATAACTTTAGCGCAAACTTAATTGTGACCTAACACTCACGAAGCTTTTTATATGCTTATCTTTAATACTGACCCAATTAAAAGATGACCTAAACGGTATAAATTTACCATTCGAGTTAAATACCATGCACTAATTTTCTAACCAAAAGTCACGTATCTTCCATATGTGTGCAACAATATTGCACCTCAAAAATAGATGACTTATAGTTTCATCTTGATTCCACATGTGACATATGTTCTACTTCCCAAATCTTCAAATCTTCACCTATACTATAAAGTATCACGTGTTGTCACTTTAATGATTATAAAGTGTTGGGTTTATGGCAAGGCTTTGGTTGTGTTTCATCATCCTTCCATATTCGTTCATCCTCCCTATCTCTGTATTCATTCTTGTTTTGTGTTATACTTGTTTTGCAAAGTACTTCTTTGTTGTATATATAATGTCGTTCCTCCATTAATGTAGGAAGGGGTCATGTGACTATATTTATCACATTTTAACTTCTATAAATAAGAATATTTCTTGTCCTCCAAAATACACTTTTCATTGGGTTAAAGATTTTTTTTTTCATCATTAAATTAATATAAAAAGTTGTGATTCACCTTTTACGAAGTCACGAAGAATATTCCTGTCATATTAGAGTTTACTGTAAAACTCAATTTATTATATGAAAAACACTCTATTAGTAATTTGTTGTGAATGATGTTTTATATTATTTTCATAAAGCACACATTAAATATTTGATAATTTAGTTTAAGGTCAAAACTAAACTTTTTATAATAATTTGGCAAAAAAAAAATATATTTAACTCCTTTTGATACTATGAGTTTTTTATTTTATTTGTGTCTTATTATACTATTTTCTATATCTTGTCTCCTATAGAATAGGAAGGTTGCATACGTATAATGAATATTCTAATACGTGAACAAGTTAAAATTAAGGGCAAATTAAATACAATTTTGATATATTTAGACAAAACTATTATAGAATTTTAAGTTTAAAAAAAGAGAATGTCTCAAATGTGGTGATGAAATCTAATGTTATCTCAAAAGCTTAAAGTTAAAACATTAACGTTATTTTTGAAAATAAAAATAATATTCTAAAACTCTTGACTAAATGACTTGTTTAAATATATGTCGAATAATCTTACATTGTTTAAAAGTGAATATAAATAATAATTTAAATATTCATTCTTCTTTTAATTCTCTTAAACATTTTTTAAGAATAAAATCATATTAAAATTTCAAATTCCAAAACGAAAAATAACTTAAATACAATATTATTAGTATTATATCAACAAACTAAAATGAGAACATTAAACCAATGAAATCAACTTTAAATGAAATGTTCAACCACACTTTTAAGTATTTGTTAATATCATTGTATCATCTTTAACATTTTTAATGTAAAATGTCATGAATGGAAATGATAGCTAGGTAGGTATATTTTCTTTTGAAATATACGGTCTTATCATATACCATGGAGACCTAATGTCGAGGAATCATTACAAGCACAGCCCATGGCTCCCTAATGCAAACATCAATCTTAAACATACTTCAATTAGTAAACATCTTATCTCTTGTTCTAATTTCACATAAATCTAGAATACGATACTCCTAAGTCCCAAGCCATGCACAATTATAAAGTTATAAAATGATCAAGTAACCAACATCATCTACCTTCAAAAGTTGGTACATCAATGTATACGAAAATATAGGTTATAAAATATAGAGAAATAAAATTTTCATTACATTACATATCTCACAACAAATATTGTTAGGTTAGACTTTAATCATAACTCTGATAATATATTAGAATGTGAGTTTTAAGACTAACTTAATTCCCACAAAATCAATTTGTAAAATGAGATTTACATATTATTTATATATTATAATTTGATCACGTGAGACTTCGAACAAATTTTAGTTTCCAAATATTATGATTGTAAATTGAAACCATAATTTTTTATACAATAAAAAAAAAACATGTCCCAAATATTTTGGAGAGACATTGATGTCCCAACATGGCCATAATACAAAAGGGAAAGGGTAAAAACACTACTTTAGTGATAGATTTGACGTGACAATGAGAGAAACACATCATTATGACACAAATATATAGAGAATTCATATGAACACATCATAATATTAAAAGTGGAAACAGCATATAATGTCAAGAAAAGGACAATAGAAAGCTGTTCAGTGACAACCAATGTCCACGAAACTTGGTTGAGTTGCTTCATTTCAACCTCATAACTAGCCCTAATTATTCAAACACTAATAAATTATGTGCCCTAATTATTCAAACACTAATAAATTATGTGCCCTAATGATTTAAACCTTTGATTCACGACAACACATTGATGTAATCCAGAAAATATTCTTCCACGTTTCCACACACATGCATCAAGCTTTTAGGATAATCATGCTGTATAATCATCTTACTTTATATTGCAAAAAAGACACCGAAAACAAAAGGTGAATTCTTACGACCACAAAAAATTTTCCTGCCTCTGCAATATTTGTATAAACGGTAGGGTTCGTTATTTAGGATAAGTTCAGTTACTGAAGTGATCAAATTCTGATCTTTGTTGTGTCCAAACTGCGCAAAAAATCAGTTTGAGATTTAGTTTCTGAAAAAGTTCATTAAGATTTAAATTTTCGTTAA
This sequence comes from Vigna mungo, assembly GCA_036885675.1. Lineage (NCBI taxonomy): Eukaryota > Viridiplantae > Streptophyta > Magnoliopsida > Fabales > Fabaceae > Vigna > Vigna mungo. The sequence continues at coordinate 23,540,398 of CP144698.1, forward strand.
ACGTGTGTTCGTACGAAGATAATTCACTGTTTGTGAGAATTACCGAAAATGGATTTACAAAAATTTTCTGTTCGCTTTTGTTGATATACGAGCGAGTGAAAGTGCAGATTTACGGGAGAAAACATTTTTTCTCATCTTCGTTTATGAGCGTGGGTTTGCGATGATTTATGGTGATTTCTCTGTTTTATCCTTATTACTTTTTTTGAATAATAATAGTGTTTTATTCGTGAGCACAGATTGAAAACATTTTTCACAAAACATAAATTAATAATAATAATAATAATTAATAATAATAATAATTATTATTATTATTATTTATTTCAATTTAATAAATTATCATTTTTTACATTTTAATAATTAACGTTATTTTTTTATTTTTTTTAAATTTTTTTACAATTAAATATAACATTAACAATTATCATTTTATATTACATTAATAATTATGGACATTTTGGTAATCTTCAATTTATATCCATTAAACAATATTTTAAATGGATAATGATATTTAGACAACATTTTTTTGACAACATTTTAAATCTGTCACATCAATCAAATCCTACACTAATACTCACAAACTTTACTTCCAAATCTACTCTCAATTATCCACAAATCCACTCAAAAAAACAACAAAAAAATTACTCTGAAATCCACTCAAATCCATTCAAATCATCTCCCCCAAATCACCTCAAAAGAACACAACCTAAGAGAACAGAAGTTAGAGGGAAATTGAAAAAATTAAAAAATATTTAACTGATTTATCAAATTAGTAACAAAAAAAGTATTTTTAATAAATTACAATCGTTATTTAGACTATTTAAAGACGTTTATTAATTTAATTATATCCAACTACATATTGAATTAAGTTAATAAACATTATTACTTTGTGATTATTAATAAGATTGACACATCTATTTTTTTTTATAGTGTTATAGTACTTTTTTTAATATGAATTTTTATATAACAAAAGTGTGTGAATTAAAAATACTTAAATATTTTAAACTTACTTAACTGTGACAAAAAAATTTGTTATTAAAACTAAATATTTAGGTTTTAATTTAAGTTAATATTTATATATGCATATGCATGTAATATTTTTTTAATATTACCAAATTATGTTAACCATTAAAAAATAAAAATTTTAAAATCATACTAAATATATAAAAATGTAACATCCCAAAAATTTTAAAGAAATTATATAGGATAATTAGCATTATAATATGATAAAACAGTTTAAGGATGTAATTAAAGTTAAACTTCTTACAGTCATTCAAAATAGACCAGGAATTTAAAACTACAAGTGTAGGAGTTCTCAAAATATGAGAAAAATCTAAGAGAAATCTTAAGAATTAGGGCAGCTGCATCTGTCTCCTCCAATGTCTACTCAGTGAAGCCTCATCTCCCTTTGCTCACATCCGAGTGGATGATCATCGCAAAGAAAAGAGTACAGCACATACAACATACACAATTACAAAGGTAAGCTAGGTTTTTTAAAAACATGTAAGTCATCATACAACAGTTGAAAATAGAAAGGCATGTGCATACAAGTGATTAAACAAATTATCATATCATGTTATGACTCACTAGACTCGTCTTCAACCACGGATAGCATGCAAAGAACCATAATACACCATAGACTGAGACCGAATACATTATTCTGTTACTAATGACCGACCACGTGATTTGACCATCCGGACTAGTATGAAATGTCGAGTTCCATGGGTTTGTGCACTTGTGGTGGCCCTACTGCTTTGCAAATTCATTGTCGAGGGGTTTCACCCGGCCACACACAAGGTTAGTCCGTTACAACGGTATAGACCTACAGTGAAAGCGTATATCCTAGGACCTCCTGCTATTCTCACCACATGACTCATCACTCTCTACTTGAGCTTGGATGATCATTAGAATGTCAAGATAAACCCCATCGGGAACTCCGGCCATTCATACGGTCAATCACAACAAAGTACAGGGCACCGCCATGTAACCTCCCTTGAGGATCATGGAATTACGTCCAATAACCATACTTTTCACTTTTACATTACATACAACATATATATGATATTAATTACACTTAAAAAAATACAAATAACCCAACAAGTCATCAAAAATTTTATGAAATCATTTAATGTACGCTACCAGTCAATAATAGTTCTAAAAGGACCACTAAACAACACAAAACCCATTGAACTCATACTTAGACAAGGAAAATGACTTTGAAACCATCACCAACAGTTTCGAAAGGGTCAGAAACTCCCAAAACAACCTAAAGAACGTCCAAAACGGACATCCGGAACCCCCTAAACTATCAAAAACAAAAGTAACAGCAGAAAAGGGCGTTCGGACGCCATAATTAAGGTGAAACAGCGCGTTGAAGGGCTCTCAGCCCCCTTTTGGGGCACCCAAGCGTGGCTTCTGCAGATTTTGCAGAACTCACCCACTCTCATTTCGTTTTAGGCATTTTGGTGGATTTCTACCATTCCTAATTCATTCTATAAGCTTATCTAAACTTGTTAAAGTGGCCTTAAACGTTCCTAACATCATTCTTTAGTTGTTATGCACAAATTTACACTCAAAAACTTCAATTTCCTCAACCTATGGGTTCAAACCTAGATTTACCACTTGAGAACTGTTATTGGCTATTTTGACACTTCTCACAAGTCACTTTGGACTTACCTAAGTTGTCTCAACTGCCTAATTCAAGCTATAACCCCTAGAACTCAAAACCACTACCTCACTTCCTAAAATCTAGTCTAAAACACCATACCTAACTTAGGATTTCAGCTAGTAACCTGCACAAGACAATTCACAGTCCTTAACCACTCAATTTTCCACATCAAACATACTACTCATACCATTACAAATCACAATTTCACAGTTAATATACAAGCGCACATAACTCAACATCCAGAATTTAAATTTATAGTTCGCACAACACAATCTCAACAAAATAACTTCATACATGCATCAATACATAATCCCAAGTAAATTATCAATTCATGCAAACCCAAATTCCCCAAATAGAAGTAAAATCCCCAACTTCCCTTACCTCTAATGCAGACAGTCAAGCTCAAAGAGGTCCCAAGCACACCCTTCTTACTATCCAAATGCTAAACCACCTAATAATCATCAATTGATGATAGAAAACAAACCTTAGAACTAATTTGAAGCTAGAATTGGGAAAGAAGACACAGGAAAGCTACATGCAATGGTTCCTTTGCATGATCGCATCTTCTAAAAGCGCGGAGAATGAAGAACGACTTACCGGTGAGGAAAAAAGGAAAATTGATCAGTTAGAACGAAGCCCGCTAAGTTGAGTTTGTTGGGGCAGCACCTAATTAGAAATCAATTTGCTCAGTGTTGAAGGAAATTATAGAAAACAGAGAAGAAAGGGAGAAAAGTTTTGAGGGTTTGTGGTGTTTTCAGAGAAGTAGCATGAGTTTGAAACATATGTGCTTACAAGCTAAATTTTTATGTTTAAAATTATTTACTCACACCACTTAACTGTTGCCACGTGTGCACCCTCAAGTTATCATTTTCTCAATCCTTACAAAATATTATCGGTAGTGTGAAATTGAGATTGAAAGAGTCATTTTAATGGTGTTTCAAAGTTACCATGGTAAAAAATTATAATGACAAATATGTAAATAAATACATTTTCTTATGATTGTTGGTTTACAATCGTGTTAAAAGTTAAATAATTGATAAATGACAATGGTTTCTTAAAAAAGCGTCATTAAAAGTAAATAAAAAATAAATAAAATAAAGATGTGCTTGAAGTTGTTCCTTTTCCCTTTAGTTTTGTCCTAAAACAACCAAAGTTTGTGTGCCCTTATTATTTATCTTTTTCATTTTCATTCCTTTTTCTCTCCCCTTCGAAACTCATTGCCCTCATCACTCATGTGTCATTGTGCCTCCACTTTGTCACTGTACGTTTGTGTTGCCTTGTTCATATCTTGTTACGTAACCTTCTACTTCAACTCTTTTAATTGTTGTTAAAAAATTTATTTACAATGGTGTAGAGTATGTTATTTGCAAAGATTAAAGTAGATTGTACATGCAGTAGATATGTCTTATCTCTCATCACTTTTGTTATTTTTGAACATTAAACATTTAATGTCATTTAATGCTTACTCAGGACAACAAAGTGCTTTTCATTTTCTACCATTGAGGTAGCATTTAACAATTAAGCTTTTTTTATAAAGATACTAAACATTGAGTAAGAACTTCATCATTGAACAAAGTAACAGTTTTAGCTCATGGTATCGTCTAAACTGATGTAAACGTTTTTTGTGATTTTTCCTTTTTAGAGTAATAGCTTTTAACATGTTATGTTTTCTTTTTTATTTTAGTTTTAAGTTTTTTGAGTGTTTTTTGTCAAAGATATTGTCTTGACACTTCTTCGCTTTCCCGAGAGTTCAAACAAATACTCCTTGGGTATAGTAAGCTTACACGTTTAGCATAATTCTTGTAGATGCTTTGACTTATCATTCATTTAGCATTGTGACTGGGTGTTTTGATTTAGGTAATTTTATATTTTCTACAATCCTAAGAGTTTTCCTAAGATTGTTTAATGTTATTCGGTTAAACTTTAAAACATGAGAATGTTTAGACGTATAGGCGATTTTGTCTTAACAATATTAAATATAGGCAATAGGCTTTCAGGTTTTTAAATAGTTTTAAGTATATATTAAATTCTTTACTTCCTTACAAGAGGCTAGATGGTAGCATTAAGTAATTGCAAAAGTATTTCACATATAGCCTTTCAATCAAAATGCTCTTGGGTTCGCTTCTTCTTAATGTGACCACTATCAAAACTTGCAACACTTATACAGGCATGTGTTATCAAAGCAAAGGGAAAAAATTGTTTTGGCACTATTCATAAATTTTCAGTAAAATATTATTGTAGAAATGAGATGTGGTGTCAAGATAATATTCTTCAAAGACATTGCAAATTTTGGATCATAATTCATGATAGCTTGAGTAAGATAATTGTCAGTAGTAATATAGTATCTTTACTCAAGGTAATGATAGTATAAAATGTGGAGGCAAAATAAAGTTTTACCTAGGCCCATGATGGACATAAAATGTCATTACCAAAACTCGGAGCACGAAACTTTGAACAGGTGGCAAGATCCTAGTGGTGGCTTAAATGCTCTTAATGGTTGGAATTGAATCTCTTATTGTTTAAAGGGAGAATAACCACTTACAAAAGACTTTCTAATAGTCAATAAGAGAGTTTTATAATGTATAAATATAATAGTGAGTATGAGAATATGATTGTATTTCCTATAGAAATTTCATGTGTATTTATAGGATGTATGAACCTTATGAAATTTGTTATAAAATAAAAAATAATAAAAACTTACTAAGTATATGATAAATAACATCATAATAACAATAATATATTATTTAATGAGATTAATCATATGTTTTATTGATATATGATATAAAAGAATATTTATGATATAATGAAATTACCAATATTTGACCATATATTTTATTGATATTCAATAACTACACCAACAAATATTTGTCAATATTATTTAGTTATTTTAGATCAATGTTTAAAAATCTTGTTGGATGAAATATATTTCTTAGACCAAGTATATTTAATATTATAATCAATTAGCATTAAGCAAAGTTATCTAACTCATATAAAAGCAGCACTTAAATACTTAAAGGCATGTGGAACTTCACAATAAATAGGAAAGTTGCATCACATATCAACACGTTTCTTGCCACGATTAGTTGACGAAGATGAGCTTCTTGATTATTTTTCCATCACGAATGTCCACAACACCACCATCTCTTTTATTTATATTTTTCAAGATTCATTTGTAGGTATGCTAAACATTTTAGGAGTAACATTATGAAAGTAATCTCTCTCGTGGTCTTATACTTTTTCATAATTTAACTAGGAAATTGCAATTTATCACTAATGGACACCGATCTAAGTATCGTACGTATCAATGTATTTATCTCACAATTTAATTTAAAAATAATAACGACGAATATAAAGATATTTCAGATGAAAAGGTGTGAGAGGTTAACTTCAATAATCATTTCCACAAAACTAAATTCAATCTCTGTACCATATGGGTTGGACAGCCGCAACATTCTTGCCTCACCCAGTAGGCCAGACAGCCTTGAAGACTAATCAAGAACGATCAGTGATCGATGGGAGCATGATCAGGACGGACAATCAAGGATGGACGGTCGACTTAAAACTATAATTAGGTTTTTCTTCGAAAATTAAGGTAACTAATAATACGATATTGGACTGAGATATGAGATTGGACCATAGTTAAAATTTTGTTAATTTCAAGCCCACGACAAAAGTATAAATATGGGTGAAAGGTAAGAGATAGGTGATTCACATTTACCATGCATTTATTACCAATCCTGGATTACCGTACAGACGGTTTACTGCATCGAAAAATCTTTGGTAGGTACAACCCCGGACAGAAAAGCGAAGAAAGAAACTAGAAATTGGGACCAGATGATATAGAAAGAGAAATTATGAAGATGTTAAAAGTAACTCGACCTCAACCGAAACAATCTCCATCAAAACAATGTCAATTGCTTGGTTAATAATCCATAAATATAATTTAACATTAATAATCCCTTAATAGATAAATCCTAGATTATTTGCCTAATATATCAATTCTTCAATGAAATTTGTTAAGCAGCAAACATTAAAGTTAGGGACTTAAAGATTGCCAAATAAGTCTTACCCTTATTGAAAGGTATAAGCAATGTGTTTTTACAATTAGAGGTTTTCAAACCAATTATGATTTGACGTATCAAACTAAACAAACATTCACAACAAAGTAAAAACGTCAACTAAATTAACCAATTTCGTTAAAAAAGGGAGAAAAAATTACACGACTTAAGCAATTACATCAACATCTAACAACAGAGTGTTTGGTCTATCACGTTAAACTCTAGCAAATGTATTTGCAAAATCTGTACTAAGAAAAACTTTTAAGCAATTTGTTCCCAAAAGTAGACTTTATTATATTAACAATAATAACTTACATGATGGTACAAAATAAATACATTTTACATATTTATTGAAAAAATATATTCTTTTTTTCTTCACTAAACTTTTATCTCATAAAGTTTTTTTTAGTAAGATCTTAAATTGACACATTTTGAATCAAATATGATCATCCAAAAAGGAATGTCATAAATAATTTATATGATATTATGAATGATTTTTTGTAGTTGTCCAATGACCTTTCATATTCTATATAGTCTTAATATAGAATAACCTTAAGGTTACATTTAGTTTGAACATATAAACAAAGTATGCTATTATTTAAAAGCAAAACGAATTTTTTTTTGTCTATTTTATCTCTTTCCTTCTATCTCTACTCTAAGATATATATTATATTTTATATAAAACTCCTTTTGTTATTGTTTAGTTTCTATACAAGTGTGTGAATAAGGTATAAGATTCACATAAATTGTGCAGTCATTTAATATATACATAATATAATATTTAGTTAATTTAAAAATAGTAAGTATGGGGTAATTTTCTAACAATCAATTAAAATAATTTCTAAAAAAATATCATAAAAATCTATAATTTTTATATAAAATATACAAAAAAAAATATAATTGTTAATAGACAAAATTTGTCAATAATTACTAAAGTTTGTAAGTAAATCAAAATTAATGATAAATTAGTGACGATAAAAAATATCGATAAAATGTTTGTTAATAAATAATATCATTAGATAGAAAAATTTATCAATAATTACTCACAATTAATGATTTATCAGTAATTATCGATAGTTATAAATTTGTTAAAAATTATTAACGGTTAAAATTTGTCAGTAATTATCCGTAAGAAAATATTCATAGTAATAACCAATAAATTTTGGATTTCAATAAAATCTATTAATAAATAAATATCATAATTTAGTATCACTTTTTTTTTTCTCATTTTTGTTTTTTTATTCATATATTTCTTCACCTTTTTTTCTACCATCCTCCTCTTGTTTATTTTTTTTCATTCTTCTTATTTTCTTTCTCTCTTTTTCTTTCTTCTCTTTTTTCTTCACAGGCTAACTTAATCTTCATTATTGTTGTTTTCATCACTATTGTTGTCGTTACTATTGTAATCACTTTTGTTCTTCCTCTTCTTCTTCTATTTTTCTTCTCATTCACTTTTAATTAAGTTTTAAGAAATATTCTATCAGATTTTATGAAAAGAATGGTGTTCATCTTAATGACAGATTTTTTAAAAAATTACTAACAGAATTTTATAAAAAATTAAATTACTAATAGATTTTTTAAAAATATTTCAATTATCAACAAATTCTTACAAATATAAAAAAAAAATTCATTACTGACAGATTAATTTACCACATAATTTTACCACAACATGTCATAGCTTAAAGAGAGGTTTAAATATTTTTGTTATTTTTTTTATCGTCTTTATGTGTCCTCAAAATACACTCTCAATTTTTTTTAGTATACCAATATCAAAAAATTTAAAAAACTTACAGGATAGAAAAAAAAAAAACAGCAGATAATATCGACTCAATTAAATAGAATTTGGATTACATGACTAAGAATAGTTTCAAATTTTATTTTCAAAACTTGGAAGAGAACGTTAGACTATGTTAAAATGAGACTTGTGAACATTTCACATGCAAGCATTAATTGTTTGGGCATCAATTCAAATTTTCACACCGCGATTTCCTCCGTTGTCTTGTCTCCATTGCTTTTCATTCCATCAACTGTTTCAACATTTTAAGGAAAAATAAATACACTCCAAAATATAACGCCATAATTTTCAATCTAAATTTATGTCAAACTAAAATAATTGTAAATTCTTTACTTCAAAAATTATTGTTAAAAACACTCCACAAATAAAATTGAAAAATATAATGTTAAAATCTTATTCCATCGGTTATCTTTAAACCGAGACAAAAAAAAAATATGATTTTGTCTCGGTTTACAACCGAGGCATAAAATGATAAACTTTATCTATTGTCTATAAAAAAATAATCGATACTGCACTAATGATAAAAGTACCTCTATAAATGTTATAAAAAAAGTTTAACAAAAATTATAAACCAAATTTATTTTTATATAATTGAATTTGTAAAGTCTTCCTTCTAAGTTTTTTTAATTTATTACAAACTAATTAATTTATAGAAAAATTTATTTAATTCTGTCTTCTTTTTTTATCCTAAAATTATTTATGGACAAATTCTCCCAGACATACTTGTATTGCATATTTATTATGTTGGGGTCTAACTTAATAAATTGAAATAATGTGCGTGAATTGGTTGCAACAGTTTCACAATTTTTTATTTTTTATTTTCAATTCCATACTGTTAAAAGATTAGCACAATTTTACGATACAAAGTTTATTATGCATTGGAGCTTGAGTTAATTTATGTTTTTACAGATGCTATAAAACTTTTTAAGAAATTATTATAACTCTTGTTCTTTCTTAAACAATATAGTTAAATAACCATCAACACAAATTTTGTATATTGGAATATGCGTACTGTATTTACACAACTATATGAAATTACTATGGTGCCTATATTATTAATCAATTTTGAATATTAAATGTAAGACTGGGTTATGTTTATTTAGTAAAGATTTGAATCTAATTTACAACTTGCAGTGAGGATTGTCCTTATAAATATTAAGTTGACTTTATTTCTAAATACGATAAATATTTTGTATATAAGACTAAATAGCTCGATGGGACACGATAAACTTAATAAATTTTATTTTAAAAAATATATAATACCGTATTTATAAAACTAACTTAGTAAAATGAGATTTGTCACTTTATTTACTATAATTTGATTTTATACTTGATTGATATTGGATTTTCAATGACAATTAATTTAACTACAAGTAATTGAGATTGACATAAAAGGTTTAAAAGTAAATTTAACTTGAGATTGACATCAAAGGTTTTTAAGTAAATTTACCTTGTAACCATATATTGTTAATGATTTTCTTCAAAGTTAAGTGTTTTTCATTGGTAAAAACACTTAACTTAAATTGGCGAAGTATTTGTGGATATTTATCATTTGTGGATAATAAAGTCTGCGAATCCGGTACATATATTATATTATCTGATTTCTTAGTAATTCATTATTTGCAAAAAATAAAAATAAAAATTTAATTTATATTTTATTAAATTTAAATAAATTTAATTTATATTTTATTAGGTTATATTAAATTAAAAATAAATATTAATTTACATTTAATTTAATTTATATTTATATTTTGTAATTGTATTTAAACATATAAAATATGTTTTTTAATATTAACGGATATATGCAGACATCCACATATTTTAAAATATTCGTAGATTTTATTTTTAAAACAGGTATCCACACAAGTAGTAAATAGATTGTGGGTTGAGTTTTCATTTGCGAATCGAGTTACGATTTGTACTCTATTCAATCTATTGTCATCCCTAATTATATGATCGGAAAGATTAGAATATAATGAATCTTAAATCAACTTATATAAAATTTAACTTTCAAATAAAAAAATTATAAATATTAATTAGTGTATAAGTTTTTTTATATTATATATATTATTCATGTTGATGCAGGCTGCACTAAAAATAAATGTCAAACAACACAAGCGCCAATTCCATCACCTAAAAGGGCGTGAAAGTTGCACGTTTTATCTTCAAAATTGAATTTTGTTCAGTCAGATAATAAATTAAAATTGTTTTAATTTTTTTATCATTGACCCTGATAAGTAGTAAGCTCCATGCGATTCAAAATCCAAGGAACGGTCTAATTTGAATTTTTAATTACATGATGTGAAAGACACGTAACGAAACCTAACGTCAACTTTTGAGTCAAAACATTTAAATTCTTGGAAGATGATGGTAGATAGGGACACATAAATTTAAACATAAAAAAAATCTCTTAGTCACATGCACGATGCACGCCAACTAGGTTCAAACAAATGGAAAAATATATGATGAAAAGCTCCAAGTAAATGAAAATAAACATTACCCAACAAAATTTTATAGACATTAGAAATCACATCATTGGGTTTGTAGATGTTATATCGTGTTCAAACAATTCTTAATAAAGCTAAACACACAGTGAAGTTGTGTTGATTTCACCTAATCATTGATATTTAGGTTAAAGGTACGTAACCATGCAGCCAAATCATGATGTAACTTTTACCTGTCTCTACAACTTACATTAATTATTCAAAGAGACCATGACACACTTTTAGGTTTATTTAACACAGAATTTATAGGTAAAATATTGTAAAAATGTAAATTTTTATATTTTTTTAAAATAAAATAAAAAAATAAGAATAATATCAAATAAATATAAAATATTTAGATGTATCAAAAAATATCTTTTTCGTTCAAAATCATCTTATTTATATAACCGTTATAATTTAAAAGTTGAGAATATAATGATTTAATTAAATTTTAACTATTTTTCATATTTTTTTAATTATTTTTTTATTAAAATAGTTTATTTTATTTAGTATTCAAAATATTTTGTATTTATGTCTAAATATTCTATCATTTGGTTGTTGTCCATGTATTTTGTCTGTTTTTTATCTTCAATTTGTTTATTAACTTGTGTCTTTCTATGTTTTAATCTATTGGTCAATTTATTCTTGGTGAAGGAAGGAGCGGGTTAACCAATGAGTTAGCTTAGCAACTTAATTGAATATAATTGATTATCTTGAGAATTAAAAATTTGATTGATTAAGATAATAATAAAAAATTAAGATAATAATAAAAAAGATAAAAAAAATATGCACACAAAAAATAATTACTAAAATCATCGCATTATTAATTATAATAAATGTAAATTTTTTATAATAATTGTTTTGGTAGGGTTTGAAGGTCCCTTGCTCAAAACACTATATGTTATTTTTAAGATCAGATAAATCCTAAAGACTAGACGGGCCTTGAAGACTGGACGAACCTTGAAGACTGGAAGGACCTTGAAGACCGGACAGACTTTACTTGTTGTCTCTAAGACCGGGCGGGTTTGTTGAAGGTCGGACAAGCTCCCTAATCGTCTTCGTACTCCAAATTGTATTGCTCACTCTCCCTCCTCCTTCTCCAAGCCGTAGGGACGAGCACCTGTCAAAGGCACTATGATGCTCAAGTTAGTAATGTAACCGAGCGGTTAGCATATCAAGTAGTGCATGTATTGTGCATGGTCCAGAAATCATACCTGAAACCTTTATTTATACTAGTTGTAACGGACTTTTACCTTTGGTCGGCCTAATGACGACCCAAACATACCTTAACCTTCATTAGGAACTTTAATAAGCTATTATCATTTTCAATCTAACCATGTGGTCGGCTTGGTGGTTTATCGATCTCGAAAAACCTGTTCGACCTGGATGATCGACCTGAGAAGAATCGTTCGACCTGAATAGTCGACTTGAGAACGAGAGTTGGAAGGACCATACAGTATAATAACAAATTATTTTTGTGATTTGAAATGTGGATATTTGACATATTCATATAAAAAAAATAACTAATTTGCGTAAAACGAAAATTATTATTTATTTGTTTATGTTATGTAAGTTATTTATTTGTTTATTTTATGTTTACATAACATATGCAATAATGATTATCATGATGACGAATTAAAGATGTCATTAAGAATGTTTATATATGTTTACTGGCATTTCATAATTCCAATTTAATACAATTATTTTGTGTCAATGGATGGTCCTACAACGATGTAAAGCATAGCACCTTAATCTAACATGTGGCGAACATGTTTCACAACATCAAATACATGACAAAAACACAACTATTAAAATAAGTAATGAGTAGTTGTCAATTTTTGGAACATTTCAGATATTGATTGATTAGTTTCACGAATTTTTTTATAATTTTAAAATGTAAAAGATTGGTGTATTTATTTCGTACTTTGCTTAAAAGGTTATTAGAAAAATAAGCAATAATCCGCATCACCACTTATCGAAATGATCCATCTTAGTCTTACACTATATCTATATTTAATGTTATGTACACATTTTCTCTAATTCTTCATTTACTTTTTAGTTTTTCTTTTTTCCTTAGGTGTATGTATTTTTCAAGTCAACCTTCCTCGCACCATTATTCATGATGAGCAAAAAGAAAATGAACGAGAGAAAAATAAAAAATTGAAATTATATTTCTTATTAATAGTTTTATTTATTAATGGTTTATAAATACAAAATGTTAAGTCAATTCTGCTTATAACTTATTATACCATCATATATAAATATTTTCTAAATTTTTACCAACTTAATTGCACGGGTAGAAAAATACTTTTTTATGACGACCTATTACGGATAAAAAGTATCCATCATAATAGATTAACCGGTGGCAGAATTGTAATAAAAGTAAGACATATTATAACGTAGTTTTATACATCAGTCATAATATGAAACACGGTGACAAACTTGTAAATAAGTTTAAGACATATTATGACGTAGTATTTTTTATAAGAGATATTTGATTTTTAAAGAAAAACTGTGAAAATTTATACTTGCAAAATTTGTTCATCAACACTAGTGAAAAAATGACATTTTATGACATTCAAAAATGATATATTATTATATGTAGTTTTATACATCAGTCATAAAAAGGTACTTTTCCGCTAGCATATAGAGGCTTAAGAACAAAATTGCCTTTATCACTTCCAAACATGCATACCAATCAAGAATTATAAAAAAGGTCAAGCCAAGGCACTTGTGCAAGCAATCAAGAGATATATAACACACAACAAAGAACATAAAGTGGTTCAAATCCTCACACATGGTATGTTTGTCACAATCAACCTCTCAAACACCATAATCATCTTTCCAAGCAGAGAAAAACAAGACTTTCAAACCAATCAGTATCAATCAAGGAAAGGAAGAGCTCACAACCTAAACAAAATCCAAAAATAGAGAGAAACATGCAAAACTATACATAGACACAAGCTTAAAATAACAAAAACAACCTAGAAATAGAAAAACCTAAACAAAGAAAAATCTCCCCCAATAGATCATACTTAAACTACACAGTGTCTCCAATGTGTCATAAACAGAAGATCAGCAATCAAAACAACCAAAAGATAGAACAAGTGCAATAAAAGTGGAGAAGGAGAAAAAAGACTCTCTGAGTCAGGGGGAAAGAGAAGCAGGATCAAGCAAAGACTTCTCCTCCACAATTGTATCCAACAAGAAAGGATTGTTGATGAAAGACTTCAGCTTGAGCCTATTTACTTTGAAGTTTTTATCTGTGGATTGAATTTTTATCTCAACTGCACCATAAGAATATATATTAGTAACAATAAAAGTCCAATCCACTTTGACCATAACTTACTTGCCATGAGTTCGAGCCTAGAATTGTAGAATAACACTTTCTGCCCAACCTCGAAGACCTTTCTAACTATTGAGCTATCATGGAACTTCTTTGTCTTTTCCTTGTAGAACTTTGAGTTCTCATGGGCTTCAAGGCGGATCTCATCAAGCCCATTCAGTTACAACTTCCTTTTCTCTCCAGCTTGATTCATAAAGAAGTTGCAAGTCTTCATAGCTCAGTATGTTTGATGATCAATCTCCACAGGTAAATGGCATGTCTTTCCAAATATAACTCGATAGGGAGACATCCCTATGGAAGATAGTCAATGTCTAACATATTATTTTATTTACAAAATTGTCACTAGTCATTTTTAACGTTAATTCTTCTATGGTTTAATGTTAAAAACATGACATTGAAAGTAGATTTCGCACTTGTGAACAACTACTCAGTTATTAAAAGTCTTATATTTTTATCTCGAAAATACTTTATCCAAATTCAATAAAAATATAATCATATATATATATATATATATATATATATATATATTATCAATTATGTTAGGTAATATAATTTTTTATTACATTTTTCAATATCAATCTACTCTTTTACATAAATTTTTAATTCTAATCTCTTCACAAAAATGCAAAAGATTTTTTTCATAGAACATTTAGACAATCCTACTGTTATTCTCAAATAGGTTAATGCATACTTTTATAAATACCACTAATGTTAAGTAATATGCTCATTATGATGAAATCACTACTAGCTAATGTGAGTATTAATGTAGTTTTCACCTAACCCAAATTCATAGCATATCCAAGTGGAGAACCATCATCTCTTAGCAATAGAATTTGATCATCAAAATATGCACTTTTGGTCTAACACTTTTCATAAGTTTAATCAAGTCAATTTATTTTTATTTACTTTTTAAAAAACTAAAATGACCACACTCGTGACTTAATTGATATTTTGTTTTCCTTGAAAATTTTATCTTTGATCCTATTGTTTGTCTGTTTTGAGATTTTAAGTTTTATTTTTAAAAGATCTCATTATAAGACAGCAAATATGGTGACAATTTTAAATTAAATATGGGAATCGTTACTATATTTAAATTAATTACAGTAATAAAACAAAAAAATTATGGAAATCGTTACTATATTTAAATTAATTATAGCAATAGAACAGCAAATATGGTGACAACTTTTCTATGTGATTATACGAACTGTTTCTATAAAATCAGTGCTAGTATCAAATCAACAGAAAAACAAATCTTAATTACTTAAAAATGCAAAAATCTAAAAGAATAAAGTAAAACCCATAAAAACATAAGAACTAAAATAACTTTTTTCTTTTTACTCCAAATTATTCTGTATTTCAATTTTATAAAAGTCTTCTAAAAAAGGGCATAATAGAAAAAGAAGAAATAAAGATGCGTGTGTCGGCGAATGTTAAAAGAGGCGACGAAAATTCGCACGGCTTGAGGCTTATCCACACACAAAAAGGGTTTGCCAAAAAGCACTTTCAACTATTTCGGATTTAATTCGAAGTGATTCTAGTAAGAAAGGATAAAATTAATTTAAACATAAACTAAACATAGATTAATATAAATTAAAATTAAAAGAAGAATTTAAATCTAACTCAACTTTATTTAATAAGACGAGATTTATTTTTATTTATAATAATATATCTCTATGTTAAGAATTTAAGAATTATAAGTCTTACATTAAATAAAAATAAATAAATTAAACAAAATATAAATAAAAAAACTTTTAAATTCATTGTTATAAAATTTTTGGTTGAAAATAACATTTTAATCTCTTATATAAATTTATTTACTACTTATTTGTATTGAATACTTTTAATATCTCTTTTAATTATGATATCAGAGTTAATGTTTATCTTGATGATGATTTAAATAAATATTATATAAAATAGGTGAAAATTTCTAAAATTATTTTTTTTGTTTAAAATATTTTCTATTTCAAGGAAAAGAAAATAGCTGTTTCATATGGGTTCAAAAGAATAGTTTTCAGAGTTTATCTAAACTTATACATAATCAGTGTTGAATCTCTCCCTGTTATTTTTGATAATGCCAAAGCATCCAACGTGGAATTAAAGGACCTTTAATGAGTTTGAATCTAATTATGCAAAAAACTAATTTATAAAGTTATATGCAATAAATTATTCTCCAACTATTAATTTATATTTGGGTTTATTTGAATTTATAATTTTACTTTTTAACACCGTCGGTCAAAGTGTTGAAATACCGGAATCACCAAGCTCCGTGATCTTATGAGTGACCCCACACGCATTTTCCTCAGCCACACGTGTTGATTAATAAAATTTATTTAAAATCATTCTAAAAAATCCTCTCCAAATTTATCGTGCTTGTGACCTTCCCCCAATATGGAAGTTGCTGATCACAACTTCCATGGTCAACTAGTTGCTTCATGTGTAAAGGAAAATTTACTTTGCTCCAACCAATCACTAGAGGACACGTGTACCCAACAAATTATCCTTTCCATTGGATTGTTCTGTGTTTGCTCTAGTCATGATAAATAAGTAATTGTTAAAGTATAAGAATTTTGAACTAAAATATTCAATATGAATTACCTTATGTGAATCTCTTCAATTTTTATAATTAGGAGTAGGGATAGTAAAAAGAGCTAAGTCCGAGAAATAAATTCTCTAACTTGGTAAAAAAATATTACAATAACGTCTTAAACAGAGGAGTTCAGATATAATTTGACAAATGTTTAACAAAGTTTGATCGAAGTCGTCATTGTTACATCCACCATAGTCATTTACGAATCATATTTTTCTTCTCTTCTTTCTTCTCTTTTTTTTCTTCCACTTTCTCTTTTAACTCTGACAACCATCATTGTCACACCTCCATGCCTTTACATTATCATTGAGTCACCATCGCTTCACAGTCGATTTGTTATCATACCATCAACGAGTTGATAAATCACTATAGAGCCTTCACCTTCTTTTCCTTCTCTATCTCATTCTTCTCTTTCACCTCTTCGTTCTCCTCCACCCCCCTCCCCCATTCTCCTCTTCTTCCTTTTCCTTTCCCTTTATTAAGAAGTGAGTTTTAAGCCTAATTCAACTCCATAAAACTGGTTTGTCTCCACCTTCTTCTCCTTCTTTACCTCATTCTCCTCCTTCACCTCTTCCTACTCCTCCACCCCCTTTCCTCTTCTTCTTTTTCCCTTCTCTTTATTAAGAAGTGAGTTTTAAGCCTAACTCAACCCCACAAAATCGGTTTGTAAGGTGAGGTTTGCACCTATTTATATATTATAAATCTACTTTATCTTTAGTCGATGTGGGACTTCCAAGACACCCCTTCACGCCGAGGTATAGAGATCTTGAACGTGAGAATAGAATTAATGGGTGGTCCAACACATTATATATTATAAACTGGCATTATATCTAGTTGATGTGAGACTTCCAACACACCCCCTTCACACCAAGATATAGACATGTCAAGTGTGAAAGTAGAATTAATGGGTGGTCCGATAACAGTCCGATAGCCGGTGGAACATAATGCCCAAATAGATCTCGCTAGGCTAGACTCTAACCATGGTTCTGATATCATATTAATAAGTTTAAACTTAACTCAACTCCACAAAACCGACTTGTAAGGTGAGGTTTGCACCCTACTTATATATCATAAACTGGCCTTATCTCTAACCGACATAGGACTTCCAACAGACCTCCTTCACGCCGAGTTATAGGCATCTCGAGCGTGAGAGTATAATTAATGGGCGGTCCGATAAGGGCCCGACAATGGGTGAAACATAATGCCCACATAGATCTCGCTAGGATAGACTCCAACCATGACTCTGATACCATATTAAGAAGTGGGGTTTAAACCTAACTCAATCCCAAAAAATCGGCTTGTAAGGTGAGGTTTGCACCTATTTATATATTATAAATCGGTCTTATCTCTAGTTGATGTGAGACTGCCAGCAGACTCCCTTCACGTCGAGGTATAGATATCTTGAGCGTGAGCGTAGCATTAATGGGTGGTCCGATAGCGGCCTGACAACAGGTGAAACAGAACGGCCAGATAGATTTCGTTAGGATAGACTCCAACCATGACTCTGATACCATATTAAGAAGTAGGCTTTAAGCCAAACTCATCTCCATAAAATTAGCTTGTAAAGTGAGATTTGCACCCTCTTATGTATTATAAATTGACTTTATCTCCAATTGATGTGAGACTTTCAATACTCTTCTTATTTTCATTCATCTCTTATTAATATACAAAAAAATTCATTAGAACTTTGTAAAAATTTAATCACTTCATTTGTTGATAGATTTATTGACAAAAAAAAACTTATAAACTATCACCAAAATATTCATCGATAATACAAATTATAATTTATCAACCTATCTTACTAATAGACTTTAATCTGTCGAGAAATTAAATAGTAAAATTATTAAAAGAAATCGTCAATGAATTTATTATCATTAGTAATAATCCATTACTTGTAATACTAAATAAATTATTGTTAGTAAGACAACATTTACATTTTTTTTTGTTTTTTAAATATTACTTGTTATTTTAGATTTTAAAAATCAACCATATAAGATCGAGTATTTTTAAGATGAATCAAAGTACCTTATTAAATATTAAATCTTTCTAAACTCCAACTCTTACGAGAGTTAAAGAAGTTACATAAAGTATTTAAAATAAAAAGGATGTTACCTAAATTTTGTTGACTCCTTACACTATTTTATTTTATAAACGGTTTACCTTGAACTGATGAGTATTACGTAAACACAAGTTCTTTAAAACTTAAATAAAATAAAAAACTTTTTGGAACGTGAAATTCTTTAAATTTTTTAGAAAATTAAAAAAAGAAACAAAAACATAAATATTTTTGCAAATACATGTATTCTAAAAAAAATTCTTATGAAGTAAAAAGAGAAACATTTATATTTTATGTCACAACCCGTAAAAATCCAATTTTTAGGCTCGGCCACGTGGCGACCGGCCGGTTTCTCTTGAAGTGAGTGGGAGACAAGTTTCTGCAAACAATTAATTCTCTTTTCTTGTAATCCGTGCAGCGACGGCTTAGCAGGGAAAAATCCCTGTGAGTGGGAACCAGGTGGCGACTGTAGGATGAATGAGAGAATGATAATGGAAACCAGGTGGCAACATAGTACTGGCCGACCGCTGGTGTGAAGGTAAGAAGAAACCCTGCAAACTCTCTCTGCATGCAAATCTTCTTCTTCTTCATCAAATTTCGTTTTCTGCAACCTCAAAATTCTCCTCCTTCTCTCTAAACCGTCACAATCTTCTCTCTAAAATTCTAACCTTCAATCGTTCTCCGATCATTAGTTCCTTCAAGAAATCTGATAGCTGACATCAAGAGGTACAATCTGTACTAATCAGAAGACCGTTCGGAGTTGGTAAGTGTCCGACTCTTTAGGGTTCCTAGTTTTCCTACATGCATGTGCTGTTAAAGCTTGCATGTATCTTTAGACCATTTCTTCTGAACCTATAATTTTGTATTTCATTTTAGAATTTGGAAAATTAGAAGAGTCAGTTGCTATCCATTCACTGTGAAGTCTTAGCGGGAGTTAAGAGGTAAGGGAAGTTTATGATTATTCAATAATTGTTTGTTATACGGTTGAATGTATGAACTTTTGGTATGTTTGATTTCTATATGTTAAAATGAAAGTTTGAATATTGTGTTGAAATGAATTCCTTGACATGTAAATTTCAAAGAGAGTATAAGAACGTAGTATAACTGATTTTATAATCGAATGGTCATTATGACCGTCCGGTTTCCCGTCATACCTTGAATTGAATTCTTATTTCTGCACCAAACATATATTATTAAGTCATTCATTTCAGATTTTCTGTCTTACACAGAACGTCCGGTTTGCAAATTATAGTATTCAATTGATAAAACGTCCGGTCTTTTACCGAGTCTTGATTCTTACAGAGTGTTCAATTTAGTAATGATATTCACTATTCCGGAGAGAATCTGTCTTTCATAAACCGTCCGTTTTCTTCATTTTAGTCAGTTGATTTCCCTTAATAAATTTCGTTATTTGATTCTCTTTAAAGTTGGATTTCTCTTTTGTTGAGTACACTCTAAATTTATTATTCCGACCGGTTTTTATTGATTACGTCTGTTGACGAACCACCACTGATCTTCCGTCCGGTTGAACCACCACTGATCTTCCGTTCGGTTGAACCACCACTGATCTTTCCGTCCGGTTTTACCAGTCAAAATACTCTTTATCTACGTTCTGTTGAGTTTTTTTTTTTTTTTTTTTTTTTAAATGGATACTAAGTTGTCGGTTATATTGAATTGAATTGTAAGAGAATTCCAAGGAGGAATGTCTCATGTTTGAAGTAAATTGATTTAGTATGACCGTGGTTATAGGCTCAGGTTCCGACTCTATTCCGATATTTCGTGATTACATCACCTCAAGTAGAGGAGGGTAATTCATGCGTGGGAATGGCGGAAGGTCCTCTAGCCTCAGGGTATTTCTATACCGAGGTGGTTCCATTGGACTAACCTCGGGTGGCGGTCTGTTGAGTGTATCCCAGCCAGGTCCACCCGGGTGCAGAGAGCGGCGAGCATACAGGGTCATACGTCCGGACTTTAGTTTTTGAATATTTTGATGATTGCTGATTTTTATATTATGATTTCATTTGAGAAAAATGCTATGTAATATTGATGATTGTGTTTATATAATAAATGATTTGTTGAATTCTTCATAAGCTTACCCTGCTACGTGTTTTCGTTTTGTTTATTTTACCATTCGGTATCCGACCGTTCGGACGTTTTTCTTCACTTCAATGATCATCCTTTTTTTTTGGGTGTGAGCAGAAAGTTTGCAAGAGGAGTCTTTGGAGGAAGCATTACTGGAAGAGCAACCTTTGGAGGTGCTGCCCGAGCAGTTTGCTGGACCGTCCGGTCCATAGTTTTATTTGATCTTATTGTAAATATTGTATGAAACGGTCGGTTTCTCTGTTTTGTAAAACCGTCCGTCCTAAACTTAGTGAACCTTGTAATTTTCCAACTTGTATATTTTGGTTGATCAAGTTGTCTTAATCCAATCTTTCTTTAGTTATATTAAATCTTCATTTCTCTACTGTTCTTTAATATGATTTTTGATAACTCCTAGAATAAAATATAGTTTTACTCTATATATTTATTGGGATGTTACATTAATGGTATCAGAGCAGTTTTATTCCTTAGAAACCTGTAGGTTATGAGTATACTTTGCTTGTGCTGTGTACTCACATGATCTGTTAGATTTTTCTAACTTCTTATGGAAATTCATGAACTTTCTTTCTGTTTTAAAACAGAAAATGGCTCCAAGACCACCTCCACAACCGGCCGACCGTGATACATCCGGCAACAATAATAACAACTTATTGGAGTCCGTTCTGGCTGCACTCCAACAACAGAACACAACTTTAATTCAGCAAAACACAAATCTTGCGCAGCAGAACGCGCTTGCATTACAGAATGCTGAAGCCGCTAGAGTAGCTGCAGAGTCTACTCAGAGACAAATAATGGAGTTATTACGAACTGGATCACAGACCGGTGGACCGTCCGGGTCTTCGGTAAACAATACGGCGGAATGGAGTCTAGAGAGTTTTCTCCAACACCGTCCGGCAAAATTTGACGGAAAATGTAGTGCTGATGATGCAGACCGTTGGCTAAGGGACATGGAGAAGATTTATCAGGCCAAACGATGTCCGAATGAAAACAGGCTGTTATATACTGAATACCAGCTTACCGGTGAAGCAAATCATTGGTGGAGTGCCATGAAGATGTTATTGGAACAACAACGACTTCCAATCACTTGGGATTTATTTAAAGAAAAGTTTTATGGAGAATATTTCCCCAACAGTGTACGGTTTGCAAAGGAAGTGGAATTTCTCCAGCTAGTTCAAGGTGGGATGTCTGTATCCGAATACACCGACCGTTACAAGCATTTGATGAGATTTTATACCATGGGCGTGAATGAGGAGTGGCAGTGCAGGAAGTATGAAAATGGATTAATGCCAGAATTGAAGGTGATGATCTCCAGTCTATGCATTACCTCTTTTCCTACTCTTGTGGAAAGAGCCAAGGTACTTGAAAGAAATATGGCAGAAGTGGAACAGCAAAAGAGACTGCAGCAACCGACCGGTAGGGCATCTGTTTCGGCTCGAACGGGTCAAGTTGTGAGGAGAACTCCTTATACTCGGCCTATGCCGACCGGTTCTGGTACTTCCTCACAAAACCCAGTTTACACTAATTCGCCAAGGCAGCAAGGAACAGTTTCTTGTTTCAATTGTGGAGGGCCACATTATCGGTCATCTTGCCCTCAACTGGTGGGATTCAAACAT
Source organism: Vigna mungo (assembly GCA_036885675.1). NCBI lineage: Eukaryota > Viridiplantae > Streptophyta > Magnoliopsida > Fabales > Fabaceae > Vigna > Vigna mungo. Next base: position 23,563,098 of record CP144698.1, read on the forward strand.
TGTTCTAAGTGTGGAAGAACTGGCCATACGGATTCTGAGTGTAACATGGGAAATCGAGGGACTATGAGACCTCCGATTACTGGTAGAAGTGGTCAGAGAAACGGAGGAAGGGCGCAAGCAACCGGCCGGGTTTATGCTTTGACTGGAGTAGAAGCAGCAAGTTCAGGTAACCTTATTATTAGCACTTGCTTGCTGCATGGAGTTCCTTGCTGTGTATTGTATGACTCGGGGGCAACACATTCTTTCATTTCGAAGGCATGTGTTGAAAAGTTGGGTTTAGGCAAGAGTGAGATGCAGCTTGATTTGGTGGTGTCTACCCCAGCGGCTGGAGAGATTAGGACGTCTACTGTATGCATTAGATGTCCTATTGAGGTAGAAGGGTACCAGTTTAAGGTAAACCTTATATGTTTGCCTCTTCAAGACATAGAAGTAATACTAGGGATGGATTGGCTAACAACCAATCGCATTCTCATTGATTGCGGGAAGAAAAAGTTGATTTTCCCAAGCGATGAAGAAGATTTATCACTGACTCTCGGTAAACTTCGAGAGGATCTTATAGATGGAGCAATGTGTTTTCTAATCTTAACACGTGAAGATCAAAATGAAGAAGACCGTCCGGCAGAAAACCGAGCGGTTATTGAAGAATTCATGGATGTTTTTCCGGATGAAGTACCAGGCTTACCTCCAATCCGAGAAGTGGAATTCTCCATTGATTTAATTGCTCAAGTCGGCCCAATAGCAGCAAGACCGTACAGAATGGCCCCGGCAGAGTTGGTAGAATTGAAAAAGCAAATTGCAGACCTCCTGGAAAAGAAGTTCATTCGGCCAAGTGTATCGCCTTGGGGAGCGCCTGTTTTATTAGTCAAGAAGAAAGATGGAAGCTCGAGACTTTGTGTGGATTATCGTCAATTGAACAAGTTGACGATTAAAAACAAGTATCCACTACCCAGAATAGACGACTTATTGGATCAACTGTCCGGCGCGACAGTATTTTCTAAAATAGACTTAAGATCCGGGTATCATCAGATTTTGGTGAAGGAAGCCGATATCCCGAAGACTGCATTTCGGTCTAGATACGACCATTACGAATATGTGGTAATGCCGTTCGGCGTTACCAACGCACCTGCCGTATTCATGGATTACATGAACCGGATCTTCCGGCCGTTTTTGGATAATTTCGTGGTAGTCTTTATAGATGACATCCTCATTTACTCTAAGAACGAAGCAGAGCATGAAGAACATTTGAGGATAGTGCTTGGTGTGTTAAGGGAAAAACAACTATATGCCAAAATGTCTAAGTGCGAATTTTGGATGAAACAAGTGCAATTTCTTGGACACGTAATCTCGGTTGGCGGAATTGCTGTGGATCCGGCCAAAGTCCGAGCGGTTTTAGAGTGGGAAACTCCCCGTTCGGTTTCAGAAATTAGAAGCTTTGTGGGATTGGCTGGCTACTATCGAAGATTTATTGAAGGCTTTTCTAAGATAGTAGCGCCCTTAACTCAGTTGACTCGAAAGGATCAACCTTTCGTCTGGACCGACCGGTGCGAGTCTAGTTTTCAAGAACTGAAGCAGCGATTGACGAATGCTCCAGTTTTGGTGATTCCGGATGTCAATCTGCCTTATGTAGTATATTGCGACGCATCTTATCAAGGGTTGGGTTGCGTTCTGATGCAAGAAGAGAAAGCTGTTGCTTACGCCTCTCGGCAGTTGAAGGTTCACGAGAGAAATTATCCAACTCATGATCTTGAGTTGGCTGCCGTAGTGTTTGCATTAAAGATTTGGAGGCATTATCTATACGGCGCCCGGTTTCAAGTATTCATTGATCACAAGAGCCTCAAATACTTGTTCGATCAGAAGGAATTAAATATGAGGCAGAGAAGATGGATGGAATTTCTGAAGGACTACGATTTTGAACTACATTATCATCCGGGAAAGGCAAATGTAGTCGCTGATGCCTTAAGCCGGAAGACTGTACATGTAGCAAACATGATGGTTCAAGAGTTTAAGCTGGTGGAAAGCTTCAGAGATTTAAGGTTTTACTGTGAATTTGAGCCGACCGGTATTAAGTGCAGTCATATGCAGTTGTCAAGCAACATCATTGACAGAATCCGAGAAAGGCAAGTATTTGATGAAGAATTACAGAAGATCAGCAAACCAAACGGTATTCAACTTCATCAAGATTTCAATACTGGAACTGATGGTCTTCTCCGATATAGGGGGCGGACATGCGTACCTAGAGATGAAGAATTGAAAAGAATTGTTTTGAAAGAAGCTCATCAAAGTAGACTCAGTATACATCCGGGCATGACGAAGATGTATAAAGACTTGCGAATGTGCTTCTGGTGGCCAGGAATGAAGCAAGATGTAGCTCGTTTCGTGGAATCTTGTTTAACTTGTCAAAGAGCTAAGATTGAATATCAAAAACCGAGCGGTCAACTGCAACCATTGGAGATACCCGAATGGAAATGGGACAGCATTGCAATGGATTTCGTGACCCATTTACCCCGAACGGTCAGAAACCATGACGCAATTTGGGTGATAGTCGATAGGCTGACCAAGAGTGCTCACTTTCTTCCCATCAATTTGAAAATGCCTATGTCCAAGTTGGCTCAGTTGTACGTTAAAGAAATCATAAGGCTTCATGGAGTACCGTCCGGTATCGTGTCGGATCGAGACCCAAGATTTACGTCTCGGTTTTGGCAGGCACTTCAACGAGAAATGGGAAGCAAACTTCAAATGAGTTCTGCTTACCATCCACAAACGGACGGTCAGTCCGAGAGAACCATTCAGACCTTAGAAGATTTATTGAGGACAAGCGTGCTGGATCACTTGGGCGTTTGGGACGAAATTTTGCCATTGGCCGAATTCACGTACAACAATAGTTTTCATTCAAGTATTGGAATGGCGCCTTTTGAAGCCCTTTACGGTAGAAAATGCTGAACACCTCTTTGCTGGTTCCAGGAATTTGAATCGGTGTTAACTGGACCAGAGATAGTGCAACAAACTACCGAGAAGGTGAAATTGATCCAGGAGAGACTTAAAGCATCCCAGAGTCGACAGAAATCATATGCCGATAGAAGACGGAAGCCTTTGGAATTTGCTGAAGGAGACCATGTGTTTCTCAAATTAGACCGAAAGACTGGCGTTGGAAGAGTCATCCGACCAAAGAAGTTATCCGCTCGATTCCTTGGTCCTTATCAAATTTTGAAGCGCATTGGACCGGTAGCTTACGAATTGGCCTTACCTCCTTCGTTGTCCAACCTTCATCCAGTGTTTCACGTATCGCAACTTCGGAAATATATTGCCGATCCTTCACATGTAATTGAAGTTGACAATATTCAACTCAAGGGAGATTGTTCATTAGAAGTCCGATCGGTGAGAGTTGAAGAATCAGCACTCAGGCGACCGTCCAACAAGCGGACCACTTATGTTAAAGTCATTTGGGATGATAAAACTGGCGACATTACTTGGGAACGTGAGGATGAAATGAAAGAAAACTTTCCTCACTTGTTTGAAGGTAACAATTTAATTTTCGAGGACGAAAATTTTTATTTGTTGGGGGGAATGTCACAACCCGTAAAAATCCAATTTTTAGGCTCGGCCACGTGGCGACCGGCCGGTTTCTCTTGAAGTGAGTGGGAGACAAGTTTCTGCAAACAATTAATTCTCTTTTCTTGTAATCCGTGCAGCGACGGCTTAGCAGGGAAAAATCCCTGTGAGTGGGAACCAGGTGGCGACTGTAGGATGAATGAGAGAATGATAATGGAAACCAGGTGGCAACATAGTACTGGCCGACCGCTGGTGTGAAGGTAAGAAGAAACCCTGCAAACTCTCTCTGCATGCAAATCTTCTTCTTCTTCATCAAATTTCGTTTTCTGCAACCTCAAAATTCTCCTCCTTCTCTCTAAACCGTCACAATCTTCTCTCTAAAATTCTAACCTTCAATCGTTCTCCGATCATTAGTTCCTTCAAGAAATCTGATAGCTGACATCAAGAGGTACAATCTGTACTAATCAGAAGACCGTTCGGAGTTGGTAAGTGTCCGACTCTTTAGGGTTCCTAGTTTTCCTACATGCATGTGCTGTTAAAGCTTGCATGTATCTTTAGACCATTTCTTCTGAACCTATAATTTTGTATTTCATTTTAGAATTTGGAAAATTAGAAGAGTCAGTTGCTATCCATTCACTGTGAAGTCTTAGCGGGAGTTAAGAGGTAAGGGAAGTTTATGATTATTCAATAATTGTTTGTTATACGGTTGAATGTATGAACTTTTGGTATGTTTGATTTCTATATGTTAAAATGAAAGTTTGAATATCGTGTTGAAATGAATTCCTTGACATGTAAATTTCAAAGAGAGTATAAGAACGTAGTATAACTGATTTTATAATCGAATGGTCATTATGACCGTCCGGTTTCCCGTCATACCTTGAATTGAATTCTTATTTCTGCACCAAACATATATTATTAAGTCATTCATTTCAGATTTTCTGTCTTACACAGAACGTCCGGTTTGCAAATTATAGTATTCAATTGATAAAACGTCCGGTCTTTTACCGAGTCTTGATTCTTACAGAGTGTTCAATTTAGTAATGATATTCACTATTCCGGAGAGAATCTGTCTTTCATAAACCGTCCGTTTTCTTCATTTTAGTCAGTTGATTTCCCTTAATAAATTTCGTTATTTGATTCTCTTTAAAGTTGGATTTCTCTTTTGTTGAGTACACTCTAAATTTATTATTCCGACCGGTTTTTATTGATTACGTCTGTTGACGAACCACCACTGATCTTCCGTCCGGTTGAACCACCACTGATCTTCCGTCCGGTTGAACCACCACTGATCTTTCCGTCCGGTTTTACCAGTCAAAATACTCTTTATCTACGTTCTGTTGAGTTTTTTTTTTTTTTTTTTTTTTTAAATGGATACTAAGTTGTCGGTTATATTGAATTGAATTGTAAGAGAATTCCAAGGAGGAATGTCTCATGTTTGAAGTAAATTGATTTAGTATGACCGTGGTTATAGGCTCAGGTTCCGACTCTATTCCGATATTTCGTGATTACATCACCTCAAGTAGAGGAGGGTAATTCATGCGTGGGAATGGCGGAAGGTCCTCTAGCCTCAGGGTATTTCTATACCGAGGTGGTTCCATTGGACTAACCTCGGGTGGCGGTCTGTTGAGTGTATCCCAGCCAGGTCCACCCGGGTGCAGAGAGCGGCGAGCATACATGGTCATACGTCCGGACTTTAGTTTTTGAATATTTTGATGATTGCTGATTTTTATATTATGATTTCATTTGAGAAAAATGCTATGTAATATTGATGATTGTGTTTATATAATAAATGATTTGTTGAATTCTTCATAAGCTTACCCTGCTACGTGTTTTCGTTTTGTTTATTTTACCGTTCGGTATCCGACCGTTCGGACGTTTTTCTTCACTGCAATGATCATCCTTTTTTTTGGGTGTGAGCAGAAAGTTTGCAAGAGGAGTCTTTGGAGGAAGCATTACTGGAAGAGCAACCTTTGGAGGTGCTGCCCGAGCAGTTTGCTGGACCGTCCGGTCCATAGTTTTATTTGATCTTATTGTAAATATTGTATGAAACGGTCGGTTTCTCTGTTTTGTAAAACCGTCCGTCCTAAACTTAGTGAACCTTGTAATTTTCCAACTTGTATATTTTGGTTGATCAAGTTGTCTTAATCCAATCTTTCTTTAGTTATATTAAATCTTCATTTCTCTACTGTTCTTTAATATGATTTTTGATAACTCCTAGAATAAAATATAGTTTTACTCTATATATTTATTGGGATGTTACATTTTACCCCAGCATATTAATTGAGTTATTACTCTTTCATAAACTTTTCTAAAATTAAATCTCGAATTCTCTTAAATAAAGGAAAGATGATGAATGTATTGTTGACCATGATACACACACACACACACTAGTTTTTAGAAAAATAAAACAACTAATATTTTTCAGTTTCCTCTGCTTAGTTATCTCTATCACTATATGTTAAGGAAAATATTAAATGACCATTATAAAATATCACATAGTAGTGTTGTAATATAATATCGACATGTATAACCTTAAAAATCTTTTAACATTTTCAAAATAAATGTTATTTATCTGTGTTAAAATGAATATTAAAGACTATAAGTAGATATCTAAAATTTGAATAATAGGAATCAAAGAAAAATATTTTGGATGAAATAATATGGAAATTAACACATTTTATAAGAACTAAAAAACATTTCAAATTTCATAGAAATAAAAAGTAATTTTTTTTACAAAACTTAAAATAAAAAGTTACGGATTAAGAAAATTAAAGATATAATTCAATGGACATACCAATATCAGAAAATTCACATTAAAACCCATTAATTAATTCTGAGTCTGAAAAAGAAATAGTAATCTGAAATGTTACATTGAATGTATAGTACAATATTAAATTAATCCCAGGACAATTATAGAATTAGTCAAATTGTTTATTAAATAATAAGACACTATTTTCTAAGATTCCTCAACGTGCTTTTCCTGAACTATAGACTATAGTGTTTAGTATTAGTTTAATCACAAATCCTCAACACTAATTTCAGAGAAAGTCACATGGAATATAACTTTAAATCAAAATTTCCATACTAAAAAATTATTAAGACTGACACACTATATATTCTTCTAAACAACTTTGTTTAAAAATTAAGAAACAGTTTAATCATTCCTTAGCAAAACTGTTCCTTCTAAAGTTTTTTCTCCAAACAAGAATTACCACAATGAAATTTTTTTATATGATTCAAGAATCATAAATAATTTCAAAACATAATAATTCAAATATCCATAATATACTAGTTTATGATTATAAATTACAAATATTAATAATAATAATAAATATTTTATTATTTTCTAAAAAATTGATATTAAAGACATTGATTCAGTATATATTATATGAAGTCAAATACAAATCCAAGATACATTCTTTAAATAACTTTAATGTTTATATTTAAAACATAAAACGGAAACTTTAACATCAAATCAAACACATGCTTATTTTATTTTTTACTAAAAAAAGTATGTTATTTTTAATTTTGTAATAAAAGTATTTTATTAAGATAAGAAACATACCATAGTTTACTCCCTCAATTTTAACATAAAGTTAAAACTTAGTTTCTAAAATTGTGATATATTTTAATTTCTAAATTTAAAAAATAAATGAGTATAATTCTTTTGATTTAATTACATTAAATTCTTTAAATGTAAATATAAATAATTTAAATACTAAAATTAAAATATTTAATTAATAATTCCAAAAAAATTTAATTAGAATTTAATTTTATAATTTAATATCAAAATATATTTAAATTTTGGATAAAAGTAAATTTTAATTTGACAATAAAATTATAATATGACGCAGATAATGAACAAATTAAATGAAATGAATGTTTGCACATTAATAACATACCAAACATTTTTTTAATTTCAAAAAGCAATAAATCATCTTGTTTTTTCAAATCTCACTTTGTGCCATCCACACGCTTTCACTTCTATTATATATCTCTCTTCATTCTTCCTCAAAGCTAAACCAAGTTCATCTTTCTCTCTCTATCTCTCTGAACTTTTTCTCAATAATTCATCAATGGCGTTTCATTCACCTTTCAAAAGCACCATTGCTCTTTCTCTCTTAGTTTTTCTCTCTCTCTTTTTCACTTCTTCCCATTCTGCCCTCACCTGCGCCTCCTATAAGCTTCCGGCAAACCGCACCTACGCCAACTGCACCGCCCTCCCCACCCTCGGCGCCATCCTCCACTACACCTACAACGCCACCAACCGCACCCTCGCCATCGCGTACGCCGCCGAGCCACCCAAATCTGGGTGGGTGGCCTGGGGGCTCAACCTCGCCGGTGGCGGCATGATCGGCACGCAGGCCTTCATTGCGATCCCCACCTCCGCCGGCGCCATCACCGTCCACCGCTACAACCTCACTGCCTACAAGGCCATCGACGAAGTCAAAGCCTTTACCTTTGACTCGTGGGACGTCGCCACGGAGGGGGCTGGCGGCGCCGTAGCGATCTTTGCCGTCGTTGCGATTCCCGAGAAGGCTGGGAACGTGACCCACGTGTGGCAGGTGGGACCCACCAAGGACGGGAAGCTGTCGATCCACGAGACCAAGCCGGATAACCTGCAGGCAAAGGCGGCGCTACCGGTGGCGCTGGCTCCCGCCTCTGCAGGTGGAAGCGGAAACAGTAGCGGAAGTGGGAACGCCACCGCGCCGGCCGCCTCGAGTGGGGACAAGAGTGGTGTGAGTGAGAGGTTTGGAGTTGGGTTTTACTTTGGGTTGATTGTGGCTTTTATGACTGCTGTTGTTGCTCTTTGAAGTGATTTTTTTTCTTTTTTTTTTTTACTTTTTATTATTACCTCTATCATTTAATAATTTTTGCTAAACTGTGATAACTGATTTTTTTTTTTTATATTTATCATAGGAATTTCTTTTAATCCTTTGTCATGATTTTATGTTTATTTTTCTCATTTTTCATTTTGGACTTTATCCATAATTTTGTTTATCTTCGTATTTTCATCGGTAAGGTTTATCTTTGATTCGATTACCAAAAAGAGTGTTTAGTTTTTTTTGTTTTGTTTTTATCTTTGGTTCAGTAATATTTATATACATTGTAATACTATATTTTTTTTAGTGACTAATTTTTCATTATCTTGTAAACAACATCAAATTAGCCTCTATATTGAGGAGGGAAAAAAATATTAGTCTCAAATGAACTTGTCATGATCTTGTTCAAGAAATTTAATTTCTTAATCAACTATAAATTTGAGTTTGAACAAGACCAATAAAAACTGTAAACAAAACAGTCACAAATTTGCATTATTACTATAGAGTATATCTTCATTGTATTTAAAATCAGAGTGGATGAATAAAATTGTATCTTCATTGCAATAATCTTTATATTATCAAATTATACTAATTATTACATATTTTTTTGGAAAAATATAAATTAGTCATAGATTATAAAAAAAATAAACCAGATAATTTTAAATGGTTCTTCACAGAGAGACCAAAACAATCTGTCGAAATGATCTTGAAGGGAGCAATACATTTGAAGACTATTTTTTTGCTATCTAAATATTATGATTGAAAAAACAAATAGTAATGGCAATTTTTAGAAAGTTTACAATTAAATTTTATTTTTCACAATTTTAGCTTATTAAATTTTTATTATCTATAAATTTAGTTCTTGAATTACACAATAATTATTCGTAACTTTATTCAATTATCAGCATAATGATTCATAATTCTTTTATTACTTTCGGCACGAAATAATAATAGGAGAAAACTCATTATACTTGTGATTTTCTTACAAGTTTGTGACAAAAACAACCGCACAAATTGTTACCAATATAATTTTATGTGATTCAATATATTTTTAAAAATAAAAGTTAAAAAAAGTTATAAATAATTAAAAAATGCATTAAAATTGTGTAAACAAATTTCGGATAACTGAAAATTAAGGAACTAACTAAGGAAAAAGAACCTAGAGACCAAATTTATGTTTTTTTTAAAACATATACCAAAATTAGAATTAAACTAAAAACATACATAAGTTGAGTTTGAAAAGATAAAACCTACATGATGATTAAATTGTCTTTTGAAGATGAAAAAAGAGAGGAGTATCTCTTGTATTTGAATGAAGTTGAAGTTGGTGATAGTGAAATTAGGATTTGAACCTTATACTTGAATGAATTTGGTTCACTTGGAGATTGTGACGGTAGAGTTTGGAGTTTGAAGAAAACTATCTCCTTTTTTCTACTTTAATGAATGTGTGTGGATACATGATGAAATAAGAATAGCATATATGTGTGGAGCAAGTGGGTGAGGGTTTTTATTGCGTTGAATTATTGGTGTCTCACTTTTCTACCTTTTTATATAGGTTGGTGCAAGTGGATTCTAACTTCCAAACTTTTTTTTTTGGTCCATCTCGGTTTCTGTAACTTCTTCACTCTGCATTACTCTACTTTTCTCACTATTAAACTCACCGTTTTGAAGTTGTAAGTTTGATTGAATTATTATTATTATTTACTTTATAATTTAAATATTGTATAGTATGATATCTAAACTGAGTGGTTAAAATGTTAATCGATTGGTTAATGGGATTGAATCGTAGTTGGGCTAACGATCGCGTGACTTATATTAAAATTCAAAGATATCTGGCCAAAGATATTGATGAGTTGTTTATGAGCAACCGACCGGATTTTAAGGTAAATATGTTTAACTCTATTTATATTTTATTGGGCTTGTGATAACCTATAAATACAGAGTCAAGACCAAAAGCCAATTATGTTCTACTGACACTAAAAAATAAACCATAGTGATAACAAATCACTAAATATTCTTGAGAACAAAAGTTCCTTAACCTACTCCAAACTTGAGCGCCGGAATACCTTTTGTAGGTACACCTCCCCCCTCCCTCTTTCAAGAAGAAGAACGAGCGGCCCAAATTGAAGGAGAGTGAGCGGTCTAGAGTTGAGGAAAAACGAGCAGTTCAAACAATCCAAGCGTTTGGAGGCGAGGAAAACACGTAAACGAGGTTAGTCTCACAGTCCTACAAATCCATACCGAAACAAATATTTTATAGCTTTTTTTAAACAAGATGTCTTGTAATCGTTATTTTTATTTTTAACTTGGTGGTCCATTTGTTTGTTCTTTCTCCAATTTTTTCAAATTATTGGTCAATCAGTTTATTCTTTCTTCAAAAGCGAGTGATTGACAAGGTAAAAAAATTAGAAGAGAAAAACAAATTGATCGATGTTGAATAAGAAGACAGAAATAACACATAAGTTATCATGTTAACAGCAAAATAAAACGAAAAAGTAGTTATATGAAAGTAAAAAGAAATATATATTTTTAGTACATAAAAGAACAAATTTTTTTAATAAAAAAAAATAATAAACAAAAACTCATATTTATAAGATAATTTAGTTAAGCTAAATATTAGTACTTTGGCAGATAATGGGAGCAATGAAACCTAGATAATGTGACAAGTACCTAATTGTGAATGGGCGCAAATTCTTCCTCTGCTGACATTGCTGACACAAACCTAGAAAAGAAACTTTATTTTGAACCTAAGTTTACTTGAATAATTATGACAGTAAGTAAACATGCAAGAGTGGTTAATAAGAATCCTTCCATGTGAAAGTTTCAAAATTGGGTGATTTTTCAAGTTTGGCTGTGACAAATTTGTTTGAACTTTAGAGAGAAAAAGAAACTAAAACATGAAGGGGACAACTCTTGAATCATTATGTTGTTTAATGAACATGGTTTTGTCCTTTATGAGTTCACATGCAATGAAACCATAATGTTATAAGGCATAGGTGTCGTAATCAACAACTTATAAGTATATAAAAATATTTAAATTGGTCTATAAAAATAATGCTTTCATATGAATATAAATAATTTTTTAAAAATTTATCTTACTTGACATTCTTTTTATAAATGTTTAATATTATACATACTTTTTTATATTTAATAGGAAAAAATTTATACCCGCAGATAAATTTGTCAAGAGCGGTTTAACACTTTTACAAAAGGCTATATAAAGAATTTTACTGATGACTAATTTAAATAATTTAACTTTTTATTCAAAAGTCAATACCCAATTTCACTTTCGCTCCACCTTTTTCCTTTTTTATCCCTAGCATGGTTTAAAGTTAGCTCACGTCATGCAGACATGCATTTTGCGAAAGCAACAATTTATTTCACAAAAGCAACTAAGTTTGCGCAACACTTTACTAAAAGAAGGAAAGCTTTTACAACACACACACAAAAATATATATATATATATATATTCTTTTATGTTAAGTTTTTAATAATAGAAGTTAGAAAGTAATGTAAATATATATGTTTATTTAAGAGAATGTAACATCCCAATAAATATATAGAACAAAACTATATTTTATTCTAGGAGTTATCAAGAATAATATTAAAGAACAGTAGAGAAATGAAGAGTAAATATAATTAACGAAAGCTGGCATTAAGATAACTTAATCAACCAAAATATACAAGTTGGGAGTTTACAAAGTTTAGGACGGACGGTTTTACAAAATAACTTAACCGACCGTCGACTACAATATTTACAAAGAGACAATTTAAGGCTAAGGACCGGACGGTCCAGCAAATTGCTCGGGCAGCACCTCCAAAGGTTGCTCCTCTTGTAGTGCTTCCTCCAGAGACTCCTCTTGAAATCCTTCTGCTCACACCCAAAAAGGATGATCATTGCAGTGAAGAGAAACGTCCGAACGGTCGGATACCGAACGGTAACATAAAAAAAACAAAATCACATAGCAGGGTAAGCTTATGAAGAATTCAACAATTCATTTGCTATATAAACACAATCATCAATAATACATAGTACTTTCCAAATAAAATCATGAAAGAAACATCAACAATCATCAAATTATTCAAAAATAATGTCCGGACGTATGACCCTGTATGCTCGCCGCTCTCTGCACCCGGGTGGACCTGGCTGGGATACACTCAACAGACCGCCACCCGAGGTTAGCCCAATGGAACCACCTCGGTATCAAAATACTCTGAGGCTAGAGGACCTCCCGCCATTCCCACGCATGAGTTACTCCCCTCTACTTGAGGTGATGTAATCACGGAATATCGGAATAGAGTCAGAACCTAAGCCTATAACCACGGTCATACTAAATCAATTTACTTCAAACATGAGACATTCCTCCTTGGAATTCTCTTACAATTCAATCCAACATAAACGACAACTTATTATAAATTTAACGTAAGAAACTCAACAGAATATAAGTAAGGAGTATTTGACTGATGAAATCGGACGAAACGATCAATGATGGTTCATCAACAGAAATGAATGTAACTAATGAAAACCGGTTGGAATAGTAAATTTATAGTTTTAATCAACAAAAGGGAGACCCGACTATTTTAAGGAGAATCAAAGAAAGAATTTGATCAAGGAAAAACAACTAAATAAATTGAAGAAAAACGGACGGTTTAAGGAAGACAGGTTCTCTTCAGGAAAGTGAATGTCCTTACTAAACTGGACACTCCGTGAAAATCAAAAATCGGTAAAATACCGGACGCTTTATCAAATGGATACTATAATTATAAACCGGACGTTCTGTGTAAGACAGAAAATCCGAAATGACTTACGTAATATTATATCTTAGGTTCAGAAATAAGTAATCAATTCCAGGTGTAACGGGAAACCGGACGGTCATAATGACCATTCGATTATAAAAGTGGTTATACTAAGTTCTTATACTCTCTTTGAAATCTAAACGTCACAGAATTCAATTTAACACAAGATTCAAATTTTCATTATAACATATATAATCAAACATACCATAAATCAGATATTCAACCATAGGAAATAAATCTTGAATTTTCATAAACTTCCCTTACCTCTAATTCCTGCTAAGACTTCACAGTGAATGGATAGCAACTATCTCTTCTAAGTTTCCAAATTCTAAAATGAAATACAAAAATATAGGTTCAGAAGAAATGGTTTAAAGATACATGCAAGCTTTAACAGCACAAGCATGTAGAAAAGCTAGGAACCCTAAAGGGTTGGACACTTACCAGCTCCGAACGGATTTCTTTTTGGTACAGATTGTACGTCTTGGTGCCAGCCACCAAATTTCTTGAATGGAGGTAGTGATCGGAGAAAGATTTGAGGTTAGAAATTTAGAGAGAAGGTTGGGAAGGTTTAGAGAGAAGGAGGAGAACTTTGAGATTTCAGAAAACGAGAGTTGATGAAGAAGAAGAAGATTGCATGCAAAGAGAATTTGCATTGTTTTCTTCTTACCTTCACAACCAGCGGTCGGCCATTCCTATGATGCCACCTGGTTTCCACTACAAACATCTAGTCTTTCCTAATGACGCCATCTGTCTTCCACTCTCAGGGATTTTTCCTGCTATGCCGTCACTGCACGGATTTCAAGAAAAAGGGAAATTAATGCTTGCAGATTTTGGTCTCCCACTCACCAGGGGAGACCGGCCGGTCGCCACGTGGCCGAGCCTAATAAAAAAAATGAAATTTTTGGGTTGTGACATTCCCCCCAACAAATAAAAATTTTCGTCCTCGAAAATTAAAATGTTACCTTCAAACAAGTGAGGAAAATTTTCTCTCATTTCATCCTCACGTTCCCAAGTGATGTCGCCAGCTTTATCATCCCAAATGACTTTAACATAAGTGGTACGCTTGTTGGACGGTCGCCTGATTGCTAACTCTTCAACTCTCACCGGTCGGACATCTACTGAACAATCTGCCTTGAGTTGAATATTGTCGGCTTCAATCACATGCGAAGGATTGGCAATATATTTCCGAAGTTGCGAAACGTGGAACACTGGATGAAGGTTGGACAACGAAGGAGGTAAAGCCAATTCGTAAGCTACCGGTCCAATGCGCTTCAAAATTTGATAAGGACCAAGGAATCGAGCGGATAACTTCTTTGGTCGGATGACTCTTCCAACGCCAGTCTTTCGGTCTAACTTGAGAAACACATGATCTCCTTCAGCAAATTCCAATGGTTTCCGTCTTCTATCGGCATATGATTTCTGTCGGCTCTGGGATGCCTTAAGTCTTTCCTGGATCAACTTCACCTTCTCAGTGGTTTGTTGCACTATCTCTGGTCCAGTTAACACCGATTCACCTTCCTGGAACCAGCAAAGAGGTGTTCGGCATTTTCTACCATAAAGGGCTTCAAAAGGCGCCATTCCAATACTTGAATGAAAACTATTGTTGTACGTGAATTCGGCCAATGGCAAAATCTCATCCCAAATGCCCAAGTGATCCAGCACACTTGTTCTCAATAAATCTTCTAAAGTCTGGATAGTTCTCTCTGATTGACCGTCCGTTTGTGGATGGTAGGCAGAACTCATCTGAAGTTTGCTTCCCATTTCTTGCTGAAGTGCCTGCCAAAACCGAGACGTAAATCTTGGGTCTCGATCTGACACGATACCGGACGGTACTCCATGAAGTCTTATGATTTCTTTAACATATAATTGAGCCAGCTTGGACATAGGCATTTTCAAGTTGATAGGAAGAAAGTGAGCACTCTTGGTCAGCCTATCGACTATCACCCAAATTGCGTCATGGTTTCTGACCGTTCGGGGTAAATGGGTCACGAAATCCATTGCAATGCTGTCCCATTTCCACTCGGGTATCTCCAAAGGTTGCAGTTGACCGCTCGGTTTCTGATATTCAATCTTAGCTCTTTGGCAAGTTAAACAAGACTCCACAAAACGAGCTACCTCTTGCTTCATTCTTAGCCACCAGAAACACATTCGTAAATCCTTATACATCTTCGTCATACATGGATGAATACTAAGTCTACTTTGATGAGCTTCTTTCAAAACAATCCTTTTTAATTCTTCATCTTTAGGCACACATGTCCGCCCCCTATATCGTAGAAGACCATCAGTTCCAGTACTGAAATCCTTGTGAAGTTGAATACCGTTTGGTTTACTGATCTTCTGTAATTCCTCATCAAATGATTGCCTTTCTCTGATTCGGTCAATGATGTTGCTTGACAACTGCATATGACTGCACCTTATACCGGTCGGCTCAAATTCACAATGGAACCTTAGATCTCTGAAGCTTTCCACCAGTTTAAATTCTTGAACCATCATGTTTGCTACATGTACAGTCTTTCGGCTCAAGGCATCAGCGACTACATTTGCCTTTCCCGGATGATATTGCAGTTCAAAATCGTAGTCCTTCAGAAATTCCATCCATCTTCTCTGCCTCATATTTAATTCCTTCTGATCAAACAAGTATTTGAGGCTCTTATGATCACTGAATACTTGAAACCGGACGCCGTATAAATAATGCCTCCAAATCTTCAATGCAAACACTACGGCAGCCAACTCAAGATCATGAGTTGGGTAACTTCTCTCGTGAACCTTCAACTGCCGTGAAGCATAAGCAACGACTTTCTCTTCTTGCATCAGAACACAACCCAACCCTTGATAAGATGCATCGCAAAATACTACATAGGGTAGATTTACATCCGGAATCACTAAAACTGGAGCACTCGTCAATCGCTGCTTCAATTCTTGAAAACTAGACTCACACCGGTCGGTCCAGACGAACGGTTGATCCTTTCGGGTCAACTGAGTTAAAGGCGCTACTATCTTAGAAAATCCTTCAATAAATCTTCGATAGTAACCAGCCAATCCCACAAAGCTTCTAATTTCTGAAACCGAACGGGGAGTTTCCCATTCCAGAACCGCTCGGACTTTGGCCGGATCCACAGCAATTCCGCCAGCCGAGATTACATGTCCAAGAAATTGCACTTGCTTCATCCAGAATTCACACTTAGACATTTTGGCATATAGCTGTTTTTCCCTTAACACACCAAGCACTATCCTCAAATGTTCTTCATGCTCTGCTTCGTTCTTAGAGTAGATGAGGATGTCATCAATAAAAACTACCACGAAATTATCCAAAAACGGTCGGAAGATCCGGTTCATATAATCCATGAATACGGCAGGTGCGTTGGTAACGCCGAACGGCATTACCACATATTCGTAATGACCGTATCTAGACCGAAATGCAGTCTTCGGAATATCGGCTTCCTTCACCAAAATCTGATGATACCCGGATCTTAAGTCTATCTTAGAAAATACTGTCGCGCCAGACAGTTGATCCAATAGGTCGTCTATTCTGGGTAGTGGATACTTGTTCTTAATCGTAATTTTGTTCAATTGACGATAGTCCACACAAAGTCGAGAGCTTCCATCTTTCTTCTTGACTAATAGAACAGGCGCTCCCCAAGGCGATACACTTGGCCGAATGAACTTCTTTTCCATAAGATCTTCAATCTGCTTTTTCAATTCAACTAACTCTGCTGGGGCCGTTCTGTAAGGTGGCGCTGCTATTGGGCCGGCTTGCGCAATTAAATCGATGGAGAATTCAACTTCTCGGATCGGTGGTAAGCCTGGTACTTCATCCGGAAAGACATCCATGAATTCTTCGACAACCGTTCGGTTTTCGGCCGGACGGTCTTCTTCGATTTCGTCTTCCCGTGCTAAGATCAGGAAACACATTGCTCCTTCTATAAGATCCTCTCGAAGTTTACCGAGAGTCAGTGATAAATTTTCTTCATCGCTTGGGAAAATCAACTTTTTCTTCCCGCAATCAATGAGAATGCGATTGGTAGTCAATTAATCCATCCCCAATATTACTTCTATATCTTGAAGAGGTAAACATATAAGATTTACCTTAAACTTGTACCCTTCTACCTCAATAGGACATCTAATGCATACAGTAGACGTCCTAATCTCTCCAGCCGCTGGGGTAGACACCACCAAATCAAGCTGCATCTCACTCTTGCCTAAACCCAACTTTTCAACACATGCCTTCGAGATGAAAGAATGTGTTGCCCCCGAGTCATACAATACACAGCAAGAAACTCCATACAGCAAGCAAGTACTGATGATAAGGTTACCTGAACTTGCTGCTTCTACTCCTGTCAAAGCATAAACCCGGCCGGTTGCTTGAGCCCTTCCTCCATTTCTCTGCCCACTTCTGCCAGCAATTGGAGGTCTCATAACCCCTCGACCTCCCATGTTGCACTCAGAATCAGTATGACCATTTCTTCCACATCTAGAACAATGTTTGAATCCCACCAGTTGAGGGCAAGATGACCTGTAATGTGGCCCTCCACAATTGAAACAAGAAACTGATCCTTGCTGCCTTGACGAATCAATGTAAACTGGGGTTTGAGAGGAAGCACCAGAACCGGTCGGCATAGGCCGAGAATAAGGCGTCCTCCTTATGACTTGACCGGTTCGAGCCGGAACAGATACCCTACCGGTCGGCTGTTGCTGCTTCTTTTGCTGCTCCACTTCTGCCATATTTCTTTCCAGTACTTTGGCTCTTTCCACAAGAGTAGGAAAAGAAGTAATGCATAGACTGGAGATCATCACCTTCAAGTCTGGCCTTAGTCCATTTTCATACTTCCTGCACTGCCACTCTTCATTCACGCCCATTGTATAAAATCTCATCAGATGCTTGAAACGGTCGGTGTACTCAGATACCGACATTCCACCCTGAACTAACTGCAGAAATTCTACTTCCTTTGCAAACCGTACGCTGTTGGGGAAATATTCTCCATAAAACTTTTCTTTGAATAATTCCCAAGTAATTGGAAGTCGCTGTTGTTCCAGTAACATCTTCATAGCACTTCACCAATGACTTGCCTCGCCGGTAAGCTGGTACTCCGTATACAACAACCTATTTTCATTCGGACATCTTTTGGCCTGATAAATCTTCTCCATGTCCCTTATCCAACGATCTGCCTCATCAGCACTACATTTCCCATCAAACTTTGCCGGGCGGTGTTGGAGGAAACTCTCCAAACTCCATTCCGCCGTATTTGTTACCGAAGACCCGGACGGTCCACCTATCTGTGATCCAGTTCTTAATAACTCCATTATTTGTCTCTGAGTCGACTCTGCAGCTACTCTAGCGGCTTCCGCATTCTGTAATGCAAGTGTGTTCTACTGCGCAAGATTAGTGTTTTGCTGAATTAAAGTCGTGTTTTGTTGTTGGAGTGCAGCTAGAACGGATTCCAATAAGTTGTTGTTGTTGCCGGATGCATCACGGTCGGCCGGTTGTGGAGGTGGTCTTGGAGCCATTTTCTGTTTTCAACAGAAGAAAAACTCATGAATTTCCATAAGAAGTTAGAAAAATCTAACTGATCATGCGAGTACACAGCACAAGCAAAGTATACTCATAACCTACAGGCTTCCTAAGGAATAAAACTGCTCTGATACCATTAATGTAACATCCCAATAAATATATAGAACAAAACTATATTTTATTCTAGGAGTTATCAAGAATAATATTAAAGAACAGTAGAGAAATGAAGAGTAAATATAATTAACGAAAGCTGGCATTAAGATAACTTAATCAACCAAAATATACAAGTTGGGAGTTTACAAAGTTTAGGACGGACGGTTTTACAAAATAACTTAACCGACCGTCGACTACAATATTTACAAAGAGACAATTTAAGGCTAAGGACCGGACGGTCCAGCAAATTGCTCGGGCAGCACCTCCAAAGGTTGCTCCTCTTGTAGTGCTTCCTCCAGAGACTCCTCTTGAAATCCTTCTGCTCACACCCAAAAAGGATGATCATTGCAGTGAAGAGAAACGTCCGAACGGTCGGATACCGAACGGTAACATAAAAAAAACAAAATCACATAGCAGGGTAAGCTTATGAAGAATTCAACAATTCATTTGCTATATAAACACAATCATCAATAATACATAGTACTTTCCAAATAAAATCATGAAAGAAACATCAACAATCATCAAATTATTCAAAAATAATGTCCGGACGTATGACCCTGTATGCTCGCCGCTCTCTGCACCCGGGTGGACCTGGCTGGGATACACTCAACAGACCGCCACCCGAGGTTAGCCCAATGGAACCACCTCGGTATCAAAATACTCTGAGGCTAGAGGACCTCCCGCCATTCCCACGCATGAGTTACTCCCCTCTACTTGAGGTGATGTAATCACGGAATATCGGAATAGAGTCAGAACCTGAGCCTATAACCACGGTCATACTAAATCAATTTACTTCAAACATGAGACATTCCTCCTTGGAATTCTCTTACAATTCAATCCAACATAAACGACAACTTATTATAAATTTAACGTAAGAAACTCAACAGAATATAAGTAAGGAGTATTTGACTGATGAAACCGGACGGAACGATCAATGATGGTTCATCAACAGAAATGAATGTAACTAATGAAAACCGGTCGGAATAGTAAATTTATAGTTTTAATCAACAAAAGGGAGACCCGACTATTTTAAGGAGAATCAAAGAAAGAATTTGATCAAGGAAAAACAACTAAATAAATTGAAGAAAAACAGACGGTTTAAGGAAGACAGGTTCTCTTCAGGAAAGTGAATGTCCTTACTAAACTGGACACTCCGTGAAAATCAAAAATCGGTAAAATACCGGACGCTTTATCAAATGGATACTATAATTATAAACCGGACGCTCTGTGTAAGACAGAAAATCCGAAATGACTTACGTAATATTATATCTTAGGTTCAGAAATAAGTAATCAATTCCAGGTGTAACGGGAAACCGGACGGTCATAATGACCATTCGATTATAAAAGTGGTTATACTAAGTTCTTATACTCTCTTTGAAATCTAAACGTCACAGAATTCAATTTAACACAAGATTCAAATTTTCATTATAACATATATAATTAAACATACCATAAATCAGATATTCAACCATAGGAAATAAATCTTGAATTTTCATAAACTTCCCTTACCTCTAATTCCTGCTAAGACTTCACAGTGAATGGATAGCAACTATCTCTTCTAAGTTTCCAAATTCTAAAATGAAATACAAAAATATAGGTTTAGAAGAAATGGTTTAAAGATACATGCAAGCTTTAACAGCACAAGCATGTAGAAAAGCTAGGAACCCTAAAGGGTTGGACACTTACCAGCTCCGAACGGATTTCTGTTTGGTACAGATTGTACGTCTTGGTGCCAGCCACCAAATTTCTTGAATGGAGGTAGTGATCGGAGAAAGATTTGAGGTTAGAAATTTAGAGAGAAGGTTGGGAAGGTTTAGAGAGAAGGAGGAGAACTTTGAGATTTCAGAAAACGAGAGTTGATGAAGAAGAAGAAGATTGCATGCAAAGAGAATTTGCATTGTTTTCTTCTTACCTTCACAACCAGCGGTCGGCCATTCCTATGATGCCACCTGGTTTCCACTACAAACATCTAGTCTTTCCTAATGACGCCATCTGTCTTCCACTCTCAGGGATTTTTCCTGCTATGTCGTCACTGCACGGATTTCAAGAAAAAGGGAAATTAATGCTTGCAGATTTTGGTCTCCCACTCACCAGGGGAGACCGGCCGGTCGCCACGTGGCCGAGCCTAATAAAAAAATGAAATTTTTGGGTTGTGACAGAGAATACTATTTTTCTCTTTTTATTTTGTATATTGTTTGTGTTTTATTGATTTGAACATTAATGAATCTCTAACTAATATTTATATATAATTATTGGAAATTTATTTTTCAAGATGTTTATAGTTTAATAAATTATGTTTTTTGAACTATTCGAATAGTCAAGATCGATAATAGATTCTGAAATAACATTCAATTTTGACGAGCTTCAAATAACTTAATCCACATATCAGGTTGAACACATCTCATCTTGACCAAATGATATTCAAATCAGTACAAGAAAAAAATTATGTTACCTATAATAAAAATTGGAAGGTAATTCACAAAATTTGTAAGTAAGACAATTTTACTTATGGATTATCTATAATAAAAAATCTTTAAGTAAAATAGTCATAATTAATGTTACTTACAAATTTATCCATGTATAATTACTTATAGATAAATCATTTTAACATATAATATTTGCACCTAAGTTTAATAATGTAAAAAATCCAAACATTATGTAATACAACTATTTGAATATTAAAAAAAATACAGTCATGTGATAATATATAAGTAATATTTTCTAACACAATAATCATGTTTAAAGTTCTCTTACTGTAAAGACACTAGTGTAGCGGAGGGCTTTTGCCGCGGTTATTTTTCACTATAGGTCGCGGTTTACGAACCGCGGCATATCCAGCCGCGGTAGTAAGTCAGAGACTTTAGGCCGCGGTTATAACCGCGGTATATAAGTTCAGTAATATGCCGCGGTTTTCCAAAGAACCGCTACCTATGTCCTTTTTTTTTAAAAAAAAAAAACAATTTTCTACTATATGTCGCGGTTCAACCACAGCAGACAGTGCAACTATAGGCCGCGGTTAGTGCAAGAACCACGGCCATATGTCTATTATATGCCGCGGTTAAGGTCACAACCGCGACATATTCCCCTGCAGTTTTTTAAAATTGCAGGTCTGTTTTTGTGATATCCACTATCACAAAAACAGACCTGCATATAAAAACATGTACATAAATTCAATTTCAACATAACAAATACATGTTCAAATGCATTTCAACATCAAATAAAGTACAGAGTCTAAGAAAATATAATCTAATCAAATGCAATGTTTAAATCTAAGAGCTATTGTATAATCTAATTATAGACTTCGCAGCAGCCTTCCTAATGAATAGTAGTGGCTTCTCAGGAACTGGTGTAGTAGTCTTGAATCTCTGCAAAAGACAATTCATATTAATTAGTGTATATGAATTCAACATTTGGGAAAAAATCAAAATTTGTTAAAGTTAAATATTACCGTTTCCCAGCTCCTTGTGATGTGAGAACGAACAATATGGGTCATCCAATACATTACATAGTATCCGCACTCATATGACCCATTTTGTCTGTTACACTACAATATATCATCACAGTTGATAATAGTTAGTGACTAACATTAAAATAAAACAAGTATAACAAAGTATGGCTTTAGCATATGTCAAACCTTGAGAGAAATCCAAGTAATCTTTCTACTGTTAGCAATTGATCTCCCACCCATCATCATAGTTGCTGGAATAGAACTGTTTATAAAAAAAGGTTTTAGCATTCATTTATATAACAAAGAAAGTCCAAACATTGATGTTCTTACCAATCAATTGCTTGTTTGAGTTGTGGGGGAGGAGACCTGTGCAATGAATAGAACCACAAAGCAGTGTTGTCTTGCATAGACATAACAAGAAGTTGCCAATGGCGCCTGAAATTCATAATAACGTAATTATTAAATATTAAAATCACATATGGAACTTTATTATGTTAACAAAGTTCACTTACCCGGATATATAAGGCAACAAGTATATTTTCTTGCGGCTTGCAAAACTTCTTATCAGATTCATGTTGATCTGCTCAAAATCATTTGATTCATGAATTAATTGGGGATCAACGAATCCATAATCATCTGAACGCCCCAACTTGTTACTGACCCCAGACATATACCTGAAATCAAAAATTAACTTTGATATAAGGATACTTGATATATAAATCAATTTTATATATAAATAATTGCCCATAGACTTACATGATCCATAGTTGAATAATTGAAATATTCAACTCTTGTGTTCCCGACGCAAGCTCACGGACATCTTGGCTATGAAGGTATATTGGGACCTCAGAGCCTTTCCCAAATACATTAGCATCGTACTCAACCTCCAAAGGCTTATCATCAAGGATGTCAGCAAGTGGATGCAATGAAGCAAGAGGATCTTCCTCAGATAGAGGAATCTTCTCCTGTGCCTGCATCTGCGTCTGTTGTTACATGAAAAGATACGATAAGTAATATAGAGCATTAAAAACCTTTAAAATTGAGAAGTGTAAAGAAGAATTTCATACCGAGGGGTCAGAAACTGGTTTAACCAAAAATTTAGGCCAACTGATAAACGACTTATATGCTTGTTCCACAGTGAAAATCTCTTCCGTGGACAGAGGAACCATGACATCTGGTATGATCATTTCATCCACTGAGACCTTCACCTCATCCTCTAATAGTTGCATACCATGACATACAGTCGCTGTCCTAAACTCTGTTCCTCGAGCTACCAGCACCATCTCAGTATCATCTAAAATGTATAGCAGACATGGACTACCATCGTCCATGTCATCCTCTGGGATGGCTGATGCGGAACAACTTCCTTTCCCGCTTCTTCCTGTTAGAGTAAATGTTAGATTATACAAAAGATAGAAATAATTGCACATAAATGTTTATTAGGTTTACCTGTGGGGGGGGGGGCAGGGATAACATGTTCCTCTATAGGAGATGGCACCGCGCGCATGTTCTGAAACTGCTCCTGGAACATGCTTTGGAATTCAGCCCTCATCTCTGATCTAACCTCGGCCCTGATCTCCTCTCTAAGGTCTTCTCGGACCTTTTTTGTGATCTCTTCTGTCATCCATTGTGTATCGCTGTATGAATATGAATGCTGACGAGAAGAGCTCCCAAAATAATCTTTAATTCCTACTCCAGAACCTGCAGCACGTACACGTCCAGGGTGCTCAGGTCGTCCAGTCGCAGCAGCAATAATATCCTGGCGACCCTCTGGAGTGAATTGGCCTTGGGAGCTCTGCTCAACCAAGGCGTCCTGTAACATTACAAAACACCATTATTCTTAAAATAGTTTAATGTAGTATGTATAATGAGAATACTTATTATTTTAGGAAGAGTGATAACTTACAATTCTTTCAGAAATCTCTCGTGCAGTGTCGGAAGAGTAGGTGCCCGATGGTCGCATACGGGCCAACTTCCATTTCTCATGTCTAGACGGTGGAGAAGGAGGCTGAGGAGGGCTACCACCCTGAGTTGGTGGTCTAGCATCTGCCTTTTGCTTGAGGAGTTTGTCCTCAAGCTTCCTATACCCACCACGAGATAATAGGTGGGGTTTTTGTTATGAGCACTTGTTCCTTGTGCTTTGCTTCTAATTGCCTGTCACACACACATGAATTAATTAGTTCATATGATATATATTTATTAATGAGGAATTGAATAATATCAACTATACTAACCTGTCATTCCTTTGACAACCGACTCTCTTTAAAAAGCCGCCAAGTCTCCTCATCAATGGACTTATATGTACTACATGGAGTCTTATGTTTAAGGTGTCCATAGATGTATCTTGATGTCAACTTGCTTTTAAAGTTCCTGAAATTTTCTGCAACAGTTGACAAACACTTATTTCTAAGTGTTGCGACATTTGGAATGTCAAAAGTCACCTGAAATAAACATAATAAAGTTGTATTAGTTCAAAATTATCAATATAAACAAATTTTAATTCAAATGCTATTAATTAACTTACTAATATATCGTTCCAAATAACGTTCCGATCAACCTCGGACACATGATCAAAAGATGGAATGAGAATGCTAATTTTATCACGTGCCACCACTCCAAGGTATGATCGGAAGTCATCTGCATAGCGGCCAGTTGCCACACCCGTGGTGACATTCACGTTCACCGGAGTTCTTTCACCACTTTGTTTCCTGAGCAATAGTTGTTTCATCCTAGTGGGTCCTCTAGTGGATCTGGTTGGGGGAGCCTCATCCCCTGAAGACTGTGAATGATCAGCCATATATCTGTCAACATAAATAACAACATTAAATATTAATAAAAGACTTATGTAATATCATATAAATTAACAAAACATGTAATAGTAATCATAGAAATTCATACATAAAGATATGGATTCATCATATGTATATTCCCTCATCATGATCTGACCGAATTGCATGTACATCGTCGTCAACTAGAGATTGGTCATCCAAATTTGTTGTACTTTGAAATGAATGGTTGTCAGGAATATGAATATTAATCAGATTGTCTTCGTTAACTTCAATAAGTTTTTTGCCTTGAAGAGCAACATACCAATGGTCAGACGCAGGATCTTTGACATAAAAAACTTGCGATGCTTGATGTACCATGATAAACGGTTCGTCTCGGTAACCCACCTTTCGAAAATCAACTAGTGTCATACCCGATTCATCTACTTTCACACCACTCTTATTGTCAAACCACTTACATTTAAACAATGGAACAAAAAACTTGGTGTAATCAACCTCCCATATCTCTTCTATTATACCATAATATCTCATTGATCCAAGTACAGGAGATTGATCTTTTGATGTGGAAAATTGAAGTGACTCAGCTTCTAAACTGACTCCACTATTTTGTACTGTGCTTTTATCATCCAATTTCTTCGTATAGAATGTGCAATTATTGACTTCATAACCTTGACAACACACGACATCAGACTTCAAACCATTTGCAAGCCACAATAAAGTTTCAGAAGGATGTGGCTCTTTGTCAATTTCAGATTTGAACCAAGACATAAATGCTTTGTTATGCTCCATCAATTGCCATTTCTCTGATTGTCTTGGATTTTTATTCTTAACAATGGCTTTGTGTGCTTCCAAAAAAGGGATCACCTCATCTGTGTTGTTCAATATATAAAGATGCGCTTGCAACAATTCATCACGATCTTTTGTCACCACATTCACACCTCGGATGCTTTTACTTGTAGAAAATTTATTCAACCATGATGTGCGAGGAACTCCTATTGGATTCGTTGATGTCAT
This sequence comes from Vigna mungo, assembly GCA_036885675.1. Taxonomy (NCBI): domain Eukaryota; kingdom Viridiplantae; phylum Streptophyta; class Magnoliopsida; order Fabales; family Fabaceae; genus Vigna; species Vigna mungo. The sequence goes on from CP144698.1 coordinate 23,589,177, forward strand.
GTAATCTGAACAAAACTCGATACTTTCTTCAGCAATATACCTTTCAATCATCGAACCTTCAGGACGATATGGATTTTTAACGTACCCTTTCAAAATCTTCATATAACGCTTAATAGGATACATCCATCTTAAGTATACCGGTCCGCACAACTTGATTTCTCTAACCAAATGAACAAGTAAATGTACCATGATGTCAAAAAAAGATGGAGGGAAAAACATCTCTAGTTGACAGAAGATGATAACAATCTCGCCTTGAAGTTCATCCAACTTTGTAGGATCGATGGCTTTACTACATATTGACGAGAAAAATGAACACAACCTGTTTATGGTGTGCCTAACATTTTTGGGCAAAATTCCACGAATAGCCACCGGTAACAACTGTTGCATTAAGACGTGACAATCGTGAGACTTCATGCCAACAAGCTTTAAGTCCTGCATCGACACTAAACTCTTGATATTTGAAGAGTATCCTTGTGGTACTTTGATACTCTTTAAACAAACACAAAAACTTATCTTCTCTTGTCTACACATTGTGTAACATGCAGGGGGCAAATAAGTACGTTTACCAACCTCCTTGGGTGCCAACTCTTCTCGGATATTCATGTCAACCAAATCCAAACGAGCATTCACTCCATCTTTTGTTTTTCCCTGAATGTTGAGTAGTGTACCAATCAAGCTATCACACACATTCTTTTCTACATGCATCACATCTATGCAATGTCGAACATCTAACTTTGACCAATATGGAAGATCAAAGAATATTGATTTCTTCTTCCAAGGGGTCGTTACAGATGACTTCTTGGATGTTTTACCAAATACATGATGTATTTTATTAACTTTTTCAAGAACTTGAAGGCCAGTAAGTGGATTTGGTGATTCGTCCCTCTCTTGATCTCCATTGAATGCTTTTTTTAACCTTCGATATGGATGATTACGTTTTAGAAATCTCGGATGACGCAGATACACCGTCTTTCTTCCATGTTTCAATTGATGAGCTGCAGTGTTTTCTTCACATATAGGACACGCTTTATGACCCTTGACACTGTATCCTGACAAATTACCATAAGTAGGAAAGTCATTAATGGTGCAAAATAACATTGCACACATCATAAAAGTCTCTGAAGTAAATGCATCAAATATTTCAACCCCATCAACCCACAAAACCTTCAAGTCTTCAACTAGTGGGCTTAGATAAACATTTATGTCATTCCCAGGCTGCTTTGGACCAGATATCATCATAGACAACATCATGTACTTCCTCTTCATGCACAATGCAGGAGATAAGTTGTAAATTATCAATATAACTGGCCAACAACTGTGATTGGTACTCAGATTACCAAATGGGTTCATTCCATCAGTGGCTAAACCAATTCTAAGATTTCTACACTCTTTACCAAATTCGGGGAATTGTCGATCAACATTTTTCCATTGCTGTGAATCAGCTGGATGACGAAGCAACCCGTCAATTTTTCTCTCATCTGCATGCCATCTAAGGTTTTTAGCATCTTTGGGATTCGCAAACAAACGCTTAAGTCTAGGAACTATTGGAAGGTACCAAACTACTTTCAATGCAGATCCATTTTTTTCAATCTGACCATCATCTTCACTATTGTTTTTTGACTTGTATCGTGATAAGCCACATTTTGGACACTTTGTCAAAAATTCAAACTCTTTCCTATATAAAATGCAGTCATTCGGACAAGCATGTATCCTTTTATACTCCATACCAATTGGACAAAGAATTTTCTTCGCATCATAATTACGAGTGGGCAGTGTATTTCCATCTGGCAGCATTTCATTCAACAACGTCAACAATTCTGTAAAGCTCTTATCAGTCCATCCATTGCTCGCCTTCAAATTCATGAGCCTTAACACGGCTGACAAACGTGTGAACTTAGTTGAACCGACATACAAAGGTGTTTCGGCATCATTCGACATCGTCTCATACACATGAGCTTTGGCAAAATTTTCTGCGCCAACATCGCGGATCATGTCCTCTAATTTGTCTTCATCCGGTTGATCTTCTTCCATGGTGGAATTTGTAACATTTTCAGTTTGCGAGTCAATCGGAAAATGTATTTCTTCGCCGTGCCATATCCATGTTGTATAGCATCTTAGGAAACCATCACAGATAAGATGTTCTCTAATTTGAGTTGCGTTCAACTTTCTCCCATTCAAATAGTTTACACAAGGACATCTAAACTTCACTTCATCGTCACTTCTCCCCTCATTACGTTGCGCAAATTGTATAAATTCCTCTACACCTCTCTCGTACTCAGTACTAATACGTGGTAAATTAATCCAATTTCGATCCATTCCTAAATTTTACAAAATTACAATTATACAAATTTTTTATATAAAATTATCAATTTAATCATACATTCATTTCAGTCATACAATCATACAATTAATAATCATTCAAATTACCAATTCAAACATTCAATCACACATAAATAACTTAAGTTTTAATATTTCAAAAAATAAATAACTTAACAATAAAGTTTTAAATTTATTTTTTTAAATCTCCACACTAATAACTTAACAATAAAGTTTTAAATTTATTTTTTTAAGTCTAGTAATTTACTTTTGAAAAAAAATATCATCCTCATAATTTTTTTGTAATGTGTGGAAGCTATCATCTTGATCTTGATTACAATCTCTAAACTTCTAATTACGATAGGAATAGCTATTCAACAAGTGACAAATCCAACTTCAACTATATCCTATTCTATTCATTGAACTCAAACCAATGCAAATCAATTCAAAGAACATTTGATCACAAGCAAGCAATCAAGCATATATTAAAATCAAACCAGTTTAGTGCAATACCTGGTTTTGGCGCGGCGTAGAAGAAGGGGCGTGGCAGAGAAGCACTGGTCCAATTGGCACTGGTCGCGGAGAAGAAAGGGCACTGGTCGCGGAGGAGAAGTCTGGCACCTAGACGATTTGGGCTGGCGTCAATGTGGCGGCGGCGGAGAAGCACTGGTCCGGCGGCGACGATCACGATTCGGGAGGCGGACGGAGACGATAATGGACGGAGAAGCAGAGTCCGGACGGAGAAAAGCTTGCAGCGGTGGGGGTTTCGTTTCTGTTCTCTGAAAATCGCGTGGAAGAAGAAAACTGTTCAAAGTTTTTTTTTAACTCTCAGAAAGAGCATCTGCCGCGGTTCTACACTTAACCGCGGCATAAATGGGGAATATGCCGCGGTTCTACACTTAACCGCGGCCTATTCATTTAAAAAAAAATCCATAATGGCAGTTTTGAAAATTTTTTTAACTGATATGCCGCGGTTCAGCGCCCAACCGCGGCATATAATATGAAAATTTTAAAAGTTACTCAAATTAGGGAATATGCCGCGGTTGGGTGGGGAACCGCGGCATATTCCCCAAAGTTAAGAATTCCCTCAACTGCCTCTCAACTGCCTTTTGGGGAAAGACAACAGGTGACAGGGGGAATATGCCGCGGTTGGGTGGGCAACCGCGACATATTCCCCCTGCAAAACTGCTGAAATTCCCATAAGTCAGCACCTGAAATAAATTGATAGGGGGAATATGCCGCGGTTGGTCAGAGAACCGCGGCATATTCCCCCTGTCACTTTATTGCAGGTGCTGACTGATGGGGAATGTCAGCAGTTTTGCAGGGGCATATGCCGCGGTTGCCCACCCAACCGCGGCATATGCCCCTGTCGATTTATTGCAGGTGCTGACTGATGGGGAATGTCAGCAGTTTGCAGGGGCATATGCCGCGGTTGCCCACCCAACCGCGGCATATTCCCCCTGTCAATTTATTGCAGGGGTCTCATCAGTAGGTGGCAGGGGGAATAGGCCGCGGTTCCCCACCCAACCGCGGCATATTCCCCTGTCATTAAATATTTTTGTCTGACGTGGAGTCAAAGGGGTTGGTTGACTTGGGTATATGCCGCAGTTCCCCACACAACCGCGGCATATAAGTTCAATTTATTTACAGAACTGCCACCGCGCAGCATTATGCTGCGGTTTCTGGTGAACTGTGGCATAATGTGCGCTGTAAAAAGGCAATTTTTTACTAGTGAGACTTGACAAATGGTCAACTTGGGAAGGGGACAAGTGGCAATCAAATAAAAAAATAAAAGAAAAGCAATTTTAAAATCTGAAAACTTAATTAATACATTTTCAAAAGCCCATTGCAAACATTTTTCAGCAAAATTCCATTTCTTCTCCTCTCCTTCAAACATCCCACTGATCTTATCTTCTTCCAAATCAATTTCTCTCTTTAGATTCTCCACCATTGAGCTACCAAACTTCCACTCCGCAAACGTCTAACTGATCTTGGAGTTACAAGCTCCTAATTGCACCGATCACGTTTTCAACCAAGTGAGGTAAGTAGTTTTCTCTCTTCTTAGCTGTTAGATGACTTGAGAGCATGCAATCTATAGAATTGCATGTGTTCTTGGGTCTTACCCTTTCAATTCCTCTCAATTTCAGTTTTGAAACTTGTTCTGATCACAATTCTGTGATCCTTAGGTTTGGGGGCAGATTCTGTGGGTGTAAGACGTCTAGAGCCAAACTTGGAACTGTGTTGTGCAAATATTTCAGGTAAGGGAAGCTAGGTTTCTATCTTTGTTCGGTGATTTAGATTGTGCATGAACTAATTTTCTATTTTAATTTATGAAACGATGCATATGTGTGCTACGTTATGAATTGGTATTTTGTTTGGACATAAATTCTGTTTTGATGGCTTAAGTTGCATATTTTGCCCTGTTGAATCAGTGAATCTGTATTGTGTTGTTGGTGGACCGTCCTTGGTGTGTTCGATTTCTGGATGTGTGTATATTAGAGGTGTTTGTGGTGATGAAACTGTTTTAAGAGTTAGTGGGTAGAAAACTTGGTGGCTTGGTAGTGTTTTAGGCCTTTTTGAGTGAAACTGTGGAAGTGTGTTATGATCTAGTATAAAGAAAGCTTGATGTTAATCTGAGTGGTTGGTTGAAAAGGGGATCCTAGTTCAGAAAACTTAGAGAAATTGGAGTTTTAGAGTCATAAAAGAGGAACTTAGGTAGTCAAATTTAGAGTTTGGTGTTTTAGGTTGTTCTGTCCAATTTAGATAGCTTAGTTAAGTCATTTGTGACTTATTAGAATCATTAAAATGGCCAGAAATAGTCTCCAAGTGGAAAATCTAGTTTTGGGTCCATAACTTGATAAAAGTAAGGTTTTGGATCGGGAATCCTTGCTCAAACATTATAGATTAATGTTAGGAGAGCTTAGAGTCATTCAAACAAGTGTAAGTCACCGTATAGATCAAGTTAGGAGTGCTAGAAATACACCAACAAGCCTAAAACGAAACTTAGGGGTGTGAGTTCTTCCAATTCTGCAGAATCCACGCCTGGGCGCCCCAAAAGGGCGCTGGGCGCCCTTCAACTCGACATTTTCCAGAATTCTGGCGCCCGGGCGCCCCTAAATGACGCTGGGCGCAGGTTTCTGTTGTTGCTTTTATTTTTGATAGTTTGGGGGGTTCCGGACGTCCGTTTTGGACGTTCTTTAGGTCGTTCTGGGGGTTTTTGACCCTTCCGGAACCATTGGTGAGGGTTTCCAAGCTATTTGAATTACCTAAGTAGTGATAATTTAAGATTATAAAGATATTTGTATTAAAAGTGATGTTTCTATGAAAATATGTAATTCTTGTTTTCTCTTCCTTTCTTGTGTGATGATCTAGGTATCTTTTCTTGTTTATTTGTATGATTACTTCTAGTATTATGAGATTGATTCATGCTTAATTCTGTAAGAAACTACACTAATATAAAACATTCATGGTATGAAATCAAAAGTATGAAAGTAAGTAAAGTTAGTGTGGAATGTATTGTGATTTAAGTACATCTCTCGGTGAGATCGAATTAAGTTCTGGAATGAATATAGGTAGCTCAGTCTTGGGGGTTGCCCTTAAAGCTCTAATGACTATCCAATCTCACTTAGAGAAGATTAGTTCATGTGGTGAAGAGCAGTAGGGGGTCCTAGTGTTGGTTGTCTCCATTGTATATGGGCCAAGGTGAGTGATAACGGACTAACCTTGTGTGTGGTAGGGTGAAACCCATTGGCAATGGCTTTGCAAAGCAGTAAAGGCCACCACAAGTGCATGACTCACCATAGCTCGATATTCATTCCGGGTCCGGACGAGTCTAAAACTAGCACAACCTAAATAAATCATAACTTTTAATTTACTAAAACTATTCTTCTTGGATTGTAATGGCTTGAATGTCTCTTTTATTATATTTAACTGTTATTGACTGGTTATCTATTGAAATCTAGCTTACCCTTGCATGTGTGTTGTCTGTTTTGTTTGTGATTATTTCTTCTGCGATGATCATTCAATTATGGATGTGAGTAGAGGTAGGAGAGGTTTCAGAGGCCCCGTTGGAGCAGCTGCTAAATACTCCAGATATTCCAGATACTGTTGCTGATAGAGTAGAGTAGTATAGATTAGTTCTTTTCTATTGTATATATTTAGCTATATCTCCTTTTGTATCATTTTGAAAGACTCTATGCTATAAGTAGAGCTTTATTCCTTCTTTTGTATTTTGGATGACTGTACTGTATATACATTTCATCTGAATTCCCACTCTTAACTGCTTTACATTATTATAACATGTTGCATCCACTTGATATGTCTTAGGCGTATTTTTGGGATGTTACACTTAAACTAATAATCTTTATAAAAATCATATGAATTAAGGAGTCGCTCATCTCTTTATTCCACTTATTTATTGTATTGTAATTGATTGACTTCCTGATGTTTATTAAATTCAAACAACATTAAACCAAAGCAAATTAGACATAAGTAAAAAGGCTGGATGATCAATAGACAACAAATACATTGGTTTAAAAAATAGGGTTAACAGTATACGTCATTCATGATCTACTGCCAAACAACAATGTCAAGCATATTTTGGCCATTATTTTTATACTTAAAAGAAATGGAAGTGATTTCTGCTCTCCCCACGAAGAATCAAGTAAAAGTCCAAAGCTCCCTATTCATCACTCGCCTCCTATTTTCAATATTATAAATCATCTATAACTTTAACTAGACAACAGTCAACACAGATACTAGTAATTTTGCTAATAACTGGTCAATGGTTTGAATGAAATAGTAACTTAAATTTATTGCCAGTAATTTGATAAGCTAACAGATAGAAAAATTGAAAATTCACCAAATAAATAATAAAGAAGTTTTTCTCACTAAAGAAAACGCTTTTGGAGCTGCTGGATTGAGACTTCTGCAAAATGTAAATATCAAGGTCAATGTTGTGGTGGAAGATGACATATCAGATTAAATGTATGTAAACTGGTATTGAAGTTAAACAGAGTCCATTAACATCATTGCTAAAAAATAGCCACTCAAAAGTACTATAAAAAATTTGTGGCAGAAAAAGATGGGCAGATGCTACTAATAATCAACAAATAGTTAAAAGAAAAATGCTTCCACCAGTCTTTTCTGCAATTTTGAACAGCTTGAATTCATGCATATGCCATTAAGAATAAGGATACTAGGAAGCCATAAGGCATCACAGAAGTGCAACTGATTATATAATGAATTGTTGGCATGCTAAGTTTCATTCAGTCAAATACAAACTTAATATAAATTATTCACACGTTTTCATTGGCAGAACCTGGAGCCTCTATAGGTATTGACTTAAGTTTCAAAAGCATACTTTTACATTACCTCTTTGTAAACATCAAGTGGAAGCGGTAATCTAACATATGCAATCCAAGGCTTTGTAAATTTTAGCTTCATCTTCTTGGTAATTTTGCTGCTGACAATACCTATACGTGAAACAAGAAAATAGACAGTAAAATAGTAGTCAAACAATGAAGAGTGCTTAAATGAGAAGGTTCTACAATATATAAAATCATAAAAGTAAAGATAACAAAACTACTAGGAAATTAGAGGATACGTGATGCTTAATAGTGAAAAAGAAAATAGAATGGGGAGTAACATTTAACTTGGCAAAGAGTATGGAATAATATGATGGAAATGAAACAAATCTATGTATTCGAGGACACAGAGACCTCCTAAAGAGAGAAAGGAAGGAGAAAATATTTTCTTACTTGCCTTCAAAACAGAATTTACAATCATATATAACCACACCTGCTACAATATTCCCTAGTAATAAACATGCCAAAGCAACAGTTTCTAGAAGTTTGCTGTCACAATATTTAATAGTGAATAAAATCATCCCAGCCTGTGGGCTTGTAACTCACACGTTTGGGCCTCTCCCTATTAATAATAATAGTGGTTGGAGGGGTTACTGCAACAATACCCTTCTCATGAGATTCAACCTTGTCCTCAAGGTTGTACAAAGATTTTAGATCATCTCAATTTTCCCAAGATGTGTTGTCAAGGGATAGACCCAGCCATTGAACCAACGCCAAGTGAGATGACTTGTTATTAACGTCCTCAATTTTGAAGTCAAGGATAGCTAGTGGAGTGATGACGGGGTGACTGTCAATGAAGTTAGGTGGAAGATGATCAACCTCAACCGGTGGAGGACCGACATGGGCCTTCAGACGAGAACAGTGAAAGACATCATGTATTTTGGCATATGAAGGCAACTCTAATTTATAGGCTACAGGGCCAATGCGCATCAAGACCTTGTATGGACCATAGTAACGTTTGGCTAATTTATGGTACTTGAAACCTGAGAGGGAAATCTGTTTGTGGGGTTGTAACTTGACATACACCCAAGAACCTACTTCATAAATCACGTCCCTGCGGTGTTTATCTGCATATTCTTTCATGCGATTTTGTGCCTTGAGTAATTTCTGTTGCAGCAGCCGAAGGACAGCCTCACAAGACGATAATGTTTCGTCTATGGCAGTAATTGATGATGACCCAACAATATAAGAAGGCAAGGAGGGAGGAGGCTTCCCGTGAAGAACCTGATATGGGGAAAGGCCAGAACGAGAATGAACTGAGGTGTTATAGTGGTACTTTGCCCACGGTAGAAATTTGTACCAAAGAGAAGGTTTCTGAAAAATGAAAGCCCTCAAATATTGCTCAATAACTGAAATTTTTGTTATGCTTCTTGGACCTCAGCAGCTTATCATCAACACTCACATCTCCCAATCAATTCTAAAAGAAGTACTTTCAAGTATAAATTGTTTTAAAACATTGAATCAGAATGAAACTATTTCAAGGACATAAAATTTTGGTTAATTGGGTTTAAAGTAGAGGATGTATAACATTGACTAGCCATTTACCAACTAAGAAGCCAAGACAATACAATAGAATTGATCGTGAAGTACACCAGCTGTGATCATAACACAATTCAGATAATGAAAAACTAAATTACAAATTCCAATTTCATAGACTGCTTGACTTTCATCCCATCCCCAGCACTTACAATTGTGTCTCCTCAAGAAGGATCATCTTTTTCACTCAAAATCGATGTCCTTTGGAATCTTAATTTATCAATTTCCCTCCCAAGATAATCTAATGTTGTGTCTGTAACATGGTTAAGGGTGCACCCAGCGTCCAACATCATGTTTAAGAACTTATAAGCATCCTTCAATAGCCCGACCTTGTTGTGAACTTCAATCAATGTATTGTAAGTGAAAATGTCAGGATTTATTCCACTGCTTCTTGTTTGCTCAAAGAGCTTATTCACCTCATTGATTCGGCTTGCTTTCCCCAAAGCATTGATGATTGTTATACATAACTATGTCAAGATAACCTCACTGCTTTAGTAGCCTATGAAGAACAACACTAGCTAGATCAACTCGTCCCATCTTTTCTAAACCTTGAAATATCATATTGTATGTAGCTATATCAGTATGTAAATATTGGTAGATAAATCACATTTTTCTTCAGCAAATCACTAACAAATAATGACTACAACTAAACAAGCAACACTATGTGTGATTAAGGCATGTTTGGCCAACATTAACCCATGAACAATGCAATGCCCATAAAGTAATCCTATAAATAGACATAGTATTCATGTTAATTAGCATTTTAGCATCTTGTAGACTAATTGTTCAAAAACGGTCATAAAATAATAAACTGACTTAAGTGTTTTGCATGTATTCTCTTTTTCTATAGCATGGTCTTATAAAATTATATTGGTTTTGTAAAAAAATCCTTATTGATAGGATGTTTTGGTAAATACATTTTGGAATAATGTATTGTGGGGTTAAGGTAAAAATTTTCAAGTTACTTTAGTTTATATAGTTCTTATTAAAAGTTAGAATATCATTTCCTCTTAATTCAATAATGAGATAAATCCTTCCTATTAGTAATCACCTCCAATTATCTTTTATATAATCCAATATCTTCAAGATATATTTGCTTGTTATGGAGATCTAAAAATATTTGAAAAGATATTTGTTAAGTTAAAAAAGATTTGATAAATATTATCTTTTGATATTTATTGGTATACTTAAATAAGATAATTATTTAACAATATTAAAAAAATGTCTTAATATATATTTTGTTCAAATTATCTTTAATCATAAACATTTATCAATTATCAAAGCCCTTTAGTATAAAAAATAAAGAAAACCGCATTATTCAATTTTTGTTACCTATTCCATCTTGTTGATAGGGGAAGCTATGTGAAAGCTAAACCCTCATATATCCCATATGTGTTTTTGATGATGACAACAACAGAAATGTTTTAATAGTTTCTTGCACACATTAAGCAAAACTATTGTTTATATATTTGTTTGTGCTTGAACTATATGTTATGCATATTCGTCATGTTTATATCTGTGATGTTTGATTATATTTGTGATATGCATATTCATCGGTTAAGATTGCTAAAATTCTTTGCACATTGAATATCTGTATGAATTAATCGATTACAAAGTTTATGTAATCTGTTAGTTTCATCATATATCAGTATTTGCTTAACAGTGGCAAAACTACAAGTTTTAACCGATTACATTATGTGGATAATCAATTAAAACTCGTGTCTTTGTGTATATTGTTTACTGAGTGCATTGATGAGTTTTGGAGTGAAAAAGTTTTTAAATTTGCTTAAGTGTTGTACTTAACCGATTACACTCTTTTCTTAATTGGTTAATGCTCCTATGTTTTGAAAACTTGATTTTGATAAGTCATAACTACCTTAACGGTCATATTTTTAAATGCTATGACTTGCATTAATTTCTTAATCGATTACATGCTATGCTTAATATGTTAAATGTGTTAAATGTAATTTTGTTACAGTAGTGCTAATTGCTTAACCGATTACATGATAACGTAATCGATTAAATTACATCAATACTGTTATTTCTATAAATTGACGCATAGCTCTTTGCATTAAACAACTTTTTGAATAATATCTTTCATATTTGAAAATGTTGGTTGAGTTTATAATTGCAGGAGTGTTTGTTCTCCAAGAATCAAGAAGCATTTCATTTGAAAAGAAATCAAATCAAGGATTCTTGAAGAGTTGCTGAATTTTCAAAGTTTGATTAATCTACACAATGAGGTGTACTGCTGAAAGATCATAATCATTTGGAATCAACTGTGATTGTGGTTTCCCTGTTGTTGCTGGCCAGGAAGAGAACTTTGGAGTTCTGGTTACTTTGAGTGTGGTATCTCAATGGGGTTGCAAAAAGAGGATAGTTCTTTTTGTGTTTTACTATAGTAGATTTGGAGTTAAAGAGGAGAATACATTGAGATGGTGTCTCTATATTGCTTGCTATAAAACTCAATATATATAGTGGATTTTCTTTCAATCTCAGGTTGATTGAAAGGACACTAGATGTAGGAATTGAGGCCAAACCAGTATAAAGCTTGATGTTGTTCTTATATCCTTTATCTCCTTCATTTCATTACATTCTTTATTTACTTGCATTCCAAGAAAGGGTCAAAGATTTTGAAAAGGTTTTTAAAAGAACAATTTTTTATTAAACAAAACCAATTCACCCTCTCTTGGTTGAGAAACTAGGCTAATCCATTTCTACACATCTTCTTAGCTTAGTCAAATTTCTTCATTTTTTCATGTTATGCTTAGATTGACTTCCTATGGTCTTGATTATTTGTTATTCTTGGATTTATATTTAAGGTGTTATGACACTTTATCCAATTTATTTCCACACCTCAATGAGCTCAACTTAACTGCAACATCTCAAAATATCCAAAGAACATTTATGTAACTAAAAAGCTATTTTTAACATACTTTTGTATCTCATGTTAAATAAAAAAAATTATAACAAATCCTAATTAAAATATTCTATTAAAGTACAAAAAGCAATTAAGAATCTAATATTAAAGGCTAAACGAGGGCATAAATATGCACTCATAAAAAAGGTAGGCTTCTATTCTCGTAAGAAGCTAGCTTATTTTTCTCATATAGTCTATTGAGATATTTCAATTAGAGACACTTTCTTCTAAATGTTGTTTATGATTTTTTAATCCATTTAAACTGTTTGCTATGGAAAGCATTACTTCAACTTTTGACTTTAGACGTTATAAAATGCTTCTTCATTAGATGTTACTGTTTTAAATAGTTTTTCCTACACAACAATATTATGTTTAATGCTCTTTGTTAAACTTCAAAACTTGGGTTGCTTTAGACAGTCTATTCTTTAGGCGATTTTGTCTTAACATGTTCTTGTTCACTGCTAAGATATATGCTTAGCTGAGTAGTCTATCCTTCCATCTTATTGATCCTCAAGTCTTTTGTCTCTCTTTAGGGTTCCATACGATGTTCGATATTGTTTCAAGGGTAAAAATCAGTTGCAACCACCTTCAATCGATGAACTTTTCTAGGTGAAATGTATAAGGTCATTTTCAAGTTCGCGACATAACACTCTCTAACCGTCTTTTAGTCAACGCGTGCAATGCATATCCTACCTTTTTTTGAGGGGAAATTCATTGTTTGATGTGGGGTTAACGATATGGCCTTGTGGGTTAAGGCATACCTGACCGATCAATACATTGTAGGATGTGTTGGCCTCAACAATGATGTATTGAATTTGAATCTCTCGACTATCCCACTCAGTCTCAATTCACGTTTGAAGGTTTAAATATCCCTTCATATCCACTCTTTCACCAGAGAATCTAACAATTTGTTTGTTATACAGCACAATAAGGTCCTCTTATATATCAATTTTCTAGAATGTGTTCTAGTATAAGATGTATGGGTCAAGGGCTTTGAAGTCCTCTTCTGTAAAGGTGACGGGGGGCATGCTCCTTTTTCTTGCAGATGTCGACGATCCATCTTCAACGAAGCCTTTAGAAATGGTATTTGTGTCACCCATTAGTGGAGGATCTCGACTCCTGCTTTTGCTGCAAATCCTCAAACTGGTTTGTCCATGGAATCCTAGGATGAACTTTCGAGGGCTTCTTGGTGGACTTTGCCTATCACGGAGACTCCACTAAGGTCATTCGATCCTAACAAACTTTTTCAAATGTCTCGCCCAAATTAAACTTTTCAATCTTGTCTCTTAGGGCAACACATTCCTTAGTGGTGTGTTTGAGGTCTTGGTGGTATAGGTAATGTGTAACACCCCATCACAGGATGCCACGAGTGAGTATAAAACATTCATTATTTTTAAAAAAACTTAACATCTGATACCATCGCTAAAAATGAATTTAACAAAAAAACTTTATAATTATAACTTGGAAATTAAAATAATAAATCGAATACAACAAGAACTATGTCTCAAACCTTTGAGTAATTAACCCAAAACTTTATAACTATCACAACAATGACCTATTCCCCCTGCTCTTTAAGGGCATATGAGTAAAACCTTTGATGCATCTCACACCAAATACTATACTCAACAATTAGCTAGAACCAACGGACGAAACATTCTTCCCTTTTCCACTGCCTCGCACAGGCGAGAAGTTGTAACACTTGAACCTATCCTCCTCCATTACCTCTCACAGGCGAAGATAATATCTTTCCACTACCCCACACAGTTGAAAGAGGCATTCCTAGCTTTACCGTGTATGACGAGAAGACACTCCAACCCACTTATCTTTCATTCTCACACTAAGCAGACTAACACAACCAATCATGGTAATCATCAACAGTCACTTGGCCAACACAAGAAACAATTCAACAACAAACTATAACAACACAATTGTCATGCATATAACTCAAACAGAACGGAATTACGAAAAGAATGGCATCGCATGCAATTCACAAGTAGCTTGGTGCTCATTCAAAAATTGGCAGACAAACATATAAAACAATAAACACACTAGTCATCTTAAGCATATAACAATTGAACCTAAACTAAACATCAAGCCACCTCCCTAAAGTGGACAATTTTAAAGTTGTAGAAACGACCTTGGAACACTTACCATATTAAACAATCTTACTGCTAACCTAGAAAATTTTAATATTGTAGAAACAACCCTGAAATACTCACCACATGCTACCTTAACACTTCATTCAGCTCACATAAGCCAATACAACTTATGTACACACCCTCATAGCTACATATTAGGCTAGTCAACACTGTACCCAAAAACTCATTCAAATTGTTTCAATAACGGTGAAGCGGGCATTATGTTGAAAGTAGTATGCAAGGTCAAGGTTATCAAGGAGAGATGACAAGCAAGGAATTTCCAAAATTTCTATTTTGTAGAAGCAACTTTAATTTCCCTGGTCCTACTTATTACAGCTTCTTCCAGGCTCTTTTCTTGTAGTCTTCTTCAACATCAGGTTCCTTAGTGATCATACTTCTTCCCATTTTCCTGCTGAAGCATACAGGTTAGAGAGAACAACATAATTGCTAGCATTTCTAGGCTCAATTCTAGAAGCCGGTGACCTATAATTTCAAGTGAGAGAGGAAAAGGAAAAGAACCTCTATTTAAGCATTGGCTACGGTAATATGAAGCAGAAAGTGGTGAACCAAATAAGTGTCACCACAGTTTCATGTCTTTGTTCCTTTTCCATTGTGAATCATCTTCTTTGCAAACCTGCAAAAACCAAATCATGAGAATCACGCCACCCAAATCGTGCAACCACAACGGCCCTGGAGCATCCAGTTCCATCATCATGAACCTGCAATCATAGATAATCCAAAACTAGAAAAACCTAGAGAAACACAAATTGAAACCTAACTCGCGAGTACGCAAGCTTCTTAGAAACCTAAATCGCACAAGAATCTCGTCTGCATCAGAACCCTAACTTGGGTGGGGAATTACTTTTTTTCCTTTTTCTTTTCTTTTACTTTACCAAATTCCACGTCATAATTTTAAGTTTATTTCCACGTAATATAATCACAAAGATTAACATGTTTACTATGCAACACGTTAGCTGCTCTTGACGCCATTTCTGACCACTTGACATAAATTGCTTAATTGTTACTGTCGTAATCGGAATCGCGACGGGATGACGACGATCCAAAAAAGAAAACGGTTTTAAAAAAAAATATTTGGAGTCGCCACCATAGTTTATTTTGGAAAACTATGGAAAAAACCATAAAGAAAAGACACAGTCCACGAAAACCGAAAATTGGGTTCGGGAGTCAGTTACGTGTAGGGAAGGTATTAACACCCTACAACGCCTGCCTTAAGGCAGTACCTTTAATTAAATACACGAATAAAGATGTGGTTTGCAAAATGTTTAATTTCCCCTAAAAATAAAATTCTAAAGAAAACAAAATATTTTTTTGTGTTTTTTGTACCCGACAAGGATTGACCTTGCTCCTACGTATTCTCAAAATGAGAAATCAGGGTTACATAGTTCTAGCTGAAAGATTGTTTGTTTGAAGATGTTTTTAGGTTTTGAAGATTTTATACTTTTTGGTATTTTTTATAAAAGGATAAAGGTTTTTAGCACAAGGCATACGCGAACGGTCGCACGTGTGCTTTAACCTTTTAGAAATTTTTGTTTATTATTTTTTTAAAAGAACAGGGAAAATGTTTTCGACACAAGGCTAACGCGAATGGTCGCACGTGTGTTTAAACCTTTTAAAATAATTTTTGTTTATTATTATTTTTTTTAAAGAAGAGGAAAAAGGTTTTCAACACAAGGCTGACGCGAATGGTCGCACGTGTGTTTAAACCTTTTAAAATAATTTTTGTTTATTATTTTTTTTAAAGAAGAGGAAAAAGGTTTTCAACACAAGGTTGACGCGACTGGTCGCACGTGTGTTTAAACCTTTTAAAATAATTTTTATTTATTTAAAAAAAGAAGAAAAAAATTTTCAACACAAGGCTGACGTGAACGGTCGCACGTGTGCTTAAACCTTTTTTAAAATAATTGTGTTTATTTTTAAAAGAAGAAGAAAAAGGTTTTCAACACAAGGCTGACGCGAATGGTCGCACGTGTGCTTAAACCTTTTAAAATATTTATTTTGAAAACCATAGAGTATTGAGTACTAGGCTGATGCGGACGATCGCACGAGTACTTATACTGTTGTTTAATATTTTGTTATTTTATTATTATTATTTTTATTATTTTTTATTTTTGTAATTTTGTAATGTTGAAAACAATATCTAAATAAATATTTAAAATAAGATTATAAAAAAAATTGTAATTATACCAGTACTAAACACCAATAATATTTATTTAAGCACTTAAAATAAAATAAATATAACATTTGCTTACGTATATTTCTAAGAAAATTCTAAAAATAAAATAGATAAATAAATAGATCAAAACTACATTCAGTTATTAAAAGATACTAAGTGTTAAGAAATTAAAACTATTTTTATAAGTTCGTAGTTTTTACTCATTTTTATAACAAAAGAATAATATATAAAGAAATCTACGAGAAAAACAAAATCAAAAGAAATAAAAATAATGAGAAATAAATAAAAGTGTGCATGTTAAATGGTAGGCAAGGGTGCGCGCCAGTGGTATCAAGAACTCCTAATAAGTTACGGAAGTTAAAAAAATAAAAAGAAAATAATATAAGAAAAGATCAAAATAATAAAAAACAAAGAAGTCCAGAATAGAAAAGGGCCGAGTCCAAACATCCATATTTCTTAGGGTTTTTTCTTCTTTTCCAGAGAAAAGCCAAAGCCGTATTTACCCCATTTCAACTGGTGCGGCACAGGGAAACCAGGGGCACCACCCCCAACTCCAGCAAACTCCTCCCCGCCATCGTCGTCGGGGCCGTCGACAACGTTACCCACGTTGAAAGCGTCGTCATTCTTCGCGGCACTTGACCTCTTCGTCGTCTCCTACGCGCATGGCCCAATCCCAGGCCGCCGCCCTTCGTTGCCGGTGATTCTTTCTTTTCCCTTTTTTTTCTTTGCTCCGATCGGGGTTTGTGTGCAAGTGATTTTTTACGACCCAAAAATGCAAAAGATGATGGACGAACTGAAACGATACTTTAATGGTCTGAAGTTGACAAGGACGATGAAACCGTTATGTTTTACTGTTATGTTTTTGGTTTTGCAGGAAAGTGTTTTTTGGGGTTTTTGGTGGCATCGGTTAGAGTCTGATGTTGATGATGGGGTCTAGTAATTGGTCCTCTGGTTTTTTAATTAAAGTACTCAGAGTTCTATATGATGGAGGGAAATGGTGGCTTCGTAGCCGCGCGATAGTTGTGAGAAAGCATAGGGAAAGCCAAAAACCTAATCTAAGTTGGTGATGGATGAATGGAAAACAAGGATACAGAACCAGACCATGCAACAGACAAAGTAACTTCCCAATATAATTACATAGTTTAATTCAAACACTAGCGGATAAACCGAGCCAAGCATTATCAAACCAAATGTAAGCCGATAACAACTATGATCTAGGATCGTAAACATTGTAAACATTTGCGCTTGTGAGCAATGAAGCTTGAAGGAAGAGGACTTACCTTTTACGTTTTCTTCTCGTAATACCTCTTTTCTTCTGATCAAATTTCTCTTCTTCTTTCAGTGGTACTGGACACGATGAGATACCTGAAGAAACTCTTCTTCCTTGCCTTCCTCTTTCTAAATGTGGCTTTTGTTGCTTTGTGTTGAATGATGGTTGATGGATGATCCCGTCAGCAAAGGGAGTCAAAGCTAGTTGGGAATGTTGTTGATATTGAGTGCGAGAATCAGATCTCTTGTGCGCTTTTGAGTTCCCTTACCATGGTTGTTGTGATAAGGTGAATGGCGTTAGTGCTGGAAGTCCTGGTATCAAGAGCTCCCTCCTGAACTGGTTCGGTATTGGTGATGAATCTTCAAAGTTCAAAATCCGTTGGCCAGAAAATTGAGGTAAGCGTGGGGAGTAGAGAAAATTCAGAGCAAGAGGGAGTATTCGTTGTTGAGTAAGTCCTCAGTGAATGATAGATGGTTTCTTTTTTTCCCCCAGTTTGAATAATCCCCTTCTCTATGGAAGTTAGCTTTCTTTTCGTCACTCTCCTCGAGAGGATCACTGAGGATCAAGGGTCACCTGCCAAAGCCGCCCGTCGAAGCCATCACCTTCGTCAAACGCCATTCCTCACTGGCAGATAAACCAAAGTGCACAGGGCTTTTCTTTCCAGAAAACGGAAATTAGTTGTGTGTAGAAATGTTTGATGTTATGTATTGCAGTATAGATGGGATAGATGGCGTCGTAGGAATGCTGAGAATGGGGAAGGAGAGAAAGACAAGACTCCATTCCAAAAAAAGAAACAAAGTTGACTATATCATTTCTCTTTTTTTTTATTGTTGTTTTTCTTGCTTTTTTTGTTTTTTTTCTTTCTTAACAGCACCAATTTTAATTTGAAATAAAAGAAAAGATAAAAATAAATAAATAAATAAATAATAAAAGAAGAGAAAGAGTAAAAAATAATAGATAAAAATAAAAAAACCAATAAAATAGAATAAAATAAAAGAGAAATAATAATAAATTTAACAAAGGTGTTTGATGGAAAAAGAGAAGGAAAGACCAAATAACATAAAATAAAATAAAAATAAAAATAAAAATAAAAGTAAAAATAAAAATAAAAATAAAAATAAAAATAAAAATAAAATTTAATAAAATAAAATTTAATAAAGAAAAAGATAATAATAAAAAACAGAAATAACATAAATAAGAAATAAATGGAAGTAAAGATATAAATACAAAAATAAAAAAAGGAAATTAAGATAGAAAGGATTTTTTGACGAAATTGGGTATTGACAGTTACAATTTTGCAAAAAAAATTAGGATCCAATTGAGACCGTTTTCAACAACAGGATCCATTTAAGATTCCTCAACACATATGAGGACCATTAGAGGGTCTAAACCTAAAATAAAATAGCCCAATTTGTTTTTAATCCATTTTGTAAACCTAACAAGGGTTTTATACATATTTTCACCCCATGCTTTGTATTACATCCCCTACGAAACATGTCACAAGGAAATATCTGATTTTAATAATTATAATCAATATCTTGATATTAAGCTATGATTTGTTCCATCAGATTTTCAGTTAGAGAAAAATATGATTATAATAATTTGAAGCAATATATATGATAATAATTGGAATCAATATCTCGAACATTATATTATGATTTGATTTTTGCAATATCAAGACCAATTCCTTCCTTATATTGCTCATTTATAATTAAAATTAGGATTATAATACGTGTATATAAATGTACAACCTATCATACGAAAAAGGGGACACATAGATACACACATATCTTCTTCCCTAAGATATATTTTGTATTGACCAATATCCTTTCTATATTTGTTTGAAAAAACACTTTGTTGTTTTTGGATAATCCAAAATGATTTAAAACACTTTGTTATTTAACTCAGGGGAAGTTAAATAATTTTAACCATTTGGGCTAATGTAAACTTAGGAGTGGTGAAATTCATTGTTAAACTATGAATGATGAAAGGGTGTTGCTCCCTACACCTCCCCAAGTAGGACCTCTACCTCCCCATTAATTTAATTTATTTCAAAAATATTCTATACTTTCTCACTATTTTCTTTATTCCAAAAATACCCTACATCTCCCCACTATCATTAACAATCTTTCTCTTTCTCTCTACATTAATGGAGCATTCATGTGGTTCAGATTTGAATTTGTAACATACTACAAAATATAAAATTCAGAGGAAACTTCAATATTAGTACTTCTACCATTTCCATTTTATAAAATTAAAAGTTAGATGCAAATACAAAATAATAAACATAATAATATTAATAGTAAATAATGATATATTATTATTATTATATACTAACTTTATAATGACGAAACAACTAAATAAATTCTAAATCTTTAACAAATATTTTTTTTATATTTTAAGTATTTAATAATATTTTTTTATATTATTTATCTAATAAATTAAATATTTTATTCAAGTTATTTGAGTCAAACATGTCAGTGAGTTAAAACATAATATAATGTTAAAAATTATAGATATTATATGTAAAAAAAAATATACATGTATATAAACATTTTTCTAGAAATTTAGAACAAAATTTTACCATTTATTAAGTAATTTGAAAAGGAAAAAATATATTGAACAACGAAAATAAGATTGAATCAAACTTATTTAAGAAAATATATCTAATTTCAAATTTATGTCATGTAAATGCTCCATTAATGAGCCATGTAAATGCTCCATTAATATAGAGAGAAAGAGAAAATTTGTTAAGGATAGTGGGGAGGTGTAGGGTATTTTTGGAATAAAGAAAATAGTGAAGAGGTGTAGAATATTTTTGAAATAAATTAAATTGATGGGGAGGTACAGGTCCCACTTGGGGAGGTGTAGGGAGCAACATCCATGATGAAACTCGTAACTTTTTAAAGTTAGTAAAACCCTTTAGAGTGTTGAAAAAAAACTAGACGTAACTCAATTGGAGTGAATCACTATAAAAATGAGCTTACATCAATTACAAAAAGTTTTTCAAACTCTATTAAATCCTTCTTTTCTAAAGTTTTTTTATTATTTCACTATTACCGTCGTAGCACCATCATAACTTGATAGGTGATGATTTATATTGAAAAAAAAAAAAAATAAAATAAAAATTTAAAATTTCACAAATTAATATATGATATTAATAAACACAACAATAATCTTAACTTGAACTTAAAGGAAATGAATAAATTAAACCATTTTAAAAATTAAAAAACTAAATTGAACTAAGAAAAATAAGGGACAAAATTAATCCAACCAAACAAATACAATAATATACAAACATATAATCTTATGTTTTTTTTTTTTTAAATTGCAACCCAGAAGAATATTTCAATGGAAGCAACTACCAAAGATAATATTAGGAGAGTGGATATTCTCTCACTTATTCCTTTTCGTTTTTCCACGTCAAATCAAATCAACACAACAACATTTTATTTTCTCCCATTATTATTACATAATCCCAAAAATATAAGAATTTCATATTATTTTTATTAAATTATGGTTTTGCCATGAAACGCAAGTAAAAAAAAATAATATGTGTTTTCTTACAAGATCCCATTCTTAATAATTTCACATTAACTATGTTCAGAATAAAATACTATAAATTAAAAAAAATAGATATTATGTTAACAGTAAGGAAAAACATTAGCTGCAAAATAACTATTAATACTGTGATAATCGTCTGAATTTAATCAATCTTTCGAACCATTGTTATTATCTAATCTAACGATTTTCCTTAATTTTGGGTGATTAGTTAATTAGTTATTACAAATAAAATCATAGCAAGTACATTAAATATTCTTGGAAAAATAATCTGTCCCAAATTTTGTGATTCATTAATTTTCTTTTATATTATGAAATATTTTATATAAATGAAAGAGTTTAATTAAACCAATAATAATAATAAAATTTTGCAATAGCGTATTAGTGATTCCATTTGGTTCTTGTAGTTCCCTCCCACACCACACAACACAACGCAACGCGTTGTTGCGTCTCTTCTTGGAGTGAGTCTGGTTAGGGCTGTTATGGAGTTCATACAGAGCCGCGTGGAGCCATGGATCAAGGACCAGCGGGAGAAGCTGCTGGGCCTGAAGGACAAGGTGTCGTGGGGCCCACTCCAGTGGCGGATGAAGTGGCCGTGGGCCTCCCACCGTGAGCACAAGAAGCGGATCCAGGAGGAGTACCAACGTCTCACCAACCTCTGCCGCGCCCTCAAGGCGGACTCCGTCTCCGATTTGCAGGACCTGCTCTGCTGCATGGTCCTCTCCGAGTGCGTCTACAAGGTCTCTCTCCTCGTTTTAATTTATCGTTGTCCTCAAAATTAAAATAAGAATCGTAAAATGTTTGTTTGGATTGCGTTGTGTATAGTTCTGATTTGAGAGGAGTAATGTGTACTTCAATTTGTTCTTACTGTATTCACGGTGTTGTTTTTCAATCGATTTTGAAGTTTGAATTTTGATGAAATGTATTTTTTTCAAGTAAATTACCGAGGTTGACTGGAACTGTAAATTTGATTCGATATCTAAGTTTGTCAGGTAAAAAATGGTATGTGAGTGTGATATTGACGGCAATGTCAAGGTTTCTGTGATAGGACACAACTTGCATACGGTTGCTTGTACTTATTTCTAGTTTGAATTGGAGTTTCACGTTGTTAATACGTGAACAAAGGTTTGTAGTAAATATCAGTGCGTATTATTGAAAAGAATATTTAATTCTAATTGGAGAACAATACAAACAATACATAAAGAAGTGTTTGTAAGTTTTTTCCTATTTGAGGTGTTTGTATATATGTTGTTTGTGTTATTTTTCAATTAGGATTGGAGTTTTACCTTGGTAATATGCGGAAAAATGTGTAAGTTATAGGATCATGCAGATTATTGGGATTAAACTAATTCTAATTTAAGAACAAGACAAACATGTCTAGAACTGTATGTAGATTTTCTGTCTGGGGTGCTTGTGACCGCAATTATGATTGTATCAGAAAAAAAATGTGTTTTTTGGAGTTTCTGCAACCACAATTATGATCGTATCTTCCATATCCGTCTACAATATGAAGAAACACGGTTTCAAGTCGGGGTGTTAAAAGAAGAAAAGCGGTGTCCTTGGTCTTATTAAAATTACATTTGCGGGTCTTCTTTATTAAACTTTGAAAAATAGCGATACTAAAAATGTGTAGGAAAAGGGTTTCTTAGAATTACTATAGGTTTCATACAGTGTTGTTCTTCAACGGCAATTCTGTATGAGAGACACGGTTGGTTACTATGCACTATTAGCCTAAAACTACTTTACAATTGTATCTAATAGGACTTAATCATTTTAGCTTCGTATTCTATTCATTGACATAATGTGAGCATAGGATGAATTCATATTAGATATCTGTGTCAAAATGTTTGAGTGATACTTTATGAAAATTAAACCTTTTTAATTTATGTAAAATAGAAAATTGATTTTCTTTGGTTATAATTATAAGAAACATGGTAAAAGCTAATTGGCTCCATAAAGTAATCATAAATACTTTTTTTTTTCCCTAAAGCATAAATGAATATGATGAATATTTTAGAAGTTTGGTGTTCTTTCATGTGAATCATGAAATGAATAGGCCATCTGCTATTGTATACAAATATTTCTGTCTATTCATTTTGAGGATTATTCCTGGAGCTTTAATATTCTTTAGTGTTTATTTAAATGCTACAAGTACATTAGCTCTATGAAATGCGATGGTTTTCTATGATCTTGGAATCAATTGCAAGGCATATGCCTCTTAGAGTCTTAGACAAGTGCTTATAGCAACTTTGTAACTTTAATATGATTTTCTTGGGAGAATTATTGTATGAATATTTGTTAGTTAAATAAACTTATTACTCGTTATTTCTGACTTATTATATAGAGACCTGCTGGTGAGATGATTCGAGCTGTAAATAAATTTAAGGCAGATTTTGGTGGACAAGTTGTTGCTTTGGAGAGGGTGCAACCATCGTCAGATCATGTTCCTCATAGGTGTTCATTCATTCTCTATACAATTTAATTCTTCTTCTAATCTTACATTTTTTGCAAAGATTCCAATATGCTATTATATATTTTGGTATTTGGAGGCTTTTATCCTTTGTTATTGTTCTCATCCATTCTAGAATATATTTGGATTGTATTTTGGAGGTAAAAAATAGGTTATTTGGATAATTTTTACATTAATTGGTCGTGATCTTTATTTTTAATGATTGCTTTTTAATGTCATGGCTTTTGTTTGTTCTGTTTAGTGTTTTTTAACAACCTAGCATGTGAATTTCTAGTTTCACTTACCTTATTAGTAACTACTTATATTATTGCATTCTATTTTAAAATAAAATTGTGTTTTGAAGTACTTTGTCTCTTCTTCTTCTCTTAGGCTCTAAAAGATTATTTAGCGTTGGGTTCAAATTTTATGGACTGTCTTCCTTAGGTTTATTTTATTTGACTTATGCAGTGGATGAAATAGAGAATGTATTTGTCTGTTATTCATAATAGAAATATGTTGCTCATGATTTAAGGAAAATAACAGACAAGAGAATAAACTCAATGTAGCAGGAATGTGAATGTTGCATTATATGAAGGCACAAACTACACTATTCATACAAGATAGGATTAGGAACAGATACATTAGAGAAGAAGTTTGGGCAGTATTTTACTAAAGATGGTAGAAGCTCATATGCTTTTTGTAGGCGTGTGTGCAGAATATCTGCAATAATTCAAATAGATGAGATGGAGATTAGCAATCCCTAGTGGTAAAGACACTGAGAAATACTATTATTGAAACTATTATGGAAGATTGAGAGGTCAACAATTTGTCAATACTCCATAGACGTGAATACATGATCTATGATAGAATATTTTAGAATTTGATACATGTAGTTGAACCCGACTAGTGGAATATGACTTGGATTGTATTGCTGTTGTTGTGTCATACTTATTTGGTTATTATGTTGTTGAAGGTATTTGTTGGCAGAGGCAGGTGACACATTATTTGCTTCCTTTATAGGAACAAAGCAGTACAAGTGAGTTTTTTCATACGATTCCAAGTGTAAGCCTTTCCAAATTCATTTTAACTTCAAGAATCTTTACCTTTTTCTTTTTTGATGAAAGGGATGTCATTGCTGATGCAAATATACTTCAAGGTGCCATCTTTCATGATGATGCTGTTGAGGAATCTGAAAAAAATGAATCAACTGAATCTGACAATGATGAAAGTCATAATGGAAAAGACTATACGTGGAATCCTCTACAGTCCAGGTCTAAGAAACCGAAGAAGAAATACAAACCTGCAGCTCATAGGGTAAATGACTATTATCCAATATGTTTTCAATAAATTAACTTGCAGACTCTTATACCTGGAGATCTTTAAATAGACTCATAGTTTAAAAGGGTGATGGATCCCGATTGATTCATAAACCTTTTTATTGAGTTCCTTGAGTCCAGTCTGTTTACTATTATTATTATTCTTAGTGCTATTTTTAATCTTTAGGGACCTGATACATAACTGTAATGACTGGATTGAAAATTTCCAAATTATATAGGGACCTATAGATTAATTTAACTATTTTGTCAAATTCTTATAGATTGTCGCTTCTTTATATGGTAAATTTATAATAGTTCGATTTCTATGGTTTTCTTATCTATTTTTCTTTATAATTTTTCAACTGTTCAACTCTTTATAATCTTAGAATTTCATTCAACAGTAAAATCGCAACCTTGGTTTCTGGGTATTTCTATATAGCAATACTATGAGTAAATATTATGTTTCTGATTCCAATAATTTCCTTCATAATTCATATTATATCTCAGGGTTTCATGGCTCGTGCTAAAGGAATACCTGCTTTAGAATTATATAGGCTTGCTCAAAAGAAGAAACGCAAGCTAGTTCTATGTGGTCATTCACTTGGTGGAGCAGTGAGTTTGATTCATCCAATTTGGATTTTAAAGCATTACTGCTTTAGTGTTTGAACAAATTACATATGTAAAGTTCCTTGTATGCACAGGTTGCTGCATTAGCTACTCTTGCCATTTTGAGAGTAATTGCTGCTTCATCTTCATCTTCATCAAAGGAAAATGAAAAAGTCTCTATCAAATGCATTACATTTTCTCAACCTCCTGTTGGAAATGCTGCTTTGAAGGAGTATGTTTTCCCTATTCTTTTTTCTCACTTTCTAATTTGGTTAGCTGCTGATTCTTCTTCAAACCTGCAAAACTAGAATATTAATTATTTACTTCCTTGTTTTTTCTTTTCTTTGCAGCTATGTTAATAGAAAAGGTTGGCAGCATTATTTTAAGAGTTACTGCATTCCAGAAGATCTGGTTCCCCGTATTTTATCTCCTGCTTATTTTCATCATTATAATGCTCAGACTCAGCCAGGGCCTTCTGAAAATGAAACTGACAGCTCATTATTGAGAAAACACAAGTATGGGTCAGGGAAGCTTAACGCAGAGCAGTTGGTTTTGGGGGTAGGGCCTGTGCAGAGATCATTCTGGCGACTCTCAAGGCTAGTCCCTTTGGAAGGTCTACGAAGACAATTTAGTACAGGCAGAGAAAGACCGATCAGTTCCAATGAAAGAAATTCATTGCCTGATTCTCTTGCAAATACTTTGAATGAGGAGGAAGTAGTTGCACCGCAGTTGCTTGAAATACAAGAGGGTTCTGATGGCATATCACTGAAGCCTTTACCTGAAGCTGATAAACATTCACTAGAGGTTCCAATTAATGGGAAAACAGATACAACGAACAATGTGATGACTGGAGATGAGAAAAAGTGGCGCAGAGTGCCTTATTTGCCTTCATATGTGCCATTTGGACAGGTAGATATTATGGACTGATGATTTAGTTCAGTTTTCTTTTTGAGTCACCACAGGTTCTATATATGTTTTTACTTTCTTACTTTTTTTTGATGTTATTGTTATTGTACTTGCATGTAAAAGATTGATTGATTTGTCCTATAAGATGAAAAAAACTAGATCAGAAACTAGAGTGGAATTTCTTTGTCAAATCCTTAACTGCCAATCTGAATCAGTATGATGAGGGCAGAATGGACAGTAATTCTCACCAACTAACTCAATTATCCTCTCCACCCTTTCTCATAATTATTGTAGTCAATTGACTTAAATTTTTTTATAAATATAAAAACTGTCAATACTCCCCAAGTCGATAGTTCTCCCTAAACATTCACTTAGTCCCCTTGGTAAACAGCTTGTGGCTTTTGAAATTGTTGCCGAGTTGATTGAAGCATGTTGACTAAACCAATTCCACCATTTAGTACAGGAATAATTTATAATCCTCCTGGGTCAAACAACTTATGAACACTCCTGTACTCCTTCAGTTCTGTGTTTTGAGTTTCCTATGGTATGTATGGCCATAAAACAGAGCCTCAGTGGCTCTGAAATTATACTAAGATCCCATGGCTCCCTTTGTAAACTGCAATACTCCACATGGTTTAGATGATAATTATTAATATCCTTCACCTTTTTGTCCTTTTGTGGTTGGCTGATGGTACTACCCAAAACCTCCATTGTTGCCTTTAGTACCTGGTTTTCCCTGTATCAAACTTGGGCTTCCCTCAATTTTTTCCTCCTCTTTTCCCCCCCAAAAAGTATCCATCTCTAGCAGTCTCATTCTTGATCTCAAGAACTTTTTTTCTTCAGTCTTCTGCTTTTTTGACCTGATTTTTTTTTCTTGTTTCTCCTAAGTTATTCCCAAGTTTTGCTTCTTTCTTTCTTTCTTTCCCTTCTGTTCTTTTCATACCTTTATCTTCTATTATGTTTTCTTGCCGCCTTTTGTCCGTTAAAGCAACCATTTTACTGTGGTTTGAACGTTTAAGGAAAAACCTAATGATTAATGCATTGGATTCTATAATCAATGTCAATCAGGCTTTAAATTTTATGCACTTGACAATGCAAAATCAACTTTAAATGTACAGGATCAAAAGAAAAGGAGTGAAATGATTCCATATCTTTTGTTTTTCCTTAGTTAGTGTACATTATTTTCCAATTTTCATTTTCCCTGGATGCTATGTTTCTATTAATTAATTTGGACCTCATTGGAACTTGTTTCATGTAAGACAGCTTTATTTATTGGGAAATTCTGCCGTAGAGTCTCTATCAGGTGCAGAGTACTCAAAGTTGACATCGGTATGATTTTTTCTTCATTGCTTATCAATCTGTGATATTGTTCTAGTGTCCCAATTTAGGCTTAAGGTTTATCTTCCAACTTTATATTTAGGAATATGGTAGTGTAAGTTCTCTCATTTAGTTTTCCTTTGGCAAAGACATTTTCAGGTCAGATCTGTGATTACTGAATTGAGGGAAAGATTTCAATCACATTCAATGAAGTCATATCGATCTCGATTTCAGAGGTAACCATCTTTCTCATCAGGTTACACTAACAGAATTGGGTTTGCATAGTTTTCAAATTATTGACACCTAAATGATCATATGCTTACATCATCCCAGGATTCATGCCCAAATCATCTTATCTACTGTAAATATTTCTGAGGATATGTCCTCTAAGCTTCTTGAATTCCATCTAATGGGCTAATGAAGCTTTTAATAATGCTTTTCTACATTAATTGGTGTTTCATATAGGAATAATACTGCTTTTCCTTCCTGGTTTGCAGAATCTATGACCTTTTTATGAGTGTTGATTCCTCATCTTTCTCTGGCATTGGTCAGTTTCCTCATCTGAAGCAATGGCTTGGGTTTACAGCTGCTGGCACTGTGGAGCTTGGTCACATAGTTGAGTCCCCTGTTATTCGAACTGCAACCTCAATTGTTCCTTTGGGATGGAATGATGGACTACGAGCAAAAAATGGAGAGCCTCTGAAAGTTGATATTGCTGGTTATGGGTTGCATTTATGTACACTGGTTCATGCTCAAGTGAATGGTAACTGGTATTGTCATTACCCCATAAAACATCATCACTTCTAAGATAAATGGAACAGAGAGAGGAGAGAAAAATAACAGTGAAAGAATCTGTGTATTATTCACATTACTTGCACAATCATAAGTACATTGACTTATTTATATGAGTCATTTACTGACAGCTGTCTAATGTTGACAGCTGTTCAATTACAGAGAAAACACTTATACAAAAACAAAGAAAGCTCCACAATATACTAACTATCAACTATTTAGCTATAGTATTACTAACACTAAATCACTTATTGGTTTAGTTTTCTTTTGATAAAATTTCTAAATACTAATTGGATCTGTTTAGATTTGTGATGGGTGGAAATGGGGGCAGGCCCAGGGCAGAGAAAGAATTAGTAGTTATAATCAAGGTTGTCAAACTCAGAGTTTATGTAAACTACTCTGGGTCTAGTAAATTTGACTCGTAAACTCATAAGAGTTAACTTTGACATGATTTTTTTTAATATAAATAACATCCTAATTCAGATAAGTTCACAAAATTATAGAACTTAAAAGTGCTTTAAATAAATAAGTTTGTTATATGTTAAGATGTGTGTTTATGTTAATTGGGCTCAGCCTATTCTGTATTAAGGGCCTTGGCCCATATCTTACATTATAAATAAACTACCCTATGTGTATGCAAAATACACTAGGGAGATTTCTCCCAATCTTCTCTATTATTCACATGGTATCAGAGCTTAGGATTAGTTCCAGCCAGCTCCACTTTCTCCGACACATCACCGCCACGGTTGTCGCCGCCGTCACCGGAGTTCCAGAATCAAACGACGACCACACCATTAGAATCGCCTTGGTTGGGCGACCACCGTGGTGCAAAGATCGCGGCGAACATACTACCCATGCCCCGCCACAACAATCGCCGGAGCCGCCGCTTCCCGCCGTGCGTGCCAGCGCGTCGCTGGAGAGTTCTGCTGCCAACCAGGTCTATCGTGATCGCCCTCTTTCTGGATCTATGGTCGTTGCGTCAATCAAAGCACTTTGGATTTTTAGGGTTTCTCCCTCTCCATGACGTCTTCCTCGTCTACAACACCTCTGTTGGTGGCTCATCATTTGATCCCTCAATATACACCAGTTATGTGAATGTACACTTGTCCATTGACAAGTTAGATAGTACAAATTATGCAACATGGGCGTCCGACATCAAACTTTGGTTGAAGAGTCAGGGGTACGTAGATCACTTTACTCAAAATGTGACTATTGCTATCACAGATGACACTTCCCACTAGATGAAAATTGATGCCCTATTATGCATTGTTATAAAGTCCACCATTCACTCCTCACCGAAACAAATGTTTCGATCATATGAAACATGTTCAGAAGTATGGGCACAAGCAAAGTTGTTATACACAAATGACACTTAGCGTCTTTATGGTGTTTGTCAGGACCTATTCACTGTTATTGGTTCGTGCAGTCCTGGTCCCATGGCAGAATATTTGGGTAAAGTTCATGCCCTCCTTCATGATTTTAATGAGCTATTACCTCCTGCTTCCACTCCTGCTGAAGAACTAGAACAACGATCAAAGTTCTTCATGTTGTTGGCATTAGATGGATTCTCTGATGATTTCTCTCATGTCCGTGATCAAATTTTGGGTTTTCCTGTCATACCCAACTTTACTTCTAATTGTTCTGCTGTTTTGCGTATACAGAGCAAACCAGTCACTAAGACATCTCCTCGTACCGATGATTCCTCAGTTATGGCTACCCAACGTGATGATCAAAGTCGGTCTCGCAAGCCAGGTAAAGGACGTCCAAAATGTGACCACTGTGGCAAGTTAGGCCACAAAAAATTATAGATGTTATGCGTTTTCCTAATTGAAGTTAGTCTGACGCTCATTGTGAAACGCTACGAGGAAAGGAACTACGAGTATGCTTTCCTAACTGACAAGACTCACACAAAAAACTTGATAATTTCGACAAACTCGGAACAAGTTGCTGTAGTTTGGCAAGACTAGGATGACCTAACTGAGCATAAAGAAGGGATGGTGACTCCATGATTACGCCAACATGTGGAGAAGGGCGGAGATGATATAGGCCATGAGACTCACATCCTGTGCCAATCATGTGTTTCGAACTCTGGTCATGCAACCAAGCAAAATCTTTGGTAAATGAAATAACACAATTAAGGGCACGAGTTAGATGACTTATGGACAATAAGTTGAAGGGAGACCCAGGGACGTAAAGTACATGATCAATGGATATGGACGGAAAATTATGAACAGTACCAACACCATGAGATGAGACTCTAGACCCATCAGCCATTGTTACTGAGGGTAAATTATCTGGACATGACAAGGACGATAACAAAGACTTGTTATCAGTGATATGATAGGTGACGCCTGAGTCAAGGACCCAAGCTCCGAGGGAGTGAGTCATACCAACAAAAGGTGTACTTGTATGTGTAACAAATACATATGTAGTGGAACTAGAGTGCTGACGATCCTCTGAGAAATTCGTGAAAGATTGCAGGGTTTTCTACGATATTAGATGAAGTAGGATGGTCTGCAGACGGTGATTAGGGAGGTGGATCAGAATTAGCCATTGCTATAGGTTGAGGAGGATGTCTATGAAGCGCATAACATCTATAATTTTTTGTGGCCTAACTTGCCACAATGGTCACATTTTGGACGTCCTTTGCCTGGCTTGCGAGACCGACTTTGATCATCACGTTGGGTAGCCATAACTGAGGAATCATCGGTACGAGGAGATGTCTTAGTGACTGGTTTGCTCTGTATACGCAAAAGAGCAGAACAATTAGAAGTAAAGTTGGGTATGACAGGAAAACCCAAAATTTGATCACGGACATGAGAGAAATCATCAGAGAATCCATATACTGCCAACAACATGAAGAACTTTGATCGTTGTTCTAGTTCTTCAGCAGGAGTGGAAGCAGGAGGTAATAGCTCATTAAAATCATGAAGGAGGGCATGAACTTTACCCAAATATTCTGCCATGGGACCAGGACTGCACGAACCAATAACAGTGAATAGGTCCTGACAAACACCATAAAGACGCTAAGTGTCATTTGTGTATAACAACTTTGCTTGTGCCCATACTTCTGAACATGTTTCATATGATCGAAACATTTGTTTCAGTGAGGAGTGAATGGTGGACTTTATAACAATGCATAATAGGGCATCAATTTTCATCTAGCGGAAAGTGTCATCTGTGGTAGCAATAGTCACATTTTGAGTAAAGTGATCTACGTACCCCTGACTCTTCAACCAAAGTTTGATGTTGGACGCCCATGTTGCATAATTTGTGCCATCTAACTTGTCAATGGACAAGTGTACATTCACATAATTGGTGTATATTGAGGGATCAGATGATGAGCCACCAACAGAGGTGTTTGTAGACGAGGAAGACGTCATGGAGAGCAATAATTGCATTTCACTTTTCTATCATTACCATTAATATCTGTCCCATGTTTCCATCCAATATCAGACCTCTTTCCTAGAGCATATTTATTTCTACTTCTACCTTTAATAGATGAGGAAGCAGTTGGATTCCTCTCAATTGAATTTGATCCATTCCCAAAAATTCCGATCAAATTTCAATTTTTTACTACAAAATAAAAAAAAAATATTATAAATGAAATATCCCTGTTTTTGGTAGACTAGAGAAGAATTATGTAGTAAAAAAAATGCACAAAACAGTGTTGAGAGGGGCTGAATATAATAGTCTGAAACATAACTCAAGAATAATACCACTTACACAAACAAACAGTGCAAACTTTGCATAGAAAGCGTGCACTGTGTGTGTGACAAAAACAGAGCTTGGGACGGAAAGCGACAGGCAACGGCAAGCCACGGCAATAGCGAGTCAGGTGGCGATGCTCGTCATCAACGTCAATGGCAAATGCGATGGCAAGACACAATGCGATTATGAGAGAAGGGCTGCGGACAGAGATTTTGCAATTGTGAGAGATGGGCTGCATGACAGGGGAGTTCATAAGAATGAAGAAGGGCATATTCCAATTTTTTCCATTATTCTCTCTCTTTTGTGGACTTTCTTTGGTTTTAACTATCTTTCTTAAGGTTTCTAACAAATCCCGTGCACTCTTAAAGTTCAATAACCTAATGCTAACCCTTAAATCCTCCTAACAATATGTAATATTTCTTTGACATTTTGGTTATCAGTAGCATCTGTCTTGTTAATCTATCTCCATTGGTTATTGTGATTGCTTATATATATGGTTTAGTCCATGAAAGCATCTTATTTTCTTTGTTAAAGTGCATAATGTCTGTGTTACAAACTTACAATTTGTTTTTAAGCTGAATTAGTTGAATGTTGTTGAGTCAATGCTTTTCATTTTTATATTGGTCTTTTGAAGTTATGATTTTGTGAGCTCTCTTCGGAACACTCCATGTCTTAATTTGACTTGAAAAATTTACGTATCTTATCTGAATGAGTTTAATCTTTTTTTTGGAGATGATTAATTTGTGTTTGGAGAAGTAGTTTTTTCAAGGCCAAGTGCAGCTGTTAATTACCTGGTTTGATAATATTATGGAGAAACAGTTAAACATATATTTTACATGCTAAGTAAAATTTCTAATGCAATATGATTAAGTGATTCATAGTAAGTGGGATGGGAAGTGGATTCCTGAAATTTCAAGATATTCATTATCATTGCAAACCCTGGGGATTGGATTTCAATGGGTGGGATTACATTCCATTCCCTTTCTTCCTGTTCCTCTGCATGAACAAATTATAAATTTTTTTTCCAATATCCTCTCTCCAGTCCATCGGTTCATGTAAAGCCTTGGTTACATATGTAACTATATAGATTATGGATTCTTGATTATAGGTGGTTTCTGGAGATGTCAATGACCTTGTTTTATTATATTAGCGAAGTTTTGCTGACTTCTGTCTTCTGTTAAAACGATGATGTTCCTGAATGAGAAAATGTGTATGGTTTTTTCTTTTCCTATTGATCTGAAAGTCTTTGTTGGTTGTGTAGATGGGTGAAGATGAAAATAAAATAGAATGTTTGGTAGGAATGAAAGAGGAAAGAAACAATTTTAAAAAATGGTAGGACCCATTGTAATATTTGTCACCTATTTCTTGTCTCTGTATCTCTTCTCTGTTTCTCTTGAACCAAACAGTTTTGCTTCTCACTTTATTTCTCATCTATTTCCATTCTACCTACTTGTTTCCATCTTACGTATTTCTCTCCTCTCTACCAAACACAATGTTTAGAATCTAGATTCCTTTATTAGTGACCTAGGAGGATGGAACAAAACTAATATATTTGCAATGTAATGCAATATGGTACTTAAAATATGTTTAACATCACCCCTTTCCTGTTGTTTCTCATTGCATATTATTTCTGCAAAATAACTTCAATACGCAAGGTGTGTGACATTTGTTTAATGTTCATTAGGTGTTCAACTATGGTTGAATCATTTCCTTCTCCACCAAACTATTCTTCAGATCAAGGAATGCAGCCTGAGATACAGAGGTTGAGAATATTAGTTGGTCCTCCACTAAGAAGTCCACCAAAACATCAAACTGTGTTAGACTCATTGATGCCTGCTTTTTCTTCATTTGACTCTGAGACTGCAAGTAGTTCAGCACCTGCTGACAAGGAAAAATTCATCCGTCCAGAAAGTTTAAATAACTTTGTAATATTTTGCACAAGTGATTTTACAACTGTTTCCAAAGAAGTTCATGTGAGGACCCGCCGAGTACGATTAATTGGGTTAGAGGTAGGCAATTTTTCTTGGGGCCAGCACATTTAACTCCATTTATTATTTGTCTATTGACATGCGTGAGTTTGCTATGTGCAGGGAGCTGGTAAAACTACTCTTTTAAGGGCTGTCTTGAATAAATGTAAACCAAATACTGCTGCCAATGATGATGCTGTTTCAGAGGTTGTGCGAGAAGTTATTGCTGATGGTTTGTGCTATTGTGACTCCAGTGGAATAAATATGCAGGTTTTCCATTTTCCACTATTTTTAT
Organism: Vigna mungo; assembly: GCA_036885675.1. Lineage (NCBI taxonomy): Eukaryota > Viridiplantae > Streptophyta > Magnoliopsida > Fabales > Fabaceae > Vigna > Vigna mungo. The sequence continues at coordinate 23,623,837 of CP144698.1, forward strand.
TTGTCAGATTATTATTATTTATAGAAAAAAGAACAAGCATGTTCTTCATTTCTGATGTTTGCCTGCTCTATAGATCAAACAACCTAATGTTAACCAGCTGAATGTCTGTTGCTTGTACTATTTGCATTCTATATTCAGGAGGGTAATGGTGTTGTTATCAATTTATTACGGGCCTTATGTTTCAATGAATTGTTATTAATATTTTAGTCAACACAGTTAATATGATAGGCAAACTGGCCAGTTTTAGTGTTCTTATTACATAACTACTTGAGCTGGATATGGATTCTTCTCAGTTTAATTTTGTAGAAAAATATTCCTATAACCGAGTGCTGTCAAATACTCTGCAGTTAAGCAAACATTTGAGACACATAGTTATGATTGCTTGTAAGAGCTTGGCCATTAGCACTAGTAGGTTTTGTTCATGTGTTAGATTGCAAATAAACGTTAACGTTGTTTTACAGGAACTAAATGTGGAAACCTCTCGCTTCAGGGATAAACTGTGGCTTGGAATACGTGATCTAAGTCAGAAGACAGATTTGATTGTTTTTGTTCATAACTTATCACATAGCATACCCCGATGTAGTAATTCAAATGATAATCAACAAAGACCAGTCCTGTCACTTTTCTTAGATGAAGCTAAAACTCTTGGAATTCCTTGGGTTCTTGCAATCACAAACAAATTTGCAGTTAGTGCACACCATCAAAAGGCAGCAATTGAGGCTGCTTTGACAGCATACCAAACATCACCTGGCTCGGCTGAAGTTATAAATTCTTGTCCCTATGTTATGCCCGGATTTGTTGGGGCTTCTATTTCTTTGGATGCAATCAATACAAATTCTACTAAAAGGGTGGGTGCTGAAAAGTTTATATTTGCTCCTATTAACTTCATTAGGAAGCCTTTCCTTAAAAGGGAGATTGTTTTTCCAGTAGAAGGAGTAAATTCTCTCTGTCAGCAAATTCACCAAATACTCCGAAGTCGTGAGGAGTCTTCCTTTCAGGTGGGAAAATCTTTATTCTATCAAATCTCGTACTTGTTTGAATAATTTTACTAGTACATTATTTTGTTTTACATATATTTCACTTCTAAACTGTGATTATGGCCATTAGAATAACACACTTTATTATTAATTAAATTTTTTTGAGATTCCTCTTTGTTATTTGACAAGACTCTTATGCTATGTTTGGATTGGGGGATGAATTTGGAAGCGTGGATTTGAGAGGTATTGAATATAGTAAAACTTGGTATAGGATTAATCTTCCTTAGGTCTAAAATACATATAGGGTAATAATATATTTATAACGAAGAATGATACAAGTATATATGGCAACCAAACATAACTATGGTAAATAGAAGATATTGTTAGAAAACAATATCTACCAAGATCAAACAATATCAAAAGTTTATGTATCCTAATTAATATAAAGCGCAATATATCTAACAAGAAGAAAGTTGAGTTGTTTGGATTAGGGGAAAGATGGTGAGAAATGAAGGTATTTGAGATGAAAGTTTATAGGAGTTAATGAGTAATGTGATGTATTTGACATGTACACTTCAGATCTAATTCAATATTAAAAAACTAACCTGTATGGTGAGAATTGTTCTTTACTTGTATATACTAATTTGGTCAAAATAATAGTGAACGTGGCATCTCCAATATACTTTTTCTTGTCAATGACTGAACGTTGTCGGGATTGAATATTTACAGCTGAGTTTGATAACAGCCTGATAATTAAAGCAATAATCGATAGGATAAATTCTAATATTATTTAGAATTTAGGTTTGGTACCTAACCCGGCCTTATAAAATATAGTTGTGAGATAAGGAAAGACTGTTCTCCATTCGTACACATTATTTTGGTCACATGACTATTGATGTTGGATTTCCCACATTAATGATACCAATATTTTCTCATGTTTTCATTGAACAGCCTGATTATTTTTGTATAACAATGCATGCTAACAAATTCTATTTCTTATTAATGATTTCATCTCAGGAATTTGCAAGGGATAGGCTTACGATGGAGTTGGCACGAGAGCAAGCAATGTCAATTGAAGCAAGGAGAGATGCTCGAGCAAAGGAAAATTCATTGAATTCTGCTGCTGTGGGGGCATCTGTTGGTGCTGGTCTTGGCCTTGTCCTAGCAATTGTAATGGGTGCAGCATCTGCCCTCAGGAAGCCCTAAGGATCAAATTTTCCTTATAATGGACCCGTGGCTCGCTCAACGGAAGTTGGATCTTGTCTTCCCGGTGCTCATATAATTTTTGTTATTAGGATTTCATTCTTTTCCTAGATAATAGGTATATAGATAGAAGAAAAGTATACGAAGGCAAGTTTTAATTTACTTGTCAAGTTAGCAGCATATTTCACTCATTTATTTATTGAATTATTTTAAATTTCTTGAATTTTGAGTTTGTTATATTGTGAGGCTTGGTAAAAATGCCAGTAGATTGGAGTCCATTGAAATTGTGCTGATTGAGCTAAAATAGAGCACTTGACATGTTTTAATCCTTTTTAAAAAAACAAAAACAAGATATCATCCTTCTTATGTTGACATTGATTCCAAATGCTCCATGCAGTTTTACACAAAAAACAAATAACTAATATTTTCCTCTACATTGCCACACATAACACAGGTTTGAACCCTTCAGTATACCTCTCCTACCCAAATTATCCGAAGTTGCCACTTTGTTTAGAAGAATATTCCTAGAAAAGTGTTGAGCAGATGGGAGAGCTTTATCTTCCACAATTTCTTAAAAATCTCGTTTTTTTCTCCTTGATTCACACCCATCAACTTCTTGTAGGCTGATTTAACAGTACAAGTTTCTGTACCTATGTCTTTCCATTTCAATGTGTCTTCCATATCCATAGAAAGTGTTATCTTTGTCAGTTCACCCTTTAGTAGACATGTCCTTTCCATCTAGCCAACCGTTTCCTAACCTTTTCCGTTATAGCTGCTAGGGTTACCTCCTATGATCATTCCCAAGTAAGAAAAAGGAAGATTCATGATTTCACAATTCAGCAGTTCTGCATATCTCAATACCATACTTGCATGTAACCCCACACCTCTTATTTTGGGTTTAGAAAAGTTTACCCGAAGTTCGGAGGCTTGCTCAAATCACCTTAAAATTCTCTTATTAACCATAATATATTGTGTTAGCATGGCATAGAAATAAGGTGTTATATGCAAATTGTAGCATATTTACTAATACCTCTCTATTCCCTATCTTAATTCCTTGTAACATTTATAGAGAAATAACAACAATAATAATAATTTATAGAGAATTCCGTATTTTGGTATTCATTTTGTTTTTCAATTTTATCTTTTAAATGAATATTTTTTAAATTAAGATAATTATTTTATTAGTTTTACATTTTAAGTGAACATTTCTTTAAAATTAATCGTTTTTTATACTTAACCATTTCATTACAACCATTTTATTACAAAATAAATAAAATCTATTTACAATAAAGATACAAAAAGCATTTTAATTTTATAATTATTATGTGAAAACGTGGCATATGTGTTTTCACTATATATTAGTGATATTTTATATTATTATATGATGAAAAAGATTATTTATTTTGGTATATGTATTTGTTTTTTTACTTTTATCCTTTAAATAACTACTTTTTAAATTAAAATAGTTACTTTATTAATTTTATCTGTTTTTTAAAATTGATATTTTCTATTTAATATTTTTAATTTAAAATTTTTTATTATCCTAAAAAAAATTGTACACACATACAGGCGTTTTCACTATAAACAACAATAATAATAATAAATAATAATAATAGCTTTGTAAATAATTTTTTCTTAAATTTCTTCTCCCTTACGCTTATCATGGAAAACCGTCTCTAAAAAAAGGTTAAAACTTAATCGTAACTAAGACTGGATCGGTGGCATTGCCATGCATGAATGCAAACACAAAGAGACTGTTACGTATGCTGCTAACCTCACCCGACTGTCTCCTCTCTTCTCCCACGACCCACTCCACTTCTCCTGTCATTTTCTTCGTCACCACCATCAGGTACACCAATTTCCACTTTTTCAAAATCTCATTTTTAACATTCTCAATCTCTCATCATCCACTTATCATTCATACACATAGCAGATGCTGTTCTCCGATTACAACTAAAATTTCACGTTCAAGAGAATTTGGGTAACAAATAATTCCAATAAATTTCATAGGGCATTGCCAAAATTTGTAATTTTAGTAAAATCCTCAATTTTGCATACATTTTTATTTCGGTCAATTTGAATCCTAAACCTAACATTTTGTTTTAATATTTCTTGATTGGTTATTGGGGTTAGTATGATAAGTTTGTGTTAGGTTTGGTTTGTGACAAGAAATGTGTTTTCAGATTAAGGGAGTTTAAGGGGCAATGGATGTAATAAGAACAAAGAAAAGAGCTGATGTAGATATTGGAGATGAAGGAGAAGACTTGGTTCTAGCAACTCTTGTTGCCAATGGAGATGACATTAGTCCTCTTGTGAGGCATGCCTTCGAAATGGGGCGCCCCATGGGGCTCCTGCGCCAACTGGATTTTGTGGTGAAGAAAAAGGAAGCTGAAATCGAGGCAATGTGCAAGACACACTATGAGGAATTCATCCTTGCAGTTGATGAACTTCGTGGTGTGTTGGTTGATGCTGAAGAGCTCAAGAGTGAACTGCAAAGTGACAATTTCAAGTTGCAGCAGGTTGGCAGCACCCTTCTTGTCAAGCTCGAGGAGCTTTTTGTGTCATATACAGTGAAGAAGAATGTGACAGAAGCTATAAAGATGTCGAAGAACTGTATGAAAGTTTTGGAGCTTTGTGTTAAGTGCAACAATCATATTTCTGCAGGGGAGTTTTACCCTGCTTTGAAAACTGTTGATTTGCTTGAGAAAAGTTACATAGAGAACATTCCTGCCAAGGCTCTCAAAAGGGTGATAGAGAAGAGAATTCCTTCCATAAAATTACACATAGAGAAGAAAGTATGCAGCCAGGTTAATGAATGGATGGTCCAAATACGAAGTTCTTGTAAAACAATTGGGCAAACTGCAATTGGTCGTGCTGCATCGAATCGCCAGAGGGATGAGGAAATGCTTGAAAGGAAGAAAAAGTCTGAAGGATTGAACATGTCAGGAGTTGAGGATCGAGCTTTTAGTTTGGTGGTTGAAGAAGATGAAGATTCTGCCATGAAATTTGATCTCACGCCCTTATATCGTGCTTGTCATATTCATAGTTGCCTTGGGATCCTAGAGCAGTTTCATGAATATTACTACAAGAATAGATTGCTACAATTGAATTCGGATTTGGAGATATCTTCAATGCAACCTTTTATCGAGTATTATCAGACATTTTTGGCTCAAATTGCTGGTTACTTCATAGTGGAGGATAAGGTCCTGAGGACTGGTGGTGGGCTCCTAGAACCTGATCAAGTTGAAACTATGTGGGAAACTGCTTTGGAAAAGATAACATCAATGTTAGAAGTGCAATTGCCCCAGATGAAATCTGCCACACATCTTCTCCTGGTTAAGGATTATGTTGCACTTCTTGGGTCTACTCTTAGACAATACGGATATGACATTGGCCAACTCCATGATGTGCTTGATAATAGCCGTGAAAAATACCACAGGCTTCTTTTGGAAGAATGTAGGAACCAAATCGTTGATGTTCTTGGCAGTGACACATACGAGCAGATGGTGATAAAAAAGGATTCTGATTATGAGAACCATGTTCTGGCCTTTAATCTTCAAACATCAGATATCATGCCTGCTTTTCCATATGTTGCATCATTCTCCTCCATGGTACCTGATGCTTGTCGCATTGTGAGATCCTTCATCAAAGGCTCTGTTGATTACTTGTCTTATGGTGTACGAACCGGTTTGTTTGATGCTGTGAGGAAGTATTTGGACAAGTTCTTGATTGAAGTGTTGAATGAATCTTTGCTTGACATCATCAACAGTGCAAGTATCAGTGTTTCTCAGGCCATGCAGCTTGCTGCAAACATAACTGTTCTTGAAAGAGCTTGTGATTTTTTCCTTCGACATGCTGCTCATCAGTGCTGCGTACCCGTTAGAGCAGCTGAGAAGCCTCAAGGTTCTTTGACTGCTAAAGTGTTACTGAAAACTTCGAGGGATGCAGCTTATATTGCTCTGCTGAGTTTGGTAAACGCAAAGTTAGATGAGTATATGAATCTTATAGATGGTATCAACTGGATTATAGAGGAGACAAAGACAAGTGGAAATGAATACATGAATGAAGTGATATTTTACCTAGATTCACTAATGTCCACAGCACAACAAATTTTACCCTTAGATGCTACCTACAAGGTTGGAACTAGTACACTTGAGCATATTTCCAACACAATTGTGGGAGCTTTCCTTAGTGATAATGTCAAAAGGTTTAATGCAAATGCAGTTATGAACCTCAACGTTGATCTTAAGATGTTGGAGAGTTTTGCAGATGACAGGTTTTATTCTTCTGGTTTGTGTGAAATTTATCCAGGAGGTGGTTTCAAGGGCTGTCTGATAGAAGCACGACAGTTGATCAATCTTCTGTCTAGTAGTCAGCCCGAGAACTTCATGAATCCTGTGATAAGGGAGAGAAACTACTATGCTCTTGATTACAAGAGGGTAGCATACATTTGTGAAAAGTTCAAGGATTCTCCAGATGGAATCTTTGGAAGTCTTTCAAATAAGAACACAAAGCAAACTGCTAAGAAGAAATCAATGGAAGTGCTCAAAAAGAGACTAAAGGATTTCAATTGACTAGACTTGGGATATTATTCTTTCATTTCTACTAGGGTATAATTGTAGTGTTCTTCTGTTATGGATGTTTAACTTTCAGTTAAACAGTATTCTGCATTGCTCTGATTCTTTCTCTTTTTCATATAATAAAAAAATCATTTCTGCCTTTAGTTTGTTTATATGACACTAATAAATGTTTCTCCCACTAGAATAACGAAATTTGATACCATTGTTCATTAAAACATGCTGCAAGGTTCTTAAAAAAAGTGTAAATCTTGCTGCAAAATAAACTGAAGCATCTTGTTATATAATGATAGAAACTGGACCTGATTAGGGAGTTAGTAAAGAAAGTGTAAATCTTTATCCAACATCTTGTTGCATATTATACTCAGTACTGGTCAACTGAGAAGTTACTTTGATGGAAGCACTAGAGCTAATAGTTCTGATTAGAGAAGTTACTTTCATAGTAATACACAATAGGAAAGAAGATCAATTTCTCTCCAATTCAAGGATTCTTGGTAATCCAGAACCCTCTGCAAAGAACATCACAAAGAACTGTAAAAAGTTCTTCATCACATGACATGAGTGGTGAAAGAGAAGACCGTAATGACAGACAGTTAATGTCTGCTCCTCTAAGTGAGTCTTTCTGACGAGTTCTTTTTTCTGTACATTGACCAATATTTTATGAAAGAGTAATGATCCATGCACACTTTCATAGTACCAAAAAGACTGAAAACACTTAATATATACCTCGAGAGTGTAAAAACTATAAGTTTATAGTTTATATGATGTGATAAGAAGAGGGAGATAGGAAGAAAAAATAACTGTATAATATAGGTGTAGATAAATGAAATTGTCCATGAATCATTCTCATATTTTATTTTCCTTTTATGGGTTTCACTGCTCACTGTACAGTGAGAATTAAAGCAGAAGATTTTTAGTTTTTGATTCACTACACTATTAACCATATGAGGGGATAATATAGGCATTGCTATGGTAAAAGGCTAGAAAGAGTAGGTTGCCAAAATTTGCTCTATTGCTTCAGATAATGCTAGTTCAGACATTAAGTTCTATCATATTTTATTTTATACCAAGTAAATAATAAATATTTTCTATTTAAAATTATTGTAAGGCTTTTATCAAAATATGTACTGTAAAGATTTAGAAAATCAGATGTTTTGAGAATGGACAAGTGGCACTTGATAAGAGTGCTGAACCATTTAAGACAAACATTTCAACTTTTAATGGGAAAAATATGACACTTGGTTCATTTCTTTTCATCTAAGCAGCTCCTACCTCCACTCCCAACTCTCCCATTTTTCTCAACTTTCTCTCCTCCAATTCTCATCACTGATCCAATAGCATTTTTTCATAGGTAGTGTTCCAATGATCACGGCATAGAAGACTCCCATTTCAACCGATCAATATCTTCCATCTGACCAGTAAGTGAGCTTCTCATTCTTCCGTTCCTTTTAGAGCTGTAAGCATGCAACAAATCCGGTTGCATGTAGTTCATTGGGCTTTTCCCCAAATTCTAGCCCACTTGGGTTCTGAAATCTGGTTCTTGTTCCCAATTTGTGATCTATAGGTAAATCCAATTTTTCCTTGAGGTGCAATTGCGCAATTAGGGCTCTTGTGAATTGGACTGCTTCATACAGAGGTAAGGGAAGCTAGATCTCGATTCTTGTTTGTAGTGTGTTAGTATGTTCTGTTGAATTGTTTTATGGATTCTTGAGATAATGTATGTTAAGACTTGTAGTAAATTAGATTACTGTTTTAGTTAAAATTGTAGAATGTTGTTGTGGAATGCATGTGCTGAAAATGATAATTATGGTTTGTGTTTGATAGGAATTGATAGGAGATAAATTCTGAAATTGCATGACTAGGTGTATGTTGTAAATTTTGTGGTTGAGGATGAGAATCCAGTTTCTGTAGATTTTCAGTGAATGACTAAGTCAATTTCAGCGTTTGAGTCAAATTAGGGAACTTGAAGAGTGAATTTGAGAATTATAGGTTAAACTTAAATTTAGGCTATTGCAGTCATTTAGGTAAGTCATTTATGACTTATTAGAAGCATAAAAAGTGTCTGAAAGAGTCTCTAAATAGTGAATGTGAATTCAAGTCCCTAGGTGAACCAATATAGAGTTTTTGATCATAATTCTCTGCATATCTTTTAGAATTTTGAGTTAGGATAGTGTGTGAGTCTTCAAACAAGTTAGATTTCACCTATACTTCGAATTAGGAGTGTCCTAAGTTCACCGAATGGCCTGAAATAGATTTTGAGTGGGTGAGTTCCTCAAAATCTGCAGAATCCACGCCCGGGCGCCCCTAAAGGGCACTGGGCGCCCTTTTCTGCTGTTGCTTTTATTTTTTATAGTTTGGGGGGTTCCGGATGTCCGTTTTGGATGTTCTTTAGGTCGTTCTGGGGGTTTTTGACCCTTCCGGAACTATTGGTCATGGTTTAAGAGTCATTTTCTTTGTCTAAGTTTGAGTTTAAGGATATTAGGTTGTTTAGTGGTTCTTCTGGGTCTGTTTTGTTTGATTGATGATATATGGTAGTAATTTGAGCTATATATAATCTAAAAAAAAAATGCTTCTGAATGAGATTGTATGATGAATTGGATGAAATTGGTGAAATGAAACAAGATTGGTTGTATGAATCATGGACTTTGAGAATCAAATCAAGACCTCTAGGTGAGATCATTGTTAATGTTGAGAATGAATATAGGAAGCTCAGTCTTGGGTGTCTCCATTTATGGGCCAAGATATGAGTGATATCATGTTAAGTATTGGAATGAATATAGGTAGCTCAGTCTTGGGGGTTTTCCTTAACACTCTAATGATTGTTCAACCTCACTTAGAGAAGAATATGTCATGTGGTGAGAGTAGTAGGAGGTCCTAGCCTTGGTTGTCTCCAATTTTAATGGGTCAAGGTGAGTGATAACGGACTAACCTTGTGGTGGTAGGGTGGAACCCATAGCAATTGGCTTTGCAAAGCAGTAGAGGCCACCACAAGTGCATAACCCACCATAGCTCGATATTCATTCCAAGTCCGGACGAGTCTAAGTCTAACATAATCTAATAAAACTGTCTTCTATGATTGGTTTACTTATTTGTTTCTGGTGATTATAGTTTAGATTTGTTTAACTTGTATTTTTGGAAATCTAGCTTACCCTTGCATTTGTTTGTTGTATGTGCTTGTCTTCCCCCTTGAGATGATCATCCAATCCTTTGGATGTGAGCAGAGGCAGAGGATGTCCCCCTGGAGCAGGCTTTGGAGGGAGAGGACCCAGCCCCTAGCTCTTAGATTCTTTTAGGATCTCTTCAGATGTTCATATTTTGATGAACTGTGTAGTTTAGATGCTGTATTTAATCCATAGGATTTCTCTTAGAACTTCTCTGTTATTTTGAGAGACCTCCTATGTATTTAGAGTTTTAAAATTTTAGCTCATTTTCTTATGAATGTAAACAATATTATATCATTTACATTCTACCATACTATGATGATATATCCTATTATATTATATTTAGCATATAATTTTTGGGATGTTAGATGTACTTTAGATTGACTTTATGCATTAAATATTTTAATTATTTAAAAATAATATAAGTAATTTATTTTAATTAAATGATGATGCTTTTTAAATAAAATCTATGCCATTTCTTCCTTGGATATTCTGGTAAGATTCAATGTGTCATGTAAAGGATAGAAAAGTAATTAAAAAACAAAATTTCTCAAAATTACAAAAAAAGAAGTATTAAAACTTTAACAACAAATGAATAAAAAAATAAAGAGGATAAGTTAGAGAAATAAAAAAAAATTAAAACTTTAACAACAAATGAATAAAAAATGAAGAGGATAAGTTAAAGAAAAGAAAAATTAAAAACATAAACAAAGTAATTATTTTTTTTCAATTGGGGAGAGATGGCTGAGTGGACTATAGCGTCGGATTGCTAATCCGTTGTACAAATTCTTGTACCGATAATGATCATAAGATCTGTTGAAAATAAATAAAATCACAGAATACTTAAATTAAAACAAAAAAAAAAATTGAATCATTCAATAAAATTTATAGTAAAAACTTGATTAAAAGTATTTAAATTTATACAGAAACAAATACTTAATTAAAATTTAAAAGAACTTTTTTATTATATTTTTTCCTTAATAATTCACGCGACACGTAAGTGGAAGTCTTCATAACTAGATTTTGACATTTAGCTTTGCACTGTACAAACGTAGGCAAACAGAATACACTACTTCCCGCCCAATTACCGAACAGCAAAGAATACCAAACCCAAAACCCAACACAACAAAAGAACCACACAACACAACCTCGTCTAACTCCGAAATAGAAACAATCCCTTTCCTTCTCCCTCAAACCTAAAAACCTTCTCCAAGCAAAGCATCTTTCTCTCTCTATATCATCACCATGTCTTCCTCTTCTCCTCCACTCATACCAACAAACAAATCCTTACTCCTCAAGCTTTCCTCACCATGTCAACAACAACAAACCAACAAACTTCTCCAGTTCCTCTTCATCTCGAGTCATCGCATGATGTCCCACCGTTACAATATTCGAATCGAGTCCAAATCAAGACTTTGCTGGGTCGATCAAATAGTGTGGTGGGACAACGCGTTACTGTTGGTGGATGGATAAAATCTGCCAAGGAAGTTGAGAAAGCGGTTGTGTCATCTTCGTTGTCGTCGTCTGCGGCAACTAATGACGCAGTCAAAAATTATAAAGGCAAGGATGTTTCGTGCGTGGAGATTCTGCAATCGAAGATACCTTTGATAAGGAGCATATTGGATGTATTTGGAGGAAGCGGTTACGTGCAGCGCAAGAAACGTGAGTCTGTTGTGACTGAGCCCAATCATGCAACGCTTTTGCCTCCAAAAGCTTCTATTGTGTATTTGCTTCTCACGGATGGGTCATGCGTTCAAAGCCTTCAGGTTTAGTGCTCTGTTTGGTTCTGCAGTTTTATTTATTTCTAGAATGCGTTTTGAAAGTATACAATATGAGCACACCCAAACACTCCATTGATTGAAATATTTAGGTAGTCAAATAATCAAAATTCATTATTGTAAAAACTAACAATTTTAACTACCTGGTTATGAATTTTTATTCGATGAAAATATAGTTAGAGTCACTGTGTTGAAATTATATTAAAAAGTTTGAATGAAAACTTATTTTTGTGTAACCTTATTTTAAAGGGTTCATTAGATTTATGTGAGTTAATCATTCTTTTTAAAATATTCATAGTTGACATAAATAACGCAGCTTTCAGAATGAATAAATAAACATAACAAAGCCTGTCTGAATTCATGTAATGATTTTGCATAACATAAGGACTTGTTGAATGAAAAAAATTCGAAAACAAAATGATATAATTTTTCAAAGTATGTATAATAGTAAAAGGGTTTTTATTATCCATTTCTTTTTTTAAATTATTTATATTTCTTTTGCATATTTCTAGTTTGAAAGCCATTTTTTCCTTACAAAAATTACCATAAAATAAGTAGACCTATTGAACAAAATCAGGAATTAAAAGAAGCATATAATTTCCTTGAAAGTGAAGGTCTTTCGTTTATTATCATCACTCTCAAAACAAAAAAGAAAAAACAAAATTTAGAGAATTTATTCGATGTGACATTATATATGCTTAACTTCTACACCTAAATTTCCTTATTAGAAGTTAAATCATTCATTAAGTAGGGAATTTTATGGCTTATTTATGTGTCTAAACTAAAGTTACAAATGGATGGCTTTCAAGCCTTTTAAAAAGCAAAATGGCAAAGTAACTTTTCAAAATCTCATAACCATGGAATACTTTTGTTGTATATGTTTTAATTGAATTTTTTTCATGTTTTCTTGTTGTTTAAAACCTTTCAGGTTGTTGTGGATTCGTCTCTAGCAAGCCCAAGTAGGGTTATGGCTACTGGGACTTGTCTATTAGTGCAAGGTCAGCTAGAACGTACATCAGAAGGGAAGCATGATATTGAGCTTAAAGCTGAAATAATTCTTCATATTGGAACAGTTGATTTTGACAAGTACCCATTATCAAAGAAACGAATTCCACTAGACACATTGAGAGATTACTCCCACTTTCGCCCTCGAACTACCACGGTGAAATTCAATTTCAGATTATAATTTCTTGTTCATTTTACACAGCTATATATTTTGCATGTTAACACATCAGATTTTCTGAAAACTGACATCTGATACAGTAATAGATAAGGTTAGACTAATTTTTAGTGTGTAAATTGACGTGCATTTAACCGTAAAAACCAATTTTGTAAGATTGAGTATTTTGAAAATCATGTTATACAGTTGTAAATCATTTTATACAATTTTTCTGGACAAAAGTACAAACTCAGACAATATTTTTTAGACCTGGAAAATTTCTCATGACTCGCAAATACCCAAACACCATATGTCTAAAGAACTAATTGAGTTGTAATGGTAATTCTCAAATCAACTTTTCATTTGATTCCTTCTTCATATTTCTCGATTTGGAACTTCAATAAATATTAACTTGAGAACCAACCGTTAGACATTAATTCTAATAGTTGACTATACTTTCTTAACTGAGATAGCAATTAATGAGATTTGAAGAAGCAAATTTGGTAACAATTTTGGTGTGCTAGCAAGACCCTTTTTTGTGTTTTTTAATATGGTATTAATATAGCATCTTATTCTACAAGAATATAAATTTTAAGAACTTGAGACTTGTTGATTGCATTCTACTGATAATTGTCTGTTTTATGTTAGTTTTGTATGATGAGAAGATTAGCTTTGATCTGGTTGTAGGTGGCAACTTTGATGCGGATTCGTAGTGCTCTCTCTTTTGCAACCCACACATTTTTCAATAAACATGAATTTATTGATGTGCAAGTACCCATTATAACTACCACAGACTCAGAAGGATTCAGCAACATGTTTAAGGTTACCACATTGGATCAGAATCAGAAAGCAGAGAAGAAGGAGAAACTAGAGACCATTTACGAGAATGAAGGTGTTAGCCTTGAACATGTGAAGGCAGCTGTGAAAGAGAAAAGCAACATAGTTGCGCATTTGCAGAGAACTGAGAGCAATAGAGAAGCACTGGCTGCTGCAGTTCAGGATCTGAAGAAAACAAATGACCTGGCATCACAGTTAGAAGCAAGAGAAAAGAGAAAGTTAGGAACATCTTTTAAGGATGATAAAATAGACTCTTCCAATGATTTTTTCCCTTTCCAAACTTATTTGACTGTCTCTGGTCGCTTGCATCTGGAGAGTTATGCATGTGCTCTTGGAAATGTCTACTCTTTTGGACCTAGATTTCTAGTAGATAAAACAGATTCTGCTAAACTTGCTGCAGAAATGTGGATGGTTGAGGTGGAAATGGCTTTTTCTCAGTTACAGGTATCACTCTTTCTGTTCATCTGCATTTGCAACATCAGTTAAATTTTATGCAACCTCAAAGTAAATTTTTTACCCTGTCAAATGTCCTGAAAGTAAAAGCCTTAAAATGTTAAGTAACAAGACATGAACCTAACCTATACAAAAGATTGACATTACCTCCAATCTAGAACTTTAAGACTTGATTTTTATAGGTTTTATTTTACTTATATACTATTCGACTTTCTTATTTCTATATAGTGTGTGACTTTCAATTTATATTTGAATTCCTAACCGTCTCTTCCACAAGTTTGAGTTGAGTTGAGTTTTATCACTGATTTCTATTCCAATTGGACATTTGAGTCAATGTTACTTAAGGATTGTTACTTAAGTTTGGTTCAACGTTCCTTCAGGTAGTGTTTGATGCATGGATAGAACAGAATGAAACATTCTATACTCTTATGTTCTTATTTGGTTCCACTGCCCATTTTAGTAGAACCAAAATGTTCCAGATTAACACTATGTAAATTCTTGTTTCTTTATAGAAAGGCTTTTTGTTTTGTATCATTTAGTAGCATGAATGCACTTTGTGTTACTTGCAGGATTCCATGAACTGTGCTAGTGACTTTTTCAAGTACCTCTGCAACTGGGTTCTTGAAAATTGCTCTCAAGAAATGGAATTTGTTCGTAAAAGAATTGACACCACCTGTTCCAATCGTCTTAATCAGATTATATCAGGTTCTCTTAAAAAGTTGACCTACCATGAAGCTATAGAAGCTCTTAAAAAGGTAGGCAGCACTACCAAATCCTACAAAAAAAATCTCATTTTGACTTTTACTATTATGATCTTTCTTTTCAAAGAGAAATTAATCTTTTCCCCTTTTTAATGTTAATTAGTCATCTTCTCAGACTGAAGATAAGAAATATGAAACAAACTTTGAGTCAGGTTTTGTACTCACTTCAGAGCATATAAGGTATACTGATACTTTCATCATATTCTGAATTTTCTGATTTCTAACCAAGAGAAGAAGTTTTTCCTTCACCATTATCAGTTGCTTATGGTTCTATATGTTTCTTGGTATAGCTTTCTCGCTGAAGCCATCTTCAAGAATCCGATTATAATATACAATTATCCAAAAGAAGCTAAGCCATTTTACGTTCGCCAGAATGATGATGGAACTGTTGCTGCATTTGACTTGTTTGTCCCAAAGGTATGTCCAAATGTGACAACTACTGTAGTGCAGTATGTGTTAATAGATTGGCAAACTTTTGTGTGTTGAAGTTCTTAGAAACTTTGTGCAGCTTGGAACAGTAATTTCAGGTAGCCAAAACGAGGAACGTCTTAACATGATAAGCTCCAGGTACTGCTTGTGTGATTCTTCTCTCTTTTATGTCCTCATAATAGAAAATTTTCAATCAAATGGTTGATTGACCTTTAAATGTAGCAGAAGAACAATACTATCATTGTCCCAAATAATCTTTATATGATACAAAATGATACTGAGTTAACTCTTTAATGATGTATGAGTTGAAAATTGGTAAACTTTTTCCTTTCCCTTTTGTGTTGAATGGCAGGATTGATGAATTAGGTTTGGAAAGAGAGAAGTATGAATGGTACTTAGACCTTCGTAGGAATGGAACAGTGATTAACTCTGGATTCACCCTAAGGTTTGATCTTATGGTTCTCTTTGCAACTGGCCTTGCTAATGTCAGGGATGTTATCCCTTTTCCAAGAAGCTATGGCAAAGCTAACAACTGATGAAACTAAGATCATTCAAGTTCCATTTATCGGAATCAAAATTCCAATGTTCATGCAGAGAGAGGCTTCTCTAACAACAATTATCATATCAGTTGTTTATTTCTGTGTGCCTCATGTATATAAGGAATGTCAAAGTAATCAAATTTACTCAAGTCTTGTCAAGTTCTTCTTTGTGCACAATTAATTCTCCTAGTTTCTGTTTGATTTACTACAGTTTGATTTGCTTTTTTTATTTTTTTAAAAATGAGATCTCAGATTTTAGTTTTATAGATGAAAAATTCCACTCAAAGAGAGAACTAGTTTATACAATGTGATTATTGAAGCTACCTCACAAAAAGGATTCATTTTAGTTAAGGAAATGATTTCAACTTTGATGTTGTGTTTGTAGACAAAGAGAAAAAGTATATATAGGTGAGAAAAAAAAAGTGTATACAAATCTGAAACTAAGAACTGTTTGATTTAGAATAAAAATAGAAAATAAGTATAGTAGAAATAAGAAAAAAATATAATTAATTGAGTAGACTAATTAAATAAGTTTGAAATTTATTTTTATTTTTATTTAATAGCCAAGATAAAATTATGTGCCATTTATAAAATCTTTTTTTTTTCAAAATAATCGTTAAAAATGTGCCTTGATCAAGTTAAAATATATATCACAAATATATTCTATTTTCACCAAATATTGAATTAATTCAAGAATAAGGAAAGAATTAATATTAATTGGAAATCACACTAAAAATACAAAGAATAAAAATTTACAAAATAAATATAAAAAAATGCATTAGTAAAACTTACAAAATAAATTGAAAAAAAATATGAGAAATTTAAGCATAAAGTTAAAAGTCTGGTATAAAATAAAGATAAATGAAATAAATACTATAAAGAACTATATTTACATATTCTAAAAGTTTTAAATTATTTAAGATAATACGATTCTCATATGGTTTGAATCATATATTTTCATATTCAAATTTTCTGAATTGAACATTTTAATGTCCAATTGAAAAACCAAATGAGCCATCGAGTCTAAGTTTTAGCAGTGAAAATGAGGAGTTGGAACAAATTACCCATGAGATGGTCGTTTATGTTTATTATTTGGGCCACTTCCATTATTATTTAATAATGCATGTACATTTTTTTTCTTTATCGAGTAATTGAAAATTGAAATGGATTATGTGTCGGGTATGGTAAATTTGTACACAAGCACTACCAAATTAACCACATGCTTCTTTAGTTAAATACAACTCATTTTCTAATTTAGATAAACTTTTTTATAAACACTTCTCAAAAAAATAAAGTAGGTGTTTTATAAAAGTTCTATGGAGAAATTTATCTTAATTTTTTTTTCTAAAAGCATTTATGAAAAATATTGTTCATAATTATTATAGTGGAGAGATACAGAGAGGGCTATAGAAGAACATCGGCCTAATTCTTGTTCTTAACATGTAAAACGTAAACCGTCATATATTCTGAAACATCCGAAATATTACTTCTAAAGGTATTACCATTTTGTTATTTAATATATATATATATATATATATATATATATATATTTATTTATTTTTTTTCTTTCTTTCTTTTTCTTGTATATACATAATTTCTAAATATAAAAGTTAAAAAAATCTCTTCAAATAAGATTTAGTAGAGTTATAATGAGTTCATAATTTTGACACATATTCAATGCATAAAACTAAACTAATCAATATGGAATTCATAGGAAAAATCATATGCATATAATGTAGACAATATCTTTATAAAACCATAATCATTCAATAACATGGATAACTTAAATCAAAACTTCCAAATTTCAAATATATTTTCTCATTCATAACATATACTTGCTTAGTGAAATCACGAAATCACATGTTCGCTTAATGAATTATCATTGAGATGTACTCACTTAGCGAATAGGTGACTCTACTAGCAAGTCAAGCATGAAACAAAAAACATAAATTTGTTTAACGAAGTTAGACTCACTCAGCGACCAAGCCTCCTTTGTCTCTCTGCCAAATTCAAAATTCACTCTTGCTCAATGACTCAGGCTTTGAAAGCTTTTCTACATCAAGCTTGCCTAACGAGTGAAAGGTCTTGATGGTCTTTGTAATCTTATTTTTAATATTCTCTTAGCGAAGGTATGGCTCAGCAAGTCTTCATAAAACCAAAATACAATTTACATATCATATTGTACCAATAGCTTTAATGGGTGTTTTTATCCTTTAACCCAATCAAAATCAATATTAACTTAGTTAAAATGATCCATTAGAAGCTAATGATACAAACTCATTTATGAACCCTAAACTTTCACCAATCAAATACCATATTTAACACAAACATGTTTAACACATCATAACCAAATCAAGCAATATTTAAAATTAAACGATTCAACCATTTAAACAAAGATCAAAATAGACACATAGGTATAAGATAAATCAAATTCAAAAAATATTACTAGTTGCCCTTACTTGAGAAAAAAAAAAAAAACCTTGTAACTCAAAGTTTCTTCTTAGAAATTTATTTCTCATAGAATGATCTAACTATATAATTAAAACCCCAATTAGAAATTGAAACATATCCTTAAAATAATAAACAAATAGAAGTTCACTTTGAATTATTTTGAACCATATGTGTTGAACCATCCATATATTGTTGGTATATGAGGGGTTAATTTTTATTTTTTAAAGAGTTTAGCGCAGCGGATTAAAATACAGAGAACGTACAGCGTAACAAGTCACAGTTTTAAACAATTTTCTTTCAGAAAATTTACTAAGCAGATAACGTGCGTTAAGTATAAAATGAGTATAGGGCAAAAGAAAATCACACAGGAATTTTTATACTGGTTCGATTCAACAGAATCTACGTCCAGTCGTTAATCACTACAAAGAGTGATTAACAGTTCCACTAAAAAATTGTTTAACAGATTACAAGATAAAAACAGTAATAAAATGAAAGAAATAACTCTACCAACTTGAAGAGAACCTGCACTGGCAATCGACACACGATTCACGTGCTTCTCCTTACACAAGACCAGGTAGAGAGCCCCGCCAACTTGAAGAGAGTCCACTTCTTGTATCAGCACACGATACGTAAGCCTCTCCTTCCACAAGACCAGGCAAGGGAACACAGTAAACAAAAAAGCTTTCTCAAGAACGTTCCTCTGACTACACAGTGTTCTGGCTTTTTCCAGTTTACTCCAAAAAGTGTTTTTACTCATGCTTTCAAAACTCATTTAAATAGCCAAACACGCTGAATGCCAAAGGTCAGCTCCCAACTGCCATGAATAATCGATTATTGTAAGTGATAATCGATTATTCAAGTCCGTTACAGAGTTTTCAAAAAGTGATAATCGATTATATGAAGTGATAATCGATTATTCAAGTGAGACTTGTGATAATCGATTATTGCTTCATGATAATCGATTATTGTAGTTCAACAGCATATGATAATCGATTACAGCATGTCCATAATCGATTATATCAGTAGAAATTACAATATTAATTATTTTCCTACTACATTCAAGATACTACAAGTTGCTTTTAAATATTCTCCTATTGTAGACAAAAATTACAATTCTGCAGCATCATCAAAACTTGTCTTCAGGTTTTACCAATACTCCTTTATTGGTAACAATCTCCCCCTTTTTGATGATGATCAAAAATTCTTTTTAAAAAGCAACTTAGTTTTACCTGCAATGCATACAAGCTGAAAAGATAACAGAGTTAGTAGTACCTGTATACTTTGAAGAATATTATTTCTTCTCCCCTATAATATAGATATTAATCTCCCCCTTTTTGATCATAAGCAAAAAGTAAAAATCTCCCCCTTAATATGAGCTCCCCCTCAAAGAGATAACAGATGCATAAAGGCTCATTTTATTAAGAATAACTGGAAAATTTATAAAGATTGAAAATGCCACACAGAAAACAAACAAACTTAAAATCCTAAAAAAAAACTAAAATTCAGGACTAGGAGATCTTTCAGTGGGAGGGATATTGAGATGATTTTCAATGTTATGTAGTCGAACATCAAACTCAAGAAACTGATCGACTAAGTACTCATCAAGAGATTGCTGCCACTCATGTACTTGATCAAAATGTGTCTTCTGTGCGAGACTCATATCCTCCAATTGTTTGGATAATCTTGCAAAGTGTTCTTCCATAGAATTTGAGGAAGAGAAGGGTATGTTGGAAGGTCCAGCTTCTGAAGGAGCTGCAGCACTCACTGGGTCAGCCATATGAGTGTCCATATCATCATCATCATCAGAATGATCATCATCTTTGTGAATAAGGACCCTTCCTCTAGTAATGAATCCCATCTGACGAAATGTAGTATCTCCAATTTCTGATCCCACAGTCTCAATATTTTGAACAAGTTCTCCTTCAACAGGTATTCCTTTATATTCTAAAATCCTAGAAACAAGAAGAGCATAGGGAAACTGATAAGAGTGGGATTTCTTTGCTTTTACCATGGTGTCAGCAATGAGAGCAGGCCAATCGATGTGTATGTGATTTAAAATCCCATACAGGAGAAGTAAATCCTGCTCAGAGCATTGAGCATGGTTGGTTGCTCTAGGACAGAGAATCCAGACAATCAAGTAATGGATCATCCTCTCTTCAACTTTGAAACCTCCAACCAGTAGCTGTCTTCTATTTGTTTGCCTCTCAGGATGTCGCAGAAAGGATTGAAAAGTGAGCATTCTGTTAAAGTCTTCAAGTCCTAAATGGACTTTGACAGCATCATCCCATATAGGGAGTTGAGCAACATTTGTCCACACATCATCATCTAAAATGATGCGGACTCCCTTGACCTTGGTAGAAATTATCCCATCTCGATAGCGCAAGTTGAAATAGAAAACTCTTAAGAGATCGGGATAAATATTTCCTTTTTGTTCTACGAAATGTGCTAACCCCTGCTCAGCAAAAGTATTTGGGAATTGAAAACCATAAAAGCGAAAGAAATCAAGACGGATATACTTTACCGCCATGATTTTCCTTTCTTGCCAGGAGTTGATGAAGTCTTCATGTTTCTCTTGATCTGAGATCCATCCATTTATATTAGCAAGTCGTGGTTGAGAGGAAGAAGGAACCCCAGCTGTCTTGCGACGATACCTCCTTGGTTCAGCCATGAAAAAGGATGAAGGGTTGTGAAGTGAAAGAAGAATAAGAAGGTTTTGAGCTCTGGATTTGATTTTTAGCAGCAATGGGTAGCAAAGAGATGTCTAATAATCGATTATGAGGGCCTATTTATAAGAGAAATGGAAAAACTAGCCGTTTATGACCGTTTATAGCCGTTATGAGTCGCTCCAACGGCTCTATTTTTGAATCTGTTTGCGTGATAATCGATTATGACTCGAGATAATCGATTATCAGTTCATTTATTTTTGCCCAGGATTATATGATAATCGATTATGCATGATGATAATCGATTATCTGCTCAAAGATTTCCAGAATGCATTTTAAGACTAAATAATCGATTATGTATTATTGATAATCGATTATAATTCAATAAACTTACGAAAAATGCAAATTTTTGCATGGATTTTGATCCTAGGACATGTCTAAAACTCCTAATTCTCTCCTAAGCTCAAAGAATCTAGAAACCCCTTAAATGGCTCTCATCCTTAACAAAAGAAAGATGAATTTATAAAGTTTTGAACTTTTATAAATTGAAAGACAAATACATGATGAAATACCAAAGTATAGATGAATAAAGGAGTATTGGTAAAACCTGAAGACAAGTTTTGATGATGCTGCAGAATTGTAATTTTTGTCTACAATAGGAGAATATTTAAAAGCAACTTGTAGTATCTTGAATGTAGTAGGAAAATAATTAATATTGTAATTTCTACTGATATAATCGATTATGGACATGCTGTAATCGATTATCATATGCTGTTGAACTACAATAATCGATTATCATGAAGCAATAATCGATTATCACAAGTCTCACTTGAATAATCGATTATCACTTCATATAATCGATTATCACTTTTTGAAAACTCTGTAACGGACTTGAATAATCGATTATCACTTACAATAATCGATTATTCATGGCAGTTGGGAGCTGACCTTTGGCATTCAGCGTGTTTGGCTATTTAAATGAGTTTTGAAAGCATGAGTAAAAACACTTTTTGGAGTAAACTGGAAAAAGCCAGAACACTGTGTAGTCAGAGGAACGTTCTTGAGAAAGCTTTTTTGTTTACTGTGTTCCCTTGCCTGGTCTTGTGGAAGGAGAGGCTTACGTATCGTGTGCTGATACAAGAAGTGGACTCTCTTCAAGTTGGCGGGGCTCTCTACCTGGTCTTGTGTAAGGAGAAGCACGTGAATCGTGTGTCGATTGCCAGTGCAGGTTCTCTTCAAGTTGGTAGAGTTATTTCTTTCATTTTATTACTGTTTTTATCTTGTAATCTGTTAAACAATTTTTTAGTGGAACTGTTAATCACTCTTTGTAGTGATTAACGACTGGACGTAGATTCTGTTGAATCGAACCAGTATAAAAATTCCTGTGTGATTTTCTTTTGCCCTATACTCATTTTATACTTAACGCACGTTATCTGCTTGGTAAATTTTCTGAAAGAAAATTGTTTAAAACTGTGACTTGTTACGCTGTACGTTCTCTGTATTTTAATCCGCTGCGCTAAACTCTTTAAAAAATAAAAATTAACCCCTCAGATACCAACAATTGGTATCAGAGCTTGCTTTGATATTCTTTCAAAATCTTTGCGAAAATGGCCGGTCACAGTCAAAACGCTGTTTATGCTGAGGGTGCGTCTATTAACAGACCTCCATTGTTTACTGGAGATAATTATGCTTTTTGGAAAGTAAGAATGGAAATTTTTATGGGGTCTGTTGATAGAGGCATCTGGGAAGCTGTACAAAATGGCCCTTTTATTCCTAAAATTATAGTTGATGGTGTAGAAGTAGAAAAATCATATTTTGTTTGCACTGCTGAGGAAAATAGAAGAGCCCAATTTGATTTTAAGGCTAGAAATATAATTTTATCTGCACTAACCCCTAATGAATTCTTCAAAGTTTCTGTTTATAAAAGTGCACAGGAAATGTGGAACTTTTTAAGACTCACTTATAATGAAGTCATAGATGTGGATAAGTTGACACCGTGTGATTCAAGCTCTACATCAAACTCCTCAAGCTCAAGCGATTTTAATGAGGAAGAAAATATATGCTTAATGGCAAATAGTGAAAGCCAAATCTTGAAGAAGAAGAAGAAGGAGAACAATCAAGGCTCCGCATCAAGCTTCAAATGTTATGGATGTGGTGAAAGAGGCCATGTGAAAGCTGATTGTTCAAGCAACAAAAGAAGTAAAGGAAGAAAAGCAAAGAAATCTCACAAAAAGAGGAACGCCTACATTGCTTGGGAAGATACTGCATCAAGTACTTGTAGTTTAAGTGATTCTGTTGAAGAAGCGAACCTATGTTTGAAGGTTGCTACTGATGACACTACAAGCCAAGTAAGTGGCTCTAGTCTTGACACTAGTGAGTTTGATTTACAAAAAGCTTTTCTTGAATTGTTAAATGAATCTGAGAAATTGGATGTGGATCATAAAAATTTGAAAAAGGAACATAACGAATTGAAATTTAAGTATGAAAAAGTATTAGATGAAGAAGTAGTTTTAAGAAATAAAATTAGTAATCTAGAAATTAAATTGTCTGAGTTTAATGCAATTGAACAACCTGTTGAATGTTTATCATGTAAGAGTCATATGTTTGATATTAACATTCTTGAGGATTTACTTGCAAAGGCAACTAAGCCTCATTCACATGCTCAAACAAATTTTACCAAAAGCAATGTGAAAAATAGAAACATGCACAAGAAGTCTAAAGTTAAAAGAACTCGTAGAGTTTGGGTTGAGAAGGGAACTTTTGAGAAAAACAAGGTGCATGATGTTTGTTGTTTTTATTGCATGAAAAAGGGACACACTTCTAACAAATGCAACATTAAACATTTTGGTGTTCCAAATGGAAAATATGTTTGGGTTCCTGTCATAAAGTAATATGTGTCTAACCTCAAGGACCAAAATAAGATTATGGGTACCAAAAGTACTATTTCTTTATTTTGTAGATTAAGTTTTCAAAAGGAGAAGAGAAGTTTCTGATATTCTGCTTTTGGAATTGATGCTCCAAGCCAGGAAGTGAATCCATCAAGTGAATTCCAAAGCCTTGGTTCGAGCACAAAGTGATTGAGCTAAGTATTGTTTAAATTGTGTTGTTGTATTTTGTTCTTTTTGATCTTCAATTATTTGATTACTGTCATATCCATTTCTGTTTAAGCAAATGATATGTCCATCACTGATTCATTCATCCTGTGATGTGTTCTTGTCTGTTTGCACATTTTAATCAGTGAAATTCTTCTATTATGAGATATTCATGTGCTAAATTTAATCTTTTGGAATGATTAGTCATGTGCAATTATTTGTTTTTGTTTTTAAATTGAATCTGTGTTTAACTGGTTTAGTATTCAATTTCATGAGTACTTTGAAGTTACCTTTGGTATAATCTCTGTTTAGCATAAAAAATTATGAAAAAGTCACTCAAATGAGTTGGTTTTCATTGGCATTTTTGTATGATTAAATACACTTGATAATTAAATTAACAATTCTGTTTTAAAGTTGTTTCTTGGAGATTTAGTTTTAAATTCAAATGTATACCATATGAGTTATGTTAATGCACATTGAGAGTTTGTATGCAGCAAATGAACTGATATAATTTGCACAACTTTTGATGTGAAGTTTTTGGTTTAACAATTGTTGAAAGATAAAATCTGAATCAGCTTTTGTGTTTAAATTTTATATATGTTGTTTTGATATGCATAGCTGGATTCATGGGATTGAACAGTTGGATATGAAAATGCATAAATCACAATTCCTGTTTGGAAAGTTTTAATTTATCCTCTCAAATTTTTTTAACTAATTGTGCTAATTAAAATGCTTTCCTGTTAAACTTGGAGCAGCTGTGATGTGATTATATTCATTGAAGCTACTATTGCGTTCATTGTACTTTATAAATTAGTAGCTGAATCATAAACATCTTAATTGGTTGATAAATGATTGTTGATTTCATGGGTAAATTGAGTATGCTAAAAGCTGAATTTGATTTACTAAGAATCATTGAAACTTGTTTGAAATTGCAAATACAAATCTAAATTGGCTTGTAAGCATCTCTTCATTGTTTTGGACTGAACAGATCTTAAAATATTTTTCAAAATCTGTTTTTGAGTTTAAGAGAAACTTTTGTTTGACATCTTATGACATGATCTCGTGATGCATGATATTCATTTGAGGGAGAGATATATAAGTTTATTAGATATCTGGACATTTTATGAATGTTATATGAGTTTTAGGTTGAAATTTTGGCCCAAATATCTGTTTTTCGAAAATTAACGTCAATAATCGATTACCAAAGGGTCATAATCGATTATCTTGGCCAAAAATTCAGATTTTGACAATTTTGATCACAAATAATCGATTATTTAAAGTAATAATCGATTATCAGCGTAAAAAAAAAAAAAAAAAAAAAAAAAAACTTTTTTCTCTTTTTGGTTTGTTTTATCGAAAGGGATTATCACATTTACGGGGAGTAATTTAAAAGGACTTAAATTATTTTTAAAATTACCTAGTTTATGGGAAGCATAAAAGTTTAGATGATCTTTTAAGAAAGGGGGTGAAATTTTTTATTGAGATCTTTTGTGATAACTAGAGGATATGAGTCTTGCTCAAAAAACAATTTTGATCAAATTTATGATTGGCAGCAAGCTCATGAAGATTATGTGATTGATCAATTTCATGAAATTGATATTCGCTTAGGAAATATTGAAAATCGCCTCAACCTTCAACCACCTGAGAGATCCCCAAGCCCGAAATTTTAGTCTTAGCATTTCCTTATTAAGTGTGCTTTGATTGTTTATTTGTCGTTGCTTATAGTGTTTGTTGTTATATTTATGCACTTTTGTGATGCTCTTTATGCAGTTAATGTAATCCTTCCCTTATGAATAAAATGATCTTTTATGTTTCTTATATGCATACTTTGTTTAATTGAGGGGGGGAGATCATATTTAGGGGGAGCTTTTTACATAAAGACTTTTTGCTTATGATCAAAAAGGGGGAGAAGAATAATATAAGGGGAGAAGTATACAAGTTGATACAGGTATTACTAACCTTGTTGTTGTCTGTTAGCTTGTATGTTTTACAGGTAAGCCAAAGTTGCTTTTAAAATTGATTTTTTGATCATCATCAAAAAGGGGGAGATTGTTACCAATAAGGAGCATTGGTAAATCTTGAAGAAAATGGTTTTGATGATGCTGCAAGATGTTTTACCTGAAGAACATATTAGAAATATTTAAAAGCACTTTGTAGAATATAAATGTAGTAGGAATGTCTTTAAAAATTTGTAAAATTTGTATTTTGTACTGAAATAATCGATTATGTCAAGCAATAATCGATTATCAGATGCTTTTGAACTAAAATAATCGATTATGTCAAGCAATAATCGATTATCATGAGTCTTACAGGAATAATCAATTATCACCTCACATAATCGATTATCACCTTTTTGAAAAACATGTAACGGACTTGAATAATCGATTATCACTTACAATAATCGATTATTACTGGCAGTTGGGACTTGACCTTTCATATTCAGACTAGCTGGCTATATATAGGGGCTTTGAGAACATCAGAATGAAACGTTCTTGAACTGAGGCTTAAGGAATACTGTTTGTCAGAGGAAATTCTCAGAAGCTTGTTCAAGGTTCCCTTGCCTGGTCTCGTGAATAGGAGAAGCTTGCGTTTCGTGTGTCGATAGTCGGAGCGGTTCTCTTCGAGTTGGCAAGGTGCTCTGCCTGGTCTCGTGAATAGGAGAAGCTCGCGTTTCGTGTGTCGAAAGTCGGAGCGGTTCTCTTCGAGTTGGCAGAGTGTTTGCTTCCGGTTCGTGTGTCGAAGGAAACACTTCCAGTTCGTTTGTCGAAGGAAGTTTCTCACTGCACTCTTCCGGTTCGTTTGTCGAAGGAAGGTGTTTTCTATCCCTTACTCATTTCATTATCTTGTAATCTGTACAACTATATTTTTAGTGAAAATAGTGAATCACTTTTTATAGTGATTAACAACTGGACGTAGAATCTTTTGATTCGAACCAGTATAAAAATCATTTGTGTGATTTTTCTCTTCCCTACACTCCTTAATCTTTTAGCACTCCAACTGTTCGATAAAAGTTTTACAAGAAATTTAAAACTGATAAAGGAACTATTTTTGTGACCGAACACGCTTTCTGCTCTCTGAGTTGTTTTAATTCCGCTGCGCTAAACTCTTTTAAAAATTACCCCCTCCGATACCGACATATATACCATTCAAAACGTTTATTGACCTAAAAAAGAAACAAAAAATTAATTTACTTTTTCTTAATCTTGGCCGAATGATTTTGTAAAACTTCTATGACCTCTGATTTTCAAAACAACTAAGAGTGAGGCCAAAAATTTAGAAAAGAGAGAAAAAAGTTTTATAAAGTAGATTATTGTTTTCATAAAATGATATTGGATAAATAAAAAATTTATTTATAGTCTTGTACCGTACGGCCCCTATGACCGTACGGTCCTTCCACATGGCCGTACGGTCCTCCCACATGGCTGTCCGCGTGGATCTCCCAGGCTACCCTCCCAGGCCAACCTCCCGTCTCAGGACGTTCGTCCTATACCTTCAGAGGTGTGCCGATCATCCTTTCCCTAATCCGGCCGTCCGTCCTAACTTTCACAGTCCACAGGCCGTTCGTCCTATACCTTGCCACCACTTCGAGTGGTGTGCCGATCATCCTTTTCCTTATCCGGACGTCTGTCCTAACCCTTACAGTACACGACCCCTATGACCATACGGTCCTTCCACATGGCCTTACGGTCCTCCCACATGGCTGTCCGCGTGGACCTCCCAGGCTACCCTCCCAGGCCAACCTCCCGGGACGTCCTTACATAGTCATCCACCTACGCCGCACCAGCTGATAATGACTCATTAAGTGCTTAATGAGGATTAAGTTGTGATTGGGCCGCCATCAGGCCCACGAGAGGTAAAAGCCCATTACAGGTAGTATAAATAAAGGTCTCAGGTATGACTTCAGACCAGATTTGATTCTCTGCTTATTATGCATCCCTTTCTGATACCGTTCGGTCACTTAACTGACTTGAGCGTTGGAGTGCCTTTAACAGGTACCCGCCCATCCGGCTTGGAGAACTAGGAGGGAGAGCGTTGGATTTCAACAGGAAAAGCGCCCAGTCTTCCCCAGATCGTCCGGTCTCTGTCAGCTTACGGTCTTTGCCAATCCGTTCGGCTTCACAAACTGCCCAACCTTCACCGTCTGTCCGGTTCTCCACACCATCATGAACGCTCTAGCTTCGTCCGTCCCACCTTCGACTTCTCGGCACCAATTTATACCTCATTATCAACTGGCGCGGCGTAGGTGGATGACTATGTAAGGACGTCTCGGGAGGTTGGCCTGGGAGGGTAGCCTGGGAGGTCCACGCGGACAGCCATGTGGGAGGACCGTACGGCCATGTGGAAGGACCGTACGGTCATAGGGGCCGTGTACTGTAAGGGTTAGGACGGACGTCCGGATAAGGAAAAGGATGATCGGCACACCACTCGAAGTGGTGGCAAGGTATAGGACGAACGACCTGTGGACTGTGAAAGTTAGGATGGACGGCCGGATTAGGAAAAGGATGATCGGCACACCTCTGAAGGTATAGGACGAACGTCCTGAGACGGGAGGTTGGCCTGGAAGGGTAGCCTGGGAGGTCCACGCGGACAGCCATGTGGGAGGACCGTACGGCCATGTGGAAGGACCGTACGGTCATAGGGGCCGTACGGTACAAGTCTAATTTTAAATAATAAAATAATTATATCACTTTTTAAAATCCTTTTTATTCTTAAACTATTCTTTAGGTTTTTATAATATATTTTTTTTTCTAAATCAATAAAAAAATGAATAATTCTATAGACTAAAATTTAACTTCAAGTAAAAAAAGAAATAAAAAAAAGAGTTTTAAATATTTATATTTGAGTATTATTATTATTATAAATAATTAAATTTTGTTAAAATAGTATATAAAATAAATTTTTGATTCACTTTGTATCTCTTTTCCATCATAATTTATTTAATTCGAATAATTTCTCTTTTCGTTAAATTTATGTTCATCTCAGTTTTCATCATCTATTCTAAATAAGCATTGAAAATATATCCAAAATTACTTTTTCATCTTTAGTTTATAACTATCTATTTAGTGTTTGTTCATTATTGATGGTTGATTGTGTAGCGACTTTTCTCTTATTTGGAACAATTTATCTGACCGTCCTTTTATTGGTTAAAATGTCATTCGTGACACCTTTACACATAAAGTATTTCGTACTATATTGTACTATTTTCTTTTTACCACCGAATGCTACTATTTATAAACCTAAATAATAATATAAAATTGTTATTATAGTCAACATTAATTTAAAATGTTTAATTACTCATATAATCTCTATTTTATCAAAAGTGTGTCTAGTTGCTTTTCCTTTTTTAAAAGAATATCAATTATTATAATTTTTGTAAAAGTATTTCAATTAAGTTATTTAAAAAAATAGTAACACAGTTAAGAACATGTAATGTGTTAATATGTAATTTTTTTAAAAAAATTTTTAATTCTTTTTAATTTTTAATTTTTAATTTTTTTATAAAAAATCATTATGACGTGTGAGGTCATTGTATGACACATAATACTATCTTACGTACGTACGAGTGTTTTGATTTCAATTTAGTTTTTTTTTCTTTGATTTAACTTAGTTTCAATTTTTTTAAAATTGAAATAATATTGTCTCTTTTTAAATTAAGACAAAATTTATTATTTATATAAATGTCATATAATTTTTTTTATTAAAAGTGGCATTTTAATCAATTATATTATTATATATATTATTAAGCCATGTTTTGTTAATCATGACTTTAACCATTAAATTTTAATATGAATATTAGTATAATATATATACAAATAATAAATTTGGTCCCAATTAAAAGAAGACTAAATTTATTATTTGTATAAATGGTATTAATCAATTTATTTTTATTAAAACACATGGATTAATAGTATATGTTTTAATACTTGTTTTTTTTTATAAATATTTATACTTAATTAGTTTTAATTTTATAAAGAAACATGGATTAACAAAACACGAAATAATAATATATAATAATGTAATATGTTAAAAAATTATTTTAATAAAAATATAAATATAATATAAATACAAATAATAAATTTTGTCCTAATTTGAAGAGGATCATATTGCTCATTTTGAGAAAAATTAAGACTAAATTGAATCAATAAGATAAATATGATTATTAAATTGAAATAAAGACAATGTAGTATCTTGCCACGTGACACTGACACCAGAAACTTGATAGTGGCAACAAAATATTTAAAAGAAAAAATAATTAAAATAATTAAAAAAAATTTAAAAAACCACATATTGACATGTGGCGTGTCGTTAACGTCGTTAGTAATTTTTTTTTTCAAAAAAAAAAACTTAATTGAGACACTTCTTAAAAAGATAGGACACAATTGAAACTTTTTTTAAAAACCGGATGACATACTACCACCAAAATAAAAACTGGTTCGAGGATGTGAGATCATAATTGAAACACAATTCACACTTTTCTCCAAGCCTTCTAACGCGTTTGCGCAGTCGTAGTTATAAAGTCCAAGTCCTTAATATTCCTTGTGTGGGAGTGTGTTTGTCAAAGGTACTTTGACACTTAAGTTAGTATGATTAACACAATAAAATCTTAAATTCACACATAAATGCAATCACTTACCTTTTTACCTTACACAAGGTTTCAAAATGAACTTTTAATTAAGGTTGACTTAATTACAACCTAAAAGCTTATAAGCATATTTTACCTATAAACGTGTCCAATTGTAACATGATCAACTAACAGGTGTTTGACCGATGAGTTAATCACTCTTTTATAGAGGGTAGTCCAATATGCGAAAGTAAACAGAGATGGAAAAGTTGACCGACCGGTCAATCAAGAGTTGATCGGTCATACAGTACAAAAATCATCCAAGTAATTAAGCCCAACTAAAACTGGTTTAACCACATTATATATTTCAATAATTCATAATAGTATTAATTATATATAAAATTAACTATAGTTGAATAGTAGATTTTCTAGTTGGTTTCTTTTGTGTACTTTCAAAATATATTTATTTTGAAGGATTACAATTTTTTTTAGAGAATCTAAATTTTTATATGATTAATCACATCAATAATGATATACCATTATAATTATAATTAAATAATGATAATCAATCACGTATTAATGATAAGTTAATCATATTTATTTATGATAACTTATTTCATGATAAGTGACTTTTTATAATTAGGTAATAATCATCATTCATATATTAATGATAAGTTAATTATATTTTTTAACGGTCACTTTGTTCCATGATAAGTTACTATCATGATATACAACAAATTAGTTATAAGAATGTTAACTTTATATATGTAGTTTAATAAAATAAGTAAAACATTTACTGTATTCTTAATTTTCACTATAAAATGTCAAAATGCAATAATTATTGAAATAAGAGTATGAAGCATTTAAATTGGTTTAATTATCTTTTGGTCTTAATATTTTTCATTTATCTTTTAATTAAATAATTCAATTTAAAAATTAAAAACGTGACTTTTCAAAGTTGAATAAATTTTTTAATTTTTAAAAATATAAACAAAAATTGATGATTCTTCTATACATTGAAAAAATATAAAATATCACTATAACTAAACTAGAATCATCACATCAACGTACTTTTAACCATTTGACGATTATGGTTAGTGATAGAAATAATATATCTTATAAGGTTTTATAAAGATTAAAAAAATTATTAAAAATGACCAAATTTAATATAATAAATAAATAAATAAATAATAGGATAAAAAGGTTAAAAAAAATATTGTAATAGCATTATATATTATACCATTAATCATACATCACTAATATATATAATGACATCATGATTAAATGGTATAACTATGCACCTTTTTGAGCTCATGATTGAGAAGATATAATGGAAACTCAGAAAAGAAATGAAGATTGTACTAATTGTTGATGAGTGATGAAGGTAAACAAAAATCTGCTTAATCTGTCTGAACAAAAGATTACATCCTTGAACAAGAAACCAATGTTTGAATCATCTATGACAAACACATCTATAATGATAGGGGCTATTGATGGGATCATTCCCCTCCACAGGAACCTGTTCAGCTCTGCATTTGTACTTGCATCCTTTACATTCATTGTAAGTGCAAGTTGGTGCTGTTGATCCAATCATGGCTCTCCCTGATTTCCTCATTCTCCACGCCTCATTGTCACCCTATATATCATTCCACATTTTTCAAACCAGAAACACTTTGGAAACATAAAAAAAAACAAAGCTTCCCAAGAAGTTATTCAGTTTGATCATAATTAACCTTTATTCTTTGATCTCTTCGAGTTTGTGAGGACTCCAACACCCTAGCTTCTGTTTCATTAACTGCAGCAACAATGGTGAGAAATATGATGAAACACAGAAAATATTGAGTTTTGATTTCTCCAAAAAAAGTTCAATGCAAATGACACCCTTTTGAATTAGAGATAACTAAACAAAAATGCTAGACAATAACATGAAAAATAAAGCATGTTTAGGCATATCAAGAGGAAAAATCATTACAACAAACAGATAACAGACAAAAACAAAGGAAGAGATCCAACACAGAGAAGGTATAATTGAGTATAAGTGGAGGCATAGGAGAAGAAGAAATGAAGTTGTGGAAGAAGAAGATTGCATTTGGATGAGTATGACCTTGTATTTGTTGAGCAGCAAATGTGAAGGCCAAGAGTATGAAGAACAGCCAAGAGTATGAAGAACAATTTAGCTAGTTTGGTGAGAAATATTGAGTTTTGATTTCTCCAAAAAAAGTTCAATGCCAATGACCCTTTTGAATTAGAGATAACTAAACGAAAATGCTAGACAATAACATGAAACGTAAAGCATGTATCAGCATATGAAGAGGAAAAATCATTACAACAAACAGATAACAGACAAAAACATAGGAAGGATATCCAATACAGAGAAGGTATAATTGAGTATAAGTGGAGGCATAGGAGAAGAAGAAATGCAGTTGTGGAAGAAGAAGAAGATTGCATTTGGATGAGTATGACCTTGTATTTGTTGAACAGCAAATGTGAAGGCCAAGAGTATGAAGAACAGTTTAGCTAGTTTGGTGAGTTCTTCCATTTTGTGCTTGTGTGCTGCAAGAGGGTGCAAGCATATATGGATAAGATGTTAGAGAGAGAGAGAGAGAGAGAGAGTGAGGAGAGAGAAATGTGAGGTTAATGGCAATAAATAAAGAAATAGTGTAAAACCTGCAACTTGACAGAGGAAAATATGAAGAGAAAGCATAGCCGACAGATAGACCATTATCACCAACTCCTGGGGAATTCTAGAGTTAACTACAATTACTAGATTGCCCATCCATAATTACATTTGACTTTTTCAAGTGAAAAAAACAATATGGGTCATTGTTCTACTGATATAAATATTTTTTGAACTATATATATGGTTAATTTATAATATTCAAGTAAGAACACACTTTATTTCATATTGTAGAGTTTTAAATTATATCTTAAATATTCATACACCTTGAATGAATTGTTGTTAAATTATTTCTAAATATTTAATTCACATAAATAAAATTAATTTATAATGGGTTAAATATGTTTTTGGTCTCTTAACTTTCAGTAAAAATTGGAATTAGTCCATCTTCAAAACTTTGGCCTAATTTAGTCTCCCAACTTTAGAAATGTATGAATTTAGTCATTTTAACCAATTTTTGTTAACTTTATTTGATGTTTCAAACGCGTTTCTCAGTGGACATTGAAGCAAATATGTGTCAAACAATGTAAACAACTCAAATGCTATTATGAAACGTGCTTGAAACATCAAACAAACCTAACAAAATTTAGTTAAAAGGACTAAATTCATACATTTTTAAAGTTGGGGGACTAAATTAGGCCAAAGTTTTGAAGAAGGACTAATTCCAATTTTCACTGAAAGTTAAGGGACTAAAAACATATTTAACCCATTTATAATATATAAATGTAAACATTATTTTATAAGTTAGTTTTGTAAAATTAAATTATTGTTAAATATAATGAAAGCTATAACATTCCAAAATATGGCATAGATACTATATATAAGAGTTATCACAAACACAGGATGATCATTGCAAAAGAAAGAACACAGCACATACAAAGCACAATCACAAACAGAAGGGTAAACTAGAAGTAAAACAATTAATGATATATTCATTTAATCAAACATTCACATAAATAACATGCCACATATCATCACAATGAAACTTTATACTTGAAGACCATTGACTTGACCATCCAGATTAGTATGAATATGTAGCTATGGCAATTCATGCACTATGTGTGGTGGAACAGTTGACCCACTCCAAGCTACCACACCAGGTTAGTCCGTTATCACTCACCTTAAGCCAAGGAAAAGCCCCTAGGCTAGGACCTCCTGTTATTCTCACGACATGCCTCACCCCTTTTTACTTGAGAATTGGTGACTATTAGAATGTCAGGATGAACTCCAAGATTGAGCTTCCCATATTCATACTTATAACTTTATCACATATCATTGAGATATTCCTCCTTGGAATTCTCTTCCACATTATTTAGGGTCATAAACCTTACTTTGATACTTACATAACACTCGTTCAATATCATACATCAACTACAACCAAATCAAATTCAGTAATTCACAAACAAGGAACAAAGGAGAAAGGCAAAACATAATAATCAAGCACAGTCGCTCGGTGCACACCCTCGCTAAGCGAATCCAGATATGTTTCTCGCACAGCGACACCTACTCGTTGTGCGAATAAACTCTCAGAGGTACCATACCTCAACCACTCGTATAGCACCCCAATTCGCTATGCGGAGGTCTAGACAGTGATCTAGACCCCCCAATAACTCAGAGAGCGCGCCCCCTTGCTATTCGAATAAATTGGCAATGGTTCCAGACCCTAACCAGTCGCTCAACAAACTAATTCACTATGCGGATCATCAGACAAAGAGCAAACCTCTAAAACCATTTGCACAACGCATTTATTCGTTGTGTGAATGCCCTGGCAGAGAGCATCTCGCCAGGGTTGCTCACTGTGAGAATTCATTCGCTCAGCGAGTCTGCATAATTCTACAACAGGAATTCTGTAGAATTTTGCAACTCAACCCAAGTTTACCAATTCTAATTATTTTTCCCAACTTCTAATAATTCTAATTTGTGTTATACACCTAATTAGACTTGACTAAGTGATTCTAAACCTTCCTACCATCAATCTATAGTGTTTATGGATCAATTCCTACTCCAAAACTTGAAATTCAACAACCTATGGACCCAAAATCCAATCTACCATTTTTAACACACTTTTAACCAGTTTAAGGGCTCAAGCAAGTCACATTTGACTTACCAAAGTTGCTTCAACAGACCAATGTGGGACCAACATCTAACCTTTAATTCTCATTTTCACTACTTCACTTCCTCCCAAATGACTTAAAACAAGTATGAATCACTTCAATTTCCAACTAAACAATCTTATAACAGATTTCTAATCTTGTACACACTCCATGGCAGATCATTCAGCATTTAAAACAGTTTATAACCTCAATTCACCAAATCACATTCAAACTCATTAATTCACGCCATACTCATATATCAATAAACATCAATTCATTTCAAGAAATTCACAAATCATCTTATCTACCAACATATACCAGGATTTACCCAAATTTAAAGCATTTCCTAGCTTTCCTTACCTGGAATAAATACGGACAACTCTACAGAAACCCCGACCGCTTGCTTGCACCTTAAGGAATTTCTAGAAACGCCTACAAATCACCGATTGGTGATAGAAAACAACTCTTAGAACCTAAATTGAGCTAGAAATTGAAGAGGAAACTAACCAGATACATTGAAAAGAAACTGTTTCATGATCACGGTCTAAGAACATGCAGGAAGAGAGGGGAACAACTTACCGGCTTAAAACAGGAAATTGGTTGGTATAGATTGTAGCCCTTAACGCCTTGATCGTCTAAGCACTCCCTGATCATCGAACAAATGAACGAGGAGTAAGAAATTTTAGAGAAAAGTAAAAGGAATAGAAGGCAATAGTGTTTTAGAGAGATATAGTGTTCTTAAAGTAATGAGACACGTTTATAAAAATTCTATTTATATTATAAGAATATTTTAAAATAAAATAATCAGTCTCACTATTTTAATACAGATATATATTCTAATACTCTATTTTATAGGTTCTTTTACAAAAAAACATTAATGTTTGTGTTGGGAATACAAGTGCGAGTCCAACTCCCACATTGGATAGAAATGAGAAAGTAAAGCACTATATAAAGATGAAAGACCCGTTAACCCATTGCCTTAAGGTTTTGGGTAGAAAGTGATGTCAATTCCTTATATGGTTGGGCTCATATCTCATTGTTATTGTGTCTCCTCGTTAAACCTCCTCCTTGATAGACCCAACAGTGGTATCGGAGTTGATGGTTAGTCTTGCTGATCGGCTCAGACGAGTATAATGACCCTATATCGAAAGTCTTCCTGACAAAGGGTTCCAGGTAAGCGTGTCCCGTTAAGATGAACGGCGGTTAGAAGGGCTACTCGTAGTTGTGGTTGAATGGGAATGCTTCCGCTGGAGGGGAAGTGTACCAATGTGGAAGGGACTCACCCTTGAGGGGGAGATTGTTGGGAATACAAGTGCGAGTCCAAGTCCCACATTGGATAGAAATGAGAAAGTAGAGCATTATATAAAGATGAAAGACTCGTTAACCCATTGCCTTAAGGTTTTGGGTAGAGAGTGGTGTTAATTCCTTATATGGTTGGGCTCATATCTCATTATTTTTGTGTCTCCTCGGTAAATCTCCTCCTTGATAGACCCAACAGTTTGAGTTTAAATTCTACATTAAATAAAAATAAAAAAATTAAACTTAATGTAAAATTTTATAAATAGGTTTTAAGTTAAAAATTTATATCACTTTTAAATTCAAAGTGATATTAATTTTCTAATATAAATTGAGTTTCAAATTATTAATTTTCTTTTACAATTAATACTTTTTTATTATAACATTAGTTAAACTTAAAAGTATGCATTAAGAATTTTTAAAAATATTTAATCAATAAATGTAAAGATATATACTTTTTTAATTTTAGGTGTGAAATTAATTATATATGTTTAATAACAAAAAATACAATAATAAAGAAATATGAATTCTGTATTTAAAAATTCCTTCCATCACAGTTTTCTTTAAAGACAATTCCACTATAGTATAAATTTACTCTCTCTTTTTTATATGTAAAATCAAGTTAACTTCTGAAAGTAAATTTTATAAAATCCAAGCACAGAAGCATTTGCAAAGAATCATTTTGGGATGCAGTCACAATATTCACAAATCATATGGCTTTCAGTGTTATACTTGAATTTTGGTCAACTTGATCTGTCATCTAAAGCATTAAATTATGAACGTTCCATTTTCCATAAACCGACACACAATAAGTAACTGCACAAAATACGAGCTTCGGAAGATGCTGCTTCTGAATTTTGTTTCTTCCACTTCACTTAACAATTCAGTAAACTCAACTCTTTAATTACGTCCTTCATTTTTTAAATCTCAGCCAAAATTTTATAAGACTTTTGTTTTAGTAATATTTTTTAAGATTTATTGTAAGAACAGTTAATTTCAGGATAATTCTTTTATTTTTATAATTCATTTTAATTTTGTGTTATAGCACATAAATGGCAATGTTTTATTAAATTCTATGTTTTAAACTTATAATACTGTTATGACCTTTCAATGGAAGATATTTTTATCACATATATCTTATTTTTACTCATAAATTTATAACTTTGCTCATATAAGATATGGTGCTAACCATTAGGGGTGATAACTTCCACTTATTTTAGTTTGTCCTTGTTTGTTTTCAATAACCAAAAATTGGCTAGGAGTTAGACCCAAGTTAAAGTTGCAGTTTAATAGGTCTATTCTACTTTTTCATAATTAAGACATTGCAGATTTTTGAGTTAACTTGTATAAATTAAAAAAAAATCAAAAATTTCTTTATGATTTTTTAAGGTTTAAATAATAAATGATTTTTTATTTGGTTTATTAATTACTTATATAATTTTTTTCACTTAATTGAGTTATTTTGTTTTAAATATAGTCGGTATGGTCTATTTTTTGTTTAGATCGGTGTTACCTGTCAAAGTATAAGTTATCTTCTACATTTTAGAACTCCTTTTATTTCTTTTGTTTATTTTGTTTTCCTTCCTTATCTCCTATCACCTTCCACTTCTCCTTTCTTCTTCTTTTATCATTATCCACCTTTCACTACCTTTTTTTTTTTCTTTGGATCGCGATATGTTCACAACGTTGTTTTAACAATAACTTGATAACATATACATGTCAAAAAAGTTATTAGGACATTTAAAATATTTTTTTTTTGTTAAAGTTGGCATGCAAGAGTAAATGAATTTGGCTTTCAAAACTACTCCTCTCATTTTTGTTTTCATTCCCCTCCCCTGTGCATTTTGATTTTCATTTTGTGTGTGTGCTTTCTTTCCTTTCTCTCTTTCTCTCTCGCAAAGCAAATTTCATCTTCTCCAACGAGACAATCTGGTGAGGCTCCGGTGAAGTAATGGAAAACTTCAGTGACAAGGTATTTTCTTTTCCCTTTCCCCTTTTTTCTCTTTTCCCTTACTCCATTTTCGTCGTCTCTCTAACCTTTTTCATTGTTCTCTCTCTAACCTCTTTCGTCGTTCTTTCTCCTTTCTCTATTCAAGCTCTATCCTATCTTTCTTCAAGCTCATTCCTTTCTCTCTTCAAGCCTTCTCA
This sequence comes from Vigna mungo, assembly GCA_036885675.1. Taxonomy (NCBI): domain Eukaryota; kingdom Viridiplantae; phylum Streptophyta; class Magnoliopsida; order Fabales; family Fabaceae; genus Vigna; species Vigna mungo. The sequence continues at coordinate 23,662,693 of CP144698.1, forward strand.
TTTCTCTCTTCAAGCTCTCTCTTTTCTCTCTTCAAGCTCTCTCCTTTCTCTCTTCAAGCTTTCTCTTTTCTCTCTCATTTTTCTCTATTTTAGCTTCATCTTCTTCGGTGAAGCAACCCGGGGAGAAACATGTTCTCCTTTCCATTATTTTTGTTGTGGGAAATGGAAAACTCCGGTGACTTCGGTGATGGGAGCAAGGTATTTCCACTATTCCCTTTCCCCTTTCGCATTTTCCTTTTCCCATTTCCTTTCTCCTTTCCTTTCCCATTTTCCACTTCCTCTTTCCCATTTTCCATTTAGCCTTTCCCCTTTCCCCTTTGTTAATTGTATTTCTTGTTTTGTTAATTATTTTTTGGATTGTTCTAACGTGAAAAGTTTTTTTTTTTATTCAGTTGTGTGTGAAACATTCTTTCAAAACCAAATTTGTTGATGTTTTGAATGAAAGATTGACTCATGAAGAGAGGAATATCTACTTGATAAAAATTAATGGAATGTCCACTTTCCAATCATGCTGACATTAATATTTTAAAAAATTATTGTAATGGATTGTATCGAACATTTCCAATTCACAACATCTTCTTTCAATGTTAATATTCATGGATTGAACCAAAATATTTTCTCATCATGGAATGTTAATGGATTTGATACACATGACCATTAAACTCACTCACCTATCTCAAAAATTGGAAAAAGTCACCAAAAACACAGGCAAAATCATCCTAGGGAGTCCAATTGAGCTACCTTGGTTCAAACACCTATAAAAGCTTTTTCTTCCACAGTTGAGTGGGGCAAACTGTGTTTTGATACACTTGACACCATCAATGATGAGCAACGTGAAGCATCCATGGAAAAAAATAGAAAAAAAATCATTGACAGGACACAAAAATGGCCTTGGGGAGTTAAGTTCTTCTAGCTGAGGAGTAACATGTAATTTTTCGTACATATCAACAATCAATCCTTGGTAATCGATTATAGGGACCTTGTAATCGATTACCAGGGGCTAGTTGCTGATTTGTACGAAAAGTTACACGTTACTCCCCAACTGGGAGAACTTGACTCCCAAGGGTCATTTTTGTGTCATTATGGGTGATTTTTTTTCCATTTTTTGCATTGATGCCTCATGTTGCTCATCATTGATGGTGTCAAGTGTATCAAAACACAATTTTACCTACTTAAATGTGGACAAAATAGTCCGTATAGGTGCTTCAACCAAGGTAGGTGAAGTCCATGACCATTTTTGCCCAACTCATGCCCTATAATCGATTACAAGATTACCAGGGGATGAGTTGGGCAAAAATGGTCATGGACTTGAAGTACCTTGGTTCAAACACCTATAAGAGCTTTTTCCTCCACAATTAAGTGGGGCAAACTGTGTTTTGATACACTTGACACCATCAATGATGAGTAACATATGTTTCTTCATCAATTGAGTGGGGCAAACTGTTTTTTTTATGCACTTGACACCATCAATGATGATCAACGTGAATCATCCATGCAAAAAAAAAAAAATAGAAAAAATCACCCATATGGACACAAAAATGACCTTGGGGAGTCAAGTTCTCCCAATTGGGAGTAACGTGTAACTTTTCATACAAATCCGTAATCAGCCCCCTGTAATTGATTACCAGGAGCTGATTGCGGATTTGTACGAAAAGTTACATGTTACTCCCCAGTTGGGAGAACTTGACTCCCTAGGGTCATTTTTGTGTCCCTATGGGTGATTTTTTCGAATTTTTTCATGAATGCCTCATGTTGCTTATCTTTGATGGTGTCAATTATATCAAAACATAGCTTACCCCACTCATTTGTGGAAAAAATAGTTCATATAGGTGTTTGAACCAAGGTAGGTGAAGTCTACGACCATTTAGGAACCTTAGAAAGATGTTTTTGTGAAATTAATTGCACCTAATATAATGGTCTAAAAATTATGACTTAGTAGTCATTTGAAAGATCTTTGAGTCTAGATTCCAAAAAAACAAGAATCAACTCATATAGAGTTTGGTGAAGAAAGTTAAAAGCAAAACAACCAGCTAAATGTCAGAGGTGGTAGGAATATATAAAACGTTAACTTTAAGGAATTAACTATACCTACTCAGATGTCCAAAAATTACAAATTAGTATTCATTGTAAATATTTTTCAGTCTATTTTCTAACAAAACAATAATCAAGTCATTTGGAGTTCGGTGGAGAAAGTTAAAAGCAAAACAACCAGCAAAGTTCAAAGGTGGTAGGAATATATAAAATGCTAACTTTAAGGAATTAACTGTACCTACTCAGATGTCCACAAATTACAAAGTAGTAGTCATTGGAAAAATCTTTGAGTCTAAATTCCAACAAAGCAAGAATAAACTAATTTGGAGTTTGGTGGAGAAAGTTAAGAGCGAAACAACCAGCAAAGGTCAGAGTTAACATGAATATATAAAAGGTTAACTTTAAGGAATTAACTGTACCTACTCAGATGTCCCAAAATTACAAATTAGTATTCATTGGAAAGACTCTTGAGTCTATTTTCTAATAAAAAAGAATTGTATCATTTGGAGGTCTGTGGGAAAGGTTATGATTAAAATAGTCAACAAAGGTAAAAGTTGACAGCATGTTATTTTATATGTATATCTTTTCCTCTTGTTCAAAGATCTATTATTTATTGAAAATGTCTTTTAAAATTTGTGCATTGTAACAACATTAGATGAAATATTTCTTAATTAATAAAATGAAAATTTTTCCTATGACACTCTGAGAAGGGGTGTTACAATAATGGTCATGCACCTCACCCGAGTTGGAGAAAACCACCTAAAAGGACATTTTTTTGAAAAAACAAATCAATGGTCTAACCTCATCATTGGTGTAGGGAACACACCCAATAGCATTGAACTCACTCACTCATCTAAAGAAATGGAAAAAATGACCAAAAACAGAGCAAAACCCTTCATGGGGAGTGTTGTTCATCCAGTTGGGGAGTATAGTTGAAGTTTTTGTACAAACCACCAATATGTCTCTGGTAACAAGACTCATATAATCGATTACCAGAGGGATATTGGTGGTTTGTACAAAAAGTTGAACATTGCTCCATAGTTGGGAGAACTGAGCTCCCTAGGGTTGCATGGACTATGTTTTTAGTGATTTTTTCAGTTCCTTGTCTTGGATGAGTGAGTGAAAACCATTGACCTCAATTATAATTAAAACGATGAATCAAAGAAACTTTTTTTCATAATGGTTTTCAAAATCAATTATGGTTGAAGTTGAATTAACATATTACGTTATAATCCATTAATTCATAATCGAAGAAAATAACATAATAGATAAGAAATAAAAAAATGTATCCATTCATTGATAAGAAAACATTACAATATTGAAAAACATTACAATAATAAAAAAGTATTTTCATTTAAAAACTAAGAAAGACTATACTATCAAATCTAAGAAGGTCCTTGTTTATTAAAGCAAGGTCATATATAATCCACAAACGTGCGAAGATCTTAGATGTCGTTGATAACTTAAGTCAGCATTGTAGAAGAACTCTCTTAGGGAAGGGGAGACAATCAATGAACATCACGCATTCCATGGACATCCTCTCTTTTGTGAACCCAATTTCCATCATCATTATTGACCAAATCAAAATGATTGTATAAGTTCAACTTCAATCCTAAAGGACCGCTTAACTTGGGGTAAAAGGATCAACTTGTCATCAATGCCAACAAAATCTCCTAAAACAACATATACAACAAAAAACATTCATCACCAATAGCCTTTACAAAGCAACATAAAACATAGTAAAACAACAAGCACTAGTACAAAAACACCATACAACGTCGAATATTTTTGGCCTTTCACGTCGGATTTGAGAACGACGTCATATCAGGAGATGTTAAATTGACGTCGAATTTTGTTAATATACAACATTAATCAATTTTTTATTTTTTTAATTAATTGTGATCTTTTTTTACAGCTCTACGAGACTTGAACAATAGAAAAAACAACAAATTTTAGTTTTTGGTATTTTATAAAGCATGAACTATGAACAATAACATAGGATCAATCAAAGAACAATAAAAAACAATAAAGAAGTTCAATCAAACAACAAACAAGTTCAATCAATCAATATTAACAAACAAGTTCAACCAAACAACAGCAACAACAAACAAGGTAAAAAACCAACAAACAAGTTATCCAAAAATAAGTTCTTAAAAACGAAAACGAAAACTAACCTTTAAAAGGTGGATTCATCGGAATAAAGTGTTGCCACCAGTGAGAGAGAAAGTATAATGCGCCTATGAAGGATAAGAACACGAAAATAATCGGTGAAAACAAACGAAAATCACACCTAAAGTAGTTAATTAGCATGCATTTGTATCAAATGAAAGAAAGATTACATGTGATGGTCGTCAAACTTTGTTCGAAGAAAGTTTGAGCAGAGAAAAAGGTGTCGCGTGCTAAGATAAAGTGAATGAATTTTCAATCTTCCGCTCAATTTTGTTTTTTTTGAATTCACTAACCTTTTAACGTCTAATGTTGGGGCTTCGACGTTTTATATCCTTTTACGTTGAATTACAATTCTAAACGACGTTTAATAATTTCATTTATTTACAAAAATGTCACCGGTCATTTTTAACGTTGGCTATTGAGTGGTTCAATGTTAAATGTGTGACGTTATACGTTGTTTTTGCACTAGTGAAGCACCACAATATTGCAGTTCTACAGCAACCCAATTTTCAACATAAAAAGAGTCAAACAACAACCCAATCATCATCAACAACAATAACACAAAGAGAAAACATAACTCATGACTTTATGGTTCTAGGCACCTCAACACTAATGAAGACCCATTTTCTCACCAAAAACCGCCAACACGTTTAGAAAAGGAAAGGAATTACCTATACTCCTTGGTCAAGAGTGCGAGAGGGGGAATGCGAATGCGCTAGTCAAGAAACGGTGTAGGTGACGATGGAGGCGATCCTTGACGCTATAAGGGGTGAGAAGTGAAGGACAAATGGCAAGAGGGAGAGTGGGCAAAAATCAAAAGTTGTTAATAAGAGAAGAAGAAAGGGCGAGACAAAGAAAAAATTGATGGAAGTTGACTGTGGATGTTGTCGCTGGTGAGAAAGAAGGACAAAGGGAGAGAGAGAACAATCAAAGATGGTGAGAGAGAGCAAAGAGAAATGGACGCAAAGAGAAAACAAAGAGTCTGAAAATTGATTTGGGAGAAAACCACGAAATGTTCTTTCCTTCCCAAATTGCCCTCCACGTCATTATTTCAACTTTTTAAAATTTATTTGAAGTTCATCAATTAAATGCTGACACTTGTTATTGTCAAAATGTTGTCAAAGAAACATTCTCCTTTTTCTTTCTTCCTCTTTTCTCTAACACTTTTTTTTCCATCTTTTTCCCTTTCTCTCCCCCTTAAGGTTTCTATAATTTATGGGTTGTTTTTTGAACTTAGGATAGAGTTGGATGTGATTGTTGACAATGAATTATTTATTATTTACTTGAAATTTGAGTTTGTGGAAGATGCACACAAAGTGTTTAAGGAGGTTTTTGGTGGTACTTAGGAGGATGGAATGAGATGAGATGATTCCTTATAAATGAAGAAGAAAGGTGGTAGGAGGTGGTTAGAGGTGAAGGAAGACACATGAAAGTGAAGGATGAAAAAAAAAAACCAAAAAAAAAAAATCAGAGGGAGTTAAGTTAAAGATAACATTGACTCTATCTAAAAAAACTAAGGACTTAATTGACTAAAAAAATATAGGACTAATTATTAATTAAACTTTTTCTTTTTTAATTTCAAATTTGAGTATATATAAAAACAAAGTCTTAATACAAATATAGAGGTTACAAGGGGTGGCTTTTTTGCTTTAGTTATGAATTGAAGTATAAACTTTCACATTAGGACTTGTTTCTACAAGAAAAAACCAAACATAAAATTAAAAATAAATAATAAAAAATAAAAAATGGACATTATACTTCAATTCTTTTAATTTAAAAATTGTTTAATTATAAGTAGATATTAGGTTTTGGTTCTCCAAACAACTAAAGCCTAATCCTTTAAAATATTTTTTTTTTTTTTAAATCAGAAAGGAGTTAGCTCTTGATTATTATGAGAACCAAAGCTAAATTCCCTTTAAATTAAATTATTTTTAAATCAAAAAGGTATTAGGCTTCAGTTATTACTAGAATCAAAGCCTAATACTCTCTTTTTATTACTAGAAATTAATTATATTATAATAAGACTTAAGTATTTATTAATATAAGTTGAATGTTTTCACAATGTGTTGTGTAACTTAGTTGGTGAGAGTTCTTTGATGGACTAAGTGGTCATGTGTTTGAGTCTTACCTAAAGCAGTAAATTATATGTTATTTATTTATTTCGTTACAATGGCTTATTAGTAGAGATGCGGAAAAGCTGAATAAAGATATTAGTTTTGGCCGAGGTATGGGGGAAGTTTACCAATGTCTTTTATGTTGAATTTGTGATAGAGTGTATTTGGAAGGGTGACAATTTGATTTTATGAATTTTTTATCAAACCATGTGATAACCTGACTTGAATCAGGTGTGTTATACTTGTATGAATTTGATTAATGAGATGATCTATATGTGAAACTGCACTAGTTATAATATTGTTGGACCTAGCCTTCGTTTGAATCGTTAATGCAGAGAGAAATAGTCAGATATCTCAAATCCCTTGCTTTTGATAAAATTTTGTATGATTGTTGTGTATTAGCATCAGTGATAGCAAGTGTGGCTTGAAGGTCTTGATCCCTCTATTCCTTATCTTTTTCCTTTCTATATGTAGTTTGGAGTTTGAATTCCTATTAGGGTGTTGTTTAGGTAATCTGAGCTTCCTTGGTTCTTATTATTTGAATGGTCCAAAAATTGTTTTGTTCCAATGTCAGTCTTAGCATCTATAATATGTTAATAATGTAAAATGATGTGGCTAAGGGTTTAAGTCAGTTAGGTGCAATTGCAATGAGTTTTCACCAATTGTTTAGTGGGCATAAAGTATATATTCTTTTTGTTTAAATGTTATGTGGTGTTTTCTAGAGGTTTAGTTGTTGTCATAGGATTTGGCAGTATTTCCAGTTGATGTAAAGTGTACTTTTTATTGAGATAGTTGTTATAGGATGTGGGTCCATTTGGTATGGAGTGTTTTGCCTTATAATATGTTGTTGTAGTGGCTAGTTCGTGTCATTGGTATATGTTAAAGTGTGATAAGGAAGTAGAGTTTTTGACGCTACAACAAGGAAGTAGGATTGTGCAGGATTATGTGTCGTGCTATGAATACGTCGTTAGGTTCTATACTCAAACCATTAGTAAGGAGTGGAAATGCAAAAAGTTTGAATAGGAAGCTTTAATTTCAAGCCAACCGTGTTTGTAATCTAGGGTAGCAAGGAGGGAAACCCAACCATTACAACTAATGACAAGCAGTATACGGTGCTACTTGATCGATGCTCAATGCCATAAAACATATAGCGCAACCTACCTCTAGTGGTGACTAGTAATGTACGGTGAAATTAGGGCACTTGACGCCACATTCCTTTGGCCATGATGGCGTTGGGTGCCTTTGAGAGATTGTTGGACCCCATTGGGAGATTGTTGGGCATTGACTTGAAGAAGACCAATTTTGATGCAGAGCACTTGATGATAATAAGATTATGTTGGCACTTATGCAACAATTTTTGCGCTATTTCTTCTTGTTTCCTTGAAGGAGATGTAACTTTAGAGGCTTAGGATTGAAAAATACACATTTTGGAGAGCTTAGAGAGCTGCTAGGGTTTGTGAGAACTATTATTTTCCCTACCTTTATCTCCATCTTCTTCCTTTATTTCATTTTATACTATTGGGTTCTTCATGATAACGGAAATCTAAAGCCATTTTGTTAGGGGTAGATGTAAGCATTGAGGTGATATATATATATATATATATATATATATATATATATATATATATATATATATATATATATATATATATATATATATATATGTATGTATGTATGTATGTATGTATGTATGTATGTATGTATGTATGTATGTATGTATGCGTGTATGCGTGTATTTGTGTATGCGTGTATGCGTGTATGCGTGTATGTATGTATTTATGGCTTTCTAATACATTTTATTATTTATTTTTCTTTGCTTAATGCTTGTTGTAGTTTGATCGCCTATTACTTCATATGTGATTCATTAGGTGTTGAAAAATATCTTTTGAAATTTGGAATAGGAAGAAAATACTTAATGAAGTTTGTATCTAGGAATGGAACTTTTCTCATTAGTTGCCTTAAACCCTAGTTTCTAAAGTTGGTTTGTTTGTTGGGAGCTCAAGGAACTAACTCGTAATAAGGAAACCTAGGTTCATTCTACTAAGAGATTAGGGTTTGAATGAACTTGCTGGTTGACATTGACATTTTACTGGAGAGAACTTAAGTGATTAAGTACATGAGAGTGAGGTCGGTGAAATCTAATCCCAATAATAGTATTCCATTTCATTTCTAACATTTTCCATCTTCTAAGCTTGATAAACTTTTAAAGTTGTTTTTTAATATTTTATGCATAGTTTTACTTTCTTGCATATAACACAAATTATGGAAATATTCTTTAGTCTAGATAAATTATTAATTGTAGAGTTAGCTAATATTGCACAAGTTCTTTGGGAAAACGACACTTTGTCTTAGTTTACTACTTATACAATTTGGTACACTTGTCAAAGAGTTAACACCTTTCAAAAAGGCAAAAGCAATCATAAGAAAAAAAAACATTGCAACATATACAATAAACCTCTAATTTAGCATCATAAAAGGATCGAAATAGAGTCACCCACTAGCAATCACGTGCAAGCAAACAATGCTTGAAGTAAGGAAAGTGAGCCAGAAATACAAAAATAGTCAATAGGTTAAAAATTTTCATTTAGAAATGAAAAGAATAGAAAAATATAAATGAAAAATAATGTGAGGATAGGCTAACAAAAAATGTCGATCTTCCAAAAGAGAAAATCACTAAAGGTCTTGAGACTAGGGATCTAGGGTTACTATGATGTGTTAAATATGGATCCAACAATAATGAAAGAGTGTGAATAATGGTAGGACACAACATGATCAGGGTTTCAATGGAGGAGACACATTGGAATGAGGAAGAACATGAAAGTAGTGGTGCGACTGAGGCAAAACACAAACGGAGGATACATGAATGAAAAAGCCATTTTATTACTCATAGTGAAAGTCAAACAGAGAATGAAACATACACTAGTGGAAAAGCGTTGTTTAACGTCGGTTATTTTGGGCTTTTAACGTCTCATTCATAACCGACGTCAATACCCGTGACGTGAATGGGACGTCAGACATCCTATATAATAGACGTCTATACAGACGTCAGTTAGTGCAATGTCGGACGTCACTAAACGTCGGCGTAGGCGTAAACCGATGGCTAAAGACAATATATAAACGTCGGAGAAAGCAACAACCGACATCTAAGAGCACGTAAAGACTTCAAACATGTAACTAACCGCCGTCTAATTTCACTATAGACGTCGGTGTAACCGACGTCTAAAATAGTCGTTGTGTTTTAGTACAGTTTTGTTCCTGTCTTTGGATAGCCCAGTAGCACACTCTTTCATTGCTAGTTTCCCCCGAAAATAAGCTTGCGTCTTTTGGATTTCACATGACATTTCAACCCAAAGCCGAACCTGGGTCTTTGCTTAGTTCCATTTTCAACCGCAAGAGGGAAAAATTACGGTGAAACGATAACTAGGCAACGACCCAGGGTCGTTTTTGGGTCGAAACGCCACGATAAGTCCAAAAGACGCCGCTTTTTCTGGGAGGCAGCTAGCAAAGGAAGAATGTGGTACTGCGTTACCCCAAGAGAGGAACAAAATTGCACTAAAGCACAACACAAGGAAAACAAATTTTAATCAGTTGAACCAGAAGATAATCGATAAAAGATTGAACAATGTTTAAACGGTAACCATAAAAAAACATGCACCTGGGTGCAATGTCGCAAGAGAGAAAAACGAGAGGAGGAAGACGATGATGTTATCAGAAACAATAATGCAATGCCGCAAGAGAGAAAAAGGAGAGGAGCCGCAAGAGAGAAAAATGAGAGGAGCCGCAAGAGAGAAAAAGGAGAGGAGGAAGATGATGATATGAGAAACTGCAATATGCCGCGAAGAGTCTGCGGTTTATTTAGCATGAAATGGGTCGTCGGTTGCTCCAGAAACCGACGTCTATTGTCCCCTAGACGTCGGTTATCTAACTAATTCGACGTCTAAGATAACATTTAAACTGACTTTTTGAATGTCCATTATACGTCGAACTCCAAAGGAGCCGACGTTTAGGACCCTGAACCGATTGACATTTCATTTCCTGTCAGGGAAGTAGACGACAGTTGTGAAGAGGCGCCGGCGTCTATAATAATTATAGATGTCGGTCCTCTGCTATCGGACGACGAAATGCCTCGGAGTTTGGTGAACATAATTAATTACAGGCACATAGACGTCGCGCCCCCAAAAATGCGACGTCTAGTTTGCAGAAATTTTTGTCTTCCCGCCTTCCGGATAGGCCATAGACGTCGGTGTTCGACTACTTGACGTCTAAACGCCTGGGAATCAGGTGACCAGCATTAATTGCAACCAAGTATACGTCGGTGCCCCCACCACAACCGACGTATATACGTCGGTCCCCATCACAACAGACGTCCATAGCATAGGAAAAGACTGTCTTCTCGCCTACCTCAAAACATCGGTTTAGAGCAGAGCTGACGTGTACTATATAATAGACGTCTCTATCCTATGAAATCGACGTCTATGTTACCAACTTATTTACGGTAATGCCACCGTCCACTCATATACGTCGAGCTACACTCTCACTATGAGTGATGTTAAACGTCGTTTTTCTACTAGTGATAAAAAATGGTAGAGGTTTATAGTAACACCAACTTTAGAGCAAAATGGAGATGGAAGAAAAGAAGAATGAAACATAGATGGAAGAAAACTTTGCAATGAGAAAAAAGACAACATAAATGAAAAGTTAGAAAGGGGGAATGTAACGAAGAGGTATTAGATCATTTGTGTCATAGATTAAAAAATTAAAAAAAAAAATGTCATATATATTATATTACATTGGTTACTTTCAATAACTAGAGTTATTCATACAAAATTATATTGTTTCTTTTTATGATTGATGTAACAAGTGCCTAATATTAAAAAATTGCTATTACATACCATTTTATATCAATTTCAAACTAAATGGGTTAATATGTTGATGTTAAAGGTTCAATTTGCACTAGTGATATGTGAGATTATATGTGAATTATTGTTTGATTTATGTGTTAAATATTGACACCTGTGATGTAATAGAGATCTCCAAACTTCATTGATGGTTCCACGTAGGCTAAGATATGAGGTGGTGAGAAGCCAAGGAGAAGTGGTGACTTAGGTCTAAACAATGGACCTATTAAAAGGAAAAATAACTAACCAGTAATCAAATAAGGTTGCCAAGACCTATCAACAAGGAACATGTAAGTTCAAGACCAACCTATCAAGACTTTCTATGGTTGCCCAACGATGTGGCCAGGTTGCCCAACGAGTGGCCGCTTAGTGGAAACCCTAGGTCGCCTAGCGTAGACGTTCCAAGAGCTCCATGTACCTATTTCGCATACCAGGTGCCAACGACCAGTATTGTCCACTCAACGATTACGTCCAAAGGCTTTTACCATATTTTTCATGTTTAAAATGCCTTGTACATGTAGGCTGCCATATGGCACTTGATCCATGAATGTAGGCTGATGATCAACCAGGCAGTTCTGGCTTAGGAGTGTTGGCATAATTATAAAAGCCAAGCTTCTGCCATGTATTCTGAAATTTTAAGCATTAAATTGATTTTCTGTTGAGAGCACTATAGATCAATTCCTACTTGAAAATCATGGCTAGAGAATTCGAGAGATCCTTCTCTAGCCACCTTCCACTTATGCTAACCATTTTTTTTTTTTTCATTTCCACCATTCCTTTGTTGCATCTTTTCTTATATCCACCGAACACCTCTTCCTCCTTCACTTCATCATTACCTTTAATCTGAATGTTGGATGTCTCCATTCAGTGCCCATCAAGAAGTTGTTACACATCATGACATATGTAGATATGCAACATGGATTGTGATGAATTTATCCTGATCAATTAATTTTGGGTTCACTTGTAAATCTAGGTCTTCGATTAGATCGAATGTTAATATCTTGTATCATGTACTTAATACAAATTTTCTTGAAGATTTCTTTGATATTTCACTCATTGAATATCCTTGATGTATTAGATCCATGTGGTGTATATGGTTGTTGTACGTTTGTAGTTGATTGTAATTGAAATGTTTATGGATTGCTAACGAAGTTATTACGACTATCTTATGTTAAAAATTTATTTTCAGTAACTTATCCTTACATTTATCTTTTGATTATGACATGTGATGACTTTATTATATACAAGTAGATATATGTATATGCGGAAAAGAAACATTTACATACAAATAAAAAGTTTATTTGAATTTTTTGTATAAATATTTGTATTTAAATGTAATTTATATATGTTTAAACCGCATTACAAAATATTATTAGAGTATGTTATATATTTTATTTTTATTCTAGAAGGTATTACAAAAGCAACTTTTAAATTCATAAAAAAAAATTATATTTTTACAGTCAAACAAATTCAAATCGAATAAAAAATATAAGGTAGTGTGATTTAAAATTGATCTTATATTTAATTTTAATCACAAATTATTAAATACTAATTGTTTAGTATCATCGTTACAATAATCTCAACCAATACAAAAATAGTGACGAAGTCTAAAGATACTTACACTAATAAAGATTTAACAAGAACATGCAGAAAGACACAAGGGAGCAGATTGTTTTGTTTTGTAGCACACCACTTTTAAACACCAAAAGTACAAAAACACGAAAAATTAATTATGAGATATTCAAACTGAACATTAATTGTAAGAAATTCAAAATATTACAATAATATAAATAATTGTCATGATTAAAATAATCTAACTGAAATTATATCAGTGTCACAGGTGCATGACACATATTAGTTGTTAATTAATCTTAGTTGCTTTTGTCTTGAATTCAATTTAAGTTCTATATTTAAAATTTGGGTTAAATATGTTTTTAGTTTCTATACTTTGGGGGGCGATTTTGGTTTTAATCCATTTTCAAACTAAGGTATAATTTAGTCCTTCAACTTTAGAAAACTCTGGTTTTAGTCATTTTTACCAAATTTTTTAACTTTATTGTTGTTTCAAACGCGTTTGTCAGATAACATTGAAGCAAAAATGTGTCAAACATGTAAACAATCCAAATGCTATAATGAAACGTGCTTGAAACAACAAATAAAGTTAAAAAAATTTGGTAAAAAGGACTAAAACCAGAGTTTTCTAAAGTTGAAAGACTAAATTATACCTTAGTTTGAAAATGGACTAAAACCAAAATTGCCCCATAATATAGGGAATAAAAATATATTTAACCCTTAAAATTTTAATTGTATTCTGTTTTTTCGTAAAATAGATTAAATTTATTCTTTTTACAATGAAACTAAATTATTAATTAAATTTAATTACAATTTATATATAGATGTTAAAATATTATTTTAGTATTTATATATTAAATTGTTTCACTTAAATATTGAAATTTATTTTACTTTTTAATTTAAATTTAAAAAATACTTATTTTAAACTTATAATATTTAAAATATTAAAAATATACATATAAAGTGATACTTGTAATTTTTAAATTTTAATATTTGAAATAATTTTGAAAACGGTATTTTTCTTTGTTTAAAAATTGTATTTTAAATAATTTAAAAATATATATTTCAATTATTAAAATTAAAAAAAAATGTTCCTTTACATTTACATTTCAAAATTGCAAAAATTTATAAGTTTAAAGTAGAGATTTTTTTATTTAAATTAAAAATATAAAAATTAAAATTAATATTAACATTTGGTAAAGTGATTTAATATATAAATTGTTTTAAAAAAAATTAATATATATATATATATATATATATATATATATATATATATAAATTGTAATTAAATTTAATGATAATATTATTTTATTTAAAAAAATCAAACCAAAATTTTTAATAGAATGACTAAATTAAATTAAAGACATTTTCACCATAAATTAATATTATACATGAGACATTGACTCTAACCTATATTACCAACATTATCACATATGACCTTAGTATTTTCACATGATGCAATAAAAATTTAACACGCCACCAAAAGAATCTTAAAAAGCAATAAAAAAAATTAAGAATTAAATTTAAAAATATCACAACACGTGACCGCGTTAATCCTAATCTAACAAAAAAAAATCTAATTAAATATTGAAAAAAATATAAAACTTAATTCAACAACAACAAAAATAAGAAAATCAAATTGAATAATTGAAATGAAATGAGGACAAAACGACAATTTTATCCAAAATCTTATAAATCTCATCATTCAAGTATACGCAGAAAGTCACAGGTGAGCACATTATTTTGTAGCACACCACTTTTAAATGTGGTAAGTTAAAAGCACACACAAAAAAAAGACAGAGTATAAAAACACGAAAATTGATTATGAGATATTCAAATTAAACATTAATTATAAAAAGTTATAAAATTATATAAATAATTGTTGTGATTAAAATAATCTAACGGAAATTATATTCTTTTAACGGTTTAATGTAAAAGAAAAACAAAAATGTTAAAAAATTATTCATTTTACAGTGAGTGGTTTTAAAACTATAACTTTTATAAGATGTAATTGTTAACAAATATTGTATCAGGATAGATAAGTGTATTAAAATAATGAGACCGAGTATTTTATTTTAAAAATAATCCTATAATATAAATAAAATTTTATAAATTTCGTCTTATTATTTAAAACATTGTCTATTTCTCTAAATTTTTCCTCTTCGTTCTCTCTCACTTTTTTTTACAAATTCTTACTCCTCATTTATCTGTTCGACAATCAAGAAATGTCTAGGTGATTCTGGTGTAGAGGGCTACAATTTGTATCGATCAATTTCTTGATTTAAGCCGGTAAGTTGTTTCTCCTCTTTCTTCATGAGTTCTTGAATCTTGATCATGCAATGGATTCTGTTTGCATGTATCAAGTAGCATTTCCCTTCAATTCTTGACTTCAATTTTTGTAGAGTTTCCTTACGGTGCAAGCATCGGTCGGGATTTTCTAGAGCAGTGCTACGTTTCTCTAAGGTAAGGGAAGCTAGTTAGCTCTTTTGAAATTTGTAATATGCTTTATGAATTTGATAGTTATTATAATTAAGTTGTTTAAGTTGAAAAATGTGATTTTGTTGGTAGAAATTGGATGGATTGATGCTTTATATGTTGATTAATGTTGATAATGTGTGGAATTTGTTATACATGTGTTATGATGTCGTAGTTGATGTACTTGAACTGAATTGCACAAAAATTGGATTGTTATATAGAAGAGTAATCTTGGTTGTTGGTGGTTTGATCTAAATGAAGGTTTAAGATAGTAAATAGGTGAGAAAGGGTTGTTGAACTGAATTGGTAGAATTGAGGTTCTTTATGAACTGATTTGGGTTTTGTTTAACATTTGGAATGTTAGAGAATTGGGTTAGTAGAGTGTGTTGGTAATGAGGTAGAGTTCTACTTGTGTTAGAACTCAATTTGGAGGAAGTGAGGTAGTGAAAACTTGAGTTTGGAGTTCTGTGTGCAAAGGGTTAGTTTAGACAGTCTAGGTAAGTCATTTGGGACTTGTTAGAGTCCCTAAGTTACTTGGAATTGTGCCACAAATGGTAGAATTCAATTTGGGGCTCTAAGTTGAGTTTTTGTGAGTTTTTGGGTGAAATTTTGAGTTTTCTTGTTTAGATATAGGTTATGAGTGTTTAGACAACCTTGGATAAGTATAAGTAAGTATATAACACAATCTATGAGGGTTAGAAGTTGGGAAAAATAGTTGGAATTGGTAAATTTGGTGTAGGTTGTGTAATTTTGTAGATTTGGTGCTGCAGAATTATGCAGACTCGTTAAGCGAGTGGATTCGCTCAGCGAGTGGTTGTGGAGGTGGGTTTTCTGTCTGAGGACTTTTGCTCAGCGAGAGGGTGCACTGAGTGAATTGTTGAGGTCTGGGAATACTGTTAGTTTTATTCAGATAGTGAGCAGATTCGCTCAGTGAGTGCTTGTAGAGGTTAGGTTTCTGTTTGAGGACTTTCGCTCAGTGAGAGGGTGCATTGAGCGAATGGTTGAGGTTTGGGAGCACTGCCAGTTTTATTCGGATAGCGAATGGGTGCGCTGAGCGAGTGAGTTGAGGGTCTGGTCCACTGTCTGGTGAGTTTCGCTCAGCGAGTGTGTGCGTTGAGCGACTGTACCAGAGTACTGTGTACTCTTTTCTTCTTTGTTCTTTGTTGGTTTGAGTTATGTAAATGATTTATTTTAGAATGGTGTATGAGTATTATATGAGTATCAAGTAATGAGTAGTGAGTCAATTGTGAAAGTATGCATAATTATATGGATTATAATGATTTCACGGATGGTTATATGGGTCCATGGGTGGACTCTTTCAGTATGGTTTAAGTGTTATTAAAATGAATACATGGAGATCAGTATCGGGAGTTATCCTAACACTCTAATGATCTTTCATTCTCATATAGATAGGATTGATTCATGTGGTGGGAGTAGTAGGAGGTCCTAATGTAGGCATTACTTGGGGGACCTATTGCGCGGTAACGGACTAACCTTGTGTGTGTGGTAGAGTGAAACTCATGGCAGCGACTTTGTAAAGTAGTAGATGCCACCACAAGTGCACAACCCACCATAGTTCAGTATTCATTCTAAGTCTGAACGGTTAAGTCTAAGTCATAATGTGTTAAGATGTTTGAAGTTGATAATATCATGAAGGAATTAAATTTTGATTGTATGATCTACTAATGTATGAATCTTTTATATCTAGGTTACACTTCTGTCTGTGTTTGTTCTTGTATGTGGCTTTTTTCTTTTTTGGCTGTGATTATCCTATGGATGTGAGCAGAGGAGATGAGCTTACTGTGGAGCAGATGCTTGATGGGGATGATCCGGTGGCTTAATTAATATATCCTAGTCTATAGATTTTTTTGTTTTATTTCATTTGTATATAGAATTTAAATTTATAGTTATTTTGGGTAAATGTAAGGTAGAATTTATATTTTATTTAACTGTTCTATCGGGTCCTTGTTCTTTTATATTTTTACTATAGTCAAAATCGTATAATTAAGTTTATAGAAATTCCGGATAAGTATACGGAACAAAACACGAGTAAGCACATTGTTTTGTACCACACAATTTTTTAATGCAGTAACTTAAAAGCACATAAAAAAAATAGAGTATAAAAATACCAACAACTAATTATGAGATATTCAAATTAAACATTAACTATAAAAAATTATAAATATTAAAATTATATAGCTAATTCTTGTGGTTAAAATAATCTAACGGAAATTCTTTTAACGGTTTAATGTAAACGAAAAGCAAA
Source organism: Vigna mungo (assembly GCA_036885675.1). Taxonomy (NCBI): domain Eukaryota; kingdom Viridiplantae; phylum Streptophyta; class Magnoliopsida; order Fabales; family Fabaceae; genus Vigna; species Vigna mungo. The sequence goes on from CP144698.1 coordinate 23,680,218, forward strand.
AATGTTAATAAAAATTATTCATTTCATAGTGAGTGGTTTTAAAAATATCACTTTTTTTAAAATATAATTGATAATATATATTAAAAATAAGATTCAAAGTAAAATATTATGATTATAAGAAATAATTAAATATTAACTAATTTTAAAGAAAAAAATTAATCATTACAGTAATTTAGATATCAATATTTATAAATTAAAAAATATTAATATCTAAAGTAATCTTTACCATAAATACAAAATTATAATTAATTTCTAAATGAGAGTCTAAATTGATCTATAACATTATTTATCAAAAAATTAGTGTTTAAATTAATCTTTAATTTTAAATAATAATAAGTCCATTACAAACTTTTAATAAAACAAAGTATATTACAAACCCTTTATGATAAACTATTCATACATTATTAATTCTATAACATTATAAATTAGTATAAGCAATAGCGAAACTATCTTTTAAGTGTTTTTTTTTTCTTTTTTCTTTTTAATTTCCATCCTTAGGTCAGTCTTCTTTCAAGTTTTTTTGATGGAATGAGTTTCTACCTAGTTGATTATTAATTAGATCACATGCTAATTAATAGAAAAATAAATAGTTTATTTATTATATTGAAGTATTAATATATTTTGTTTTCAATACAATAAAATAAACTATACAATAATTTTAATATTATTGGTTTTTTTTTTTCAAATCGGTTAACTGTTAATATAATTGGGGGAACATGTGAGATTTTATAAAATTGTCCAATGTATTTATTAATTAAATTTAAAGTAAATATTAATGTGAAATTAACCTTTAAAAAATTTAATAAAGATTTTAAATTTATAAAACACAAAACCGAGCATAAATATTTCTTTTCAAGATTTACTGCATTTTAATTTTTTTCTCAAATAAATACACATAACAATTATTAAAAACTAAGTTTTTAATTATCTCAACTATTATCCGAGTTTAAAAAACTGAATAGAATTAAAATTTTTGAAACTTTATTTGTTACTAAAAATAAAATAAATCAATAGTTATGATACTTTAACAACCATTTATTAAAATTAAAATGATTTAACCTACAATAAATGTATAGTAAATTTTGCATCATTTATTATTCTTACCATTTTGGCTTCCTAAAAATAAAATCATAAATAAATTTATTTAGTTGTCAATTCCATTTTCTTTCTCTAAAATCTTCAAACCATGTTTAGTTCACACATAAATTGATCAAGGTTTCAACTTCATCTAGACATGCATGTTGTTGTCTACATCATCTTATTGTAAAAAAAAAACAAAAAAAAAAAAACATCTTCAAACTGAGTTCTAGAGACATCTTCATACAATGGACTCACATTCATGTTCATGAGTAACACATCACTCACTCATCATCCATCATTAAGTCTTCATCGTCATCATATAAGGTGTTCAGATCAATGTCTATAGGCGAGAATGATAGGTTTGGACGTGCTGAACAGAAAAAAACAAAGAGATATATATTCAAAAAGTGACAAATATGCTGCATATAGAAGCTATGTTTCAAGAAAAAAAAAAGTAAACTAGTATTGAGAAAAAAAAAATCAAAGACCTTGAATGTATTTGTCTATGTCTTCATCGGCTACATCGTATGAGACATGTTGGGTTCCACCATTTATCAGTACTTTGTTGGATGCTTCGTTGTCATTCATATCGGAATCAATGTATGGAATGTTGAGATCAAAATCTAAACGAAACATTGAAAAGTTTGTATGTACTCAACACATAAAAAAATTATATTCAAAACATGACAAATGCATACATGTGTTTTCTTCTTAGGAAGGAAAATTTAATTTTTCAAGCAAAAAAAAATAGTTTTCTTGATCTTTTATTGGAATAACTTCTTAGTTTTGTTATATTATGAATGTCTAATTTGATTTATTTTTTAATGTAAATTTTTTTGTTAAATTTGTGATGTCAATTTGGAGGCCAAAATAAACTCAGCAAACTCAACGATTTTTAAGATCTAAATTAAAAATAAATTTTGAAACTTTTTCTTAGGTTATGGTATTTAGTACTAAAAAAATTTAGACTTTTTTGTGAAGATCTAAAATAAAAAATTTGCCAACTTGAGCTTATTGGATAGATAGTAACAATTGGTTATGTTACCTGTTAATTTTGTCAACAATTCTTCTACATTTCCACCATGGTTTGAATCATGTTCGGTTGCATGGTTTAAAAATCCTTCCTTGGAATCCACCATGGATGCTTCATTGTAAGGGATGTTGAGATCAATACCCAAAGGAATGGTTGGAAATTTTGCATGCACTAACAAAGATATACAAAATTGAGACATTCAAAAGGAGTTTGAAAATGACACATAATAAAAAAGAAACAAAAGATAGTAACAGTATAGAACAAACGTTAAAATGTTACAGCACCTTGATTGTTTGAACCCTGTTGTTGTGTTTCATGGTTAGGAAGTGGTTTGTTACTGTCCATGAGTGGTGTTACAGTTTGAAGAGGATGAGAATTTTCACAGGGAGCATTCAAATCAATATCCCGAAGCATCTTCAACAGGTTGAGGTTTGATAAATAGATGTTCAATCTCAATGAAATGAAGGCAAAAATATCAATGGAGAAAGAGAAAAGAAAAAAAAAAAGATTAAATTTAACTTGAGTTTTGTTGGTATCTGCCATCACCAACTTCAAGAAAACTTTTGGAGGCATTTCATCATATATGGCAGTTAAAAAGAAGATAGGGGAAAAAGATGTGCATAGTAAATGAAGAAAGAGAAAACAAATTAAAGTTTTTCTTGCATGTTTGTGGAGCCAAAGTATTAATACATTCAAAATGTTTTTAATATATCTGAATATTTTGAAGTAGATCTTGAATGCACATTACAGTTTCTTGATCTAGAAAATTGTAAGAAGTATAAGTCATTTTTAAAAGATATTATTAAATATTTTTATTATTTAAAAAGATAGATTATAAATAAAATTTCAATTAATTGAGTTCTGAAGAAATCTATTTAAAACTTTTCTTTTAAAAATTTTTTTCATTTCATCTTTTCATTTGTTTGAAATAAGAGACTATATAAACAAATTCTTCTTGAGTGTTTTACACATTTAATTGATTAAAGTTTTAGACTTCAAAACATAATAAATTCATTTTTTTTATTTTTCAGTCATTTTAGTCTTTTGGGTTACGTGTCGGCATGCATGTACCTCAAAACAACACATTAAATATTTGTTTCTATGTAATTATGAAAATTTAATTTAATCTTTAATTCAGATTTTCTTTATATAAAAAAAACATATTGTGAGAACTAAAATTGTTAAAAACAACCTTTAATACTACAAGAAAAATATGACTTATTGATTTTGACATATAAATTTGAATCTGTAAGTAATATAAATATTACATACAAACTTTTTCGAAGATAATGAAAAAAATATATTCATTGATTTTCTATTAAATTTCATATATATATATATATATATATATATATATATATATATATAAATATATTTGGTGCGTTAGGGAGGAACATTTGCGAATGATAGTATTCGTAGATAATGGTACAAGATCTATATGTAATTAAAAAAAACCTACCAACTAATTTTACAAATGAATTTAAAAATAATTAATTACTTAAAATAAAATTCACAAGTTATTTGTGTGCTCTTGTTCAGTGTTTTACACATTTAATTGATTAAAGTTGTAGACTTCAAAACATAATAAATTCATTTTTTTTTGAGTCATTTTAGCGTTTTCGGCTTGCATGTACCTCAAAACAACACATTAAATATTTGTTTCTATGTAATTATGAAAATTTAATTAATCTTTAATTCAAATTTTCTATATATAAATAAAACATATTGTGAGAACTAAAATTGTTAAAAGAAACCTTTAATACTACAAGAAAAATATGACTTATATATTGATTTTGACATATAAATTTGAATAAGTATTGTAAATATTACATACAAACTTTTATTTACATATATGTAAAATTGAGTTACATATGAAATTTTTCCAAGGTAATGAAAAAAATATATTTATTGATTTTCTGTATTACATTTCATATATATATATATATATATATATATATATATATATTTGGTGCGTTAGGAAGGAACATTTGCGAATGATAGTATTCGTAGATAATGGTACAAAATCCATATGTAATTGAAAAAAATTAACCAACTAATTTTACAAATGAATTTAAAAATAATTAATTACTTAAAATAAAATTCACAAGTTATTTGTGTTCTCTTTTTGAGTGTTTTTCACATTTAATTGATTAAAGTATTAGACTTCAAAACATACTAAATTTATTTTTTTTTATTTTTGAGTCATTTTAGTGTTTTGGGGTACGTGTCGGCTTGCATGTACTTGAAAACAACTCATTAAATACTTGTTTCTATGTAATTATGAAAATTTAATTAATCTTTAATTCAGATTTTCTATATATAAATAAAACATATTGTGAGAACTAAGATTGTTAAGAACAACCTTTAATACTACAAGAAAAATATGTTTTATATATTGATTTTGACAAATAAATTAAAATCTGTAAGTAATATATTACATATAAACTTTTATTTACAGATATGTAAAATTGAGTTACATATGAAATTTTTCGAAGGTAATGAAAAAATATATTTATTGATTTTCTGTATTAAATTATACATACATATATATATATATTTGGTGCATTAGGGAGAAAAATTTGCGAATGATAGTATTAGTAGATAATGGTACAAGATCCATTTGTAATTGAAATAAACATACCAACTACTTTTACAAAGGAATTTAAAAATAATTAATTATTTAAAATAAAATTAACAAGTTATTTGTGTGCTCTTGTTAAGTGTTTGACATTTTAAGGTTTTGGATTACGTGTCGGCTTACATGTACCTCAAAACAAGTTATTAAATATTTGTTTCTATGTAATTATGAAAATGTAATTAAATCTTTAATTCAGATTTTCTATATATAAATAAAACATATTGTGAGAACTAAAATTGTTAAAAGCAACCTTTAATACTAGAAGAAAAATATGACTGATATATTGATTTTGACATATAAATTTGAATCTGTAAGTAATACAAATATTACATACACACTTTTATTTACAGATATGTAGAATTGAGTTAGACTTCAAAACATAATAAATTCATTTTTTTTTAATTTTTGAGTCATTTAAGCGTTTTCGGTTACGTGTTGGCTTGCAAGTACCTCAAAACATTTCATTAAATATTTGTTTCTATGTAATTATGAAAATTTAATTAATCTTTAATTCAAATTTTCTATATATAAATAAAACATATTGTGAGAACTAAAATTGTTAAAAACAACCTTTAATACTACAAGAAAAATATGACTGATATATTGATTTTGACATATAAATTTGAATCTGTAAGTAATATAAATATTACATACAGACTTTTATTTACATATATGTAGAATTGAGTTAGACTTCAAAACCTAATAAATTCATTTTTTTTTATTTTTGAGTCATTTTAGCGTTTTGGGTTACTTGGCTTGCAAGTACCTCAAAACAACTCATTAAATATTTGTTTCTATATAATTATGAAAATTTAAGTAATCTTTAATTCATATTTTCTATATATAAATAAAACATATTGTGAGAACTAAAATTGTTAAAAGCAACCTTTAATACTACAAGAAAAATATGACTTATATATTGATTTTGACATATAAATTGGAATCTGTAAGTAATATAAATATTACATACAAACTTTTATTTACATATATGTAAAATTCAGTTACATATGAAATCTTTCGAAGGTAATGGAAAAAATATATTTATTGATTTTCTGTATAAAGTTTCATATATATATATATATATATATATATATATATATATATATATATATATATATATATATATATATATATATTTATTTATTTATTTATTTGGTGCGTTAGGGAGGAACATTTCCGAATGATAGTATTCGTAGATAATGGTACAAGATCAATATTTAATTGAAAACAACTTACCAACTAATTTTACAAATGAATTTAAAAATAATTAATTACTTAAAATAAAATTCCCAAGTTATTTGTGTGCTCTTGTTGAGTGTTTTACATATTTATTGATTAAAGTTTTAGACTTCAAAACATAATAAATTCATTTTTTTTTATATTTGAGTCATTTTAGCGTTTTGGGTTATGTGTAGGCTTGCATGTACCTCAAAACAACTCATTAAATATTTGTTTCTATGTAATTATGAAAATTTAGTTACTCTTTAATTCATATTTTCTATATATAAATAAAACATATTGTGAGAACTAAAATTGTTAAAAGCAACCTTTAATACTACAAGAAAAATATGACTTATATATTGATTTTCTGTATTAATTATATATATATATATATATATATATATATATATATATATATATATATATATATATTTGGTGCGTTAGGGAGGAACATTTTCGAATGATAGTATTGGTAGATAATGGTACAAGATCCATATGTAATTGAAAAAAATTAACCAACAAATTTTACAAATGAATTTAAAAATAATTAATTACTTAAAATAAAATTCACATGTTATTTGTGTGTTCTTGTTGAGTGTTTTAGACATCTAATTGACTAAAGTTTTAGACTTCAAAACATAATAAATTCATTTTTTTTATTTTTGAGTCATTTTAGCGTTTTGGGTTACATGTCGACTTATATGTGCCTCAAAACATTCAGATTTTCTATATATAAATAAAACATATTGCGAGAACTAAAATTGTTAAGAACAACCTTCAATACTACAAGAAATATATGTTTTATATATTGATTTTGACATATAAATTGGAATCTGTAAGTAATATAAATATTACATACAAACTTTTATTTATAGATATATAAAATTGAGTTACATATGAAATTTTTCGAAGGTAATGAAAAAAAATATTTATTGATTTAATGTATTAATTATATATATATATATATATATATATATATATATATATATATATATATATATATATATATATATATATATATATATATATATATATATATATATATATATATATATATTTGGTGGGTTACGGAGGAAAATTTTCGAATGATAGTATTGGTAGATAATGGTACAAGATCCATATGTAATTGAAAAAAATTAACCAACAAATTTTACAAATGAATTTAAAAATAATTAATTACTTAAAATAAAATTCACATGTTATTTGTGTGTTCTTGTTGAGTGTTATAGACATCTAATTGACTAAAGTTTTAGACTTCAAAACATAATAAATTCATTTTTTTTATTTTTGAGTCATTTTAGCGTTTTGGGTTATGTGTCGGCTTATATGTACCTCAAAACATTCAGATTTTCTATATATAAATAAAACATATTGCGAGAACTAAAATTGTTAAGAGCAACCTTTTATACTACAAGAAATATATGTTTTATATATTGATTTTGACATATAAATTTTAATCTGTAAGTAATATAAATATTACATACAAACTTCTATTTCCAGATATGTAAAATTGAGTTACATATGAAATTTTTCGAAGGTAATGAAAAAATATATTTATTGATTTTCGGTATTATATATATATATATATATATATATATATATTTGGTGCGTTAGGGAGAAACATTTGCGAATGATAGTGTTCGTAGATAATGGTACAAGATCCATATTTAATTGAAAAAACTTATCAACTAATTTTACAAATGAATTTAAAAATAATTAATTACTTAAAATAAAATTCACAAGTTATTTGTGTGCTTTTTTATAGTGTTTTTTATATTTAATTGATTAAAGTTTTAGACTTCAAAACATAATAAATTTATTTTTTTTATTTTTGTGTCATTTTAGTGTTTTGGGTTAAGTGTCGGCTTGCATGTACCTCAAAACAACTCATTAAATATTCTTTTCTATGTAATTATGAAAATTTAATTAATCTTTAATTCATATTTTCTATATATAAGTAAAACATATTGTGAGAACTAAAATTGTTAAAAGCAACCTTTAATACTACAAGAAAAATATGTTTTATATATTGATTTTGACATATAAATTTGAATCTGTAAGTAATATAAATATTACATACAAACTTTTATTTACATATATGTAAAATTGGGTTACATATGAAATTTTACTAAGGTAATGGAAAAAATATATTTATTGATTTTCTGTATTAAGTTTCATATATATATATATATATATATATATATATATATATATACATTTATTTATTTATTTATTTGGTGTGTTAGGGAGGAACATTTGCGAATGATAGTATTCGTAGATAATGGTACAAGATCCATATGTAATTGAAAAAAACTTACCAACTACTTTTACAAAGGAATTTAAAAATAGTTAATTATTTAAAATAAAATTAACAAGTTATTTGTGTGCTCTTGTTAAGTGTTTGACATATTTAATTGATTAAAATTTTAGACTTCAAAACATAATAAATTCATTTTTTTTGAGTCATTTTAGAGTTTTGGATTACGTGTCGGCTTGCATGTACCTCAAAACAACTTATTAAATATTTATTTTTATGTAATTAAATCTTTAATTAAGATTTTCTATATATAAATAAAACATATTGTGAGAACTAAAATTGTTAAAAGCAACCTTTAATACTACAAGAAAAATATGACTGATATATTGATTTTCACATATAAATTGGAATCTCTAAGTAATATAAATATTACATACAAAATTTTATTTACATATATGTAAAATTGAGTTACATATGAAATTTTTCGAAGGTAATGGGAAAAATATATTTATTGATTTTCTGTAATAAATTTCATATATATATATATATATTTATTTGGTGCTTTTGGGAGGAACATTTGCGAATGATAGTATTGGTAGATAATGATACAAGATCCATATTTAATTGAAAAAAACTTACCAACTAATTTTATAAATGAATTTAAAAATAATTAATTACTTAAAATAAAATTGACAAGTTATTTGTGTGCTCTTGTTGAGTGTTTTACACATTTAATTGATTAAAGTTTTAGACTTCAAAACATAATAAATTCATTTTTTTAATTTTTGAATCATTTTAGCATTTTGGGCTACGTGTCGGCTTGCATGTACCTCAAAACAATTCATTAAATATTTGTTTCTATATAATTATGAAAATTTAATTAATATTTAATTCAGATTTTCTAGATATAAATAAAACATATTGAGAGAACTAAAATTGTAAAAAGCAACCTTTAATACTACAAGAAAAATATGACTTGTATAATGATTTTGAAATATAAATTTGAATTTGTAAGTATTATAAATATTACATACAAACTTTTATTTACAGATATGTAAAATATAGTTACATATGAAATATTCGAAGGTAATTGAATAATAATTACCAACTAATTTTACAAATGAATTTAAAAATAATTAATTACTTAAAATAAAATTGACAAGTTATTTGTGTGCTCTTGTTGAGTGTTTTACACATTTAATTGATTAAAGTTTTAGACTTCAAAACATAATAAATTCATTTTTTTAATTTTTGAGTCATTTTAGCATTTTGGGCTACGTGTCGGCTTGCATGTACCTCAAAACAATTCATTAAATATTTGTTTCTATATAATTATGAAAATTTAATTAATCTTTAATTCAGATTTTCTATATATAAATAAAACATATTGAGAGAACTAAAATTGTAAAAAGCAACCTTTAATACTACAAGAAAAATATGACTTGTATAATGATTTTGACATATAAATTTGAATTTGTAAGTAATATAAATATTACACACAAAATTTTATTTACAGATATGTTAAATATAGTTACATATGAAATATTCGAAGGTAATTGAAAAATACTTACCAACTAATTTTACTAATGAATTTAAAAATAATTAATTACTTAAAATAAAATTGACAAGTTATTTGTGTGCTCTTTGTTGAGTGTTTTACACATTTAATTGATTAAAGTTTTAGACTTCAAAACATAATAAATTCATTTTTTTAATTTTTGAGTCATTTTAGCATTTTGGGCTACGTGTCGGCTTGCATGTACCTCAAAACAACTCATTAAAAATTTTTTTCTATAAATTTATGAAAATTTAATTAATCTTTAATTCAGATTTTCTATATATAAATAAAACATATTGAGAGAACTAAAATTGTAAAAAGCAACCTTTAATACTACAAGAAAAATATGACTTGTATAATGATTTTGACATATAAATTTGAATTTGTAAGTAATATAAATATTACATACAAACTTTTATTTACATATATGTTAAATTGAGTTACATATGAAATATTCGAAGGTAATTGAAAAATACTTACCAACTAATTTTACAAATGAATTTAAAAATAATTAATTACTTAAAATAAAATTGACAAGTTATTTGTGTGCTCTTGTTGAGTGTTTTACACATTTAATTGATTAAAGTTTTAGACTTCAAAACATAATAAATTCATTTTTTTAATTTTTGAGTCATTTTAGCATTTTCGGCTACGTGTCGGCTTGCATGTACCTCAAAACAACTCATTAAATATTTTTTTCTATATAATTATGAAAATTTAATTAATCTTTAATTCAGATTTTCTATATATAAATAAAACATATTGTGAGAACTAAAATTGTAAAAAGCAACCTTTAATACTACAAGAAAATATCACTTGTATAATGATTTTGACATATAAATTTGAATTTGTAAGTAATATAAATATTACGTACAAAGTTTTATTTACAAATATGTAAAATATAGTTACATATGAAATATTCGAAGGTAATTGAAAAATACTTACCAACTAATTTTACAAATGAATTTAAAAATAATTAATTACTTAAAATAAAATTGACAAGTTATTTGTGTGCTCTTGTTGAGTGTTTTACACATTTAATTGATTAAAGTTTTAGACTTCAAAACATAAATTCATTTTTTTAATTTTTGAGTCATTTTAGCATTTTGGGCTACGTGTCGGCTTGCATGTACCTCAAAACAATTCATTAAATATTTGTTTCTATATAATTATTAAAATTTAATTAATCTTTAATTCAGATTTTCTATATATAAATAAAACATATTGAGAGAACTAAAATTGTAAAAAGCAACCTTTAGTACTACAAGAAAAATATGACTTGTATAATGATTTTGACATATAAATTTGAATTTGTAAGTAATATAAATATTACATACAAACTTTTATTTACAGATATGTAAAATATAGTTACATATGAAATATTCGAATGTAATTGAAAAATACTTACCAACTAATTTTACAAATGAATTTAAAAATAATTATTTACTTAAAATAAAATTGAGAAGTTATTTATGTGCTCTTGTTGAGTGTTTTACACATTTAATTGATTAAAGTTTTAGACTTCAAAACATAATAAATTCATTTTTTTAATTTTTGAGTCATTTTAGCATTTTGGGCTACGTGTCGGCTTGCATGTACCTCAAAACAACTCATTAAATATTTTTTTGTATATAATTATGAAAATTTAATTAATCTTTAATTCAGATTTTCTATATATAAATAAAACATATTGTGAGAACTAAAATTGTAAAAAGTAACCTTTAATACTACAAGAAAAATATGACTTGTATAATGATTTTGACATATAAATTTGAATTTGTAAGTAATATAAATATTACACACAAAATTTTATTTACAGATATGTTAAATATAGTTACATATGAAATATTCGAAGGTAATTGAAAAATACTTACCAACTAATTTTACTAATGAATTTAAAAATAATTAATTACTTAAAATAAAATTGACAAGTTATTTGTGTGCTCTTTGTTGAGTGTTTTACACATTTAATTGATTAAAGTTTTAGACTTCAAAACATAATAAATTCATTTTTTTAATTTTTGAGTCATTTTAGCATTTTGGGCTACGTGTCGGCTTGCATGTACCTCAAAACAACTCATTAAATATTTTTTTCTATAAAATTATGAAAATTTAATTAATCTTTAATTCAGATTTTCTATATATAAATAAAAAATATTGTGAGAACTAAAATTGTAAAAAGCAACCTTTAATACTACAAGAAAAATATCACTTGTATAATGATTTTGACATATAAATTTGAATTTGTAAGTAATATAAATATTACATACAATCTTTTATTTACATATATGAAAAATATAGTTACATATGAAATATTCGAAGGTAATTGAAAAATACTTACCAACTAATTTTACAAATGAATTTAAAAATAATTAATTACTTAAAATAAAATTGACAACTTATTTGTGTGCTCTTGTTAAGTGTTTTACCCATTTAATTTTTTAAAGTTTTAGACTTAAAAATACAATAAATACATTTTTTTAAATTTTGAGTCATTTTAGCGTTTTGGGTTACGTGTCGGCTTGCATGTACCTCAAAAAAACTCATTAAATATTTGTTTCTATGTAATTATAAACATTTAATTTAATCTTTAATTCAGATTTTCTATATATAAATAAAACATACTGTGAGAACTAAAATTGTAAAAAGCAACCTTTAATACTACAAGAAAAATATGACTTGTATAATGATTTTGACATATTAATTTGAATTTGTAAGTAATATAAATATTACATACAAACTTTTATTTACAGATATGTAAAATATAGTGACATATGAAATATTCGAAGGTAATTGAAAAATAATTACCAACTAATTTTACAAATGAATTTAAAAATAATTAATTACTTAAAATAAAATTCACAAGTTATTTGTGTGCTCTTGTTCAGTGTTTTACACATTTAATTGATTACAGTTTTAGACTTCAAAACATAATAAATTCATTTTTTTAATTTTTGAGTCATTTTAGCATTTTGGGCTACGTGTCGGCTTGCATGTACCTCAAAACAACTCTTTAAATATTTTTTTCTATATAATTATGAAAATTTAATTAATCTTTAATTCAGATTTTCTATATATAAATAAAACATATTGTGAGAACTAAAATTGTAAAAAGCAACCTTTAATACTACAAGAAAAATACGACTTGAATAATGATTTTGACATATAAATTTGAATTTGTAAGTAATATAAATATTACATACAAACTTTTATTTACATCTATGTAAAATATAGTTACATATGAAATATTCGAAGGTAATTGAAAAATACTTACCAACTAATTTTACAAATTAATTTAAAAATAATTAATTACTTAAAATAAAATTGACAAGTTATTTGTGTGCTCTTGTTGAGTGTTTTACACATTTAATTGATTAAAGTTTTAGACTTCAAAACATAATAAATTCATTTTTTTAATTTTTGAGTCATTTTAGCATTTTGGGCTACGTGCCGGCTTGCATGTACCTCAAAACAACTCATTAAATATTTTTTTCTATATAATTATGAAAATTTAATTAATCTTTAATTCAGATTTTCTATATATAAATAAAACATATTGTGAGAACTAAAATTGTAAAAAGCAACCTTTAATACTACAAGAAAAATATGACTTGTATAATGATTTTGACATATAAATTTGAATTTGTAAGTAATATAAATATTACATACAAACTTTTATTTACAGATATGTAAAATATAGTTACATATGAAATATTCGAAGGTAATTAAAAAATACTTACCAACTAATTTTACAAATGAATTTAAAAATATTTAATTACTTAAAATAAAATTGACAACTTATTTGTGTGCTCTTGTTGAGTGTTTTACACATTTAATTGATTAAAGTTTTAGACTTCAAAAAATAATAAATTCATTTTTTTAATTTTTGAGTCATTTTAGCATTTTGGCTACGTGTCGGCTTGAATGTACCTCAAAACAACTCATTAAATATTTTTTTCTATATAATTATGAAAATTTAATTAATCTTTAATTCAGATTTTCTATATATGAATAAAACATATTGTGAGAACTAAAATTGTAAAAAGCAACCTTTAATACTACAAGAAAAATATGACTTGTATAATGATTTTGACATATAAATTTGAATTTGTATGTAATATAAATATTACATACAAACTTTTATTTACAGATATGTTAAATAAAGTTACATATGAAATATTCGAAGGTAATTGAAAAATACTTACCAACTAATTTTACAAATGAATTTAAAAATAATTAATTACTTAAAATAAAATTGACAAGTTATTTGTGTGCTCTTTGTTGAGTGTTTTACACATTTAATTGATTAAAGTTTTAGACTTCAAAACATAATAAATTCATTTTTTTAATTTTTGAGTCATTTTAGCATTTTGGGCTACGTGTCGGCTTGCATGTACCTCAAAACAACTCATTAAATATTTTTTTCTATATAATTATGAAAATTTAATTAATCTTTAATTCATATTTTCTACATATAAGTAAAACATATTGTGAGAACTAAAATTGTAAAAAGCAACCTTTAATACTACAAGAAAAATATGACTTGTATAATGATTTTGACATATAAATTTTAATTTGTAAGTATTATAAATATTACATACAAACTTTTATTTACAGATATGTAAAATATAGTTACATATGAAATATTCGAAGGTAATTGAAAAATACTTACCAACTAATTTTACAAATGAATTTAAAAATAATTAATTACTTAAAATAAAATTGACAAGTTATTTGTGTGCTCTTGTTGAGTGTTTTACACATTTAATTGATTAAAGTTTTAGACTTCAAAACATAATAAATTCATTTTTTTAATTTTTGAGTCATTTTAGCATTTCGGCTACGTGTCGGCTTGAATGTACCTCAAAACAACTCATTAAATATGTTTTTCTATATAATTATGGAAATTTAATTAATCTTTAATTCAGATTTTCTATATATAAATAAAACGTATTGTGAGAACTAAAATTGTAAAAAGCAACCTTTAATACTACAAGAAAAATATCACTTGTATAATGATTTTGACATATAAATTTGAATTTGTATGTAATATAAATATTACATACAAACTTTTATTTACAGATATGTAAAATATAGTTACATATGAAATATTCGAATGTAATTGAAAAATACTTACCAACTAATTTTACAAATGAATTTAAAAATAATTATTTACTTAAAATAAAATTGAGAAGTTATTTGTGTGCTCTTGTTGAGTGTTTTACACATTTAATTGATTAAAGTTTTAGACTTCAAAACATAATAAATTAATTTTTTTAATTTTTGAGTCATTTTAGCATTTTGGGCTACGTGTCGGCTTGCATGTACCTCAAAACAACTCATTAAATATTTGTTTCTATACAATTATGAAAATTTAATTAATCTTTAATTCAGATTTTCTATATATAAACAAAACATATTGTGAGAACTAAAATTGTAAAAAGCAACCTTTAATACTACAAGAAAAATATGACTTGTATAATGATTTTGACATATAAATTTGAATTTGTAAGTATTATAAATATTACATACAAACTTTTATTTACAGATATGTAAAATATAGTTACATATGAAATATTCGAAGGTAATTGAAAAATAATTACCAACTAATTTTACAAATGAATTAAGAAATAATTAATTACTTAAAATAAAATTGACAAGTTATTTGTGTGCTCTTGTTGAGTGTTTTACACATTTAATTGATTAAAGTTTTAGACTTAAAAATACAATAAATACATTTTTTTAATTTTTGAGTCATTTTAGCGTTTTGGGTTACGTGTCGACTTGCATGTACCTCAAAACAACTTATTAAATAATTGTTTCTATGTAATTATAAACATTTAATTTAATCTTTAATTCAGATTTTCTATATATAAATAAAACATATTGTGAGAACTAAAATTGTAAAAAGCAACCTTTAATACTACAAGAAAAATATGACTTTTATAATGATTTTGAAATATAAATTTGAATTTGTAAGTAATATAAATATTACATACAAACTTTTATTTACATATATTTAAAATATAGTTACATATGAAATATTCGAAGGTAATTGAAAAATACTTACCAACTAATTTTGCAAATGAATTTAAAAATAATTAATTACTTAAAATAAAATTGACAAGTTATTTGTGTGCTCTTGTTGAGTGTTTTACACATTTAATTGATTAAAGTTTTAGACTTCAAAACATAATAAATTAATTTTTTTAATTTTTGAGTCATTTTAGCATTTTGGGCTACGTGTCGGCTTGCATGTACCTCAAAACAACTCATTAAATATTTGTTTCTATATAATTATGAAAATTTAATTAATCTTTAATTCAGATTTTCTATATATAAATAAAACATATTGTGAGAACTAAAATTGTAAAAAGCAACCTTTAATACTACAAGAAAAATATGACTTTTATAATGATTTTGAAATATAAATTTGAATTTGTAAGTAATATAAATATTACATACAAACTTTTATTTACAAATATGTAAAATATTATTACATATGAAATATTCGAAGGTAATTGAAAAATACTTACCAACTAATTTTACAAATGAATTTAAAAATAATTAATTACTTAAAATAAAACTGACAAGTTATTTGTGTGCTCTTGTTGAGTGTTTTACACATTTAATTGATTAAAGTTTTAGACTTCAAAACATAATAAATTCATTTTTTTAATTTTTGAGTCATTTTAGCATTTTGAGCTACGTGTCAACTTGCATGTACCTTAAAACAACTCATTAAATATTTGTTTCTATATAATTATGAAAAATTAAGTAATCTCTAATTCAGATTTTCTATATATAAACAAAACATATTGTGAAAACTAAAATTGTAAAAAGCAACCTTTAATACTACAATAAAAATATGACTTGTATAATGATTTTGACATATAAATTTGAATTTGTAAGTAATATAAATATTACATACAAACTTTTATTTACAGATATGTAAAATTAAGTTACATATGAAATATTCGAAGGAAATTGAAAAATACTTACCAACTAATTTTACAAATGAATTTAAAAGTAATTAATTACTTAAAATAAAATTGACAAGTTATTTGTGTGCTCTTGTTGAGTGTTTTACACATTTAATTGATTAAAGTTTTAGACTTCAAAACATAATAAATTCATTTTTTTAATTTTTGAGTCATTTTAGCATTTTGGGCTACGTGTCGGCTTGCATGTACCTCAAAACAACTCATTAAATATTTGTTTCTATATAAATATGAAAATTTAATTAATCTTTAATTCAGATTTTCTATATATAAATAAAACATATTGTGAGAACTAAAATGGTAAAAAGCAACCTTTAATACTACAAGAAAAATATGACTTGTATAATGATTTTGACATATAAATTTGAATTTGTAAGTAATATAAATATTACATACAAACTTTTATTTACAGATATGTAAAATATAGTTGCATATGAAATATTCGAAGGTAATTGAAAAATAATTACCAACTAATTTTACAAATGAATTTAAAAATAATTAATTACTTAAAATAAAATTGACAAGTTATTTGTGTGCTCTTGTTGAGTGTTTTACACATTTAA
Source organism: Vigna mungo (assembly GCA_036885675.1). Taxonomy (NCBI): domain Eukaryota; kingdom Viridiplantae; phylum Streptophyta; class Magnoliopsida; order Fabales; family Fabaceae; genus Vigna; species Vigna mungo. The sequence continues at coordinate 23,697,569 of CP144698.1, forward strand.
TTGATTAAAGTTTTAGACTTCAAAACATAATAAATTCATTTTTTTAATTTTTGAGTCATTTTAGCATTTTGGGCTACGTGTCGGCTTGCATGTACCTCAAAACAACTCATTAAATATTTGTTTCTATATAATTATGAAAATTTAATTAATCTTTAATTCATATTTTCTATATATAAACAAAACATATTGTGAGAACTAAAATTGTAAAAAGCAACCTTTAATACTACAAGAAAAATATGACTTGTATAATGATTTTGACATATAAATTTGAATTTGTAAGTATTATAAATATTACATACAAACTTTTATTTACAGATATGTAAAATATAGTTACATATGAAATATTCGAAGGTAATTGAAACATAATTACCAACTAATTTTACAAATGAATTAAGAAATAATTAATTACTTAAAATAAAATTGACAAGTTATTTGTGTGCTCTTGTTGAGTGTTTTACACATTTAATTGATTAAAGTTTTAGACTTAAAAATACAATAAATACATTTTTTTAATTTTTGAGTCATTTTAGCGTTTTGGGTTACGTGTCGGCTTGCATGTACCTCAAAACAACTCATTAAATAATTGTTTCTATGTAATTATAAACATTTAATTTAATCTTTAATTCAGATTTTCTATATATAAATAAAACATATTGTGAGAACTAAAATTGTAAAAAGCAACCTTTAATACTACAAGAAAAATATGACTTGTATAATGATTTTGACATATAAATTTGAATTTGTAAGTAATATAAATATTACTTACAAACTTTTATTTACAGATATGTAAAATATAGTTACATATGAAATATTCGAAGGTAATTGAAAAATACTTACCAACTAATTTTACAAATGAATTTAAAAATAATTAATTACTTAAAATAAAATTGACAATTTATTTGTGTGCTCTTGTTGAGTGTTTTACACATTTAATTGATTAAAGTTTTAGACTTCAAAACATAATAAATTCATTTTTTTAATTTTTGAGTCATTTTAGCATTTTGGGCTACGTGTCGGCTTGCATGTACCTCAAAATAACTCATTAAATATTTGTTTCTATATAATTATGAAAATTTAATTAATCTCTAATTCAGATTTTCTATATATAAACAAAACATATTGTGAGAACTAAAATTGTAAAAAGCAACCTTTAATACTACAAGAAAAATATGACTTGTATAATGATTTTGACATATAAATTTGAATTTGTAAGTAATATAAATATTACATACAAACTTTTATTTACAGATATGTAAAATTAAGTTACATATGAAATATTCGAAGGAAATTGAAAAATACTTACCAACTAATTTTACAAATGAATTTAAAAATAATTAATTACTTAAAATAAAATTGACAAGTTATTTGTGTGTTCTTGTTGAGTGTTTTACACATTTAATTGATTAAAGTTTTAGACTTCAAAACATAATAAATTAATTTTTTTAATTTTTGAGTCATTTAAGCATTTTGGGCTACGTGTCGGCTTGCATGTACCTCAAATCAACTCATTAAATATTTGTTTCTATATAATTATGAACATTTAATTAATCTCTAATTCAGATTTTCTATATATAAACAAAACATATTATGAGAACTAAAATTGTAAAAAGCAACCTTTAATACTACAAGAAAAATATGACTTGTATAATGATTTTGACATATAAATTTGAATTTGTAAGTAATATAAATATTACATACAAACTTTTATTTACAGATATGTAAAATTAAGTTACATATGAAATATTCGAAGGAAATTGAAAAATACTTACCAACTAATTTTACAAATGAATTTAAAAATAATTAATTACTTAAAATAAAATTGACAAGTTATTTGTGTGTTCTTGTTGTGTGTTTTACACATTTAATTGATTAAAGTTTTAGACTTCAAAACATAATAAATTCATTTTTTTAATTTTTGAGTCATTTTAGCATTTTGGGCTACGTGTCGGCTTGCATGTACCTCAAAACAACTCATTAAATATTTTTTTCTATATAATTATGAAAATTTAATTAATCTTTAATTCAGATTTTCTATATATAAATAAAACATATTGTGAGAACTAAAATTGTAAAAAGCAACCTTTAATACTACAAGAAAAATATGACTTGTATAATGATTTTGACATATAAATTTGAATTTGTAAGTAATATAAATATTACATACAAACTTTTATTTACAGATATGTAAAATATAGTTACATATGAAATATTCGAAGGTAATTGAAAAATACTTACCAACTAATTTTACAAATGAATTTAAAAATAATTAATTACTTAAAATAAAATTGGCAAGTTATTTGTGTGCTTTTGTTGAGAGTTTTACACATTTAATTGATTAAAGTTTTAGACTTCAGAACATAATAAATTCATTTTTTTAATTTTTGAGTCATTTTAGCATTTTAGGCTACGTGTCGGCTTGCATGTACCTCAAAACAACTCATTAAATATTAGTTTCTATATAATTATGAAAATTTAATTAATCTCTAATTCAGATTTTCTATATATAAACAAAACATATTGTGAGAACTAAAATTGTAAAAAGCAACCTTTAATACTACAAGAAAAATATGACTTGTATAATGATTTTGACATATAAATTTGAATTTGTAAGTAATATAAATATTACATACAAACTTTTATTTACAGATATGTAAAATTAAGTTACATATGAAATATTCGAAGGAAATTGAAAAATACTTACCAACTAATTTTACAAATGAATTTAAAAATAATTAATTACTTAAAATAAAATTGACAAGTTATTTGTGTGTTCTTGTTGTGTGTTTTACACATTTAATTGATTAAAGTTTTAGACTTCAAAACATAATAAATTCATTTTTTTAATTTTTGAGTCATTTTAGCATTTTGGGCTACGTGTCGGCTTGCATGTACCTCAAAACAACTCATTAAATATTTTTTTCTATATAATTATGAAAATTTAATTAATCTTTAATTCAGATTTTCTATATATAAATAAAACATATTGTGAGAACTAAAATTGTAAAAAGCAACCTTTAATACTACAAGAAAAATATGACTTGTATAATGATTTTGACATATAAATTTGAATTTGTAAGTAATATAAATATTACATACAAACTTTTATTTACAGATATGTAAAATATAGTTACATATGAAATATTCGAAGGTAATTGAAAAATACTTACCAACTAATTTTACAAATGAATTTAAAAATAATTAATTACTTAAAATAAAATTGGCAAGTTATTTGTGTGCTTTTGTTGAGAGTTTTACACATTTAATTGATTAAAGTTTTAGACTTCAGAACATAATAAATTCATTTTTTTAATTTTTGAGTCATTTTAGCATTTTAGGCTACGTGTCGGCTTGCATGTACCTCAAAACAACTCATTAAATATTAGTTTCTATATAATTATGAAAATTTAATTAATCTCTAATTCAGATTTTCTATATATAAACAAAACATATTGTGAGAACTAAAATTGTAAAAAGCAACCTTTAATACTACAAGAAAAATATGACTTGTATAATGATTTTGACATATAAATTTGAATTTGTAAGTAATATAAATATTACATACAAACTTTTATTTACAGATATGTAAAATATAGTTACATATGAAATATTCGAAGGTAATTGAAAAATACTTACCAACTAATTTTACAAATGAATTTAAAAATAATTAATTACTTAAAATAAAATTGACAAGTTATTTGTGTGCTCTTGTTGAGTGTTTTACACATTTAATTGATTAAAGTTTTAGACTTCAAAACATAATAAATTCATTTTTTTAAATTTGGAGTCATTTTAGCATTTTGGCTACGTGTCGGCTTGCATGTACCTCAAAACAACTCATTAAATATTTTTTTCCATATAATTATGAAAATTTAATTAATCTTTAATTCAGATTTTCAATATATAAATAAAACATATTGTGAGAACTAAAATTTTAAAAAGCAACCTTTAATACTACAAGAAAAATATGACTTGTATAATGATTTTGACATATAAATTTGAATTTGTATGTAATATAAATATTACATACAAACTTTTATTTACAGATATGTTAAATATAGTTACATATGAAATATTCGAAGGTAATTGAAAAATACTTACCAACTAATTTTACAAATGAATTTAAAAATAATTAATTACTTAAAATAAAATTGACAAGTTATTTGTGTGCTTTTTGTTGAGTGTTTTACACATTTAATTGATTAAAGTTTTAGACTTCAAAACATAATAAATTCATTTTTTCAATTTTTGAGTCATTTTAGCATTTTAGGCTACGTGTCGGCTTGCATGTACCTCAAAACAACTCATTAAATATTTGTTTCTATATAATTATGAAAATTTAATTAATCTCTAATTCAGATTTTCTATATATAAACAAAACATATTGTGAGAACTAAAATTGTAAAAAGCAACCTTTAATACTACAAGAAAAATATGACTTGTATAATGATTTTGACATATAAATTTGAATTTGTAAGTAATATAAATATTACATACAAACTTTTATTTACAGATATGTAAAATTAAGTTACATATGAAATATTCGAAGGAAATTGAAAAATACTTACCAACTAATTTTACAAATGAATTTAAAAATATTTAATTACTTAAAATAAAATTGACAAGTTATTTGTGTGTTCTTGTTGAGTGTTTTACACATTTAATTGATTAAAGTTTTGGACTTCAAAACATAATAAATTCATTTTTTTAATTTTTGAGTAATTTTAGCATTTTGGGCTACGTGTCGGCTTGCATGTACCTCAAAACAACTCATTAAATATTTGTTTCTATATAATTATGAAAATTTAATTAATCTCTAATTCAGATTTTCTATATATAAACAAAACATATTGTGAGAACTAAAATTGTAAAAAGCAACCTTTAATACTACAAGAAAAATATGACTTGTATAATGATTTTGACATATAAATTTGAATTTGTAAGTAATATAAATATTACATACAAACTTTTATTTACAGATATGTAAAATTAAGTTACATATGAAATATTCGAAGGAAATTGAAAAATACTTACCAACTAATTTTACAAATGAATTTAAAAATATTTAATTACTTAAAATAAAATTGACAAGTTATTTGTGTGTTCTTGTTGAGTGTTTTACACATTTAATTGATTAAAGTTTTAGACTTCAAAACATAATAAATTCATTTTTTTAATTTTTGAGTCATTTTAGCATTTTGGGCTACGTGTCGGCTTGCATGTACCTCAAAATAACTCATTAAATATTTGTTTCTATATAATTATGAAAATTTAATTAATCTCTAATTCAGATTTTCTATATATAAACAAAACATATTGTGAGAACTAAAATTGTAAAAAGCAACCTTTAATACTACAAGAAAAATATGACTTGTATAATGATTTTGACATATAAATTTGAATTTGTAAGTAATATAAATATTACATACAAACTTTTATTTACAGATATGTAAAATTAAGTTACATATGAAATATTCGAAGGAAATTGAAAAATACTTACCAACTAATTTTACAAATGAATTTAAAAATAATTAATTACTTAAAATAAAATTGACAAGTTATTTGTGTGTTCTTGTTGAGTGTTTTACACATTTAATTGATTAAAGTTTTAGACTTCAAAACATAATAAATTAATTTTTTTAATTTTTGAGTCATTTAAGCATTTTGGGCTACGTGTCGGCTTGCATGTACCTCAAATCAACTCATTAAATATTTGTTTCTATATAATTATGAACATTTAATTAATCTCTAATTCAGATTTTCTATATATAAACAAAACATATTGTGAGAACTAAAATTGTAAAAAGCAACCTTTAATACTACAAGAAAAATATGACTTGTATAATGATTTTGACATATAAATTTGAATTTGTAAGTAATATAAATATTACATACAAACTTTTATTTACAGATATGTAAAATTAAGTTACATATGAAATATTCGAAGGAAATTGAAAAATACTTACCAACTAATTTTACAAATGAATTTAAAAATAATTAATTACTTAAAATAAAATTGACAAGTTATTTGTGTGTTCTTGTTGTGTGTTTTACACATTTAATTGATTAAAGTTTTAGACTTCAAAACATAATAAATTCATTTTTTTAATTTTTGAGTCATTTTAGCATTTTGGGCTACGTGTCGGCTTGCATGTACCTCAAAACAACTCATTAAATATTTTTTTCTATATAATTATGAAAATTTAATTAATCTTTAATTCAGATTTTCTATATATAAATAAAACATATTGTGAGAACTAAAATTGTAAAAAGCAACCTTTAATACTACAAGAAAAATATGACTTGTATAATGATTTTGACATATAAATTTGAATTTGTAAGTAATATAAATATTACATACAAACTTTTATTTACAGATATGTAAAATATAGTTACATATGAAATATTCGAAGGTAATTGAAAAATACTTACCAACTAATTTTACAAATGAATTTAAAAATAATTAATTACTTAAAATAAAATTGGCAAGTTATTTGTGTGCTTTTGTTGAGAGTTTTACACATTTAATTGATTAAAGTTTTAGACTTCAGAACATAATAAATTCATTTTTTTAATTTTTGAGTCATTTTAGCATTTTAGGCTACGTGTCGGCTTGCATGTACCTCAAAACAACTCATTAAATATTAGTTTCTATATAATTATGAAAATTTAATTAATCTCTAATTCAGATTTTCTATATATAAACAAAACATATTGTGAGAACTAAAATTGTAAAAAGCAACCTTTAATACTACAAGAAAAATATGACTTGTATAATGATTTTGACATATAAATTTGAATTTGTAAGTAATATAAATATTACATACAAACTTTTATTTACAGATATGTAAAATTAAGTTACATATGAAATATTCGAAGGAAATTGAAAAATACTTACCAACTAATTTTACAAATGAATTTAAAAATAATTAATTACTTAAAATAAAATTGACAAGTTATTTGTGTGTTCTTGTTGTGTGTTTTACACATTTAATTGATTAAAGTTTTAGACTTCAAAACATAATAAATTCATTTTTTTAATTTTTGAGTCATTTTAGCATTTTGGGCTACGTGTCGGCTTGCATGTACCTCAAAACAACTCATTAAATATTTTTTTCTATATAATTATGAAAATTTAATTAATCTTTAATTCAGATTTTCTATATATAAATAAAACATATTGTGAGAACTAAAATTGTAAAAAGCAACCTTTAATACTACAAGAAAAATATGACTTGTATAATGATTTTGACATATAAATTTGAATTTGTAAGTAATATAAATATTACATACAAACTTTTATTTACAGATATGTAAAATATAGTTACATATGAAATATTCGAAGGTAATTGAAAAATACTTACCAACTAATTTTACAAATGAATTTAAAAATAATTAATTACTTAAAAAAAAATTGGCAAGTTATTTGTGTGCTTTTGTTGAGAGTTTTACACATTTAATTGATTAAAGTTTTAGACTTCAGAACATAATAAATTCATTTTTTTAATTTTTGAGTCATTTTAGCATTTTAGGCTACGTGTCGGCTTGCATGTACCTCAAAACAACTCATTAAATATTAGTTTCTATATAATTATGAAAATTTAATTAATCTCTAATTCAGATTTTCTATATATAAACAAAACATATTGTGAGAACTAAAATTGTAAAAAGCAACCTTTAATACTACAAGAAAAATATGACTTGTATAATGATTTTGACATATAAATTTGAATTTGTAAGTAATATAAATATTACATACAAACTTTTATTTACAGATATGTAAAATATAGTTACATATGAAATATTCGAAGGTAATTGAAAAATACTTACCAACTAATTTTACAAATGAATTTAAAAATAATTAATTACTTAAAATAAAATTGACAAGTTATTTGTGTGCTCTTGTTGAGTGTTTTACACATTTAATTGATTAAAGTTTTAGACTTCAAAACATAATAAATTCATTTTTTTAAATTTGGAGTCATTTTAGCATTTTGGCTACGTGTCGGCTTGCATGTACCTCAAAACAACTCATTAAATATTTTTTTCCATATAATTATGAAAATTTAATTAATCTTTAATTCAGATTTTCAATATATAAATAAAACATATTGTGAGAACTAAAATTTTAAAAAGCAACCTTTAATACTACAAGAAAAATATGACTTGTATAATGATTTTGACATATAAATTTGAATTTGTATGTAATATAAATATTACATACAAACTTTTATTTACAGATATGTTAAATATAGTTACATATGAAATATTCGAAGGTAATTGAAAAATACTTACCAACTAATTTTACAAATGAATTTAAAAATAATTAATTACTTAAAATAAAATTGACAAGTTATTTGTGTGCTTTTTGTTGAGTGTTTTACACATTTAATTGATTAAAGTTTTAGACTTCAAAACATAATAAATTCATTTTTTCAATTTTTGAGTCATTTTAGCATTTTAGGCTACGTGTCGGCTTGCATGTACCTCAAAACAACTCATTAAATATTTGTTTCTATATAATTATGAAAATTTAATTAATCTCTAATTCAGATTTTCTATATATAAACAAAACATATTGTGAGAACTAAAATTGTAAAAAGCAACCTTTAATACTACAAGAAAAATATGACTTGTATAATGATTTTGACATATAAATTTGAATTTGTAAGTAATATAAATATTACATACAAACTTTTATTTACAGATATGTAAAATTAAGTTACATATGAAATATTCGAAGGAAATTGAAAAATACTTACCAACTAATTTTACAAATGAATTTAAAAATATTTAATTACTTAAAATAAAATTGACAAGTTATTTGTGTGTTCTTGTTGAGTGTTTTACACATTTAATTGATTAAAGTTTTGGACTTCAAAACATAATAAATTCATTTTTTAATTTTTGAGTAATTTTAGCATTTTGGGCTACGTGTCGGCTTGCATGTACCTCAAAACAACTCATTAAATATTTGTTTCTATATAATTATGAAAATTTAATTAATCTCTAATTCAGATTTTCTATATATAAACAAAACATATTGTGAGAACTAAAATTGTAAAAAGCAACCTTTAATACTACAAGAAAAATATGACTTGTATAATGATTTTGACATATAAATTTGAATTTGTA